>JAZDUA010000400.1:731293-1462586 GCA_038098605.1 Gryllus longicercus
GATCGCACACACTATTACCCTGGTTATGCTCATTACAGACCGGTTTTGAACAGATGTTACATCTCTTTGTTTTCTACTTCATTTCCAAAGGCACAAATGACATCTTTGTTGTCATTGTTATACATTTTCTGAGTTGTGGAAGCTCCTTCTTCTCCGAAAAGTGCGTGTTCTTAGAATGGCTTGGACATGAAGCAGTCATCAAGTCATCCACCAAACAAAACCATAAAATGCAATATTACACGCTGATTAAGCGACCTGTGTTCAACGGACACCGCATGCGGCAAAAATAAGAAAAAATATTTGTTACTCAGTAACGCTTTTGAAAAATGTGTGTAAAGGGGATATTTAGAAAACATCATACCAAAGTCACAAAAAAATATCCTAACACCTTCGATAGTTTTCACGTAAATTTGCGTGGAAATTTTGCTTCTGGGTCCAATGGACCCCGGTTGCCCGGGTAAGGGTTCAATACTTTGAGTTGGATAAACTTTGAGCGCTTACAACGGTTACTTGTTCATAAGGAAAAATACCCACACCAATATTTTTAAGACACACACATATTTGATAACACTAGGGGATACAATTTTACCTCCAAGAAGGTTGACTGCTCAATTTTATACGTAGTTTACGAATAGTACAATGAAAACGTCGTATCAAGTCAAAGTTTTTAAATACATCGCATCATACTGTATTTTGCTATAATTGCAAATATATTTAAATTGCATCAATATGATGTGTACAATAAATACGCCTAAATTCTATTAAAAATAAAATATTTGTTTAGTTCATCTACACCACTTTCATGAGATATCAACAAAGTCAGGCTTTCGTGTTTTTTACCTTTTGTATTTGAAGATTGCTGTTTTTATTCTGTGATCTCATAGTCGCGCTAAATTACGGATAGGTCTTAGCGATCTCAGTACGACTTAGTGGGTGCTTTGAAAACTAGTCACGTGCACCCTCGTATTTTCTTCTGCGCATCAATCGCCGAAACAAAATATTTTAGCACCTTACCTATCGCAAGTTTAAATATTCCAAAAAACAGTGCGTGTGAAGTACGTGTCTGTTAGCGTGTGCCTCAAATACATTAATACACTATCGATCTGTGGGATTTATAAAGTGAAATTCCCCACATGATCTGTAGATTTGAATCGTTTCGATAAAATGCAAATCGTCATTTCACATCGACAGTGTGCGAATCAACCCTACACCTTCTGGTACGTTTGTGTAAGAATTACATCCAAACTTCAACGGAAAAAAATATACGAGAATGAAATTACGAAACTTGCGTATTCTTTATTCCTTGGCTGTCGTGTTTGTGATCAGGACAAATAATGGGCTGCTCACCAGTGTTGTGTCACCGTGTTGTACAACAAACCTCACGTTGTGTATAGAAAACCCAAATCATTATTATTCGCACTACCAATGTTGTGGAGAATAACAACAAACCATTTTAATGTCTGCATATTATAGCGCGAATATGAGTATTACATTTTTTGCAGTACTCGCCTGACCGCTTCGGTGTGCGGATCGTTCCCGCAGCTCCGTAGTGTCTTACCTTGCTCGCCCGCGAGGGCGCCAAGATAAGGAAAAGTCTAGCAATAACAACCAGTGCGCACTAGCTCTAAGTGAACAGTTACAGTTGTGAAGCATAACGGTGTTTCATCCTATTCATATTCAAATCAACTTAACAAAAGATAACATATACTAAAACTCAGTCGATTACCGAAGTATTTTCGGGTAGGATCAGTAGCATGTAGTGCGATTGCATGCTACTGACACCCGGGAAGCTGTTTACTTCAAGAAATGTTATCCGAAGAATCAACAGGCAGCGACAGCAACGCCATGGATCATGATTCATCTGCTCCCGTCAACCTGACGCAGAATGTATGGCAAATATACACACCAGCTCGGTCAAAAAGGCCGAACCCTGACGTCCTCGACCCTGATGCTAATAGAAGGGTAAGGCAAAAGACAGCGTCTTGCGATAGTAATACTAGTGTATATACAGTTCCCACCAAGAATCAATTCAGTGCTCTTGATATAGAAGGTACAACAGAAAACAATGAGGAAACCTTTTCAAAAACCACTGTACCTCCAATATTCGTGCCAAATGTGAATAATGTTCCAGCTATGATAAAGTTTTTAAAGGAAGCCTTAAAAACAGAAGATTTCGAAATAAAATCTTTAGCAAACGACAAAATTAAAATAGCGCCGAAAACTCCTAATACCTACAGGGAAATAATAAAACATTTATCAGCCAACAGTCACGTATACTATACATACCAGTTGAAACAAGAACGTGCGTATAGAGTTGTCTTGCGACACATACATCATACGGTAGATGTAAAAGATATCAAGGCTGCGCTTCTGGAAAAGGACCACAAAGTTAGAAACATTATAAATGTTCGCCACAGACTAACTAAAACACCTCTGCCTCTATTTTTTGTAGACCTTGAGCCCAAACCTAACAACAAAGAAGTGTTCAAAATCAACCGACTGTTAAATTGTGTTGTTGCTTTCGAACCACCACGCCTGAAACGCGAGATAGTACAATGCAAAAACTGTCAGAGATATGAACATACCAGATCGTACTGTGCATACCCGTATAGGTGTGTTAAATGTGAAAAAGAACACGACCCAGATAAGTGTTTAAAAGAAAAGCAAAGTCAACCAACTTGTGCTCTGTGTGAAGGCAATCATCCCGCCAACTACAAAGGTTGCAAAGTATACCAAGAAATACTAAAAAGGAAAGGGTACAGCAACTCAAGTAAACACAGAATGTTTCAACAAGAGACGCATGTGCAGACACAAAACAGTAACATTGAAACTACTTATTCTCACGAAAACTCAAGAAGCAGACATGTAAATGCAGGAACATGGGCCGATGTTGCGCGATCAAAGCCTGTAGAAAGACATGAACACAACGACAATAGCCATTCCATTATGAATATTATACAGCACTCCTTTGAGAGGTTTGAAAACATACTAATGCAGCAAAGTCAACAAATAAACTCTCTCATCAACCTCATAACGTCGCTTGTCTCCAAACTATCTAATGCCTAAATTCCTTCGCATTGCAGCTTGGAACGCCAACGGCTTGGCAAATCATCGCCAAGAAATCGAAATATTTCTCAACGAAAACAAAATAGACATGCTACTCATCTCTGAATCTCACTTCACAGAAAGAAGCTACTTTAAACTGAAGAACTACACTTTATACGATACTAAACACCCCAGTGGCAATGCCCATGGTGGCACAGCAATATTAATAAAAAGCACTATAAAACATCAAGAACAGGAAGCTGTACAGGAACAGGATATTCAAGCAACAACTGTACAAATTATGGACTGGAGTGGACCAATTACCATCAGTGCCATTTACTGCCCTCCAAGATTCAAAATAGACAAACAACGATTTGAAACCTATTTTAAGTCTCTAGGAAATAGGTACATGGTGGGAGGAGACTACAATGCCAAACACACGCAATGGGGATCCAGGCTCATCACCCCAAGAGGGAGAGAACTGCTGAAAGCAGTTACCTCACTTCAGCTAGAAACCATTTCTACAGGAGAACCTACCTACTGGCCTACCGACCTAACCAAAACCCTAGATGTAATTGATATATTCGTAACAAAAGGAATCCCATCCACTAACTGTATCATAGAATCTTCCCACGAACTGTCCTCTGACCACACTCCAATAATTATCACAGTCGGCAACAAAATTATTCTACAATCCCCTCCCGCGTCACTAACGAACAGAAAGACAAACTGGAACTTGTATAGAAAACAGATATCTATGAAAACAAACATCCGATTCCCACTAAAATCAGCTGACCACATAGACGAAGCGACTGAGTATTTAATACAAAATATTCAAGAAGCAGCTTGGACCGCTACACCGCAACTTCACTACACCCAAGGCTGCGTGAAATATCCAAAAGTTCTTTTGAACAAAATAGCCGAGAAAAGAAGACTAAGAAGAATCTGGCATACTTCAAAATATCCTGAAGACCGTACCAACTACAACAGAGCAACTAGGCAACTAAAACGCCTCCTAAACTAATTCAACAACAACAGGTTTCAAGATTTCATAACCAACCTTACCCCAACAGAAGATACCAATTACTCCTTATTTAAAGCCACAGGGAAGCTAAAAAAACCGACCAAATCAAATCCCCCAATCAGGGACGAAAACAAGTGTTGGGCAAGAAACCCCACAGAAAAAGTGTCTACCTTTGCCAAATTCTTTGCTAATGTATTCCAGACTCATCCCATTATAAATACTAACCAAGAGCAACAAATCAGAGATTATCTTAACTCCCCAAACCAAATGACTCTTCCAATCCCGCACTTCACTCCCAGAGAAATTACCAAAACCATAAACGCCTTATCAAACAAAAAAGCTCCTGGCTATGACTTAATTACAACACCTCTTCTCAAAGAACTACCACGAAAAGGCAAGACTATAATTACTGCATGGTTCAACAGCATTATAAGAACAGGGCACTACCCGGAGCAGTGGAAAGTAGCCCAAATTCAAGTTTTTCTCAAGCCTGGGAAACCTCCACATGAACCCTCATCCTACCGTCCCATCAGTATACTTCCCATTCTATCCAAAGTATTTGAGAAACTTCTTCTATCAAGATTACGTCCTCACATTGCAACCAATAACCTAGTCCCTGATCATCAATTTGGTTTTAGACAACAGCATTCTACCGTCGAACAAGTTAATAGAATCACCAACTACATTGAGAATTGCTTCCAAGAAAAGAAATACTGTTCAGCCGCCTTTCTAGACATTGCCCAAGCGTTTGATAAAGTCTGTCACGATGGACTCTTATTTAAACTCAAGAATTTTCTACCGTATCCCTTCTTCAACATTATCAGATCTTTTCTATCCCACCGCACCTTCCAAATCAAATATCAAAATGAATTATCTGAATTCCATCCAATCAAGGCCGGAGTACCACAGGGTAGTGTACTCGGCCCTATCCTATACCAGCTCTATACTACTGATATACCAAAATCAGATAAAACAACCATAGCCACTTTTGCAGATGATACGGCCATATTAGTTTCGGATGACGACCCTAATGACGCATCAAGACATTTACAAGAACATCTCACAATGATTGAAGATTGGGCCAAAAAGTGGAAAATAAAAATCAACGAAAATAAATCAGTCCATATAACCTTTACCCTGAGAAAAAACAAATGTCCTATTGTCCACATCAACAACAATCCAATAGTACAGGTGGAAAGTGTAAAATACTTGGGAATACATCTAGACAAACGGCTAACGTGGAAGCATCACATCTTAGCCAAAAAAAGCACCTTCAACTTCAAACAAGAAAACTATACTGGTTACTAGGATACCACTCAAAACTATCACTGGAAAATAAACTGTTGATTTATAAAGCTATCATAATTCCAATATGGACCTACGGCATCCAAATCTGGGGCATAGCAAGCAAGAGTAATCTCTCGATCATACAGAGATTTCAATCCAAGACCCTAAGAATGATCGCGGCAGCACCATGGTTCATCACAAATGCAGCACTGCACAAGGACTTAAAAATGCCCACTGTCTTGGAAAGAATAGAATTTATCAGCTCAAACTATCTCCAGCGCCTTGAAAACCATCCAAACCACTCAGCCCTCAACATCCTAGACAATAGTGCAGATATCCATCGACTAACCAGAACCTCACCCCTACAACTCCCATATAGATTTTCAACAAATAACTGAAACATTACCCTCAGCTAATAAACTATCCCACTTGCAGCCAACCCAAAATAATACTTGCTTTTTGTTATAGTATGAAGAAGTAGATGAAGAGTACCGATGGGATACCTTCACTGGAAATCAATCATTGTCATAACAAGTCTACAACAACATATTTACTTATTATTTTGTAAAAAATAGATTGCAAATTTAAAAAAAAAACAAAAAACATTTTTTGCATGTTCTTACCTCATATGAAGCATGCTCATAAAATTTTGTAGTGAAATAACCGGAGTGACAAGGCGGAAATTGGTATAGGATTTTGTTTATTTCAAATACTAAATATGTTCATATCGTTTGAACCTTGGGAGACAGAACCTTTTTATATTAATTTTTCGAAATCAGCGTCATCGTTTCCTTTGAAATCACATACTTTCATACTGGAGGAAAAAACATTTTTAGTGTAGTTTATTATTAATAAAATGGGTATACATTTCAATAGATAATGTTTGGTTTCAATTATTTAAAATTGTTATTAGAGATGGTTAAAAAAAAGCTCACCCACTGAAACGAACCCCATACACTTACTTATAACACAAGGCATTTCTGCAAAGCGGAAATCGTTCACCTTTTTTTGATAAACTTTTGGTCACATATGCAGAAACAATATTTCTCCTAAGAAGTGGGTCTGAACATTTGTTAAAGTGTAGACAGCTTCAGGAATATTTTGCCACAGGCGTTTAAATTTCTTTTCCATGGGGTCAATAAGCAACATTGTAGTTTTACTGAACCGGCGCAGATGTGTAAGCCCCAATTATTATGAGAATATGTTGAAGCCCAATTAGGTATTTACGGCGCTTTAAGACGCTGGAATATGAAAATGTATGCATTTTTCTCCTTTGAATCTATTTATTAATTTATTTTCCACTCGGATCGCTCATGAGAAACACAACTTCTCTGACACGATGCCGGGTTCGATTCTGCACCGGGGCAAAAAAAGAAGCTGTAGCTTTCTAATACACCTCTCCTCAGTTTCTACAGGTGTTTGACGAAAGGAAAGGCTCGTGAATGCCGAGAAAGCTACTCGTAGGTGATGGAAAATAAGTCAAGCTCGTCACATGACATCCTTCCCTCCAGGTGTGAATAAAAAATACTGTGAACAAGGTTCATGCTTTGTAACCCCGCAAGCTGACAAAATGCACCTTCTTTATACGTCTTAACTCTTTCATTTCTTCGCCTCGGATTGTTCTTGATGGTGTTCCACAAGGATACCCATTATCTCTTTTCTTATTTAATTTGTGCGTCGCAGATACTCCTACCAGTAAGACAGTTAACAACTCTCTTCTCAGATGATACTTTAAGTTTCGATTTGTAGAAAAAAGTAAACACAGCATTTCGCGTATTTCAATGTTAAATAAAAATATAGAAAATTTGTCAAAATTATGGAAATCAAAATTAACTCCAATAAATTAATAGCCAAAGCATATACATTAAGGTATCCTGTCTTTTCTCGCCCCTTACCTCTGTCCTCTTCTATCATTCCCTGGTCTAAAATTCATCTATTCGTTATCTGAGTGTTTTCATGGACACAAGATTAAATTGGTACAGGTACATATTGTCCAAAGTAAATGAAGACAACATATGATTAGTTATTTTCGTCCAATTCTCAATCACAATTCTTTTTTGAAAATCCTTTCCTCTAACCATTTACAAATGTTTTCTTTGTCCGAAATTAACTTACACATGTCCTGTATGGATTTTAGCTGCCCCAATAAGTTGCAAATCTTCGACAACAAAACCTTAAGAATAACAGTAAATCCCCCTAGTTTGTCAGCAATAAAACACTTCACAACGATCTCGCAATAGAACCGATTACTTCCCTTATTACGACACTGGCACATAATTTGTTCAATAATTTAAATCATGTACGAGGATTAGTCACGTACGGAATAGCAACTGATCAACCCCCGCTCTCCCGCCTAAGAAACAGACTCCCATTTCGCATTTTCCTCCAATACCCCTCCGACATCAGATAAGGTAAGAACATTTCTTCCATTTACTTGCCTCTTCCATCGCGTTCCTTTCTAAACCCGGTCATCGCTCTCTAACGAATTTTCCTCGCATTAACCTTGGTTGAAGTTGTAACCTAAGAAAATCATTATTAGGTACCAGTGACAAAAAGTTACCCCCTCCACCCTTTGCTGATACACATCTACTCCGTCAATCAACTGAAGAGGCTCACGGCTAAACGTTGCACAATCTGTCAATTTTAAATAAAAAAAAATTAAAAATCTGGCAAATTCGGAGTTGTCCGACCCCAAATGTCACATGTATACACGTATGTATGTATTTGGCATTTTCGGTTAATTGTCCTCCTTCAGCGGCTAGCTAACGGTGTCCTCAGAGTTTGGGCCTAATCTACTTCCCGAACTGGGGAGGCAGGAGATACATGTGGCGAAAATGACGCATTTCCTACACCGTAACTAGCGAGACGCGCCTGCCTGACCATTCCTGCGCCATACAACTACAGAAAATGGGACGATTTTAAACGAAAGCTACAACCCTGTTTTTGTCCTCTACCGGGAATCGAACCCGGGTCCATCTGAAGGGAAGCTAAAACGCTTCTATTGAGCCGACCTTCACGACCAAATTCATACATACATGTATTTTTTATGTTATTACATTTTTATCTACTATGTACGAGTATTTACATATTCACGATTTACACATTTATCTACTGACGTATTTATACCAATATCTAATTTTTGATTCCTTATTATCTTTATTCCGTTATCAGGAACTTTCTCGCCTGGTGCACTTATCAATAGATTATCTCTAAGCGTCAATCCACTAGAAAGGCTGGATGTCGCTGTGTTGGAGGATGTTTTGGCTCCCGGAGCGCATTTGGAAATATTTGACACCCCCATGGCCTGCAATTGCGACTACGAAGAACTGTACTGGTGGGCACAAGAAAAGGGCATCAATTTGTCTGCGTCGTGTTTCAGCAAAATAAAGTGTTCTTTCACCCGACACTTGGAAACACAATGAAACGCTCTTTCAAGTAAGTTGTTTTTCAGATTCAAAAAAGTATTTACTGTGAAGATTACTTAAGCTGTTCAAATATTAAAATAAATAAAAATAATAATTATTCCTATCAGAAATTTTTATTGATGGCTGTATACTCCATACTCTTCAACAACGTGACTTTTAAGGCATCCTAGTTAAAACAATGTTCAATGGATTTTATCATTATTACACAACCTTTACATCCGCAGAACCTTGCTAGCTTTCTTTCAGAAGGTAGTAAGAGATAAAAGGTCCTCAACCCAACCACACACTTGAAAATTACTGTTTTAAAAGTGAAAATAGCCAATGAAACGTGCTAGATCCTTGGAACAATCAAACAATCATCTCCGTGCTCTGTGTAGCAGAATTATATGCTCGGTTTTGTGACTATGTTTCTAAGCAAAAAGATTAAATTTCACAGACAATTCAAATATACACTTTGATGGTAAAATATAATTGTATAATATAATGGTGGAATATAATTGTCTTAATTTCATCAATTAAGTGTTACACAGAGTATTGGAACGGACAGCTTTGATGTGATATCCGAATAGTTTTCTTTACATTCCTCTTAACAAACGAGTCATTGTTTTAAAACAAAATGGTCTTACTTCTTAACTAAACGGATTTATGGACGTAATCCATTGTTAGTTGCCCTCATTGTCGCTGACCGACGGCAAAATATTGTTGAACACGCACCAGTCCGCAGATCCAGACGGGAACAAATGAGGATATCCAATAAATAAATGAAATTCCAATGGAGCATTTCTACAAATCATTTGATTTTGGAAAATACATTTGCCATTTTACAAACTTCTCATCCATAAGGAAACAATTGTAAATTATTTTTTCTTAGTTTTTGGATTTAATACCAACAAACAGATTCGAGATTCATGAAAAATACTATTTTTTCCTAATAAATGAAAATGTTGAAAGGGCATTTGAGAAAAGGGTATCATAAAATTTTTAAAAAATGAATCAAACGATAGTATTCATTAAAAAATTATTATTTAATTGTTAAATAGAAATATGTGTAAGTGTCACGAAATTTAATAAATAAAAATTAAAGAAACTTTAAAAACGTGCACTCAACAACATCAATAAAAACTATTTATTACAAGGTAAGAAATAATATATATGAATTTACGATATATTTTAAATAAAGGATGGAAAAAAGTAAATTAATTACGTTGCGACGACGTGAAAGATCCGGGGATCTATATGAAATATCGCCCGCAGTCGGCAGAAAGGTTCACATCGCCCCCTACGCCGTCTGCGTTCTTAGCCCAAAAGGCTGCGAGTTTTTTTACTTTGAAACGTTTAGGCCGTGTCAACTGATCTGTTGAGAAAGAGAAGAACATTGTAAGAAAGCCCTGACACGCAGGTTATATTAGCTTGAAATAGCTACAGAAATACAATTCGCTTCCATGTCAGTGACCTTTGAGTGCACTTGATCCGGATGGCGCAGATAAGATAATTTTCACATCTCTGTTTTGATGGAAAAGAGTGAGAACGACGCTTCAAGGCCGTCGGGCTCTCGTCGGCAAACATTGCGTAGAAAAGTCTGCATTGAGTCATTCAGATGACGAATCTAGGCCGGTATTACAAGAAAATGGCGCAGTGGAGGGGTTCGGAATTTTGTTAAAAATAATATTTAGCAAACACGGACTATCAACAAACCAAATCAACACTTTAGGAAATGTTGGTGTGGTCCTACAATAAAAGACGTATCCTGCACTCAATCAATTTACAAACCACCAAATACCCATTTAGGCTAAGTAATATTGACACACCATAGTCGACTCCGGTAATAGCGAGCTTCCGGTGACTAACATTTTTGCCTTACTAGGCATTTTGTGTAGAGTACAGAAGTTTTATAATTGTTTTGTTTTTCCATTTCCTTTATTAGATCGAAAGTTTTATTTTATTATTTTCAAGAGGCATTATAACTTGCTTTTATCCTCATTCATTAAATTAATATTTAAGCTAATATCGCTTCTTCATTTATCATTCGGCCGATTCTTCACTTCCTTTTGCGAGGTGGTCCTCCAGACCTTTATTTTCTTAGCTCCCTGGATACATTGTTGAGCCTCCGGATGCCGATATGTGTGTGTGCTGTGCTCGCATATAGCCAGCAGTAGAATCCACGCTGTTGGCTCATCATCGTGCGCGGCGCCGTGTGAGAGGTGGGTACCAGGTGAGTACCGCGCCTGCACGCGCTCACATGACACAGACGCACGGTGCTCATACCGCTTACTTACTCAAACGCCTTGTTGTACAAACTGCAGCAATACACAATGCAGCTCTGAGAATGTTATCTTTCCTATAAATGGAAATATGCACACATTATTCCCATCTGCAAGCCAGTGAATCTAAACAACGACCCAGCAAGCAACCGCTGCAACAGTTTGCTATCTTCTAAGGGAAAAGCATTTGAAAAATGCATCTTTTCTAGTTTAAAACATTAATCCCACTACACTAAATGTAATAACACCCCATCAGTTTGACTTCCAGCCTTAGCTTTCCTACCTACCACCAAATATTGCGATTGACTGAGGACATTCTCGAAAGATTCCATTACCACAAATGTACAGCAACAGTATTCCTTGACATCTCAAAAGTTTTGTTTCATACAGTTTGGCACCCAGGGCTGATATTCAAGATCCGGAACGTTGACACTCCACAGTATGTCAAACACTTAATAGAAGGCTTCCTGAGGGAAAGTACATTTTCAATGTGACTTCCCAATACCATATCCCATCAAATCAGGCGTTCCGCAGGGGTCGAGACTCTCCATACCCCACTCACAATCTTCATCGCCGACGTACTCACCACACCATCAACATCTATTGTCACCTTTGCAGAAGATTCAGCAAACTATTCCACAACTTTTCTTAATATAGTTTTTATTTCACTCGAAATTGCGCAAGTTATATTTTTAAAATATTGCACGTAATTCATAAAAGAACTAATTGTGAAAAACAAATTGTATTTGAAACCAAATATATATTTTCATTGCGATAAACATTGATACATTGAACATTGTCTCAAATTACAAAATACTATTTATTATGGAAGCAGTGAAATTTGTTTTATAAATATTTAATAATGCAAATCTTCAGTATAAAATTATTACCTTATACCCCTATATTTTTAATAAAATGTTTTTTTGATAGAGTTTCTTTAGTTTAACATTCTTTAAAAATAGGAAACTAAAATAAGAATTCCAAGATCGGAATCAGATTAATGACATTCATATATTACATACTACAAAACTACATCGCGTTGCCTTTCTGTGGTAATATGGGCCTTCTGAAATGGTAAGGGGATTTTTCCCAAAGTACGAGTACCGTGAAAACGATCTCTTTGAAGTTTTTCATTAGGCCTACTTTATTTCACTGCAGCTCTATAGTGCTGGTCAGCGGTGGGCGCACGACAATGCATCGCGATCGTCAGAGAATAAATACTATATTACGGAAATATTATAAGTTTCACGGAATAAAGACAGTGTTTTGAAAAAATTTCTTCGCAAAGAAATAATTTTATTATTTAATAAACGGGCGTGAAAACAAGAGACAAATATTTACATTGTGGTAAAGCTTGTACAGTAAAAATACACCGACAAAATTGTACTTTATTAACCAATTAATAAAACTACACAGTTTAAATTTCTGTACTTAAAAAATTGAAATAGGGGCTACGAATTTAAAAAACATCCCCTTATGTGTACTCCGATCTACCACATTTAATTTCTGTCGTTCGTCAATCAGTATTAAACGTGTATAACATTTTATCGTGTACTAAATTACATGTGGAGACAAGTTGGCACAAGCAGTTGAAATTCTTATTAGAATAACTTTTATCGTAAATGTACTTCGGATACGACGTGTGTATTATTCAATATGAAATCTCATTCTGCCGTGGGCAACAGAAGACCAGTTGATAAGCAACAGGTGACAAGATGGGTCCATGGACGTTGGTAAGTTAAAGAACAAAATCACCTAGGATTTTCTTCTTACTACCACAAGAGGGAGAAGTGACGTTTCAGGACAAAGAGCATATTTATGTTTAATGGAGAATATTAATGTGGTAAATGTATCAAATTCTGTCATTATTTATGAGTTTCTAATTACTAGACACTGAATAAAATTTCTTTGCGTTTATAACAGCTAACGTTTACAAAAGCATTTAAAACACTCGTTCGTCATCCGTTTCTAACTACTGGTCTACAACAGCACGTACTTTCTCGCATCACTACCAGTTACGTAAAATATTTATGCAGCAGACATATTAACACATTTCAAGCATCAATTGTAAAAGCTCATTGACCATCGTAGCGCATTAGATGTAAAAATTTAACTTATTTAAAACTAGATATATCAACACTAATTCGATAATCCAAGATTACGTTCTGAACAACCATAATCACCACCTTACAATGTCAAGTTGTTTTGAGAATTTCAAACTGCCGTGACGCAACATTCCCATTGAAGCATCGCTACGTGATAATTCTTGAAAGTGTCTAGTAAAAGAAGTGGGAGAAATTCAAATTTGCCGTTTCAAAAATTGCAAAATTACGCTCAAATACTAATATTGTTAAAATTTGAACATAAACATAGTTTAAAGAACAGATTTTTTAGAAATGATTTCATTTAACAAAAATATCTCTATTATCAATATTGTACTTTTGCAATGATAATTGTTGAAAAACATAAATTTCGCCGAAAATTGGACCAGCACCATTTTCTTTACAGTTCTTTGCTGCATACAAAGAAAAAATGTGGAGCCGTTTATGAGAAAATAATTGTTTAAAAATTCCTTATGTCTCATGCTAAAAGTACTATTTTTGGAAAATTGTACAAGACTTGTTTAAAAATTCCCTATGTCTCATGCTAAAAGTACTATTTTTGGAGAATTGTACAAGATCTGTTTTATATTCCAACAAGGAAAAATATTTATCTTCAAAAGTGTAGTTGTAAAATGACACTGAAAAAATGTCAACTTTCGACAAATTTTCGATAAATTAGAGAGTTCAACCAAAATGCTATCTACAGCATTTCTTTATGTGTCTTTTGCTCTATCTGACGAAATTCTAGAAAAAGTTGGATCAATTTTGAGAAAAAACTGAATGTTATTGAAACTTCGTGAAAAGTACTGTCAAAGCAAAATCAAAATACCTGTTTCAAATTCAAAGATCAGCGAGATGAGGCGCATCCATTGCTGAATATCAATTTAAAAAAAACCTGCTAACGGATTGGTCGCTTGTGTTGCCTTTTTTCGAAACTCTGGCGCATGTCTCATATTCACTAAATTTACTAAAGTTTTACAAACTGTAAACGCTCAAGTTCTATTCGGCGTCTGCAACTACATTATTTACAACGAATTTTTTTTCTTAATGAAGTCTACAACGTTGGATCTTAAATTAAGGTCTATAATTTTAAAAAATCGGAGTAATTTGCGTGTAATTGGGCATCTAAAGTAGGTAATTTATGAAAGATTATTTTTCCCAAAACGGCTTCAAATTGTATCTTTATTTTTCTGTAAAAGAGAAAATTGTGTCTATAAAATGGTGCGGGACAATTTCGGTAAACCCTCCGCATTTTCCAAAATCGCAAAAAATTAACAACACAAAACTACAATATTGATAAAGACTTTTTACGTAATAAAATGTTATCTTCAAAATTAGATAAGTATGATCATGTACATTTTTTGTAAACAAAAATAATTTTGCTTAATTTTAAAAATATAAAATTGCAAGTCTCTGGAAACGCCGAGACATGTCAGTTTCAAATTCTCCGAATAACTTCTCATTTTTGGGCGGTGTTTCTGCGAGACTGGATTGCAGTTTTGGATGGTCGAATATGTGGATGTTAGCTCTCAATGATTTAAGTTTCGCGCCTAAATAAGCGCGATTGGTAATGTGCTTTACAAGTGATGTATGAGATGTGCTAATAAGAAATGATATTGTAGTATTATTATTTTCCGTAGCTATTTTCTACTATTTTCACTATTTTCTTAATTCTGGTTGGCGGATGTGGCAAAAACGCTTAAATAAATAATAATAATAATAATAATAATAATAATAATAATAATAATAATAATAATAATAATAATGTCTTTATTAATGGCGAGGCTCAGGCCATAGGGCCTGCTCTTCCGCCTAACCACTGAATTTACATACATTTAGAGTTGTAACATTTTAAGAGGGGAGGACAAGCTGTACATTTACGTCTGGGAGAACAAATCTAGGGACTGTGGCGTCTTTGCCGGGGCAAATAATTACAGACGTGAACGGCTTGTAAATATTTAGTATTTATTAGAAGAAAGATACTCCGACACCAAAACACTATATACAATATTTACAATTGAAGTTAACCGTTACAAGAAGGAACTTTCCCTGGTTACCACCACCGCTGGTCCGATAATTAATTACCATCCCCGGTGTGATGCACCAGTACCTTACGCGAGCATACATGCGAGTATGCCGCACCTGCTGTCACGACGTAGCACGCCGGCTTCGATTCCCCGCCTCGGTAGCCTATGCATTACCATGCAACGCCGCGCACAACCCTCACGACGCCCTACCGACGCGCTCACCTCTGAAGAATCATAAGAATAGAAGGCTGCTTTCAAGTCGAATTCTGCTTATATACCCTGTGGCAGGTTGACGGAAGCGCGTCACCCGCAGTGCCCGCCAGCGCTCCTCCGCCGGCTTTTGGGGTTCCCAAACCTGCATTCACGACCCGGCATTCCTTGTGCAGCCCCGCGTCACTTCCGCCAGCGCTGTCCACATGGCTGCTATAGTACGTTTGTACTGGCGACAGATATGACGCCACAAACTCCTCTATACCCCCCCGGGAATTTTCGTCGCAGTTGCAATCAACACAGATGGAAAATTCCACAAGTGTAAAAGTCCTAGGCCGATCGGCTCACATTATATACAACTGCGCCTGACTTGGCTAATTACACAGATAAAGAAACAAAGAGAGAAGGCCCTACTAACCTACCCCATTGACATATTTTTACTCTACATTGTACATTGTACTTGAAATATTAAAGATCTTGCCGTACGGTCGGTCCCTCTTATGCATTGTTAAGAATTTTCAGCCTAGTGTGGTAACCTCTAATAACCATAGTATGTTCCTTTTCCTTTTACAACCAAATTCTTGAATTAAATTAATTTTGTACAATACACCCACTACCAAAATGACACATACAATATCACCAATATAGCCACAAACATTACATCAATAAACATTCAAAATCATATACAGTTCTATACACACAAACTGACACACTGAATGACAAAACCCTATACAGTGATAAATGCACAAAAAAACAACAATAAACTAACATTTACCGTTTTACATTTAAAACCACATACAGTGATACACTTAAAATGAAACAAATAAACAATTTTTACATCTCTCTCTTGAAGGATTGTACAAAGTTTTCTTCTTGCCAGAATGAATATAAATGAATACAAAGGTTCATGATATTTGCTGGAAACTATTCTTTCGTAGGTTTCTTGGGAAAAGTTTACTCAATCTTGACACAACACAACAAACATCACATTCACTTATACCTCATTCTTCTTGCACTATTTGTTTTGCACTGTGTTCCAGTGTTTTCGGCGCACACGTATCGGCATTGCCGGGTGCAGTGTGCCCCTCTACAACTTCGGACACTGTCTGGCGCTCATTTTCAAACACCCTACTGAGAATGTCAGCATTTACGTTTAATATCCCTTTCCTATGGCTTATGATAATGTTGTAATGCTGAATCGCCAGAGACCACCTAAGCAATCTAGGATTATTCCCAGCATTCTGTTGTAACCAGACTAACGGGTTATGATCCGTTTCTATCTTTAGCAAAACATTACCGTCTAAATAGTAACGCAACTTCCCTAGACCCCAAATTAAAGCAGCACACTCTTTCTCCGTGGTGCTCCATTTTAATTCCCCGTCTGATAATTTTTTACTGAGAAAAAGAATCGGATTTTCATTCCCTTCCTGATCTAACTGTGATAACACAATGGCTGCTCCCCTAAGTGCCGCATCACATTGCAGTAAAAATGGCTTACTAAAATCAGGTGCATGTGTGACTGCCCCCTGACACAGTGCGTCGCGAAGCTGTATAAACGAGTTTTCGCACTCTTCCGACCACCGGATTTTGCCTTGCCTATGTGTTCCCCTCAATAGATCAGTGAGCGCAGCTGATTTCTCCGAGAAATTTCTGATGAACCGTTTATAATACGATATCAGACCTATAAATTTACGGATTTCCTTTTTTGTCGTAGGCCGTGGATATTCCTTTATTACTTGCACTTTGGCTTCATTTGGTCTCATCAGACCACTGCCAATCTCGTATCCTAAGAACGTAACCGATTTCCTAGCGAACTTACATTTCGCCGGTTGCACACGTAAATTGGCCTCACGTAACTTTTGGAATACGATTCTGAGATGTTTGCAGTGATCATCCCAGTTGTCGCTAAAGATTGCTATGTCGTCCATATATGGGACGGCGAACTCCGCGCAATCTTTCAGTAATGCCTCCATAAGCTTGCTGCAAACATATGGTGCATTTTTGATGCCGAAAGGCATCCTGAGGGGTTTATAAGACCCGAATTTTGTCGTAAAGGTGGCATACCGTTGAGCGCGCTCGCTCATTTGGATCTGCCAAAATCCTTTACATAAGTCCGTTGTGGTTATGATTTTGGCCCTCGCAACTGTTTCAATTCGCTCGGCTAAACTCGGAAGCGGAAAATATTCCGTACGAATAACCTGATTTAACTTGCGGTAGTCAATACATGGCCTGGGTTTTTTTCCGGGTGCTTCCACCAAAATCATAGGGGATGTGAAATCAGAATCTGAAGGCTCGATGATACCATCCCTTAGCATTTTCGTGATTTCTTCCTGGAGGATTTTAGTTTGGCGATGTGACGTGCGATACGGAGCGCTCCTCACCCTTGCATTCTCGTCCAGCAACTCGATGTCCATCTGAACGTTTTTAGTGAGCCCTGGCCTATCAGAAAAGATGTCCCTAAACTCAATTACAAGTTCTCTCAGCCTTTCACTTCCTTCCGGCTCCATTTCTGTGCCTGCGAGCATTGCCTCTACATCAAATTCCTCCGGTTCTAATTTTAAGGCGTATTTCTCTATTCCGTCCTCCATAAATTCACCTATCTGTTCTTGATTGACAATAAAATTAACATACTCTGTCCTTTGTACGTATGCTTTGATCATATTGACGTGATATACCTTGCCTGTACTTTTGTTCGGCATTTGTATGACGTAATTCGTGTCAGACACCTTCTCTACTATCTCTCCCGGTCCTATCCATTGCACAGATAATTTACGTACCTTGTTCGGAGCAAACACTAATACTTTGTCTCCTACATTAAATGTGCGTATCACTGCTTTCTTATCATACCAGGTTTTTCTTTTCACCTGAAGTGCCGATAGTTTTTCATGAGCTGCATCTCTAATTACTTTCAATCTATTCGCTAGACGAAATATATACTCCGTTACCTCGCTACTTTCCGGCTCTATTCCAGAGAGATTCT
The DNA here is from genome assembly GCA_038098605.1 of Gryllus longicercus. NCBI lineage: Eukaryota > Metazoa > Arthropoda > Insecta > Orthoptera > Gryllidae > Gryllus > Gryllus longicercus. The sequence goes on from JAZDUA010000400.1 coordinate 749,655, forward strand.
CGTAAAGCAACGTAATAGGAGTCCTTAAATTCCTACCAAATACTAATTCTGCGGGCGAGAATCCAAAACTTTCATGAAAACTTGTCCTTAAAGCGAACAATATGGCCGGGATCTGTTTTTCCCAGTCAGTTCCAGCTTCAAGACACAGAACTTTGAACAGCCTATTCATAGTACTATGTACACGCTCAACCGGATTGGTCTGCGGATGATAAACTGAACTATGGATCAATTTAATTCCAAATTTATTTGCGAATTCTGCCATCAGCGTGCTTCTGAAGCACGGGCCTTGATCCGTTTGAATTTCCCGTGGGAAACCGGTTCTGCTGAACAACTGCAAAAGCGCATCAATTACAGTAGGAGTTTGAAGATCTGGAATCGGTATTGCTTCGGGGTACCTCGACGCAACACAAATAGCAGTAAGTACGTGGACATTTCCGGTACTGCTTCTCTGAAACGGGCCTATCGTATCTAAATTTAATCGCGAAAAGACCTCTCTTATAGTGGGGACCAATACTAAAGGTGCCTTCTTCCGATCACCACTATGACCTACGCGCTGGCAGCTGTCGCATGAACGCACAAATTGCTCCATCTCTTTAAAACAATTTGGCCAGAAGAAGTGCTTAGACAAATTGTTCTTCGATTTAGCTATTCCTAGATGAGCACTGACAACTTCATGACAAATCCTTAATATAGGCCCACGAAATTTACCGGGCACAACTAACATTTCATAAATGTCGCCTTTTTTGCTCTTCCGTTTCTTAAATAATAATGAATTCCTAACAAAATAGGTATCTCTTTCCGATTCTGCTCTTACATCCTTATACTTTTCAAACAAAGTATTTACACCCTCATCTCCCTTCTGCGCCGCGCTGAATTGTTCCGTATTTACTTTCAACATTTCAGCGATCGGCACTGCCAATTCTAATTCTTCTCCGTCTGCTACTAGACAGATTTCCGGGAATTCCTCCGACGGCTCATGCTCGTCTTCGCCCGGCTTTGCTGTGCGGTCGCCTTCCGCCTCCGGCAATTTTACCTGCGAGTTCCCCGAATCATCTGCTTTTGTTCTGCCTTCTGCCGCAGCCTTACTGCGCGTCATAACCATGTTCACAGTTTGTTCTTCTACTAAGCCCTGTTTAATAACCTGCAGAAGTTGATACGTTCTGTTACTTAATAGATAATAACTAAGTTGATTTTCCTTCGGCACTATAGCGGCCCTAGTGATTACATTACCTAATTCCGAATTTAGGCGAATTTCCGCCACCGGCAAATTAATGGCAGTCGAATGAAGCGGCTGTTTGATCCAGACCGATTCGCCCGTATAATCACGATCTGTGACTAAATTTGCGGATACAAGATCAAATGACGCGCCCGTGTCTCTTAAGATCTCAGTCGGCTGCTCATTCACGGTCCCTGTCACAATGTGCTGCCTCAGGAATTCCCTTGCCTCGGGTTCACACACGTGATTTACTTGATTGCCCTGTTTCCGCGGACAGTTCTTTATCAAGTGCGTTGTCGACTGACATTCATAACACTTGCGGACATAAGGTGCCTCGAATTCTTTCTTCGCGCTATGTTTCTCTAACACATTAGTACTTCCTGCCGGCTTGGGGGCCACGTGAGGAGCAACAGGTGCCCTGTTGTTTCCGTGTTCTTTCCGGAATGTTCTTTCCGGCCGGAAAGATGGTAACTGTGGCTTCTTCCACCCTTGCCGCGCATTCTCGTACGCATCTAATCTTTTCGCGAACTCGAGCGGATTCGCAAATTCGGCCCATTTATCCACAAAGTGTTCCCGCATATCCCCTGGAACTTTATGCTTCATTTGATCGGCCACGATCAAATTCAATAAACCCTCGAATGTGTTTATTTTAAGTCCCGCTACCCACTCTCTGGCATAGTTTAACAATTCCCTCGCGAATATGCTCCAAGTCGCTCCGTTTTTGCTATGTTTCCTAAATAGTTGCCGGAATTTCTCGGCATCAAACCGGTACAATTCTAATAATTTCAATTTCAACTCCGCATAATCTAACGCTTCTTCTTGTTCATCTAATGTAAGCCATGTGTTAACATTATGCGGAAGTAATCCGATTAAATTCACAACCCAATCTTCTTCGCAGATTTTCAATTGCCTGCACTGGCTTTCAAACGCGCTCAGATAAGAAGTGATGTCGTCCTGCTCTCCTTTAAATCTACCAATTATTTGGCCTATTCTAATATATTCTCTCGCGTGTTCCGAGCGCGCTTCCGAACGAATCTCAGAATTTGTTTCGCCCGTCTGGGCAAGTTGCACTCGCGCAAGTTGTAACTGATATTCCCTTTCTTCTAATATTCTCCTATCCTCCTCTTCTACCTTCTTATCTCTTTCGTGCTGTTGCCCCAATGCCTCCGTTAATTCAACGGAATAATCCTCATGCTCTACTATTAATTTCTTTAGAGTCGGATTTGTTTCCGATCCATCTAATTCTATTCCTAAATCCCTGGCGATTCGGATCATTCCCTCCTTTCGAAATCTCAGTAAATGCGCCATTGCTTTCGAACAGTGCCCTACGCGTTGCAAAAGAACACACTTACCCTTAGCTTCCACTGCTTGCACGTGGCTGACTCCCGCTGCTTATGCGTGCACGTTCGGCGCTGACGGATGTCGTGATGAGATGGATGGATTGGCTGCAACTCGTCCTTCCTTCCCGTCCTTCCTTCCCGTCCTTCTGCTTGAAGTTTCGCCCCGCCGATGTACTCGCACGTTTTCGTTCGCGTTTTACTTTATTTCGCGCACTATGAATATTTGTACGTCGAAACTGTTCCCTGGCTCAGCCTTGCTCGCTAGCCCACTATTTAATCTTTCTCCGGCGGATACCTGCGGCCAAATTTACTTTCACTTCCGCGTGCACGATCCGCTGTTCTGGATGACTGTCCCGCTGGTACTAAGCGCCCTACCTGCTGGGTGTTTTGTTCGTTTCTATAGCTGTTGCTACACTACCGACCGAACCTAGAACGTGAACCGCAGAATTCTATCCCTTCTACGCTCACTAATTACCCATGGACGGATGAAGCCCCTTACTGGCGTAATTATTCTACCTGCCGTTCCTGGCGTGCTTCCGTGTGATGCTGCCTACCACAGACAAACACCGCACATACACAACTGCGTGGTCGTTTACTAACCATAAACTGCTTGCTTGAACCGCTACATACACTATAACTACGTGGTAGTTCGTTTACTGCTGCCACCATTCTCCACCTACGTGGTAGTTCGTGATCCGCTGCATACACTACACGTGCGTGGTAGTTCCTAAACCGCTGCTTACACTACACGTGCGTGGTAGTTCGTTAACCGCTGCTACCATTCTACGTGCGTGGTAGTTCGTTCACCGCTGCCACCATTCTACGTGCGTGGTAGTTCGTTTACCGCTGCCACCATTCTATCCCTCCTACGTCTGTGGCGTCTTTGCCGGGGCAAATAATTACAGACGTGAACGGCTTGTAAATATTTAGTATTTATTAGAAGAAAGATACTCCGACACCAAAACACTATATACAATATTTACAATTGAAGTTAACCGTTACAAGAAGGAACTTTCCCTGGTTACCACCACCGCTGGCCCGATAATTAATTACCATCCCCGGTGTGATGCACCAGTACCTTACGCGAGCATACATGCGAGTATGCCGCACCTGCTGTCACGACGTAGCACGCCGGCTTCGATTCCCCGCCTCGGTAGCCTATGCATTACCATGCAACGCCGCGCACAACCCTCACGACGCCCTACCGACGCGCTCACCTCTGAAGAATCATAAGAATAGAAGGCTGCTTTCAAGTCGAATTCTGCTTATATACCCTGTGGCAGGTTGACGGAAGCGCGTCACCCGCAGTGCCCGCCAGCGCTCCTTCGCCGGCTTTTGGGGTTCCCAAACCTGCATTCACGACCCGGCATTCCTTGTGCAGCCCCGCGTCACTTCCGCCAGCGCTGTCCACATGGCTGCTATAGTACGTTTGTACTGGCGACAGATATGACGCCACAGGACCATCCCGGCATACGCCTTAGCGATTGAGTAAACCCAGAAAAACCTCAATCAGGATGGCGGCTTAGGGCCGAACATTAATAGAACTGAGTATGTTATACTGAGTAGGGAAAGGGAAGTTTCGTGAAAGAGAAAAGAAAAGACGTACAGGGGAAGGGGTCAAAAGAATAAATGATAAAGTTTGTGAGGGAGAGGGAAGAGGAAAAAAGCGAAGAAAAGGACGAAGAAGAAGTAGGCGAAAAAAGTGAAGTTATTTGAGGAACGTTACAGAAAGCTACGTTTAGTCTACAGTAGCACTTTACATAAATATACAATAATTTTTACACCAGAGAAGCACAATACACTATAAGCTAATAACAACAGTAATTTTAAACACAATACTGGCAGTATTAAGGAACAATACAAAGAGTGCGGGTATCTTAACATCAGTTTTGAATAAATTGTGCATATCTCGTTTTTTTGAACTCCCTGAAGTGTCGAAACTCGCAAAAAGTACAAATAATGCCAGAAAGTATGTGCTTTTGTGACGCCAACAGTTTTACACAGTTTTGATCAGCGTCTTTACTCGTAGGCGGCGGCAGTCTGTTGTTTTTTTGGATCGAGCGCTCGTCCTGCCTCCCAAGATAACATCCTTTCAAAGTGTGGAATGCTAAAATGGCGTCGACCGATTAGTATATTGAAAGTTTTTTGGAATTTTTGCGTTTAAGTGGCACTATTCCTTACATAAAATCCAAAACGAAACACTTTTATGATAATTATTTCATTCCACATTTACCAGAATGAATGAACTAAAGGTTTTCCGACGAACCAAGGATTTACGAAACAATTTTAATTTTAATATTGCCCTACCGGGACCCGGAAGATTAAATGAAAATGAATTACAATAGAAAAATCAGTGTAGTTTTCAGCATTTTAAAAAAAGGACATCCTTCGATATTGTAACCCTCCCCCAACCGCCACTACAGAAAGATGGACACGATCAGTATCGTCGTGATCGTGAGTCGAGAGGTGCATTGTACGAGGGCGGCAAAAAATATAATACTTATTTAACACATTGAATGAAAAATACACTAACACACAGAATTGCTTACAAACTGAACAAAGACTTCAAACAATACGTCAGTTACACACCTCAACACACAATACTCAACAGCCCTGACCTCATTAACAAGATAAAAGACTTTCCAGTGCCCTCTAACGCCAAATTTGTTTCTTTCGATGTGGTAAATCTTTTTCCCAGTGTGCCTACATCTGACTGCAAGAATATTCTTAAAGACAAAATTGACAGATCCCAGTGTGCCGTTCCCATCAAAACTGAACTGTACAATCTAATTTCCTGTTGCATAGATGCCAACTACTTCAAATATAATGACAAATTCTACACCCAAGATTCTGGACTACCCATGGGTTCACCCCTCTCACCTCTATTAGCTGATATATTTATGGACAACTGGGAAAATACATTGTTTACTTCTGGTCATCCACTTCTAAAAAATCTCCTGTACTGGCACAGATACGTAGACGACGTGTTAACACTATGGACAGGCACCATCAGACAACTTTATATTTTTACACAGTACATCAACTCCCTACACCCCAACATAAAATTCACCACGGAGATAGAAAATGAACAAAAATCTTTAAACTTCCTTGATCTCACCATCACACTAGCACAGGACCATCATGAATTTAACATATTCAGAAAACCCACACACACGGACACAATCATACACAACACTTCACAACACCCCACACACACACACACAAACACGCAGCCTTCCATGCGATGGTGCATCGATTAATTTCCATACCTATGTCCCCAGAAAACACAAAAAAGGAAATAAACACCATAAAACATATAGCCAGTATGAAAGGATACGACTGCAACATGATTGACAAATTAATAGCCAAAAAACAAATACACTCAATATCCGCAAACACACTACCCTCACACCAATTGACAGAAGCACTACAGCCACGTACCACACAATACCTTATGTAGGACCCCTTTCTCTTAAAATAGCCTGCACACGCAATAAATTCGGTCTAAAAACTTCTTTCAACAATACTCATACATTATATAAAACACTATCGAACACTAAAAACCCAATCCCACCTACATCCTTATGCGGAGTCTATGCTCTCACGTGCAACAATTGCAATGCCATATACATAGGACAAACAGGTCGTAAATTCACACAGAGAATCAAAGAACACGAACAAGCATGGAAAAATAACACTACCACAGTCTCACACTTTGCGGATCACCTAAATTTAAACAAACACACATTTGATAAACACATAAATTTCCGAATTCTAGAAATTGAAAACAGGTACTGGAACAGAATAAAATTAGAAACCATACACATACACAACGTCCTCAAAAAACAGAACATGACATGTCTCAATCAGCAAATACCTGAACTCTCGTCACATCTGCTAAAATTAGCACAAAGTGTACACCCCTAGCCCACCCCCAGCCCTCCCTACTCCACTGACCTTCGCTCGCCCGACCGTCTCTCAAGCCTCCACCAGCACCCCCGCTGTTTACGACCCTACACCCGCACCCCACCCTCTTCCCGCCCCCTCCCAGCTGCCGACCGGCTGTGTTCTTAAACAAGACACACGCCCAAAAATTCGCAGAACTTTGTTTTCGGCCCAGAAGCTGCAAGGTATGTACGACCCAGTTTGCTTACGCATCTTGCATACAATAACCTGTTACCTACAACCTGTTAATAATATTTGTATTTAATAATATTTGTATTACATTTTAGCTCTGATGATGATCGCAACGCGATCGAAATTATCATAAGTTGATTAAAAAGTACTCATACCAGACAATATCTTTAGTAATTTATCATAAAAAAGGTATCTACATCACCAACAATCCAATTAACATTGAATGAAACAAAACAAAAAAAGAAATATGTATCAAAGAGCAATACACTTTTAGCCATGTGAGTTAGCAAACTACGTAGAAGTATAATAATACATGTAAAAAAGTTTCATATTTCACCGGTTACATGAAGGAAACAGAACAGTATATAGTGCGGTATTGTTCTGTCTCTCCTTTCGTGTGTCTGCGATCAACGATAACGCCTAAACTGTTCCGACGGTTTTCTTGAAAGTTGAAATTCCTTCATCGATTTGAACTAAAACTAAACTAACAGTTTCAAATTCAAGGAGCTGCGATATCAACCAGATCGACAGGGGAATATCAATTTTGGAGAAAATCAGCTAAACGGTTTTTCAGCTAGCGTTGTTAACAGGCGAACAGACAGTCGGACAGAGACAGATGTTTTGCCATCAATAGACTTTTCGGCATCAAAAATCCACAAAACATGGATTCCGGCTATAGCACAAGTTAGAGAATTTTTTCTAAATTAAGCAACTGCATTTATTCACTTTTTTCGTTACCAGGGCCCTGTAATAAGAGTTTTTCTGCTGAATATTCGCGAGTTTTTCACGCAGCATTAAATAACTTAGTCTACTCCACAAGTAATAGCTAGAAAGTAAAATGTATTAGTCTGTAAACCTCCTACGATCTACCAGGTAACAAGAAAGGTTACCAGATCAAGCAATGATATCAATTGAAAGTGAAATCTACAACATTACTGATTTAGAGAGTATCAGAAAAAAATTGTTTGAAAGTTCGAAAAGTGCTTTATTTTTTATTGTAGATAGATATTAGTTATTATTTAATAAATATTAGTTTATACAATTTAACTTTTCTACTATTAAAAGTATGAAATTAAAGTATTCCTTTTTAAATCATGAAAAAGTTCATGCCGCAAAGCAGTTCGCGACGGACACAATCAGAGGCCAATGTACCGATGACCATGCAAATATGTCACGCATCACCACTGGCAGAGAAGGAAGAATCGTTACGTTTTTCCTGTAATGAACGAGAAGAAATTATGACTTAATGGGATTAGTTTCATTCCGCGTGAGGATACAATGGATTTCTTCTCAGCTTTTAATAATATGACCTTATCTCATGGCAACCCTTGTGGAAAATTTTCACCATGCACTTCACAACAAGATGGACATTCATTAACTTTTACCACTTTCTTCTCTAGACGATAAATATAATATCTACTTACACCCTTTCATTTATTTAATAAGCGTGTAGAAAATCGTAAGACAATTCCAAGCACATTATAGAAGTGGTTGCATAAAATTTCTTTTGATTTGAAACCACACATCAGACAAGAGAGATTCAACCGGATATGGCAAAGGACAACCGGAGGGAACTGTAGCAAAACATTCAACATTCCACCCGATACCTCTCCTCTTTCTGCACGTTGTCTAAAACATTATTTAATGTTTCTGATGAGTAAATAATAGTCCTCAGCCGAACTCACCCTTTCTAAAATCTTTCGTTTACAGATAACGATACTTGTGGCCATGCAGGTGAGTGCTGCCTGGACTGAAGAATGCAACGACCCTTGCTTCTGCCCTGTAGGCAAAAAAACAGCAGACTGTAGCAGCAGAGCTCTCAGCCAACCACCACCAGGCTACTGGCCCGAAATTACAATTCTCGGCCTTCGGAGGAACAACATTTCCGACCTCACCAAGTGGTCTCTAACAGGCTTCCCGAACGTAAAAGTCATCAAACTGGAGAGCAACCTGCTGACAGAGTTGGACTTGGAAACATTCTCTGCCTTACCATTTTTGTCAGGGGTAGATCGCCATCACAACTATCACTGCACCCCCACCTGGAGTCACCATCGGGAGCTTGCAGTATTTGTACCTCGAAAACAACAGACTTTCTAGTTTGGATCCAAATGCTTTTCTAGCAGTTACGGATTTGCGACTACTTTTTTTGAGTAACAACCCTGCGGCGGTACAAGCTGGAAAACCAATTCTCAATCATCCAACGGTATGTTTATTTTGTATACTGATTTTAATTTTCTGTGTAATTACATAAAACAGGGAGCAGCTGCGAGTCTCAGTCTGCATTTTCTTAAAACGGGAGAGACTACGTTTGAGTTCCGACAATGTTCCTCTTTGGATACTCGCTAAGCCCAGTGGTCGAGGCCAGCGAAAACAACCGGCTGGATATTCTGTTGTTTTCACGTTTCCACTGATCAATTCTACATGAAGTCCGAAAAGTACCCTAATCAATATGCCCCAAAACCCTTCATCTTCCATCACATTTCCCACTTCCATCCTTAGGGCTGAGCGATTGGCTGCTTTATTTATCCCAATTCAATTAGGAACGCAAAACGTACTTTATGTGATAAAAAGTATCCGGACACGTCCAAAATGGTTTATGGTGTGGTCGTGTTGTTCATGGAGGTGGCTTGCATCCCTTGTTGTTTTGTGTGGCACTATCACAGCACAGCCCTACGTTGATGTTATTAACACCATCTTGCTTCCCACTGTTAAAGAGCGATTCGGAGATGGCGATTGCATCTTTTAACACTATCAAGCACCGGTTCATACTTCACGGTCTGTGGCGGAGTGTTTACACGACAATAACATCCTTGTAATGGCCTGCACAGAGTCTTGACTTGAATCCTATCGAACATCTTTGGGATGTTTTGGAACGCCGACTTCATGTCAGGCCTCACCGACCTACATCGATACCTCTCCTCAGTGCAGCCCTCCGTGAAAAATGGGCTGCCTTTCCCTTATAAACCCTCCAGCACCTGATTTGAAAGTATACCTGCGAGAGTGGAAGATGTCATCAGGCTAAGTGCGGGTCAACACCCTATTGAATTCCAGCATTACCGAAGGAGGGCGCCACGAACTGGAAAGTAATTTTCAGCCACTTCTCCGGATACTTTTGATCACAGAGTGTACACTCGGAATGAATCGTACTTCAGCAGTTCCCAACGCAACTGGCCAAAGACCACGCGCGTTCTTTCTTTTCTCATCCTGCTCTCACTCCCAACCTTAGATTAGCAGATGACCTTTTCCCCCATTCCACATTAACTAGACGCAAGAGGTACATGCGGGATGGAATCTACCTTATGCAACGTATTTCATTCGATCTCTCCTTCCCCAAACTGTTCCCAGTCCCTTCCTTAGAGCCATAAGGAACTTATGGCTCTAAGGAACTCTGTGCTACTCCCCCAAACTCTACAATCACAGAGAGGAGAGGCATACCCTCCTATTAGTGTCTTCCTGGCAGAGCAGAGGCAGTGGTATGCATGTATTAATCTTATAAACATGAAATATATTGCGCAACTAGTTTGCAATGTTAAGCTTTATTGCATGAGTACATATTTTGATAAGGACCAATGCTAAAAGTAAATTTTGAAATTTGTACGAGTGAAACATAATGAGCAACATAAATGCGTTGTGATCAAATGCAATGTACGTGAGTTTCATATATTATTTTTAATGCATTTTAATAAATTGCAAATGTATAAGAGAATCAATACGAATTTTTGAGACAAAAATTGTGACTCTACGAGTATTAGACATCTGTGCGAGAAAGAGTGGTCGGCAGTTCTGTTTACAACATTATTACCATTATTATATCAATTACTTGAATCCACACATCCCCTAATTACAATAAAAACAACAAGGAACAAGTCTACCCACAAATCTCTCGCTGTGATTGGCTGAATGTGTGATGACGCAATTATTCGTCCAATAAACGGCTAATTTGTCATAATCTGTGACGCAAGATGACATTTTTCGAACGATTTCTTGCACCGTAAACGATAGTTTATAATGGTGGAATAAACACATTTGCATGGATCTATGTTTCTAGTTATGTAAGGTACATCTATTATTCGAACACGTTTTCTTGAGCCCTGATTTTACTAGATGCGAGAGGACTGGGGGATTGATTAACTCGGCGACAAGACTTTTATCTCAAATCTTTAGCTCTTTGAAAAGTAGTTTCGACGAAATGCAGTTTCGATTACACGGAAGGGAACATTTCTGCTTACTAGATTTTATTAACGAAATTCGATACTATAATTTTATCTTAATTAAAGTAATGTTAATAAAATAACGGGGTTCAATAAAACGTACAAATATGCTAACATTCAAAATTTAAATATAAAAAGGTTTATCGTGTAAAACAATAATCAATCAATTTCTTCTTCAAACGTTTTACTACAAAAATCATAATAGCATCGTCCCGTTTAAATCACCTAAATTTCTCTGCAGCTCGAAGTACTCCAACTGGAGACTGGCAGCCCGCTCGCTCTCGGACCGCAGAGCTTGGCGGGTCTTCCTGCGATGACGCACGTTAGTCTGTTGAACATGGGAATCACCTTCGTCAACAACCCGCTGCTCACCGATATACTACTCGCTGGAAATTTGATCACAGAAGTGAACGCAGGTACCTAAACATTTTAACTATATTTATATTACTTAATATCTTTAAGTAGAAGTACTTAATTCCTTCTTTCTCGCAATACTGTTTTTTTACATTAAGAACATTTGCAGCATTATAATCCAGTTTCTTGTTTTCCTCCTCACGGTGTTCGTCCATTTTGTCGTTTGCATTTGATCAATCAATAGTTTGAACAATTTTTGATCTGGAGTGAATACAATTCAGATTAATATTCTACATTCTCTTTATTTTGAACACTTAAAGGTTGCTAAAGTTTGACAACTTAAATTGGTGTCCAGTTCGTAAGCAAAAAAACTTGACAATTGAAAAATTGATAACTTATTCAGTAATAGAATGCGTGTATATTCGAATAGAGAACGATCGGTTTCAGTTATTTAAAATTGTTAGAGTTGGTTGTAAGAAAAGTACAGCCACGTACATACAGCTTCCTTCAACATTCAGCTTCCTTTATTCAGCATCCTTCACTTTAACTATCTTCTCCAAAATCAACCTATAGACCGAACTAGCCTCACTTGAACAATTGAATTGAATTGAATTTGCCTTATTTTACGTGGCGAGACTCGGGCCATCAGGCCCGCTCTTCCGTCTGACCACCCAAATTTCGCTACGCTTCTTTCACCAACTAGCGGAGAAAGGAGGTATTTCTTGGGCGAGAAACTGGCGATTTGAATTTAGCTCAGAGGCGTCATTTAGGCTTGAGGATATTTACATGCAAGTAAATCTACTAACATGGGACAGCCGGCTTTACTTCCCCTCCAAGGAAGGCGTACGAAGGATTTTGCCGCCCTAAAAATCCACAGCTTCGATTGGGTATAACAGTCCCAACCCGCGAGCTTGGGTATAACAGTCCGTTACGCTAACCGTCACACCATCGCCACCGCCTGTGTAACAATGTCACACAATCACACAAACTGAGAGTCCAACGTTCAAGACAATTGATTGCTTGATAATATCGTGCTTACCTCACGCCAGCTGCTCTCCTCATTAGTTGCGTATGTGAAGTGGAATGTTTTTAATCACGCGTGGTAGAGGTTTTCTTCCCTTGCAGGAAGGAGTGATCCGGCGCCGATCTACACATTAGCTCGCTAGGTTCTCCCCCACCATGTATTTCCCACCAGCGCCCCAAGCGGGAGAATCTCTAAGCTCTCCTCATGAATGTAAGTGTAAGTCAATGTACAAGGTACTTGTATGTGAGGTTTGAGAATAGGACAACGAAGAGAAATATTCGCGGGGCGATCTGTGTCCCGTGAGAGCGTAGGCTTCCGCGGCGGGGGGTCAGTATTTACTAGGCTGTCTGGGTGACGCCGCGTCCAAGGCGAAGGTGCCGACGTTTCGGTCGCCATCCTGCCCTGAGGAAGGTCGCAAAATGGCGACCGAAACGTCGGCACCTTCGCCTTGGACGCGGCGTCACCCGGACAGCCTAGTAAATACGGTCTGTGTCCCGTCTGGCAGGGAATTTCCTCTGGTGTTGGCCCGAGAAACCACGGAAAACTACCGATCAGAGCAGTCAGAAGCCAGATTTACCCTCAACACCGTGGCTGAAGTCCACCTAGCTGTGTAGCTAGCGACGAAAACATTTCACTTTCGAAACTCCTACACTATGACCTCCCGGTCAGAGAAACTGATGATGCCCTGAGATCCCTGATGATCTGTTGATGCCCTGAGATCCCTAAGCCTGTTTTAAACACGGAACGGACACCAAAATTACAGCGGTAAAGGTATTTACACCGGTCTAGAAATATCTTTACCTCTATTATACCTTTATTCAAAGTACACTTAAAAATTCATTTATAAGACGTCAATTACCGGTAATTTGAGAGGGATTTTACCAATACAAGAGGTCTGTATCAGTAAAATACCTACATTTAAAGTATTGGTATATCTCTCTAGTAACAATATCGGTATTTCAGTAGAATTATACCATTATTTTGGGGCAAATCATTGTGATTTTCATCGCTACGATGGCGTTGAGGAACAACTAGACACTGCACATTTTCGAACCGGACGGTTCAAGGGTTCGAGTCTCCACGTTGAAGGATTTTCCACAATAGCCGCATTCTAGCTAGGTCGAATTATGTCGTCGGCTGGAAGATAATTCTAGTGGTCGGTAGTATCTGAATTGTAGTTTTTCATAGTTTCTCCGGTCAGTGCCAGGTGAATGCTGGAGAAGTACTACTTAAGCGAATGTGTTATATTTTCTTCCTCATCATTTCGCCTTAAATACACACACACACTCTTTCCCGCAACACTCTACAAGACATTACAGAAGACCAGTCGGTGGGGGGGGGTTGGATCCAACTGAGCCGCGCCGCCGTCAAACACTGAAATCGGCATATGCACGTGGCCGACGTATATTGTAGTTCGAAGCACTATTTCACATATCATACTACAAAAAATTCACACACAACACATTTACTTTATTTTACAACACCTTTCCAGATGGCATTAAACGATTAAATCCGATACAAAAGTTTAAGTCCCATCTTTTCTGCTGCACAACTGTTTCTATCCAATTAGAGACTATACCGAGCGTCCACAAGAACAATGATACTAATTTTAACGTCATTTAGTGTATTTTTTACCGTTTGGATTGTATAATTGTAAAGAACCTGTAACAAGTATTGTACTTCAGTTTCTGGGTCAATGACCCCCATCTCGATCAGGTTTTGGTCCAGTTTCCCTGATTCTCGAGCAAATGCTGAGATGGACCCTTGATTTGCTTGTGGACATAAATGTAACTTCTGAGTAACTTCTCTCCATAGTTCGTCACACACAGTTTTTAACGGTTTTTGATGTAAATAAATAAATAAATAAATATTTAAATAAATAGTATAGGTATGGAAACGTATAGGTATTTACCAGTATTCAATACCTCGTCGGTCCCTGATTTCCAGATAATTTGGACTTCTTTAAAAACAGACATATTTCTGGCTTTATGATAAAATATCGAAAATGAGATATTCAAATTCATTAATTATTACTGTACTTTCATATCATTAAAAATATTAAAATGTGAAACTAGCACATTCCCGCATTCTACATACGTCATAGAAAAAGTTGTAAGGCTCTAGCCAAAAATTGCGATTTTTCGGTAGAAAAATTTGTATTACATGATCTCCGATATCAAAAAAATGGGTAGATATTGTTCTTACGTGTAGTTAATTACTTCCTCTAATACATTGCGTAGTCAGAATCGACGATTTGTGAGCCCTCGACACCGAAACATACGTTTTACGGCAACATGTCTGTCCGTCTGCCTATCTGTCAGTCTCTCTGTGAACAACGCTCGCAGCGAAACCGTAAACAGGGTTTTCACAAATTGATATTCCGCTATCGAATGCTTTTAAAAATCGCAGAGCGTTGACTCTGGTAAAATCGACAGGAGTTTATTTAGTTTCATAAAATAGTACGCCTAGTTTACGAGCTATTGTTAAACACATTCACCAGACAGATGGACAGACAGATCAACAGACGGACGTTTTGCCTCAATCGATTTTTCGGTATAACGGACCCACAAATCAGCGATTCTGGTTGCACCACGTGTTAGAGGAATTTTTTCTTAATTTTGAAACTGAATTTATCCACTTTTTCGTTATCAAGGCTCGACCATAAATTTTTTTCTGCCGAAAATCCTCCAGTTTTTCGCGCAGCATTACATAACTTTTCCTACACTACTTATAGTATTGTACTCCGCACATTCGTATGTATACTGGAAAGTAAAAATTGTATCTTCTCAATTGTCGTTCTTTGAAGACGCCGAAAAATTTTCAATGTTTTTTCAATTTTCGAAATATTAGAATTTCAACGAGATATGCACCATTCTCTTAAGCGTCCTAAATGCTATACAAGGTTAAAATTGAATAAAAAAAATGTTGTGTCATTTTTTAAGAAAAACACAATTTAAGAAAATAACTTGCTCATCCTTGACACAAAATTGCGCAAAAAAAATTCAATTTTCGAATAATCGAACATTACATTATTTGAAAATCTGTTTTTGATGAACACATTTCATTAAGAAAAAAATATTTGCCTTCATGATTGTAGTTTTAGGGACACGTCGAAAAAAAGTGAATTTTTTCTTCAAAAATCAAAGAGGTAAAAATTCAATAAAATATGTAGAGCCTTTTTGAGAACAAAATTAAAAATTGCCTATATTTTAAGCAAAATTATCCAAAAAGCATTCATTTTTTAAAAAATTGTACATAACCTTTTTTCAAAAATATCTCTTCAAGAAACAAATTTCATTAAGGGAAAAATCGCTCTCTTTAATATTTTGGTTGTAGGAAGACACCGAAAAAATTTAGAACTTTTGCAATTTTCGAAAAAAAATCAGACTTTTCAACGAAAATGATGCTGCATGGTTCTCTTAAACATCTTTGACACTATCCAATAACAAAACTTAATCAATAACTTTTGAGGCACTTCTTTGGAACTTTTTGGAAATGTCATAGGAGCTTCGTATGAACTACCCCTGAAAATCAAAATATCGATTTCAAATTGAAAGAGCAGCGACATCAGCCACATCGATAGGGGCATATCAATGTTGGAGGAAATCGGCTGAACAGTTTAGCCGCTAGCATTGTTCACAGACAAACGGACAGACAGACGTTTTGCCATCAATCGATTTTTCCGTATAAAGGACCCATAAAACATGGATTCTGGCTATAGCAAGTATTAGAGATTTTTTCTAAATGAAGCAACTGGATTTATTAACTTTTCTCGTTACTTGTAATAAGAGTTTTTCTGCTGAAAATTCGCGGTTTTTTCACGCAGCATTAAATATCTTAGTCTACTCCATAAGCAGTAGCGTAAGTACAGAAAGTAAAAAGTATTAGTTTGTAAATTTTCAGCGATCTACCATGCCACAAGAAAGGTTAACATATCAAGCAATAGTATCACCTGAATGCGAAATCTGCAACAATATTTATTTAGAGAGTATCATAAAAAATGCTAAAATGAAGTTTGAAAGTTCGAATAGTGCATTATTGCATATTAGTTTTATATTGCACATAGATACACCACGAGTTAGAGAATTTTTGTTTCTAAATTTAGCAACTGGATGATTCCACTTTTTCGTGACCAGGACTCGGCAATATGAGTTTTTCGACCGAAAATTTGCCACTTTCATGCAGCATTACATAACTTTCATTCTACTGCCTTAGCAGTAGACAGAACGTAAAAATATGCCTAGACCTGGGAACACAGCTTGCTAACATAACTCGGAGTAATCTGTCCCCAAATGACAACTACATTCATTCAAACATGTATTTATTGATATATTTACATATTTATCTATTATGTATTTATATACTTATCTACTTACGTATTTATATAATTATATATTTATTGATTATTTCTTATCTTTATTATATTATTAGGGACCTTCTCGTCTGGCAATGTTATCAGGACCTTAGATTTGAGCTACAATCCACTAGAAAGGCTGGATGTAGCAGCGTTGGAGAATGCTATGGTGATACCCGGAGCGTTTGTGGTATTAGTTGATACTCCCATGGCCTGCAGTTGCGGCTACGGGGAAATCCATCGGTGGGCAAAAGAACGAGGCGTCCATCTGTTACTGCACTGTTCCACCACAATTAATTGTTCCTTCGTCTGACACTTGGAAACATAATGAAGAGTGCTTTCAAATATTCAATTTTTCAGATTCTAGAAAGTATTCACTGTGAAATTTATGTTAAGCTATTCAAATATTAAAATTAATAAAAAAAACTATTTCCATCAGTATTTTTATTAACTGCTATGCCCTCCATAGTATTTAATCATACGACTTCTAAGGAATCCTAGTTAAAACAATATCTAATCGGTTTTATCAACTGAAATATCACGAGAAGTGCTCGCGTAGCGAGGAGTAAATTTAAAGAATATCGTAGCACTTAGAGTGAGACTTAGAATGTGACTATTTTACAAGTTAATACATTGTGTGATTAGAATGGATAATTAAAAATCACAGGAATAATGAAAAAGAGAAATATTACTCATAACTGCTACCGGAATATGTGAACCTTTCATTCAGATCCGAGTTATCTTATAACTGTCTCCAGAAATAACATTTATCCAAGGTAAATATGAATAACAGTTTAGTGCAGAACATGATTTCAACTATAATGTTTCAATTTTATGGTAAGAAAATTTTCAAAAAACAGTTACAACAAAACACTTAAAATAACATATTGAACTTTTGTAATTAACTTATTAAAACACAATTATTAGAATTCCAGGAAGTTGTGTTCTGCATTTCTTGAAATACTACAGAAGTATTTGGAATCGACGACGACGACAACGAAGAAGAAGAAGAAGAAGAAGAAGAAGAAGAAGAAGAAGAAGAAGAAGAAGAAGAAGAAGCAGAATTAGTGGTGGGATTCCTTATTTTCAATTGGATTGAATACACGTTTCTACTCATTAAAGTATTTTTCTTTTATTATTTTGACTGAAGCGTTGTATAGTTTTGACAGTTTTTTTCTGTATTCTTCACCATCTAATATTCATGTATTAATTGCCCAATCTTTCAAATTATTTGTAATTTCTTCATTTTTAGTTTGTGCTGTCAATCTTAATTTTCTTATTTCAAAATGTTTTTGAATTGTGTAACCTACAAGTCGGTGAGCGGGTTTCCCCCGTCCACGTATCTCTCACCAGCGAGGCACCGTCCGGTTCTTGCCAGGACAAGCTCTAAGCACCCGACTGGTCTCTCCAAATGTGGATTTGTGCAGTGCATGTACGTGTAAGCTGTGAGGGCCTTTGTATGCACGTGTGCAGTGCACATGCATGTAAGGGGTGAAAATAAGATAATGAAGAGAAAAGAGAGATCGGGAGGTCCGTGGCAATGTATGAATTGAATTGATGCCTTATTTTACGTGGCGAGACTCAGGCCATGAGGCCTACTCTTCCGTCTGACCACGCAAATTTCACTACGCTCCTTTCACCAACTAGTAGAGAAAGGAGGTATTCCTTGGACGAGAAACAGGCTATTTGAATTTAGCTCAGAGGCGTCATTTAGGCTTGAGGATCTTTTACATGCAAGTAAATCTACTAACATGGGACAGCCGGCTTTACTTCCCCTCCGAAGGAAGGCGCACGAAGGATTTTTTCGCCCTTAAAAATCCAGTGCTTCGATCGGGTTTGAACCCGCCAACTAGGGTACAACAGTCCGATACTCTAACCGTCACACCATCGCCGCGCGCAAGATGTATTGCTCCGGCATTCGCCAGGTGTTGTTGATCGGAGAAACTACGGAAAACTACCGATTAGAGAAGCCGGCCGCTACAATTGGCTTTCACGCAGCGGCTGCGTTCGATCTAGGTATGTAGCTAGTCCTGCCGTCGTTGGGCACAAACCTAACGACCTCCCGGAGCATTGACCTCAGCCGGTGCCCTAAGCCGGTCCGGAATTCGGCACTGCAGCATTATCGCGGCCGACCGATATTGCAAGAGAGTAAGCACAATATCTTTTATTTGTTTTATTTAAGGTCGCATCAACTACTAGGGCATTAGCGACCACTATTGCGTGTAACGGTAGGAAACTATGAGGATGGCACGATATGATGATGATAGGGGTGTGAAAGGACGAACACAATACAACCACGCCCGTGGCGGGACTCGAACCCGCGATCCTTCGGTCAGAGATCGCTACGGCACTAGGAGTATTATTGTGACAGTGATTATAGCACTGTAATGGTGGAATAGTACTGTCCCTATTCAATAAATTTACTTTTACAAAGTGTAATTTGTACAGACTGCTTGTTGATATCCGATTAGATTTATAAACCAAATCATCTTTGTTGTAAAAGAAATCGATATTATCCATTTTAACAAAACATATTTATGAACGTAATCTACTTGTATTGCGAGTATACCAGGTGTATCGCAGTGCAACCGTAATATAGTGTTGAACGCGTAGCTGCCGACAGCTCCAAACAGAAACGATTAAAATTGAATTACAGTACCCAATACACAAATAAATATATTTTGAACCACAATTTCTCCAAAACATTTGCGTTTGGAAAATACACGTACCATTCTAGAAAACTTCCACCTACCGGGAAAGAATCGTAAATTTATGTTTGTAAATATTTCTGGAATTAATGCCAACGATCTTATTTAAATTATAGAATATTATTTTTTGTTAATAAATGAAAATATTAAAAAGTCATTAAATAAAAGGCTCATAAAAAATTAAAAATTAAATTAAATTATAATATTCATCATATAAGTTAAAAATATGTAAACATTAGTTAAAAATATGTTTTAGTGTCACGCCATGTAGTAGGAAATGAAAATTAAAGAAACTCTTTAAATACGACTATGTAAATAGTACTTAAAATACTACATAAAACATATAATAATAAATATAATAATATGGACCGATCAGATGGCCGAGATTGCTAAGGCAGAAGAGCCGTAGCGATCTCTGTTCAGACGATCACGGATTCGAGTCCCGCCTCGTGCATTAGTGTTTTTGTGATTGTATGCGTGTGTCGTCCTCTTACCCCTATCATCATCAATACATCTTCCAATTCCCCACGGCTAACAACACTAGGGGATAAAAATTGGATCCAGCAAAATGCTGATTTCCCCAGATAAAGTTAACGTTTCTGTGCCCCGATAAAATGCAAGGTGCATGCACGCGATGTCTAAGTTGTCGTACTCGCGAGCAAACAAATGAAAATATGATATATTTTAAATAAGGGATTTAAAAAAGCAAATTAATTACAGTACGGCGGCCAGAAAGAACCGCGAGTTGGCACGGCGGGAATAGGTGTACATAAAACCAACAGCAGCTGGTGCAAAGGTTCCCATCGAACCCCATCCTCACTACGTCTTCTGCCTTCGAAGCCGAAAACGCTGCAAATTTCGGTATTTTGTAACTTTTGGGTCGGTGAGCTAAAATGTTGAAAACGACAAGAAAAAAAACTAAAAAAGCCATCCCAAGTGGGCAGTATTAGCTTGAAATATCCAGAAATACAACAGAAATACAATTCGCTTCCATGTCATGACCTTTGAGTGCACTTGGACCGGATGGCGCAGATAAGATAATGTTCACATCTCTGTTTTGATGGGAAAGTGAGATCACGACGCTTCAAGGCCGTCGGGCTCTCGTCGGCAAACGTTGCTTAGCGAGTTTGCACGGAGTCATTGGGTGATGAATCTGGCTCAGTATTACAAGAAGCGCTTTCACATGTTCGTTTTGATTGGAATTGGAGATAACGACGCATCAAGGCTATCGCCGGAAGACTTTGCTTAACGACTCTGCATCAGAGCAGAGGGCGTTGTTGTGGTTAATCGATGTAGATAGTTTAAATATGTACGTTGCAGATGGGAGTTTTTTTATTTATAGCTTCTTTTAAAACAAATGATTGAGAAATTAGTCAGTGTTTCACGTAGTATGATACAAAGAAAGATTTTTTTCGCTAAAACACACCGTGAAATTATAAATTGTAAATTTCACGGTTGTTTGACGCGATTTCAAAACAAACTGGAAGTAGTGTAATAATGACTTCAGATTGGGATTCAGCGCGTTGATATACATAGAGAAGCATCTATCAAGTCTTTGGCTTGGGCAGCATTTGGCTTCTGTACAGTATAATGCAACAAAACACCAATCTAGTATTCATATGTGTTTTTCGCGATTTAAAACAGAAACTGGTGGGGGTTAGCGCAATTCTGGCTTCAGATTCAGTGCGTTGACATATGTAGATTCATATATAGACGTACTGGCAGAGGTGGATTTACGCATAGGCACAGTAGGCACGTGCCTACGGTGGCAAATTTTCAAGGGCGGCAAATTTCCAAAGGCGCAAAATTTTCTTGATATTTTCTAAAACAAATTTAGGTTCTCTAAAAACTATAACAGCATAAATCATATTTGTATTTTAAAAATGATTTATACGAGACTAAAGCCACCCCCTCAACCTTTGATTTATAAATTAAGTTTGAATTTCAAATGGGGACATTTTCAATGTTACAGAATACATGAAAAGAATTCGCCAACAACTTCTGATTGGTTGATTGATCAAAAAGAATTACATTCTTAGAGTAAGGAGTTTGAAGTAGCCAATCAGAAATCGCTGACGGATTCGCCATGCATTCATATTGCGCTGTATAGAAAGTAGCGACATCTATTACTTCTTGAGTTAGTTATAGAAGACAGATCTGGAAATAACCCTTTTCTTTCTTTCTTTTGTTACTATTGTTGTGAATCGTTAAGAGCCTACTGAGTAAAAATGATATCTTGAAGTTTTAAAATGAGTGATTATCGAAAAAGGTTCGTCGGAAGTCAATATGCAAGAATCCGAAAAGAAAAGGAAGAGAAATGACAAAATGAAATTGATACGGCAAAAAAATAAATGAATTCTTTAAACCTATATGTGAAACTGATCACTGCTGCAGTTCATTCGACAATTCTATTACTAAGTTAGTATAAACATATAGATTAGATAACATATTTAGTTTTCAGCTTGTATATTTTTTCCATGTTCCAACTCGTTTTTTCGTTACATGTTTTCCAACTCGTGATAAATAAATGTTAACATTAATATATTTTTAATGCAGAGTAGTGTTACTAAACAATGTGCAAAATGTAATGTTACTTTTAAAGTTAAAACGTTCAAATTAATGAGGAATTGTTACTGAAGCGTTACAATTTGAAATTTAACATTGATTTTAAACAGGGGGCGGCAAATTTGATGTGCCTACAGGCGGCAAACATATTAATCCGCCCCTGCGTAGCGCTTTGGACGCGCAATCAGGAGGTCCGCGTTTCATACCCAGACCGGCCATACTGACGGAGATTCTTGTGGTTTCCCTCGGTCACAAGGCGAATGCTGGGGTGGTTTCAATCGCCACGAACACCTCCCACTACCCCACCTAACACCTGTCATCATCATAGTCCTCCATCCCTCATGATCACTCAATAATAATAATAATAATAATAATAATAATAATAATAATAATAATAATAATAATAATAATAATAATAATAACGATAGAAATTAGAGATATTGTACTTAACCGATTAATTTCATAAACATTTTTTCAAATCTTAGAACGTAGAAATAGCACAATGAATTCTAAAAATCTGCGTAAATGTGCCCAGCTGTACCCTGCTTAATTCCGGTCGATTGTCATTCATTAATTCACGTGTATCACATTTTATCAAAATGCACGTGGAGACAAGTAGACACAAACACTTGAAATCCTTTTTTTATTACAACAACGTTTATCGCAAATCTAATTTAGATATGACGTGTGTATTATTCAATATAAAGTGATATTCAGCCACTACAAAGCCTCTCTCTCACCACAAAGCCAGCTGATGAGCAACAAGATGGGTCCATGGACACTGGTAAGTTACAGAAAAAAAATTTCCTTGCTTTCTCACGTAGAAGTAATGACGATTTAGGATAAAGAAAATATTTTGTGGAGAATAATGATATTGTGGGTAATGGTATGCCTGTTTATGGAGTTCTAACTTACGAGATATGAAATTTATTTCGCTTAAAGCTTTTATAAAAGCATTCAAAACATCCTTTCAGCATTCGTATCTAAGCACATACTTTCTCGCGTCAGTAAGGCTTTCCTACAATTTTAATATTGCAATTTCTATCCAGGTTAACACATCTCAGCCATCACTTGTAAAACTCATGACTTTGAAGCGCATTAGAGATAATCATGTAATTTATTTAAAGCTAATATATAAAACCAAATGCGACAATCCAATACTACTTTCCATACACACAGCAACGCCGCCGAACAAAGACAATTATTCTGAGAATTTCAAACTGCTGTATCGCCAAACTGCTGTTTCATATCAATATGAAACAAGTCCCCAAAGGTTCAAGCAGAAGTGCCGATATTTTCAATTTGCTACTCCACATATTTTCAAAATTACGCTAAACGTCTCATATTTTTAAAGAATTGTACATCACCTTAGTTTAAGAAGAGATTTCTAAGAAATTTTCATTAACACAAAATCTTCATCAATGGCACAAGTCCTGAAACTACAAAAGTAAAAGTTAACCGAAAATGGGTCCATCACCATATTCTTTATGGTTCTTTGCAGCATAAAAAGGAAACATTTGAAGAAAAAATTTAACTATTGTTGAGAAAATTCTTAAAATGTTATTGACTCTTGACGCAAATTACTCACAAAAATTTAGATTTCTGTTTCAAACTCAAAGATCTGCAGCTCAAGAAGATGATACTGGAATATCAATTTTGATGAAAAAGTCTACAAGCAGAGTAGCAGGGATGCGACACCGACGTCAATTCTTTCAAACCATCGTTTTTGTAGAAACATCGATGTTTTAAACATCGACATATTAACACTGAGTTTTTTTAACACCGAAGTTTTTTGACCGATGTTCTTTTCTTTTCTGATGTTTTGTATCTGAATGAAAAATTCACATGATCACAATATTGTAAAAGGAGACACAAAATATAAAATAATAACTGGTGATAATACTGTCAGTTTATGTATTGGAACCACAGTAACGTTATTTGTGGGGACCTGCATGCCCTTTTATTTCCTTTTTTCGTTTTAATTTCGAACACTGAGATGTAGCCAACAAATACGCTGTAAGCGTAGGATCTGTCCCTCCTTCTCGTTCTTCGGCGAGTTGATTAATACGAACATAAAATTTTAATGCACCCGAATTTAATGTAAGAGGTTACTAAACTACTATAAGAACATCCATGGTGTGAAAAATCGATGGCTTTCGTCATTATTTATACAATTGATTCCGCAGCACTTCATTAATTTGTTGTTTATTTTTCACCCATCTGTCTGGCCGTCTGTGAACAACACTAACACCTAAACAATATGTAGTATTTTATCCAAAATTAATATTCCCTTCTCGAATTGGCTTGAGTTGAATCTTTGCAATTTTCAATAACATTCTTTATCTCGGGGTGCTTTACTTGGTGCCCTTTGAAGATTTTCAATTCAAATTTTCTCAATTTCAAATTTCATCAATTTCAAATTTCACAAAAAAATCAATTTTTTTCTTTAAATTTCGAGTAAGAATAGTGTATAATACACTTATAAAGGTGACATAGGTCCGAGTTTCGCTGTTAACTCAACATTTTCGAAAATTTCAAAAGTTTGAAATTGAAGATAGAGATTTTTCATCCACATGGATTTTCTTCTACGTAGTTCTTTCATTAGGCAATATACATTTTCTTTGAAAATTTTATTACATTTCACGCAATATTGATTAAAATATGTACAATTTTAAAAAATTTCAAGAACTAAAATTTGTCAAAAACCGGTCCAACTTTTCCTTAAACTTTTAGGGATTGTGCTAAAAGTACTGTATAATATGACGAAAACCTCACTTTGCTGTATTCTTTTGTTTTTTAATTACAAAAGTGTATGAACAATTTTTTAATGAAAATGAACTCAAATTTCTGGATTTTCAGAAAGGCTTAAATGACATTTTCTTGAAAACGGCTCCAATTTTTTCTCTTAATTTTTGTTTACGGACAGTGATAAATGGATTGAATACCATGACTAAATGCCACTTTCAAGTATTCTTTCGTTTTTACAAATATTACACAAATGTTTTTTTAATATCACTAACGCCTTTTATAGTTACTTTACCAACAATGTGTATGTATCATTGTACTTTGAGTACCATTACTTAAAATGATTTTTCATGAAATTTCTCGGAAACTCAAAAGTTTCTGATGATAATGAGCATTGAGCATTTTCAGAAACCCTCAAACGCTACTTTCTCAAATGCGGCTACAAATGTTTCAACGAAAATATCCGTATGGGACGAGATTTTACTCTTCTACAATATTCTTAAAGTCATGTTTCAGTTCTTTCATTAGGGGACCCAAATATTTTATTTTTTTTAATGTGAAAAATGTAGTTGGGCCACGATAGATGGCAACTGGGAGGAGGTTGGGGCAGAACGGAAAACCTAATTCTAACCAAGGAAATTCGAAAACTAACTAATACGCGAAAGCAAGTCTTAAGCGTGCAAATACCGATTTTCAAATGAATGTGAATAACAACTTATTCTTATAGACATACAAAATCAGTAAATTAAAAGTCGCTTTTAATGTTTGTGAAGATTCTCCTTCAAAACTACTATTACATACATACATACATTTATTAGAACTGCAATTGGGTACGACCCGGTGGTAGTTAAGTGACAATAATTGCAAAAATTACAACACTTACATTAATAATAATAATAATAATAATAATAATAATAATAATAACAGGAGTACAGTACAATACAGTACAAGACGATTGAGCAAATGCAGAGAAGAAATTACCACAAATTATTTTGTTTGTAGAGTTTTGTTTGGAGAAGACAAAAAGGTAGACGTTTTAATCAATTCCTGGAAAGAATCAAATATAGTTATAGAAGATTTTGCAACAGAATTTTCGGAAGTAATTGAGAATGAGTTTATTGGAGAATAACACTTAAAAACAACTTACAAGTGATATTTTATATGCATTTTTGTGGACATTGGCAAAAAAAGCGAACGAAATGTACATAGTTGTACCAAATTCTAACTATTCTCATCGTCCAAGCATCCACATATTTTTTTTATGGCGATTACAATTTACAGTATTACCAGTTGATATCCCGTACGTATGCAGCATTCAAAGCCATTGGGTTTTTGGGAATTTTTGAATGAGAACTTTTTGAACATTATCTGCTACTACGTTTCATTTGTATCTGCAATGCCAGAGACTAAGATCTTATTTCAAGGAAGCTAGACATGACATATATTTTAAACCCACGTAAATACTTTTAAAACTGTTTACAGCGTCGGCGACCCCACATTCAAGTAGTAAATATATAATAGTTCTCAGAAGACTTCACCTTATCTCCATTTCTTTCATTTTCAGATAACGATACTCGTGGCCTTGCAGGTGAGCGCTGCCTGGTCTGAAGAATGCAACGACCCTTGCCTGTGCCCTGTAGGCAAAACAATAGCAGACTGTAGCAACAGAGGTCTCAGCCAACCACCACCAGGCGTCTGGCCCGACATTACGATTCTCTATCTTCGAAGAAACAACATTTCCCACCTCAGCAAGGAGTCTCTCGCAGGCTTCCCCAACGTAGAAGTAATCAACCTGGAGAGGAACCTGCTGACAGAGTTGGATTTGGACGCGTTCTCTGACTTACCGTTTTTGTCAGAGCTAGACCTAGGTACCAATGCCATCACAACTATCACTGCACCTCCACCTGGAGTCACCATCGGCAGCTTGCAGTACTTGATCCTCGCAAACAACAGAATTTCTAGTTTGGATCCAAATGCTTTACTAGCGGCTACGGATTTGGAAATACTTTCATTGGATGACAACCCCTTGACGGTAGGAGCAGGACAGCCAATTCTCAATCACCCAACGGTATGTCAATTTGAAATATTTGTATTTGGTGTACTTATAGAACAGAGAAGGTTGTGAAGTGAAGCAAACACAATCAATAACTAAAAGTTATTTTTCCGAGCGTCTGTCCATCTGATTTCCCGTCCATCCATCCGTTTGTTTGTTCCTCCGTCTGTTAGTTCGAGCGTTCGTCTGCTTGTCTGTCCGTCTTCATGTCCGCCCGCTTATCCTCCCACCCGCCCTTCCGTCTGTCTGCTTGTCCTTTCGTCCATCGTCATGCATTTCTGACTAGGGAAAATTCAGCCACCCCTTGGAGGAGCGGCCGAACCGGCTGCTCTGATCGGTACTTTACTGAAGTTTCTCCGATCAACACCAGGAGAATGCTGGGGTAGTATTCTAACAAACGGGCTACGGACCGTGCGTGATCTTTCCTTCCTCTTCTTACCCCTCACCTATACACATGCACTTACATACCCTACATTACGACACATGTCTGGAAATCGGTCAAGAACGTAGAACTTGCCCCGGACGGGGCGGAGCCCCGCTGTTGGGTAATACCTAGTTGCGGAAAACCCCGTCAGCCGACCGAAAGAGTCGCTGGATCTCACCATCCAGCGGGGGAAGATCACCGTCACCTCCCGATAAAACATGAACTGTGCTTACGGGAATAATGG
Organism: Gryllus longicercus; assembly: GCA_038098605.1. Classification (NCBI taxonomy): domain Eukaryota; kingdom Metazoa; phylum Arthropoda; class Insecta; order Orthoptera; family Gryllidae; genus Gryllus; species Gryllus longicercus. The sequence continues at coordinate 777,030 of JAZDUA010000400.1, forward strand.
CATTAGCAGTTGCCGCCCGAAATCACTAATCAATCATGAATTCCGTCCTCGTTTATCCGTCCGTTCCATCTTTCCGCGTATTCATCCGTCCGTCTATCCATCCCTTCGCCCATCTGTCTTTCTGCCCGAACTTTCGTAGCTGAACAATACTACCTAATTAAATCTAAAGTAAGATGAATACTGTTGCTGACAGTTTCTTTTTTCAATTGTAGAACTTGAAAATAAAACGCGTTTTTGTTTAAAGGGGTGAACATATGTAATTAACTGATGATTCAAATTTTTAATTTACCAAAATTGTCTATTAGATCAGTAGAATAAAATATTAGTGGCACCTTACACCCTCAAGATGCCACAAACATCCTCCATCATACAATTCCCGACTTCCACACTTAGGTCCGAGCGAATGGCTGCTCCATCCTATATCCCCCGTCAACCACGCAAGAGGTACATAAGGGATGAAACCTCTGTTCCTCCATTCTCCATCATCTACAGAGGCATATGCGAGATGAAACGTTCCTTCAGCAATACCTTCAGCAACGGCAGCACCGGCAGTGCCCGAACACTCCTTCCCCACCTAGTCTTAACTTACACCCTCAGAGCTAGGAGATGCGCTTCTCCTCCATTCTTATCAATCACAGACGTAAGAGGCCTCCTAATCGTATTTGTGTTCTCCTGGCAACAGAATGGCATAACTACGCAACCGTTAATCTAGAAGTCTTGTAATTGTATATTATTCAACTTCTATACAATGTCAAGTTTCATTGCACGGGAACATATTTTGAAAGAGGTGAAAGTGAGAGATTGCAATTATTCCTGCACTAAACGGCAAATACACCATAAACTGTGACACATTATCTCATTTCATAAACGATTTATGTTAACGTAAATGTCGTTTATAATGCTGGCATACAAAAATATATTCTATAGGTTTATGTTTCCATGTTTTGTAAGGTATGTACATCTATTATTCGCGCACTGTTTTTAGAGCCCTCATTTTGCTTGCATTGGGGATTCTCTTACATGGATGAGAGCATTCCACGGTAACAATTTTTTTCTACGACACGCGTTGCCTGCACTTATTCTTAATTCAACTCATGCTAATAAAGCAGGGAGACAAATTCAAGATTAGAATACAAAGATTTATCTTGTAAAAAAATAGACTTATTTTTCTTCAAACGCCATCATAATAGCAATCTCGTGTAAATCATTCCACATTTTCTGCAGCTTCTAGTACTCCAACTTCAGTTTGCCGCTTCGCTTGACATCGGACCAGAGACCTTTGCTGGCCTTCCCATGTTGATGCAGATAAATATATACTACTCTGGCGTCACCAGCATCCAAGGCGCTTTCGTCAACAACCCGCTTCTCAGCACTATACTACTCACTGGAAACTCGATTACGGAAGTGACTGAAGGTACGCAAATATTTTAAATACATTTCATATAATTCACTTTTAAATTAGGGATTTAAATAAAATTATTTGTTATTATTATCATTAATTCTAAGCAATATTATCAATTTTCTTGTTTTCGCCTTTGGGATGATCATCCTTTTTGTATGTATTTGATAAATCGGTAATGTGCACAATTTTTAGTTCTTGAGTGAATACAATACAGAATAATATTAAACAGTCCCTTCAATTTGAATACTTTGAATTTGCCAAACTCTGATAACCTAGAACGGTGGAACGAGGAATAATTCCCAATAACAATAACGTTTAGGCTGCACGTATTTGATAATTGATAATTAATAGAATTGCTTTAAATTCCAATAGAGAACATTTGGATTCAATTATTTAAAATTGTTGTTAGTGTTGGTTGTAAGAAAAGTCCTCCCTCTGAAACTTCCTTCCATCCACTATTTAAACCAATGTTTTGAAAATAAACGTAACAAAAAACTAGCTTCCACCGAGAGTAAAAGAGTTTCGATATAAAATAAAATAATTCAAGACAATTCGAACTTCAAACACGACTTTTTCTAGACTCTTGACAAAATATCGAATATTAGATGTACAAGTTAATTAATTTTTACAGTACATTCGTATCATTGAGCAGATTAAAATGTGAAACAAACTGTTGAAAAATTGTTTATACTTTTCAGTTTTTAAAGTTTTATTCGAAAGCAAACCCCTGGGAATCTAGACCCATAGGACAGGATTTTTTCTGCAAAACGGAATCTGTATACCGGTTTTTCATAAATGTTTGGTCACACATCAGAAACCATATTTGTCCTACAAAACGAGTCTGGACATTTGTTAAAATCTGATTAGCTTGATGAACATTTGGCAACAGAAGGTTGATTTTCTTCCAAGGCCCCTATACAATGCTATTACAGTTTTACTACAGTATACGTATTTATAAAGTAGCGCAGCTCCGCGTTAATGTCCTATGACGAAGTGTTGTTCAGCGACTCTAGCGACCCGTGCGGCGATGAAGGAATACTTACAATTCGTAATACAGCATCGTTCTGCGAAATCTAACCAAAAAGTATTTTTATACATAATTTTAATTTACTTATTCATAAAACTAAAACAACATGTAATGTACAAGTTTTGAACATTTTTTAAGGAAATAAATGATTTAAATGTAATGAATGTTGCCCATTGAAAGTGAATAGTGGAATCATGAGGAAAAACAAGTACTTCTAAACTATTCACGAAAATATCTAGAAATGCAAGTAATCTAAGTAGAAAGTAAGGTTTTTAAGAGATCATAAAATTTCTGTTAAGAGATAATAACAATTTTCCGTCTTTCCTTTCTCGGTTTATTGTACAAGTAAGAAAACATAAATCAGATTTCTTTCCTCCATTATTGCTGCATTTAAATGCGGAACAGTGCGCTCCTTTCGACAGAGGAACTTCGAACTTTGTTATTAATGTGTTATCTTGAAAAGTACAATAATTCAGTTGGTGCATATCAAATTTGTTCCGATACATGTCAAATGTAAGGTTAAAACGTTGATTAAACGTAATTGTACGGTTTATTTAATGACTTGCACTTAAACTCCTAGGAATATAAAACGACGAGGTCAAGAAATAATACAAATTCTTTTTTATGTTCTTTTGCTCTTAATAAACGCAATTTTACAAAGAAATCCATATACTTCAGTAGATGCTATCCGCAGATGCACTTGATCTTCACCAGGATCGCTAGCTGTATGCGCGCGCATCCCTAATTGGCCAAAGAATGGGCTGAGCTGCGCTACTGTATAAATACGTATACTGTGGTTTTACTTAACTGGTACAGATACTATTATGAGTTAGCAAGAAAAATTCTCATAGTAATTGAGGCTATGTTAAAATGATCTGCTTATTAGTTACTCAAGGCGCATTAAGACTATGCAATATACAAACGCTTAATTAGCCAATGCACTACTTGATCTATTCATGTATTTATTTCCCCCCTCGGCGACTCATGGGCAGCGTGCTAGCTTTCTTTAAGGAGGTTTCGTGTTCGATTCCCGGCCGCGGACAAAAAGATTCTCTGGCGTTTCGTCTCAGTTCTGCAGCTGCGTGATGAAGAAAATCGCAAGAAGGCGGAGTTAAGGTGATGAGAATATGTCATGCACGTCACATATCTCCCTTTCTCCCATGCGTTGATAATAAATAAAAGACGGGCCCGTGCCTGGGAACTCCGATGGCTGGCAAAAGTGGGCGTTATCCGATCCCAAATGTCAATACATACACGTATGTATATAATTGACATGTTGGGTCCTAACTTGCCGGCTAGCTAAGGGTGAACTCAAAGCCTGGGCTTAGGTTACTCTCCAAGCTGAGGGGGAAGGAGAGGCATGCAGCGAACATGAGGTTTTCCCTTCACCGTAACTAGCTAACTCCGTCTGCCTGAGCTTTACTTCGCCACACAGCTGCAGAAACTTGAGACGATTTAAAATGAAAGCTACAAAGCTTTTTTTGCCTCGACCAAGAACCGAACCCGGTATTACCTCACGGGAAACCAGTACGCTTTCCTTGAGCCAACCTAGAAGTTCAAGTGCATTCACACATTATTAAATAACATATATGTATGTTAATACATTTTTATCTCTTATGTATTTACATTTTAACTAATTATGTTTTTACATTTTAGCTAATTATGTATTTTAACGTATTATGTATTTTAACGTATTATGTACTTGTATATTTATCTGATTATGTATTTACATATTTATCTACTTACGTATTTATATCATTATACATTTATTTATTTCTTATTATCTTTATTATGTTCCCAGGGACCTTCTCGTCTGGTAACGCTATCCACAGATTATCTCTGAGCTACAATCCACTGGAAAGGCTGGATGTGGCTGCGCTGGACGATGCTTTGGCGAGAGGAGCGTTTTTGGAAATATTTGAAACCCCTTTGGTCTGCAATGGCGACTACGAGGAACTCACGTCCTGGGCACAAGAACGAGGCATCAATCTGTTTGCGATTTGTCTCAGCAAATAAAACGTGTTCTTTCGCTCAAAACGTGGAAAAACAATGAAGAGTACTTTTTCGTAACCCATTTGTCAGATTCTAAAACGTATTGACTGCGAACATTATGTTACGATACTGAAATATTAAAATAAATAAAAATAATAATTATTCCTATCTGCAAGTTTTATTCACTGCTGTACACTCCATACCATTCAACAACAGGACTTTTATGAAATCCTAGTTAGAACAATATTCAATCCGTTTATAATATAACGAAACTTTCTCGCTATCATTCAGAATGTAGTAACAGATAAACCGTCATGTAACCAAGAAAACATTCATCTCTTTTTAAATCACCGTTTTAATTTGATAATGGAATATTATTGTGTCTATTTCATCAATCTACTGTTACATAGCGTACTGATACGACTGCTTTTTCATATCCGAATAGTTTTGCTTACATTCCTTTTGACAAAAGAGTGATGATTGTTTTAATAAAATCGGTTTTCCTTTTTAACTAAAGGGGTTTATAAACGTAATCCGTTCTTATTATTTCTGACACACACCGGATGGTGGATCTCGACGGGAACAATTAAAATCGGATAAGGATATCCAATGAAAATCCAAAATAAAATTTGAACGGAGCATTTCTCCAAAGATTTTATTTTGGAAAATAGAATTGTCATTTCACAAATCTCTCAGCCACCAGGAACGAATAGTAGAGATTCAGAATAAATATGATATTTTCTTAATAAATGAAAATATTGAAAGGACAAATTATATTGACAAACGGCTCTTATACAATATAAAAATTGAATCGTACGACAGTATTCATCATATAAGTTAGCAATTATTGTTTACGTGTTTAACAGAAATGTGTGTCAGTGTCACGAAATGGAGTAAGAAATATAAATTAAACAAATTCTTTAAAATCTTGCACTCGAATACCTCAATAAAAGTATTTAAATTACAAGGAAGGAAATAATATAATATGAAATTATGATACATTTTAATTAAAAAGGATGCAAAATGGTAATTTAACTAAGTCGCGACGGCGCGAAAGATGCGCTCTTCTGGGATCTTCATGCGATCACCCACAGTCAGGGAAAGCTCCCACTGCTCCCCATCCCTTACTTTGCCTTCTGCCTTCGCCGGCGACGAGGCTGGGGATTTACGTACTTTGAAACTTTTACGCCCTGTGAGCTGAAAAGTTGAAAAAGACTAGAAATATGTAAAACAAAGACATAACACGCAGGTTATGTTAGCTTGAAATCTCTACAGAAATACATTTCTGTACACGTAGGCTTCCGCGGCTCGAGTTCATGACTTCTAGGCTGTCCGGGTGACGCCACGTCTTTGGCAGAAAGGCCGACGATCATATCGCTATCATTATCATATTCGCCTGTCATATCGCAGCCTTCTACAGGACCGTGACTAAACCTCACTACCCTGAAGAAGGCTGCGATATGACGCGAAACGTCTGCCTCTCTGCCAACGACCCGGCGTCACCCGGACAGCCTAGAAGTCAGAAATATATTTCGTTTGCACGACAGTGACCGACAGAGGTGGTTCAGGGCATCAACTAATGTCACTCCAGTGCCTCTGATTTGGAGATCCTAAGTTCGAGTCCCGACGGTGTCAGGATTGTCGACATTCGCCTGTCAGCCAGGTTGAGTCAAGTCGCTCTCTTGAAGCGAGGTATTGAGGCGAGGTCTAGCGGCCGGCTGATCTGATTGACGGTTTTCTGTGGTTTCTCCGATCAACACCAGGCGAATGCCGGAGCAGAACCCTAACAAATGGACCTTGGACCGCACGCGATCTTCCTTTCTCTTCCATGTTTTATCCTCACCCCCCTACTTGCACTACCACACATGCCAGGAGTTCCGGCTAGGACGGTGGGAGATACCTGGCTGGGGAAACCCCACCCCACGGTAGGTCGGCGTCGGATCTCACCATCCAGCGGGAGAGGATCCGCCCCCTCCTGATGAAAACTACACTTAAGGGAGTAATGGCCTTATCTGTTGACGCGCCCGAAATCACTAACAAACAACCAAACATTCATGCCGGTGACCTGTGAGTGCAGTGTTATCGGGTAGTGGAGATAAGATAGTCTTCACATGTTTTGATGAGCTAACGGTCGTCCAAAGGTCCTCGGCCTCTTGTCGACAAACTTTACTTTGCAGTTCTGCATCAATACAGAAGTGGTTGTGGTGATTAATCGGAGTAGGTACTGCAAATACCTACTTTGAAGACGGGTGTTTTTTTTTTTTGTTTTTTTTGTATGTGTGTGTAAGTTCTTTTATATGAAATGGGTGAAAAACTAGTATGTTTCTAATGATTTGACGCCAAAATACGTTTTAATATTGTAAATAATGATAAAAAAACAATTTTTTTGAGTTTATTCATAAATACGTGAAGAAACGAAGATCTTCTCTTTGCATTATCACATCAAGACCTCAAGTCCTACGAAAATTTGTATAATTCATTGTTTGAGATTTCCTTCATAACATAAAGGAAATAAATGTTAAACATTTGTTTTGTGATTCGAGCATCTTAATACATAAAGTGTTCACTGTAAATGTCCTTGTCATTTCTCCTTGAGACACCCACATTTCCCGTACGGGACGTGATCCACAAGACCTCGTGGTGGTAAAACAGCACGGACTTTCTTGCACGCATTTTCACGCAAAATTAAGTGAAAAGTACTCACATTTTCGAAAAACAGTGCAATTGTGCAAAATATATCATTAAGGGAGAAAATATATCTTCATAATTCTAGTGGTAGGAAGACGCCGAACATTTTTTAAATATTACCAATTTTCAAAAAAAAACAAGATTTTTCAACGTAAATTAGAACTGCACTACCCTCTTAAACATCCCTCTCTATCTAACGACAAAATTTAATAAAAATAGCTGGAGCCATTTTTGAAAATTTTAAAAATGTCCCAGGTTCTTCATGTAAAGTACCTCCCACAATTAAAAAATCGGTTTCAAATTCAAGGGGCCGCAACCTCAGCCACGTCGATTCGAGAATTTCAAGTTTGGAGAAAATTGGCTGAATCGTTTAGCCCCTAGTGTTGTTCACAGTTGTACGGACAGACAGACGTTTTGTCCTGGTTCGATATTTCTGTATCGAGGTCTCACAAAACATAGATTCTGGTTACATCACGTGTTGGAGGGTTTCTTCTAAATTTAGCTACTTCACTTATCCCCTTTCTCGATAACAGGGCACTGTAATGAGAACTTTGCAAGACTGAATTCGGTATTTATTTTTTAGATAGAATATTATTTTTTGGGCTAGCCGTTTTACAGAAAATTATAATATGAATAGCGGACCCGACAGACTTCGTCCTGTCCAAAAGATTTGTAATGTGACAGATTTTTGTTCCTACATATTTTGTAGTCTGGGCAAAAAATCTCCTGAACAGAACCGTCACCCTGGTGATAGGGCGTTGTGAATAAGAAATATAATTAAATAAAACATATATAAGCATTTAAAAGTAAGTAATCGCTTTATTGTTAATCATGTGAATCATAATTATTAACAAAAATCAGTTTTATTTTCACTGTAGTGCTTTGTGATATACAATGTTTTTTCTTTGATTACCTGGCGCATAGACAAACAAATCTGATGGTTTTCCAACACGGGAACAGGCAACATACAATTGACCATGTGAGAAACATGGGTTTTCCAGATTAATACCACAAACACTTAATGATTGCCCCTGGGACTTGTTTATGGTCATAGCAAAAGCAAGCCTAACTGGAAACTGTAGTCGTTTAAAGTTAAACGGCACATCAGTCGGAATCATTGGGATGCGCGGTATGAGAACGTCTTCTCCTTTATACTTTCCTTTCAGCATAGTTGCTTCTATCACGTTGTTTAGTAATTTTTTTATCGCTAACCATGTGCCGTTGCAAAGACGTGGTTGGTTGATATTTCGCAACATTATAACTACCGATCCAACCTTTAATTGAAGATTGTGAGGTGGCAATCCTGGTAAATCCAGCGAGTTTAAAAATTCTGGTGGATAGTTCACTACATCATCTTGGTTAGTAGCCAAATCAACTGATTTATATATCCTCGATTCGCCTGTAATTTGTTCTTGAATTTTTAAATTTAATTCATTTACATCTATGTTTTTTGCAGCCAATATAGCTCGTTCGCTCAACCAATCATGGTTTCTGTAATTTTGAGAAACATCTGGAAACACCTTCTGAATAAGTTCATCTTTTGATCGAGTTAACTGACAAAAACTTTGAGGAAAGTTAATGCAGCCAGTCAACATGTCTATAGGAAATTTGCCATTACCAATGTCAATGAGTTGTTTAGAGAATATGTTTCCAGATTGGTCATTTTGCAACTCGACACGCATATTCTTGCTTAAATAAAGTACTCTGACATGTTTCCACAAATTGGAGGACTTTAGACATGCATTGAGTTCATCAGCTGGTGTTGATCGTGGAATCACTGGCAATGTTTGACGAAAATCTCCTGCTAATAAAATCATTGCACCACCAAATTGGTTATGATTGCTCCGTATATCTTTTAAGGTTCTGTCTAAAGCCTCCAAAGATTTTTTATGTGCCATCGTGCATTCATCCCAAACAATTAATTTACATTGCTGCAAGACCTTTGCCATTGCAGAGTTCTTCGAAATGTTGCAGGTCGGTGTTTCATTGCTTTGCATATTTAATGGCAATTTTAATGCTGAATGTGCTGTTCGACCACCTTCAAGCAAAGTTGCTGCGATTACCGACGAAGCGAGTGCAAGTGCAATTTTATTTTGTGAGCGAATCGTTGCTAATATTAATGAAATCAAAAAAGTTTTTCCTGTACCACCAGGTGCATCTAAGAAGTAAATCCCTCAAGTTTCATCATTTGTTACATTCATAAGAGTATCAAATACATACTTCTGTTGTTCATTCAACAGTGCAAGATTTTTTTGAATTAATTCTTTCAAAGTGTTGAGATCATACAGTTTTTCTCGATTCAACTCTTGGTTAAAAGCATCATGCATTGGACGATTGGGCGCGGCCAGGCCTAATTGAATTAATAGTTTGTTTGACATCATCAAGCACATGTCCTCAATTGAAATCAATGCTTCATTGTAAATTTCTTCACTGATTTGTATATTTGGATTTCCCATACTATTTCGTATTTGATACAAATTTTTATCATCACACATATAATCTTTGTACTTGATCCACAAATAAATTGGGTTTGATGGGAAGCATGTAGATATGATTATAGAAAACAATGTTCGTATTTGATGAGCGTTTGATGATATTACAGCATCATTGAGAGTTTGATCCCAATGAGCGTCATTTTCTAGCAATTGCAAACGTTGACAGGCTTCTCTGTAAGATCCACACAATTCACCATCAACAGTTCGTAAATGTTGGAATGATGTTGGGCCACGTACATTTACTAATAGCAGTCGTAAATAAAAACATTCATCATTGCTTGGATGTACTGAATAAATTCGACCAGTGGCATCGGTGGAATACACATCTGGGTATCCTGGAACTTGTTTTTCTTGTTTCCGTCGTATAAATCTCCTTGAGGATAGATTCCAAGTATAATATTTTGGCATTTCAGAATATAGCAATGTTTGTGCAAAGTCATCGTTTTGGCATGTCTCAAAAAAACTGGTTAATGTAGTAGATGGTGGCTGAGCAGCTCTTTGTACTGCGTTCTGTGCTGTAAAATACACTCTTTGTCCATTTTCTAAATGCACAGCTAAGTGAACAACGGAAGGGTGTCTCTCATGAATAGGAAAATAAAATATTCGCCATACTGCTTCATTACTACTAACATAGCGGCCCATTTGGTATTGGGTAACTTCATCATTGGAATTCTCTGCACCAATTCCAATCACAGCCATATCACTCCCTTTGGTTACATATTTGCAAATGTATTTAATAGATTTCACTGAATGGCAAGATTCAACGTTGATGTGTGCTTTGAAGGTCTTTGATAAAATGGGTGAATATGGAACAATCCAACGATTATCTATTTCAATATCTTGTTGATTTAATTTGACAATTGTTGATCTTCCATTGTCTGCTGTCGATCGTCGACGATACAGTGGATAACCGTCATTACCAGTAATTGTTTCCGATATTAATGTCCGTGGATATCGTTTTGAACATTTACCATCCATGATACATGGTGAATTTTGATTAAGAGTTCCACAGGGACCATGTATCATATTTTTGATAACTATCTCATGCAATCCAGGATCTACTTGTACATCAGGGATTTCAGCTGATATCACTGCATCAACTTCATTTGGCCTTATCTTTTCAACCAACCAAATCAAAATGTGTGCATGTAGCAATCCTCGTTTCCGCCACTCCACAGAATACATCCAGCAGCGTGTCTCACCAAACACATAATGTTTTACGATGAAATCCATTAAATATTTCAATTTTTGTCTAAAGACTTTGGCTGTAATATCATGACGATCAATGGGTGATTGCCCAGGGAATAACTCCTGCTTGATTTCTATCCAGTACGGATTGCATGTAAATGTGATGAACAAATCTGCTGTACCATAATGACGAACATACGACATGGCATCTTGAGCATTTCGTGCATATGTCGAGGGCTTCCGATGTATGTTGCTGGAAGAATAGTCATCCGACCAACATTCTGTGCATTTCCATCAGTATTAATCGCATCTCGAAGGTGAGTATACTCTTCAGATCGGAGTTTGGTCTGATTCAACCTGATGAATGTTAATCTCTCCGTTTCAATTTTAACATACTTGTCAACAATATATTTGTGATATAATCGCCGACATAGGGCCGACTAGGGCATGCCATCCAAGCTAAATTTAAAAATGCAAGGGTCATTGTTTCCGGAGTTATGCGCCGTAATGATGTCCACATTAGTAGAACGCGGGACGTGAATTGTGGATTATTATGGGCTTGTAAGAAATTTGATGGCCTGTTCGTTGATCCAAATCATTGGCTCGGGCACGAAGACCTAGGACGGGACGGCCTTCATCTCAACTTCCGAGGTGCATGGAAGCTGGGATGTCTTCACGACCAAGTAATACGGTCGTATTTACTTGGAAAGTGACGACTGGAGGAAGAGGCAATGATGTCGCCAAGGGCAGTGATGGTTGCTAAAAAGGGAGCGATGCGTTTGGTGACTGCTGCGGGGGAGGTGACGGAGGCGACGCATCTGACTGCTGCGGGGGAGGTGACGGAGGCGACGCTTCTGACTGCTGCGGGGGAGGTGAGGGAGGCGACGCATCTCACTGCTGCGGGGGAGGTGACTGAGGCGACGCATCTGACTGCTGCGGGGGAGGTGACGGAGACAACGCGTGTGACTGCAGCGGGGGAGGAGATGGCCGTGACCGCGGCACAGGAATCTAGGATGGATGCACGGGTCCCGAACACTGACATTCAGGTGAGGAGAGGCTTCGCTAGATTGTTGCAGGTGAACTGTCGTAGTATCATGAATAAGGAATCCGAATTTTGGAATTTAATTGAAGCATGTGATCCTGATGTCATAATAGGAACAGAGTCTTGGCTTTCGGACGCGGTAGCAAACCCGGAAATTTTTCGTTCAGACTACATTACTTTAGGAGAGATCGCGAAACTAGAGGCGGTGGTGTATTTATATGCGTGAAAAACACATTTAATATCAGATCAAATTGGGTTGATAAAGAATTTGAAATGACGGGTGTAGAAATTTTCTGTTCAGGAAGTATCTTAGAAATTATTGCTTGCTATCGTCCACCGGGCAACAGCTATGAAATTTTAGGCGCTCTCTACGAGAGAACAAAAAATATAAATAACCGTCATTTAGTTATTGCTGGAGACTTAAATCTCCCAGACGCAAATTGGAAGGGGATTGTTTGCGAAGGGAAAGTCCAACAACTAGTCAACCGACTTGTCTGGGACAGCGGATTAGAGCAGGTAGTAGACAGGCCGACACGGCAGGATGCGATTCTGGATATCTGCCTAATTTACCGAAAGATTTATTCTTGTCGTGCGACGTTTTAGAAGCCATAAGTGACCATAAAGCCGTTTTAGTCGATTTACAGTTAAATATTTCAAAGGAAAGTATTACCACCGGTATTCTAGTGAAGGAATACAAGAAAGCGAATGTACAAGGGTTTCAAAATTACTTAAGAGAACGATATGGCGAGTTTCTTAGAATAGGAGAAGGAATCGATGAAATATGGGGAGAGTTCAAAAATATTTTAGTAAATGCTGAGCAGGCTTTTGTACCCAGTAAATTGTTAAAAAGTAACAGCGATCCGGAATATTATAATGCGAAGATTAGGCGATTGAAAAGAAAAACCAGAGAAGCATTTAACAACAGACACCGTAGTGAAAATCATATGACCTTATTTCGAAATTATACAAAAGTATTAGGGAAGGAAAAGAAAATGGCAGAGGAACGTCATTTAAAACATATTCTTGATGCGGAGGGCAGTAATAATTGGTCGGTATTTTTTAAATACTTTCGTAGAAGGAAAGGAAGTAAAGACGAGATTCCAGTTGTTCGTGTTAATAATTCGCCAATAACGGACCACAGGGAAAAAGCTCAGGCTTTTAACGCATATTTCAGCTCGGTTTTCAAGCAGAAATCTAACAGTATTCAGATACCAACGCTGGTAGATAGATGTAGTTTTCATATTGATGTAAATACTTTGCGGGAAAGAATAAAATTAATGAAGAGAGGAAAATCACGAGGTCCTGATGGTATTTCCACGGACATCATTAAATTAGGCGGAGAGGAAATTCTACCTTATTTAATTAGGCTATTTAATGTATCAATAAACCACGCTTGCGTACCGAAAGATTGGAAGCTGGCTCTCGTAGTACCTATTTTTAAAAGTGGCGACAAGACAATAATTAGTAACTATAGGCCGGTAAGCCTTACATCCGTCGTATGCAAACTTATGGAACATCTAATTTCAAGCTATATCAGGAAAGAATGGGAGGGCAGGGAGTGGCTTTATCAGGGTCAGCACGGTTTCAGAAATGGTTTCTCATGCGAAAGTCAGCTAGTCTCACTTCTACAGGACCTAGCCGACGTAGTTGATGAAGGGAAAAGGGTCGACGCGATAGTAATAGATTTTTCCAAAGCTTTTGATGTTGTTCCACACGATCGTCTTATAAAGAAATTAATAGATTCGGGTATAGACACTAGAGTAGTAGCGTGGATAAACGAACTACTACGAAACAGGAAGCAGAAAGTTCGAATCAGTAGTTACTTATCAACCTCGAGAAGCGTCACGTCAGGAATTCCACAAGGAAGTGTAATCGGACCACTCATGTTTCTGGCCTTCGTGAATGAATTGCCGACTAATTTAGCTTCAAATGTACGACTCTTTGCAGATGACTGCGTAATCTATAGGATTATCAACTCGGAGAAAGACGAGGATATTTTGCAGCGAGACTTAGACAAATTACATATCTGGGCAGAAACAAACGGCATGGAAATAAACAGTTCAAAGAGCAAATCCATCACGTTTGGTAGGGGTCGAAGTTACAATGAATTTGTGTACAAACTGAACAATAATGTTATACCTCGAGGCACGTCTTGCGAATACTTAGGAATACAGCTAGACAGTAAATTGAGCTGGCAAAATCAAGTCAATTTCGTTGTAGGGAAAGCCTGGAAATCTTTACATTTTGTTATGCGGATACTGAAAAAGAGTACAGTGAGAGCCAAAGAACTAGCATATATGTCATTAGTGCGACCTATATTAGAATATGGCGCGGTATGTTGGGACCCATACAGAATTTTGCAACAAAGAAATCTAGAAAAAGTCCAGCGTAGAGCATCAAAATTTACTTTCAGGGGTACTGTAGCGAAACCGATTTCTTCATGCCAGGAAAATTAAATTAAATAAACAGATTCGGCCACCCTGAGTAATACTGGGAACAGATTGCGACACAGCGTTGCGCGCGCAACCCCGCTTATCGCGACACCCATTACCGCCCCCGGCACATTAAGAAAGTCGTTAAAGGGTCAGTCGCCGACAGATTTACTGTGGAGCACGTGTTCGCACGCCCAGCTGAGCGAACCTTCTAGATCACTTTTGAAATCGACAAATTCTTTCACGGACAACGCCCGTCCTGTGCGAGCATGTTCTGGAAGGGCAAAGAAAATTCTCGACGCTCACAGTTATGCAAAGAGCCGGATCTCCATTCACTACCCCTGTCACCATTGGTCGCAATAACGCAATGCGCCATTTCTTTCGGCCAATGGCGACGCAACTATCTTAAGGAGCTAGAACATACGAGAAAATTGGGTGGGGGCAAAAGTTAACCTAATGCAATTTCGACTGACAAAATCTCAGAAAGTGCAGAGCATCAGACGGGGCCAGATCTTTTAGACGGGGAGCAGTCGGGAGAGAATCTTCTCTGGGGCATAACTATTCGTCGGGGAGAGACCAGTGTGTCTCTGAAAAACTTGTAATTATTCGTCGGAAGGAGCCTGAGTTCTAGGCTGAGGGCAGTTAGGAGAAAAACTTATCTGGGGTGGGAATTATTCGGGCGAATGTGCCTATGTGGGATTTTATTATTTTGCTGCGAGTTTTGAGCATTGTGCCGGCTGCAGTAGACAGAGAAAATTCTCTGGGGTGGGAATTCGTCGTGAGGCGAATGTTTCTCCGAAGGATTGCTAAACTGTCCGAAGTTGTGTCCGACAATTATTATCACGGAAATCAGAGAGACGCATGATCGACCACTACGTTCCTGAGATTGTGAACGCCCGGCCGCTCCAAGTCTACCAGTTTCTGCCAGTTCTCCCAGACGTCGTTTCAACGCAGCCACGCGCCACCGCCTTTTGGGTGACGCCATCAGCCGACCCCGAGCTCAACTAGACGGCGAGGCGCCATTACAACGCCACACCCTCGGCGTTGCCGTCGCCTCTCCTCGGCCGCGCCGCCGCCTCTTTGGGGTGACGCCTTCAGACGGCTGAACAGCTGGCGCGCGTGCCTGGGTGGGCACAAGGACATTGCCCCGGCCGCGCCCCCCTGCGAAGGTCGCCGCCGCCTCCCCTCGACGGGAACGCGCCCGTTCCGGGCCCACAAAAGGGTATTCATCCCTGCGAAAATCCTGTAATGCGGTGTCGCGCTAAGACACACTGATCTGTAATATTTGTTACCATTGTGATGCTAACTATAAGTCTTCCTAATTTCTAAGCTTTATACTGGCTACTAACTTTTCATCTTCTTATCTGTCCACCTAATTTTCAAATTTCCGATTCTATTTACATGTGTAACTTCCCTGGGGCATTTTGAATTATTTTGCCCAGGAATAAAAGTGATTTTACCAGTGATCCAAGTGTTTCTTTCATGTTACCAGTATTTGTTAACAATTCCTTCCATCACCGACTGAGCTATTTCAGGGCCGCTTACCGGGCGTTCTCTCACGAGACGACCGGGAGTGTTACAGTACCAAGAATAAAGGGGTATGGGAGTCACTCGAAAGGAGAAGATTAAAGTCACGTCTCTATGCAATGTATAAAGCGTACACAGGCCTTCGAGCGTGGAAATAAATTCAAAGTCGATTAGGGAAACCTACATATTTCGGCAGAGCGGATCACATGTACAAAATTCAGACAAGAATTCAGAAAACGGACGTTGGGAAATATTCATTCGCGAATCGCACTATTAGGGACTGGAACAGTTTGCCTGTGACAATCTTCGATCCCTTTCCTCAAAGCCTGAGCAAATTTAAAAATAAATTAGTTTCTTGAATGTGGATATGTTATAAATATATTTAATAAAATTCAGTGCAATTACCTACGTCTTCTTTGTAATTAAGTATTATTATTATTGTTATTATTATTATTAATGTTATTATCATTATTAGCATTATTATTATTGTTATTATTATTATTATCATTATTAGTATTATTATTATTATTATTACTATTATTATGTGCAGTGCAGTGGCGTGAAGTGCAGTGACGTTGTGCAACTGAGAGAAACGAGTAAGAAAGACATTACAGCTCGCTGTATCGCAGTGCGGTGAAGTGTGGTGAAGTGAAGTTGGTGAAGTGGAGTTCTATGAAAGATTGCACGGTGAAATGTTCATGAGATTTGTAACGTTTGTAGAGTTTGTATAGTTGTTAAGTTCTGTAATGTTAAGTTAGTGTATTCTGCCACCAAGTTCTAACACTTAATTGCAGAATTATTAATAAATCTAATCTAATCTAATCTAATTTCAGTATGTGATTGTCTTCATTTTCCCGAATCATTAGGCGGTATGAATAATAGTTCATTGAACTGACTATTTTGTTAGTTTCAGAACCTGTAAATAGATTTTGTTTTAATAACATTGAAATATAACATTAAAATACATAATATAGTGACTGAGATATTAACTAATATTTTAATTACCTGTAATGCGATTTATCATTTTTATTGAGAAATCTTAGCCATCTTCACCTTGCCAAAATATAATGGGATATTGCAGTGCATCATATGAGCGGTGTGTTTCCTTTATACGTTGTAATTGATCATTCCGACGATGTAAAACAATATCACGGGATTCCAAGTTTTCTCCAACTACAACGATAGCAACTTCATCAATAGTTGGTGCATTAAAACGTCTTGCATGTTGGCCCGCAGGTGTTTTATCAGCTCTGATTACAATTTTGTGATTATCTGATGGCATCAGATCCAGGGCAGTTTTAAACAATATAATCAATTGATTGTGTTCATGAAATAAAGTTTGTAATTGTTCTACAATAGACCTCTTTACTAAATTGTTATGTGCACAACGCAGATTAGTTTCTTGTGATGAATTGCCCATAAAATAAATTTGCAGGAATTTGTAGTTGCTATCTGACACTGGTAACAGTGAACCTGCTCTGTGATATATTTGGCCTTGTATCTGTAAATTTAAAAAAATATTATGTTTGTACAAAACACTATAAAATAAAATAAAATAAATAAGCAATGTGGGGTATAAATTTATGGATTGTCAGTGATCAAACTTAAATAATATTTGTTCTTTAAAATTATATCTGTCTCCTAATTAGTTGTAACTAATATCTATCATCAAATATATTGGGTTTCAAAATAATAAAAGTGTCACTAAAACTGAATCACCAAATAATATGGGGACTAAGTGATGATTATGATCTTAATGATTAAGAAATTGAAGATTAGTAACACATCTTAACTTAGGTGACAGAACATAAAATAATTATGTTTAACTGCTATAATGCATACCTTGAAAGTTGGCATAAAATTTTCCCGAACTACATTTGTTGACCCAAATGAAGTCATTTGAAAGCAATTGTTATATTGTTGGATATTTGTCAAAAAGTGTATGGAATCTGTTCCTATTCCTGAAACCAATGGGTACAATGGCTCTGGTGGTGGTTCCAATGGTATCAATTTCACTTTACCATTTGCGCAACACAATCCATTAGCTTCGTTTTTATATTTCAATGCCTTACAATATGAGCAAACCGAGTACATAGAACCAATAACAACACATTGGTAGTTACTGTAGTCAATTGACACATCGTAACTGAAAGCAGCTCGATTCAAACTTGCGCGATTATTAGTTGAATGTAGCGCTCGCGCTTCACGCGTTCGTGATATCCGAATTCTTTCACGTTCATTTCGGTCGTCACGTTCTTGTGCAGCATAATTAGATCGGTAATTAGCTTGGTTTGTAGCATTTCGGGTTCTTCTGCCTAAATTGCTTCGTCTAATAGGAGGCATATCTATATTATAATAGTTTCGGAACGCGACATTAAATCCTCCAACCATGTATTCTGTGCTCCAACGCACACACGCACACTGTTTTGATAGATATGATTGAATTTGAACTTTGTATAACGGTAATAAAGTGCACATTGACTCTTTGACGTTACGAACATACCTACAACAATGATGCTTTAGCTGAGTGAGAGAAAGCTAGTGTGAGATAGTGAGAGATAGATAGAGATAGCTAGAGTGATAAAGCTCAAATTGACTCTACGTTTTAGTTAGAAAACATTTGTATGGGAAAAAGAAAAAGGCTGTTTTTAGGGTTTTTCCGGCAATTATTCGAATTTTCTCGACGCAAAAACCATCCTTGAACTTCAACGAACATTTTAAAAAAAGAATTGCCCAAATTGGTCCAGGCGTTGTTGAGTTATGCGCTTACCAACACATTTTGCGATTCATTTTTATATTATAGATTGCAATATACTAAAATACCTGATACATAAAGCAACGTTTCGGAAATGATTATTTCCATGTACAAGCTGGAGTTAAAATGTTAAAAGAAATAAATACAGTATTTTAAACAATGGTAAGAATTAAACAGAATTACGTGACACCAATGTACACAAGTCACTATACGCATCGCAGCTTGAGAAAACTTTTGAAGTTTCCAGTAGCAAGAAAGAATGTTATCATATGGTATATATATATATATATATATATATATATAAATATGACAAACTGTTACATATATGTCATATGTATGACAAACTAGTCAAACTAAATCAACAGATCGAAAAGAAAATAATAATTTAATCCTGTAATAAGACTTTTTCTGCTGACAAATCGGCATTTCCCGCGCATCATTAAATAGTTTTCCCTCTGTTGCGTACGCGGTTGCGAGAAAGTGAAAATTAGAATCCACGATCCACGCATAAATTTCTCGCTACCAAAGCAAAGCACCAATATTTTTTTTCCGTTGATCGTGGATCGTTAATCTTTTGTTGGTTCTACCAAAATGTATCGTCCTTCCTTAGCATATTATATACTTACACAAATGCTTTAAAGCATGATGATTTGTAACTACATTCCAAAGTCAATATATTACTAGGAGCTACAACTGTATATATTACACAAATGTATAATAAACACTAAAATAAATGCATAGAACTGTTGCAATAATTATCGAAGTATTTTTAAATACAAGACGATTACAAGGCGGGAAACTGGTAAGAATGGTTTTTATTTTTTAACTACCGCCCCGAAGTCAAAAAATCTGAAAAAAACAAGAATTTGTGTCGTAAGAGAAACTTTTGTTATATATCCAGCTTGTTCCAGTGTTTTAAAACACGGTACAAATTATTTTTTGTTATTTTTTTCAAAAATATTTTTTGCGTTTTTGGCATTGAGAAATATCAAAAAATGTTTTTCTGATAGTATCAATTATTTTCATATTTTTCGTATGTTTTTCAATCAGATAAAATAGTGTTAAGATGACGAAAAATATTATAATAAAAAACACATTTCTGGCTGTGTAGTGGTGTGAATGGTGGGATGGGAGCTAAGAAACCTTCAACAAATATTATTTTTATGTTAGAGTTATAGTGTAACTACTTATATGGTTTAGGTTAACTTTTTACATTTTATCTAGGGGCATGCTTTGCACTGATATATTATATTTACTTCTGATTGTCATTCAGTATTGCATGTGTTTTAACATTTTAGCACGGAAAATACACGCGGAGACAAGTTGAAAAAAACACTTGAAATTCTTTTTATAATAACTTTTATCGCACATCTACTTTAGATATGACGTGTGTATTATTCAATATGAAATCTCATTCAGCATCGTGCATCAAAAGTTCAGTTGATGAGCTACAGGTGCGAAGATGGGTGCTTGGACACTGGTAAGTTAGAGAAAAATTCATGGATTTACTTCTTTTTCTCGCTAGCGGAAGAAATTACGTTTCAGGATCAAGAAAATGTATATTTTTATGAAACATATTGATCTTATAAATGTGGCAAATGCTATGCCAATTTATGGAGTTCGTACCTATCAGAT
This sequence comes from Gryllus longicercus, assembly GCA_038098605.1. Lineage (NCBI taxonomy): Eukaryota > Metazoa > Arthropoda > Insecta > Orthoptera > Gryllidae > Gryllus > Gryllus longicercus. The sequence continues at coordinate 797,213 of JAZDUA010000400.1, forward strand.
ATCGAATATTTTTTTCTTAAAGCGTTTATAAATGCATTCAAAAAACTCGTTCGGCATCCATTTCTACCTACAACTAGTGGTACTGCAACAGCACGTACTTTCTCGCAGCAATAACGGTTTCGTAAAACTTTAATAGCGTATATTCTGACTACATTAACACATCTATAACATCAGCGGTAAAACTCATTACAAATATAGAAAATTAGGTACGAAAATTAAACCTTTTAGCACCTACAACAATACAAATTCGACACGTTTCACGACCGAAACTTCCCCTGACAATGAGCAGAAATTCAAATTGTCAAGTCACGGTGAAGCGTTACAATATGATTTGCAATCTATTATATATTTATATAAGAAATAACAAATGAAGCTCAAGAAATTCAAATTTGCAAAAGTTTTGACAATTTACCAATTTTATGCTAATTCCTAATTATTTACAAATTGTAGGTACGCATATTTTTTTAAGAAATGATTTTACTTTCTCGACCTTACGAAGTACTTGGTAATAAGAGTGTTTTGTAATCGTGCGCCAGAAAACGGCCAATTTTCAGCAGAAAAACTCCAAATGCCGGCCCTGGAAACGAAAAAGTGGATAAATCCTGAAGATAAAGATAGAAAAAATCCTCTAACACAACTTATGTGTGTAGCCAGAATCCATGTCTTTAATACCGGAAAATTGATTGACGGAAAAACGTCTGTCCTTCTGTCGATCTGTCAGTCCCTCTTCTGTCTGTGGTCAACGCTAGCGCTTAAATCGTTCTGCCGATTTTCTTTAAAATTGACAGTCCCTGAGTAAACTCAAAGTGATGGGAGTTTCAAATAGATATTTTGATTTTTGAGGGTACTAAACACGAATCCTCAAAAACAGTTTTATAGTTTTCTCAAAAAAGAAACCAAATTTAATATCAAACATTGAATAGTGTAAAGACGCTTACAAAATTGTGGCGTGTCTTATGTTTGTTGGAATTTTCGATATTTTAAAAATTGCGAAAAGTGCAATTTTTTTGAGCGTCTTCCTATTATGATATTGAACATAGAGATTTTTTCTTAATGAAATCTGTTCCTGAAAGGCGGATTTTTAAATAAGTTTATGTTCAATTTTTCGAAAATGTGAGTAGTTACCCTCTAATTTTGCGCGAAAAACAGCTCCAAAGTTTTTTTAAATTTTCTCCTTGTATGTGAGGGAAAGTAAAAAATATGGTGCTGATCCTATTTTCGGCTCTCGTTCCATTTATTCGCAAATAGCAAAAAAGTTAACATTTTAGAACTACAAAATTGGAGATAGTGATTTTCGCTTAAAACAAAGTGTCCTGTAATAAAATCAGCTCTTTAAAAAACGTGACGTACATTTTTTTGAAAAAACACTGCGATTTTTGCGTAATTTGTGCTTAAAATTGATTAAATTAAAAGAAAACATTTTTCTAAAAAATGGAACGATTATTTTGTTGACGTTTCTCCTCATATGTAACAATGTATGGTAAAAACTTGTGGTGGTATAAAAGAGTACAGTCGCACAAGTTAATTTTCTAACCTCTTGAGTCTGAACTAGTTTTTCGATCGTGTCTTCTTAGCGGGCAACATTTGTCCCCCAAAGAACTTTTTTTCACTTTTTTTCGATTTTTCGGCTCTCTAACTGTAGAATTGATATAATCATGGATGGCAGAGGCGGTTAAATGGGCTGTAGGGATTCAGCACTTCTGTGCAAAAATCGGTCGCGGTTTCGAAATACCCCAGGGCTTATTATTTGTTACTGATCTGTTTTGTCGCAGAAAACTGTTTAGAATTCGAGAATATTTACTGAAAATCATTTGAAAGCACTTCTACTCACACATACAATCAATATAGATAAACCGGAAGAGTCTGTTTGTGGTTTTCCAAATTTCAACTTTTAAATACTTTTTCAACTTTTAAATACTTTTTCAACTTTCTTATTCGACTTCTTAAACGTATGCTACGTCAAATCAATTATTACCTTTCTGTGCGTTTATGTGAACCCATTTAAGTAAACTAATAAATCTACCAACAAGAAATTTAATTACATTATAAGCACCTCGTACCCATGGAACCAATTTAGAAATTACCAACTATTCCGAATATTTTTCATAGCCGGTTTTCTCCAAAATTGATGTTCCCCGATCGCTCTGAATGAACTCGAGGCTTTGGGAGTGTCAAATGGATATTTTGACTTTTGAGGGTTATTTAGATGAAGCGAGCATTTATGTTTTTATGTGTCTGCCAGTGTTCGACCAATAGAGCGCAGTTAGAAACTATATGAGAATGTATTTGCTTTAGTAGCACCAATAGTTTAGAAAATAATTAATGTAACAAAAAAATCTGACATCAATTTCTTTTATGAAATGTAAACTGTTTGCAATATTCTAAATTACACAGAGGTCGTCGAAAATGGGATCAGAATCATTTTGTTTACCGATATATGCTACATACAAGGAAAATAATTTAAAGAAAAAGTGGATAGGTTTCTCAAAAATAATTGTTTAAAGATTGTCTCTCTGATTACAAAAACTACTCACATATTCGAAAAATTGAACATGTCCTACTTTGAAGATTTTTTATGAACACTAAGGAGAAAGTTCCATTTACAGACTTCTTAAAATTTTGCTTGCTCTCTTTCATGTAAAAACAGCAAAAGCAAACATATTTTAAAATAATTATTTCGTTTCACATTTACCAAACTGAATAAACTCAAGTTCTGCCGACAAACCAAAAATTTATAAAGCAATTACAATTTCAATTTTGCCGTAAGTGCACTTAGGAGATTAATTGAAAAAAAAATGACCGTGGTTTTCAGAGTTTTAAAAACAGAACATCCTACACCCCCCCCACGGCCACTACAGAAATATGGACCCGATCACTGGAAAAAAAAGCGATGACCACACAAAGATGCCACGCACTTCCACTGGCTCAGAAAAAATTACTTTTACTTTCTCTCTGCCGCTTTACGCAGTAGAGAGAAAGTAATGTAATGCTGCAGAATTATCGACAGAAAACTCATATTACAAGGCCCTGGGAACGAAAAGTGGATAAATCCAGTTGCTAACTTCAGAAAAAGAATTCTCTAACACGTGGAATTCATGATTTCGATACCGATGATGTCTTGATACCGAGGATATCTCGGTATCGAAAAATTGAATGATGGCTAAACATCTATCTGCACTTCCGTCTGTGAACAACGTTAGCGGCTAAACCGTTCAGCCTATTTTCTCCAAAATTGACATTCCCGAAACGATCTGGCTGATACGTTTGAAATCGATATTTTAATTTTGGGGTTACTTTACATAAGACCCCTGGGATATTTTTAAAATTGAAAAAAAGGTTCTATTGGTGGTTCATTAAATTTTGTTGATGGTCAGTTACGAAGAAGGTTAGTTAGGAAGAACGTTTAAGAGAATGTTGCATGTCTCATTTCGCTCAGAACTCTAATTTTTCGACAAATGCAAAAATTCAAAACAGTTTCGGTGCCTTCTTACAATTACTTAGGGAAGTGAAGATTTTTTCAATAAATGAAATCTGTTCCTTAAAAACAGATTTTGAAATAAGGACATGTCCATTTTTTGCCTTTGAGTACTTTTCGCGTAATTTTGCGAGAAAGTACGTGCTGTTTTTGACCACTAGTTTTCTGGACAAGGATTTAATTACGTACGTGGGATTAGTTTTTATTTCGCGTAGAGTGTGATGAATTTTTTATGTGTGCTTATATCGCATTACTAGTGTAATATTGTCACATTGCAAGTAAGAACAAGATAGATACGTTTGAAGAACTTTTGCCATTTTCACATTTAAACCATAAATATAATATCCACTTACGCTTGTGTCTACAAACGTTTTCAAATTATTGTACAAAAGCATGTCTTTCCTAAGTTCAATGATATAAGTGGCAAAAGACTACCGAAGGGAGTTGCAGGAAACCTCCTTCCCCTTCCTACACATTATCTACAACATTGTCTAATGATAAATAAATAAAGATATTGTCTGGTATCAATACTTTTTATTCAGCTTATGATCGTTGTAAAAACGTATTGATACCAGACAATATCTTTATTTATTTATCATAATAAAAAGGTATCTACCTCACCAGCGATCCAATTAACATTGTCTAATGTTCCTAAGGAGTGGATAGTAGCCCTCAGCTTTTCACAATTCTTTCATTTTCAGATAACGGTACTTGTGGCCATGCAAGTGAGCATTGCCTGGACTGGAGAATGCAACGATCGCTGTCTCTGCCCTGTAGGCAAAACAATAGTAGACTGTAGCAGCAGAGGTCTCAGCCAACCACCACCAGGCTACTGGCCCGAAATTACAATTCTCTACCTTCGCAGAAACAACATTTCCGACCTCACCAAGTGGTCTCTCACAGGCTTCCCGAACGTAAAAGTCATCAATCTTGAGAGCAACCTGTTGACAGAATTTGACTTGGAAACGTTCTCTGCCTTGCCGTTTTTGTCAACTCTAGACCTAGGTTTAAACGCCATCACAACTATCACTGCACCCCCACCTGGAGTCACCATCGGGAGCTTGCAGTATTTATACCTCGAAAACAACAGACTTTCTACTTTCGATCCAAATGCTTTAGAAGCAGCTACTGGATTGATAATACTGCTTTTGAATGATAACCCTTTGACGGTACAAGCAGGACAACCACTTCTCAACCATCAAACGGTATGTTAATGTGGTATATTTGTGATTGCTATACATTCAGTACAAGCCCTCGGTGGCACGTCCGTAAGCCTGCTCGCTTTCCACGGCCCAATTCCGGGTTCGAATCCTGGTCGGGGCAAAAATTAATTGTGTACTTTCCTTGCAATGTCAATGTCCCAGTATCTGTTGCTGTGTGACGATGAGGAAGCTCGCTTCTCAGGCTGAGAACACCAGAATACAGCGTAAGGATGTCTATGTGCTAACAACACGTGCCCCTTAATCCATGACCGCAAGGCTGGGACGCTGCTGGTATATTATGTATGTATGTATGTATGTGTATATATATATATATATATATATATATATATATATATATATATATATATATATATATAACATTAAAGAGAAAGTTATGAAATAATACAAAAAATTGATGTCATGATTTTCAGGTAAACATGTTTTAGGGTGAAATTATTAGGGAAAACATCGGCGTGCGTTCGTCCTTCTGCTTACCCATCCATTTGTTTCTAGTCCGTCGTCTTCTTCGCGAGTCCGTCAGCTTGTCTGTAGGTCTACCTGTCCTTCCGTCGTCCTACAGTATTTTTTTTGTCAACCCACTTGACCGTCAACCTCTCTCAACGTCTACGACAGACGAAATTCCGTTTGCCCCTCTGGCTGCAGTCCGTCAGTTCATCTGACAATCTCTTTCTGCGTCCTTCCGTCTCTACGTACTTTCATCTGTCAGTCTTTTGTACGTTCATCCGTCTATCTTTTCGTACGCTCATGCGTCTGTCTTTTTGTACGTTCACCTGCCTGTTCCCACCCTACAGCCGTCTGCCATCCCGTCCTTTTATCCGTCCGTCTTTCCGTCCCTTTATCTGTATGTTTTCCCGTTCCTCCCTTCGTCTATTTTTGTGTCCCTTCGTCCGCACATTCAACGTAGATGGGCACTACGAGGAAAAGGAAACCAAAGGGTTCTAATTTATTTTGACATTTTATTAAACATTCTTTTTTCTATTGTCGAACATGAAACACGCCTTTGTCTAAATAGGTAAACGTAATATTTATTGATGATTCAGTTTATTAATTTACCCAAATTGCTAGAGAGCAATTACGCCGTAGTTTGGCAGGGTAACATTGCTTTCGGTTTTCTCTGGATTTTACATAAGACAATGTACCTATTTCGAGCATTCGCTTAATTCCCTTTTCGAGGTTAGTGGCTACATACTTGACAATGCTACCGGCTGGATATTGTGTTTGATCGTTTTCTCGTTTCCACCGATCAATTCTTCACGCAGTCCGAGGAGTATCCTAAACAAGATGCCACAAAACCCTTCATCTTCCGTCATATTCACCACTTCCACCCTTAGGGCTGATTGGCTTCTCAAACATCCCCACTCAACTAAGGACGCAAAAGGTACATGAGGGATGAAACGTACTTTAAAAGAATTCGCTAAGCAACAGGCCAAGGTACACGCGCGTTCTTTCTTTCCCCATCCTGCCCTCACTCCAGCCTTTAGAGTTAGCAGATGGACTGTTCCTCCATTCCCCATCACCCATAGAGGCAAGAGGCACATACCACCTATTTATGCTCTATTGACACAAGAATGGCATTGCTATGCTACTGTTAATTTTGTAGGCATGTAATAGTACATTATGTAACTAGTTTGAAATGTTAAGCTTTCTTCCAGGAGTACATATTTTGAAAACGAATGATATTAAAAGAGGGGTATCAAATATGTTCAAATGCAATAAAGCAACATTATATAAGTATTACATACTTTATTATTAATACACGTATAAAGTCATTATAAATGTAAGAGATTCAAAGTAAATTTTGAGAAACAACTACATTGAGACCTCATGAGAATTTGTCATGTATGCGAAAAAACGGTGGTCAGCTAATATCTCTCCTCGAATCTCTGGCCGCGATTGGTCGAAGGAGTGATGACGCAATTATTCGTTCCATAAACTGCCAATACCTCACGATCTGTGCCGTTATGACGATTTCTTGTAATGTAAAAATTTATAAATTTGGAATAGATTTAGATTTATTCAGATTTAGAATTATTTAGTTAAAAAACTGTAAAATCTGTATGTGACGTGGGGGGTAGAAGATTATTTGCGCACATTTTCTTGATTTCCAGAAACCTTTCCCGTCATTTTAACTATAAATAGTTGAGAGATGAGTAAAAGTTTAACCTAAATACGAGTATATAAAAATAAATTTTAAAAATCGCGAGATTAGCAATATTTGAAAAATAGTCATTTTCGTTTCCGAGTTATTGAAAACTTAATTGCATCGGTACACGAATTGCAAGTATGATTTTTCTGCATTGCTATCAAAATAGCAACTCGCCCTTACATTTACTCCTACCATTACACGCAAAAGGAGAGTTCAACAAAACGTGCGCATAGTGAAGCTACAGTTACGACCAGAAGCAACACAAGGGGCCACCTCAGCATTTGCTCAATGTATCAGAGAAACTGGACAAAAACCTGATCGAGTTGGGGGTCAGTGTCCTGAAAGTTGAAGTACATTATTTGTTACAAACATATTTAGTCTTTTAAGAAAAATATACAATACAAATGTTAACTAATTCATATTATCATTGTTTTGTTAAAGTAAACATTATTTTTCTTTTTGGTAATCAGTATAGTCTCTAAGATAGAAAACGGTATAGTCAAATTTGGAGAGAAGTTACACAGGAAGTATGAAAAGCAAAACATGAACCATGGGAAAGAGAAGGTGAAGATGTAGAGCAGAGAATAGACAACGCCAGATCAAAGAACGCATGGAAAATAATAGGCAAAATCTCAGGCAAAATGAAAAGCAAAATTCAGTACTACAACCTACAAGTACAGATCAATTTAAAATATATTACGAAGAAATTTTGAAAGAAAACAGGCTTGCATTTAGTAACACGTACAACATAGAGCGCGAGGAACCGGATGATATGGAATATATTACAGTGAGGGAAACTGAAAAAACAATACAGAGATTCAAAAATGGAAAAAACAGCCGGTCCGGAATTGTTAAGCCCTGAAGTGCTGAAGCGTGGCCCCAGTTTATTATTGAATCTTCTTACCCAACTGATAAATTGATGTTTAATGGAAAAAGAATTACCAAAGGACTTCAGAATAGTATACATTTCTAACATACACAAGAAAGGAGATAGGAAACAGTGTACAAACTATAAAGGTATATCAGTCCTTAGCAGAATTGGTCGAATGTATGGAAAAATATTAAAATCCCGACTGGAAATATTTCTCATTGTTGTCGAGGAACAGAGCGATTTTGGGTGGTATCATTTTAGGGTAGTATTAGACAGGTAACAGACAAACGTCTCGCCCATAACTTAGAGATTCACCTTGTGTTTATAGATCTGCGTAAGGACTATATAGGTTATGGATGGCGAGACAAAATGTAAATACGCAATTGATTAGAGCCGTTAAATATTTGTACAGTGATAATATGAGCCAAAAGGGAAAAATGGTAGGGAAAAATGTTTCAGCACCATTTCCAGTTAATAAAGGTTTACGACAGGGGTACTGTATTTACAGAGTATGTAGAGGGTGACTTTGTTTAAAATATATTTGTATGAAGCACTGTGAAGATGGATGAAGAAGTAATATGGGTATTAAAATTGTTGGCTCTATGTCATTCATCAATCATTTCGTAGAGGATCAGATGGTGTTCGATGAAGATGACGCACTAAATATGTTACGTAAATTAAGTGCTAAAGGTATGGATGATGGTTCGGAAGTAAAAGCCTATCAAAAACTCACATAACTTGGTACAGAAATAAATGCAAATGGAGGCAGTACGAAAGATGTTAGAAACAAAATTGCAAAAGGCAGAGTGGCTATAAGACAATTATATTCACTGATATGTAAATATCAATTAAGAAAGAGTGAAAAATACTGTATAAGACTATTATAGAGAACATTGTCCTTTACGGGTCTGATGAATTGGAAGTAACAAAAAAGAGCGAAAGCAATTGATAGCAATGGAAATGACCCGGAAGCTGAAGTACATAAAAATAATACATAACGAATACAAAACGATGTTGCATGGGTCTATGTTTCCATGTTTTGTACGGTCCATCTATCCGTACATGTTTTCTCGAGTTCTTTTGTACTACACGTGAGAGGATTAGTCGACAATTTTTTTTATATCACATATTTAGCTCACTTTCGATGAAAAGTAATTTCTATTACACGGAAGGGAGCATTTCTGATTACCAGATTTTTGCCAACAATGTTCGTTGCTATCATTTATTCTTTATTCAACTAATAATAATAATTAATTCGGGGGAATATTCTGACGCTCAAGAAAAGTTGCATGAGAAATATGCAAAATACAACATTATAATACAAAGGTAATCAATAATCAACTTTTTCTTCGAACGACCTTCATCGAAAATCTTAATAGTATCGTCTCGTGTAACTCATCCATTATTCTCCGCAGCTGATATTTCTCCAACTGCAATTTAGCCCTTCGCTCGACCTGGGACCAGCAACCTTTGCGGGGCTTCCAAGGTTGATGCAGGCTAATCTATACTACATGGGCATCACCAACATCGATGGCCTTTTCCTCAACAACACGCTGCTCAGTACTGTACAACTCGGTGGAAATTTGATCACTGAAGTAACTACAGGTACTTAAAAATTTTAACTATATAGAAATTATTTTGAAATTGGTCAGCACCATTTCCAGTGCGATTTTTTTAACTGTGCACCTGAGCTCCGACTTCACATTATCATTTCGTGTCTTTCTTCGCCGTGCCACTAGATATCGCATGATCGCGACTATCAAATTACTACTTGACACGGTCGCGACATCTAGCCGCACGACCGAGAATGACACGAAATGCAGGAACATAACGCCAATGTGAAGACGGGACTCAGGTGCATAGTTAAAAAAATTGCACTGCAATAGGAGTATTTAATTCTGTTTCCCGCGTATCTACCTATTTATTAATTATTATTATTATTATTATTATTATTATTATTATTATTATTATTATTATTATTGGCGTATAGGCCATTACTGACCATACACGATTAACGTGTGTAATTCTTCCAGGATCAGCTTTTCAGCTGTATCCTTGGATTACAACAAGGTTGTTACGTCTTGAAGTGTGAATTATGAGATGAAAGGATGTATCATTAATTTGGATTCTTTTAATTTGTCAAACTTTGACAACTTAGAATAGTGTCTTGATCACAAGGAAAAATCCCACAATAAAAACTTTCAAGATCCACACATATTGTATAACTGACTCTATGAATAGAATGACATTTACAATGACGTAAAACGTGTTTGGTTTCAATTATTAAAAAAAGTTGTTTGGGTTTGTTGCTAGATATGTCCACCCTCTTAAACTTACTTTCATCCACTATATAAACCAACGTTTCTAAAATCAACTTATGAGCAAAAAGTAGCTTCCACCGACAGTACTAAGAGCGTCATCATACAAAATGAAGCCCAACATTCATGACAATTTGGACATTTTCAAATACAGAAATAATTCTGATTTCGTCACAAAATATCTCACTTGAGACGTGAAAATTAATGTTTTTACTGTACATTCGTACCATTAAACATACAAAAATGTGAAAATTACGTTTTTTATAAAATAGCTTCTGGCTTCTTTTCTTATAAAATGGCTTCTGCGACATTTTAAATAATGTCTCTTTCACAAGCAAATTTCTGTGAATCTGGATATATTCTTGCGAATTTTCCTTGTATTAACTGGGTATTTATTTATTATTGACATCTAATTTCCATACTTCGGAATTTTAGCTATTTATAAATTCTTCATACAAAGTACATATACATAGTATCATACGCTGATTTCTTTCTTTCTCTCATGTCTTCTCCTTTCTGGTTGGATAAACATGCTTCAGCGTCTGATACTGTTTGCCCCTTGATTATCGATTCTCTCCTCCTTTCATATAATTAATCCCACGCAAATTCCTCACGTGTCTATATCAAGCTTATTATCACATATATTCCACTATTTTCCTCGTTTATTGATTACATCCACTTCCCTTGAATTCTTATTATTTACGTCATCAAAGTGTATTTATTTCGACTCCCCAATTATTGACGTCGTACACCGTTTCAAAACAAGTTTTTTTAATAGTGTTTATTTTTACCTATGATGACTCTTCACAATATATCACAGATATTATGTGCAAATTGAATGTGTTCGCCAGTTTTTTATATTTCTTTTGTCATACATATTTTCAGAGAGCTTCGCGTCTCGCAACTTCATCAGGTCATTAAATTTGGGCTTCAATCCTCTAGAAAGGCTTGAAGTGGCTGCTTTGGAGAAGGCTTTGGCGCCCGGAGCGTATTTGGAAATATATGATACCCCTATGGCCTGCAATTGCGACTACGAGGAACTCTACTGGTGGGCACAAGAACGAGGAATCATCCTGTTGGCGTCGTGTTACACCAAAGCCCCGTGTTCTTTCACCAGACACTTGAAAACAAAATGAAGAGTATTTCTCATAACTGATTTTTCAGATTCTATAAAGTATTTACGTGAATATTAAAAGAAAGCTATTCAAATATTAAAAGAAATAAAAATAATAATTACTCCTACTATCAATTTTTATTCACTACTATATACTCGATATTTTTCAACATGGCGTTTAAGTAATTGTTGCGAATTCACTGAATTCTTGTACTCGCAACAGCATAAGCATACGTGGATGCCGAGATCATTGGGAACGCTCGTAAGTTCAGCTGTAGCTGTATTGACACCCACCATACGTCTCTACCTGTTGGCCTCTCATGAGGAAATTCAAATAAGAATACAATAAGTTAAAACACAAGTAAACGTATTTGTTGGCAATATGCGGCCAAATTCTTTCAAATTTGGTGCCATACTGGGAATTCAATACTTTTCATTACTGGTGTGTATTCTGAATTCAATTTTGCATCACTGATGTATGGAAATGTCTTTATTATATAAAGATAGGCTGAATTCTGTTTATTTACTGCTTTACCGAGATTTTTCATTGGATTTATTGTGGTTGGCACAAATATTGTTTCTACCCGGTGTGAAATATTTTCAAGCTGTCGAATTATGTTGTGTAAAAAGTTTGGAGTCTGTCCGACTATCGCACAAACAAAGAAAGCAGAAATGTTTAGTGCAACCTCCTTGTCTTTCCACTAATAGTGAGACCTGTAAAAATACAAAAAAGTGCTAAGCACATTATCGTTTCGGGAAGTTTTTCCATCCTCATCAGTAATTTGTACTATACAAATTTTACAGTTTTTTTCCATTTTCTATTCATATTAATTGATGCAATTTATTTTTATTTAAGATATAATAAAAACAGTAATTAAAACAATTTGTCGCATATTGTCGGTTATAAAATCTAATAAAGACTACAAAGTCAAAAACATATATATGCTGTAACACTTCCGGTTACCTGGGGAACCGGATAGCGGCCCTGAATGCTAGCTCAAGTCGGCGATGGAAGGAATTGTTACACAGTACAACGGGAATATAAAATAAACATTTGTTCACTGGTAAAATGATTGACTTTATTCCTGGGCAAGAAATAAAAAAAAATGCACCAGGGAAATTACAGTTTTAAACTAAAATGAAAAAAATGAATAGATTGATTAAAGAGAAAAGAAAATTAGAGGTTAGTAATCACAGTAAAGCTTATAATTAGGAAGAAAGCAAACTTATTACAACTAATATTACATTTGGTGACAAACTGACAACTTGACATGCCTAGGCGCGGCATTGCGTTAATATGAGTCTCGCAGGGATGAATGCCCTGAGTTGAATTGCCTTGGTCGGTTCTGTTGTGTGGCCGAGACAGACCCGGCGCGGAGAGCAGGGGGGCGGGCGAGGCGGTCACGACCTTGGCAAGGTCGCAGCCACGGCAGTCCCCTCGCACCCTCTCAGACGCGCCCGTCAGCTGCTCGGTCCGTGGTGACGTCACAAGGGGGCGGCGTCGGCAGCGATGTCTGGCAGATTTTGGAGGCGATCAGGATTCGCCCTCAATCTCGATGGCGTCAGCGGCGTCAAGCAGCGATGACTGGCAGATCTTGGAGGCGATCATCGGGAATTTCTCCCGATTTCAGGAGCGGAGTAATCAGCCGAGCGTCTCTTCGATTCTCATGATACAACTTCGGAAAGTCTAGCGACGAATAATTCCCACCCCAGAGAAGTATTTTTCTCTACCCAATTATAAACGCCACAGAGGTGTACTTGCCTCTCCCCGACGAATAATTCCCACCCCAGAGAAGTATTTTTCTCAACTGTTGTCAGCTAGTAGCTCTAGCCCCTTCCGAGATCTTTCTAAATCTTTCAGAGACAAACTGGCCTCTCCCCGACGAATAGTTTTCCCCCAGAGAAGATTCTCTCCCGACTGCTCCCCATCTTCTGCCGTCTGGCCCCGTCTGATGCCCCAGCTCTTCTGAAATTCTCTCCGTCGAAATTGTAACAAGTCAACTTTTGCCCCCTCCCAAATTTTCTCGTATGCTCCAGCTCCTTAGACAAGTCATGTCGCTATTGGCCCGAGGTACTGACGCAGTACATTAATTTCAACCAATAACGACGAGAAAAGCATTGGAGACTTCCACTCTTTGTGCCTGGGCGCATACAGTGCGTCCTTGTTCCTTCTAAAACATCGTGCGTGCCCGCGTAAGTGTTGTCCGGTGAAGGAATTATGGATCTGGGTTTCCCCGAAACGAACGGGCGGTCTAGAAATTTACCAGATGTGCATTTCTGAGTGCTACTCAATTAAGTTCTTGACACTGGCCCAAATAAAGATTTCTGTAATGGGCGAGGCGCAAGGGACGGTCATTAACGTGGTGGGTGGGCGTCTGACGCCGTTTGTTCATTCTTCCAGAATAAATTCCATTGGTCTGGTTTGTTTCATTTAATTGGTATGCGGAAATCGGTATCGCTACAATGCAGAGAAAAAACTGGACATTCGTAAATATTCGTAAATACCGATTGCAGATTTGAAACCATTGCGAAAAACAGACAGAAACAAATAAAACATTACAGACATAAAAAATGACCCAGACCACGGTTAGCGATGCGCCCGTAGGCCCATTGGGCCTCCGTTGGGAATTGAAAAGAGCGTACTGCTATAATGCGAAACTTACTACTCGATGTCTGCAGAATATTGATGTCCACGCTGGTTAGTGCAGTGCCAATTCTAATACAAAACTGTAAATTAGCCAATTAATTTCGTTTAAATGTTGTCTGAAAGAAATGCGGTTTGCCATTTTCTTCTTTTACACAATACGTGAGAAAACCTGTAAAAAGTGTTTATGAAGTGCGAATAGACGAATAGGGAAGACTGATATTCAGAAAGTAATGATGAAACGAAGTTGTAGAGTCACGTACCATCTACGCTATTCTCATTTCTTAAGATTGTTCCAAACCAAGGTTGCAAACTAACTCCAAGACCATTGAATGGTTATAATTTTTATGTACCCTTGAAATTCGGACTATCATACATTTATCAGGAACACTTTAGATATGCGTTTTGTCGATCTAACATGAAACTGAGACAAAATCGTTTTAAAATAGTTGACACGACTGCTGAAGAACACGAGGGGAGCAAGAGCTGCTAGAATGGATCGCTGGCTAAAGGTGAGTTACAGCAACACGATACGTTCTGTAATATTAAGATTGGTAGAAATTCACTTATTAAATCACATTTCAAAATTGAGCAAAAACTGATATCATTAATGTGAAGGAATGGTTTATTAAAGTTTTTTTAATAAGGTAGTTTTCCTTATTAGACAATATACTTTGTAAGCATGCAATAATCTATTTTACGCTCTTCTAATATCGCATTTAATAGTTTCTGCTCGCCTCGATCAGCGGATAATTTCGAGTAAGTATGATATTAAGCCGTATTAAATTTACGCCGAAAAACAATTTATTTCGGATATTATTTACGGGGACTAACAAACATTTGACATACTTTCGTCACTTAGGAATAAAACGAGATAATAAAAATGCACCCAAATAAAAATGCACCCAAATAAAAATGCACCCAAATAAAAATGCACCCAAATAAAAATGCACTATTGATAATATTAGTATAAATAAATAAATTAATAAAGACTACAAATATTATAAAAGGCTATAAAATAATCCTTTGTCGTTTTGGCATTTCCATAGTGCTTTTTTTAATTTTTGTCCCAGCTTGTTTTTTATCAGAACTTCCGGCGCATTTCCAAGTCTGTTCTAAACTCGAGAAGTTCCATTCTAATTAGCGAACAGGGAGTGCACTGCAATTCTGACAGCCGGCTGGCTGACTCAGGTTCAGACGGCCTCATCGATCGCACGGCCAGGAGCAAGTTAAGGTTTTCCTAACATGAACCCCGATTCTGTCAATTTACAAATTATCGTTTATCCCTCGTGGTGTGTATCCCAAAGAGTAGATTTGTTCTCTCGCAGTGCTTAGAATCATCCTCACAGCTTTGATTCACTTTAGGTGCGCGACGTTATATTAACTGATTGATTACTAGTGATTGCGGGCGCGTCAACTGCTGTCATTAGTCCTGTGAGTGTAGTGCGTGTTTTTGTTCGGGAGTTGGCGGTTTTCTTCTTCCCGGTGGATGGCAAGATCCGGCGCCGACCTGCCGTCAGCTAGAGGGGTTTTCCTCTACTAGGTATCTCCCACAAGCGGGGCACCGCCCAAGACGGCAAGTTCGAAGTTCCCGACCGGTCTCCCGGCATGTGTGGTAGCGCAGTACATGTAAGTGTAAGTGTGTGTAAGGGAGAGGTTAGGGAAAGGAAGGGGAAGGAAAGATCGCGCGCGGTGTGTGGCCCGTTTAGTAGGGTACAGTTCCGGAATTTTCCAGGTATTAATCGGCGAAACCAAGGAAAACTACCGATCAGAACAGCCGGCCACTAGAATTCTTCTCCAGACAGCGAAAGAACTCGACCTAACTATTGCCGTCGGGACTCAAACCTAGGAACCTAGGCTCCCGATCAGAGGTACTGCAGTGACATCAGTTGATATTCTGAGACTCCTCTCCCGGCATGCCGTAATAAGAAAGACAAATCAAGATATTAAACATCAATGAAAAGTGTCTCAGTAAAATTCCAAAAGTAATATTTGTTCCTTTAATTGCT
The DNA here is from genome assembly GCA_038098605.1 of Gryllus longicercus. Classification (NCBI taxonomy): domain Eukaryota; kingdom Metazoa; phylum Arthropoda; class Insecta; order Orthoptera; family Gryllidae; genus Gryllus; species Gryllus longicercus. Next base: position 813,013 of record JAZDUA010000400.1, read on the forward strand.
GAAAAGATGACAGCGATTTCTCTCCACCTGAAATAACTCCCGAAAGACTGAATTTAACTGACGGGAGAGGTGGCCAATGGCATCAACAGAAGTCACTGCTTTGCTGCTGACCGGGAGGTACTATGTTCGAGTCCCGACGGTGGCAGGATTTTCGACACTACCTTGATAGCTAGGTTGAGTTCTGCCGTCTTCTGAAGGAGAATTCTAGCAGCCGGCTGATCTGATCGATAGACTCCTGTAGATTCTCCTATCAATACCAGGCGAATGCCGGAGCAGTACCCTGGTAAACGGGCTAAGGAGAGTGCACGATTCTTCCTTCCTCTTCTTTGTCTTATCTTCACCTCTTACTTACTCACACGTCTACTTAGATGCACTGCACTACCACACATGCCGGGAGGCCGGTCGGGAGCTTAGAGCTTGTCCTGGCTGGGGCGGGTGCCGCTGGTGGGAGATACCAGATTGAGAAAACTACTTTAGCCGACGATAGATCGGCGCCGGATCTCACCATCCAGCGGGAGAAGGTCACTGCCACCTCTCGCGCTAGAATCATGCCCTACACACATATGACTAATGACATTAGCAGCTGCAATCACCCGCCAGGAATCACTAATATATCAACTGAATTTACCGGTGTAAGGAAAAGTAAAAATATAAAATAATATTCGAAGACTTGGAGGTTTTGTCTAAGTTTACTGGAGATTACTTAAACATATTACACATCGTTACAAAAGATCGTTACCCTTATGAGCCAATTAATTACCTATAGGAATGTAGTAACTTAGAAATAAGAAAATGTACTGTAACACCACCGGGCATCTGGACAATGCACGGTTAGCGGCCCGGTTGTAGCTCAGTCGGTGATGGAAGGAATTGTTAATCAGATACAATGGAAGTACGAAATAAACACTTTGATCACTGGTAGAAAAATTACTTTTATTCCTGAGCAAGAAAAAAAATGCACCAGGGAAGTTACATTTGTAAATTAAATAAATGAAGAGGTTAAATGAAAAGAAAAGAAAAATTAAAGATCAGAATTAACAGTAAAGCTTATAACTAGGAAGAGTACAAAATTGTTATAACTAAAATTACAATGGTGAAAAATTGACAATTTGATGTGCCTTGGCGCGGCACCGCGTCAACAAAATTACACAGAGGTGAATACCCTGAGTTATACTGCCTGGGAAAGTTCTTTGTGTGCCCGGACGGGCGCGGCGAAGCTCGAGGGGGCGGTTGCGACCTTCACTGGAACGCGGCAGGGGCCTGTGCCCCCCTCGTCGACAGCTGAGCGGCCGTCTGGTGACGTCAGCAAGGGAGCGGCTGCGTCTGGCGGTGTCTGGTAGAACTCGTAGGTGGCCGGGGTTCGCTCTCGATCTCAAGAGCGTAGCAATCAACCATGTGTCCCTCTGATTCTCATGATAATTGTTCTCAAACACAACTTCGGAAAGTTGAGAAATCCTTCAGAGGCACACTCGCCTCTCTCCGCGACTGATTCCCGCCTCAGAGAAGTCTCTCTGCCCACTCTACTCAGCCCCTTGCTCTAGCCCACACTAAAATTTTAGAAGTCCTTCAGAGGCGCACTCGCCTCTGACCGACGAATAGTTCCCCCCCAGAGAAGTTTCTCTGCCTGCTGCAGTCAGCCCAATGTTTCAGAGGCACACTCGCCTCTCCCCGACGAATAGCTCCCCCCCCAGAGAAGTTTCTCTCCCAACTGCTATCAGCCTACTGAATTTTTGTAAATCGAAAACGTTGCAAGTAAACTTTTACCCCCGCCCTTTTTCTCATGTGCTCCTGTTCCTTACAATGGTCGCGTCGCTATTGGCCAAAGGTAATGGCGTAGTACACTATATTCGACCAATAGCGACGGGGGAAGCAAAGGAAATTTCCACACTCTGTGCCTCTGTGAGGATACAGTGTTTTTCTTGTTCCTTCTGGAACATAGGCCATGTCTGTGAAAGGGGGCGCTGTCCGGTGAAAGAATTATCGTTCTGGGTTTCCCGGATCACGATGGCAGGCGTTCTAGAGATTTCCCAGATGTGCCTGCGTCCGAGCGCTTTTCAGTTAATCTTTTGACACCGGCCCTCATAAAAATTTCGTAATGGGCCGGGGGCGCACGTGGCTGTCACTAGAAGAGGGGTTGCGCGCGTGTCGCCATCTGTTTATTCTCCCAGTAAAGTTTCCTTTGGTCTGGTTTATTTTATTTAATTTGTACGAGGAAATCTGTATCGCTACAGTACAGTGCTTTTTTTATTTGCAGATTGTACTACTCTTGGCGGTACTGAAGGCGTGCTCGTCGGCAAGGTCACTGTGTAGTTCCGGAATGGGGATAATGTCTTGCATGAATTTGGGACTTACTCATCCACCGCCGGGGTACTACCCGAACAGAAACTTCATTGCTCTCAGCAATAACAACATCGCGGAACTGTACAGCGAATCCTTCACTGGTTTCCCAAATACCGACGATCTTTCCATAAATAACAACAAATTGACAGAGTTGGATTTGGATGTGTTGATGCCGATGACACCTCTCAAATATTTTGATGCGTCAGTTAACCGGATCCGAAAAATTGTTCCCGCTTCTGTAGGACGTCGACTGGAAAATTTAATCAGCATCCAGCTCAATGACAACAATATAACGTATTTGGAGCCCAACACTTTTGAATTCGCTCCAAACCTTTCGACCTTGGATCTAGGCTTCAACTCTTTGGCTTACATTAACAGGCCAATTCTTCAGCATCGCAAGGTAACGACTTGTAATTTTATATTTTCCGTTTACGTACGTATAACGGAGTAATATACGTAGAATATGGAAAGTTATGTTATGAAGAATGTGGAAAAAATATTTTTTAAACATTTGTCTATCTGTCCGTCCATTCGTCTGTGAATAAGGAGAATTCAAAACGAAACGAGCCAGATACCTAGGAACAAAAATCAGTACCTATATGCCAGACTATTGGCCCTGACTGTCGGGGCACGTCCCACTTCTACACAAGGCGGTGAACGTCTGTCTTGTTTAACTTCCCAGGGCTGCGTTGTGAACGAGTTTCTCACATACTGCTTAACGAATCTTCGGAAGTGATTCGTTTGCCCCTCAGGCCCAAAATGAACAAAAAAGGGCGTAATAGCAGGGAGAGATGTTTGGACTGTAAGGAGGGTATCAGACAAACTCCCACTTGAATTTATACAAGATTGCAGTCATTGCGTTGGCCTTGGTATGAGACCTTGCAATGTCGTGGAGCACAATGACTCCACGGGTCTCAAACGGCCAACATAAACACGGCACTCATTCAGAAACTCAAGAGGGGGATTCTCGATCACCCTCCATACAGTCCAGATCTCTCCTTCGTTTAAGCCGTATCTGATCCCCTGAAAAAGGCTCACCTCTTATGACGAGGTCAAGCAGCTCCTGAAAAGCTCCTTCAGAACGCTCTCCCTAGAATTTTACGAGATACGAGACAGGCATTTGAGAGCGTAGGCTTCCGCGGCCGGAGTCAGTATTTAATTGGCTGTCCGGATGACGCCGTGTCCACGTCAAAGGTGCCGACGTTTCGGTCGCCATTACGCCCTGAGGAAGGTCGCAGAATGGCACCTTTGCCATGGACGTGGCGTCACCCGGACAGCCAATTAAATAGAGACAGCCATTCACCGTCTTGTGTCGTAGTGGGACAAGTGCCTCAACAGCCAGGGCCAATACTTCTCACATACAGGAACTGATGTTTGTTCCTAGACCTCAGGCTAGTTTTTTTCTGAATGCTCCTTATACGTTTGTGTTTCTTTACGAAGTTTGTCTTACCATCTTTAAATTACTTGTGAGAAAATCCCATGATCTCAACTTCATCAGAAAACAAAATCATATAAACAAGAAATGCCATTTCTTGGAAGAAGAGTACTCTCATGCTATCTTTAGGTACAACTCATTTATTTCGATTGTTTTTAATAGACAGCGGCCTGTTAAATCCCCATTCCGGCCATTACAAAGTTTAGGTAACACGTTTATTTCAAAGACATATGTTTCAATAATTTTTACCGCATGAAATACGAGGGCTGATAAAAAAATACGCGGGCTGAGAACATAAAACAAAATGTACTTTAATTACAACCTGATGTCTGGGTCCCCTTCAAAGTACTCTCCTCCCCAAAGCACACACTTATCCCAACGGTGTTTCCACTTGTTGAAACAGACCTTTTGTAATATCCTTACACTTCTTTTGTAGTATCCTTTAGCTCCTTCGTCGCAATTGACATAATCTCTGAAATCGTCTCAAATCTTCCCTTTCAAAGGTCTTGAGATGGGGAATAAGAAAAAGCCACAAAGAGCAAGGTCAGGTGAGTAGGGACGGTAGTGAAGAACAGTGATCGCGTGTTGTGTCAAAAACTCACGATTTCTGAGAATCGTTATCACGATGGAAATCATGTCACCCCTCCTCCATATTTTTGGCCATCTGTGAGGGCTGGCGAGCTTTTGGGGGTCTGGGAGACGTTTCACCCATTCACTAGCACGGTAGGACCTTTGTTTCAATGTCATAACCATAAACCTATGATTCATCATCGGTTACGATCTTTGACAATAATTTTTTTATCTTCTTCTGAACGATCAAGCAGTTTCTGACAAAATTGAACAAGATGGACTTTTTATTCCTCCGTCATCAGGCGCGACACAAATTTCGTAGCAACGGGGTGCATCTTCAATTTCTCAGCCAAAATCACGTGACAAAATCCAACTAATATCTCACACTGTTCAGCAAGCTCCCTAACAGTCAGACATCGAATTGTTCGCCCAAGGGTAATGATTTTGTCAACGTGTGGGTCGGCCTTTGACATGAAAGGAAATTCACATTGCTTATCATCTTGAATGGACTGTCGGCCATCTTCATAACGTTCGTGTCACTAGAAATATGCCGTACAATTCATTGCAGCATCGCCATAAGACATGTTAAGTAAAACAACAGTGTCTATCGCAGTTTTTCCCAGTTTAACACAAAATTTCACAGCAAGAGTAACTCTTTCAGGTCATTCATTTTGAAATCAGCCAAACGAAAAAATCACACTTCACTAAAAACCAAGTTGATAATAAACAAATGAATATATCAATAATCTGGAAATGGAGTCTTAAGTAGAAGATGTGTGCAAACCTGGCACCATCAAGCGAATTCCTCAGGAATCAACTGGAGCCGCGTTATTCGAACAGCCCGCGTTTTTTTGATACACTGGAATACCGAGCATGTTTTTTAAATTTCGTATTCTGCTACAACTTTGTTAATTACGCAAAAAATAAGTTACTAAAATCTTCCCAATATATCACAAAAGTTCTTATTACGGTAATAAGAAATGTATATTAATAACAATGCCCCAGGTTTATTTTCGTGCTTTGAGCGCTCCCTTTTGTTTCCGCATTTCAGTTGTCGCATCTGATCCTGCAGAACAATCCGCAACTGATGGTAAGCGCGGGGACTTTCGCAGAACTTCCCAACGTCATCGGCCTCTATCTCGCCTCCTGCAGAGTTTCCAACATTTCCGGTGCCTTCCTCAACAACGGTCAACTGGCCCGGGTACAGTCGCAACACAACGCTATAACGACTGTCCTCTCCGGCACGTTTGCGTCGACCAAGTTCCTTCGGTTGCTCTACTTGGACGACAACCCACTGACGAGGTTGGACGTGGCAGCCGTCAACGCCGCTATGGAGTCTGGGACGCTTTCCATCGCCGACACCCCGTTGGCGTGCAACTGCAACTACGAGGCTCTGTTCTGGTGGGCGCAGAGCAGGAACATCAACCTTGTCGCGACTTGTGGGGGAACTAATGGTTGTTTCTTCGGCAAAAAAACGTAGGCGTTGAGTTAATGAAAACAAGAAATATTGTGAATAATGCAATAATAAAAATAAACGTATTTGTGATTCTTCTCATTTCTCGACTTCTGACCTTTTCGATTACTTGGTCTTCCCACCCAACTCCGCTCCCGAAAAGTTGTTTCGGCGGATACCTGGGACATGCCAGTCCGTTCCCCTTCCCAAATTCCTTTTTTACTCACCGGAATGGGACCTTCCCCTTTCCCAAAAGCCAGAGGTTTCCCGCAGGCCCATATCAGTCAGTTTCGAATATTTTTAAAATGTTTTTATTGTCGATGAAGCCGTAGGCTCATATCCGCTGCGTATTGCCACATTGCAAGACATAATACCAAAGTACGCAAAATATCGATGTCCTCATAGGGTGAAAGAGTAGCAATACACATACAATACAGTAAATTAGAAAATTAATTTCGTTCAAATGGTTGCTGAAAGATATACTGTTTGACATCTTATTATGTTACACAATACGTGAGAAAACCTGTACTAAGTGATCATGAAGTACGAATAGATGAATAGGGAAGACTGATACTTAGAAAGTAATGAAGAAATGTAGTTATATAGCCACGTACCAACTACGCTATTCTCGTTTCTTCAGATATTTTACAAACTCGTTTTGGAACAAAGGACTCCTAAACCGGGTACTTGGATGTCAGGGATGATCCGCGTCTCAGTCGATCGAGCTGATGCAATGTAGCTCTGAAGAAGGCTACAAGACGATGTGTCAACACGAAATGTCAGCTCGATCGATGGACAGTCAAGCATCCAATGACTCCGGCCGCGGAAGCCTACGAATACATCGACTCCTGAACCATTGAATGGCCATCATTTGTATATACACTTGAAAATCGGACTATCATACGTTTTATCTGTAACACTCAAGATATGCGTTTTGCCGATCTAAGGGGACACGGAGCAGAAATCGTTTCGAAACAGTCGGCCCTGCAGCTGAATGATACTACACAAGGAGCAAGAATGGATCGTTGGATGAAGGTGAGTTACAGCAATACGATACGTTCTGGAATATTCAGATTGGAAGGAATTCACTTATTTAATCACATTTCGAAATTGCGCAAAAATTGATATCATAAACGTGAAAGAAATTTTTAAGTTCTTGACCAAGACTTGAACTATGGTAGATTTCCTTATTACACAACACACGTTGTAAGCTTCAAATAATGCAATAATCTATACACACATATGTTACACACGTTTCACACATATTAACTTACTTCGATAGGAGAATCTATTCCGAATATTCTTCACATTCGAGGACTGGATATTATTTTTCATCCTCCTGTGAATCAACGTCATGGATTAGAAAACTATAGTGTGGATTCACACTAACATTGTTGTAACACATTTTAATGGTTTTTTTTCAAGCTTGGTCTTGGGGCCCTCTGCAGCCGCGTAAGCTGATATTACAAAATATATAGAATATTTAGAAGCTATTAAATGATAAATAGTAAAAATAAATTCTAGTTTAAAATAAAGAATGATTGGGGGTTTAATCGGTGGTAAATGAGAAAAGACTTATCGGTTTGTGTATGGGATGGGGGGCTCGAAAACGTATTTGGGGAACATTCTTTTTAACCTTTTGCAGATCTGAATATGCTTACCTAGGTGAAAGCAAATTGCTGAAGGAATCTGAAATATTTTAGGATAGAATTTTATGGAGAATAGAGAAAAGTGGGCGGGAATTGTGTAATGCCAATTTCACTATGTAACCGTGAATTTGGAATGTACCAAGGAGCTTTTGCTTGATGTGGAAGGTCGAACGACAACATGCACCTGCAATCGGGATGGATTCGTATTTATAACCTCAATCTTTTAATTTGAATTGACCCTTCGCTACGCGAGTTCAATTTCATGAGGAGGGTCCGGCCTTCGGACTAAGCAATTAATATAAAACATTTCTGAGCCTGTCCACAGCTTAATTGACATTAAACATTGCTAGAAAGTATGTTTTTATGATACGTTTGATTTCAAATGTAATTTCCATGTAATACGTTTGATTATAAAAGGGACGTTTGATTTTGCAAGTCACTTTTACGGCTTATTTTGTGAGTCTTTCTAACTTGAATATTATTTTTATACAAGTATGCAAGTCACTGAATAATACATTAAGGGGGAGTAGTTGCTGATAACGTCAGGCGAAAGTGTTTTGTTTTCTTTGTTGCATTCATAGTCTTATCTGAACACTTGAGCATCGTCTCACATTTAGCACTAGTGATAAATTTAACGCTACGCATGCTCTAAAAGTACCGCTTTCTAACAATGTATTTGTAGGCGAGCCCTGTGAACATCCCTTCGTTCTCCACACTAAGCTCACGGAACTCATGCGTCTGAATCGTCGTACGGAGGGAAAAAGTCGTACCAAAACATACAATTGTTAGATTGGCAACATATTTCGTAAAATTATGACGCTTAGGATCCCTGTAAGTAAACGTAATGTTGGACGCTTTAGAATTATGAACTTATCCCACACCGCATCATCATGTAGATCAACTGTATAACAGAAAAGGGGAGTTGTCTGAAGGAGTCATGGTGGGTGGGAGTGGTGGGAGACTGATGGGTAATTTTCACAAAATCAACACATTTCAACACGCAACTAGAATATTATTATCTAAATGTTAAAAGAAACATAGTATAATATAATACTGGTCTGAAGCAGAAAACTGCGCAAATACTAAGCAACGTTTTAACAATGCTAATACAAATAAATAACACAAAAATGTATAGTTTTCTAAGTTTTCTCATTTTTTTCATTTTCAGATAACGCTAATTTTAGCCACGCAGCTGTGCGCTGTTTGGACAGAAGAATGCGATGATCGCTGTTTCTGCCCTGCAGCTAAAACAGTGGACTGTGACAACAGAGGCCTCAGCCAGCCCCCTCCAGGTCACTGGCCCGAAATTACAACTCTCTCCCTTCGGGAAAATAGCATTTCCGTCCTCCGCAAGCGCTCTCTCACGGGCTTCCCGAACATAGTTAGACTCGATATGAGTAGAAACAGGTTGATCGAGTTGGATTTGGAAACTTTCGCAGCCTTGCTGTACTTGAGGTATCTAGACCTAGAGAAGAACGTCATTGCAACTATCTCTCCAGCCCCACCTGGAGTGACAATTGGGAGTTTGCGGAGTTTATATATCAATGAGAACAGAATTTCTAGTTTGGATCCAGATGTTTTTGCAGCAGCTACCTATCTGAACGTCCTTCATTTGTATGAAAACCCTCTGTCGGCAAAGGAAGGAGAGCCATTTCTCAATCACCCAATGGTATGTTAAATGGGGTATTTATATTTGATCATATACATATTAGTTAGAAAGTTATGAAATGCGGCAAAAATTGATGATGAGATTTTCATGGAGCTTCCTCCCTCCCTGCCCGCCTGCCCGCCCGCCTGCTTTCCTGCCTGCCCGCTCGCCCGCCCGCCCGCCCGCCCGCCCGCCTGCCCGCCCGGGCCAAACAATAGCAACTGGAACTTTATTTTCTAAAATTATGTTTCATAGATTTCTAATTTACTCAATTTTTTTTTCCACAGATCAGGTTTCTCGAAATGGCCGATACACTTTTAACACTTCACTCTTTGGGACCAGAGATCTTTAATGGTCTTCCAAAACTAGAAAGCATCGAGTTATATAACTTGAACATAAAAAATATTTCTGGGGCATTCGTCAAAAATCCAGATCTCTACTATATTCGTCTATCACGCAACCTAATCTCTGAGGTAAGATGTAGTTATCGAAGTACTATTTTTCAATATACATAGACATTTATTACCCATCAAGAGTTCTGAAACGTTGAATGAGCAAGTCTGACTCTTCCAGACGTCATTCCAGGCAAATGCATAAACTAGGTGTAATCACCATTGAATCTGCCAGCCTCCCCTTCCATCGTGCGGATGTAGCTCGTAAGATCTTCCAAATATTCGGGCCAGGCGAATCTCTAAAGTCCGTCAACGCTTGTTGAAGGGCAAGGGAGTTGAAGCACACCTAGATAGTTCTTTCGCTACGTAACTTGATCTTCACCACTCAAGTTATCGGGATGGGGGAACTAAGGTCGGGGGTTTATAGTCTACAGCTAACTTACCCCACGGCAAAACTAACCTTTCTTGAGATTAGAAATCAAAGTCTACATTTGATTGTTTCTGGGTGCGTCTACTACTATGGTCATTAATTCCTTTAGTGTAGTGATTTTCTTTATCGCGAGAAGTGGCGCTTGCCAGCTGGATGGTGAGCGGTCCTATACGTCCATTTGCGGGTTTCCCCCTCAAGGTATTTTCCATAGCTGGGCAGCGCTCCGTCTGGGACAAGCTCTAAGCTATGGGTTCGTAGGCTTCCGCAGCCGGAGTCAATGCAATCTTGGCTATCCGGGATGAGCCGCGTCTCGGTCAATTGTACTGACGTTTCGGCCATCTTGCTGTGGCCTTCTTCAGAGCTATACTGCTGAGAAGCATTGCATGTTAGCGTGTCTCTCTGTGTGTGTGTGTGTGTGTGTGTGTGTGTGTAAGGGGTGAGGATAGAACAAGGAAGAAGAACGAAAGACCGCGCTCGGTTCGTGGCCCGTTTGTTAAGGATTTGCTGCGGTATTCGCCTGGTATTGATAGGAAAAATCACAGAAAACTGCCGAACAGATCAGCCGGCCGCCAGAATTCTACTCCAGACAGCGGCTAAATTCGACCCAGACGTCTATTAACTGTCGAAAATCCGTCAGCAATGAACCTCCCGGGTCTGCTACGTTGCAGAGGCAACTCGATGCTGACACAGAGCCACCGCAGCCAATCCGGAAGTAACCAGTTCTTGGGCGCCAATGCCCCAGTCCCCATGTCACCCAGGTCGACAAAGAAATGCGAGGAAGAGGGCTGCAAGGTGATACGTGTATTTGGGACAGTCTCACTATGCCACAAACAACATACAAGAGATGCGACGACGACAACTATTAATGCTTAGAAATAGTTGTGGAAGAGGTGGAAAGTTGGACAGTCGGACGTCCTGAGTAAACAACGTCCTCCTTAGCTTTTTTTCAAAGAGAGAATTCTGAAAGATAAGTATTAAAACTGTCAGTACGTACTGTCATTAAAATCCGCATTTAACATTAAATATTGAAGAAAATATCCGTGTTGCCTTTCCCTGGGCGAATGGACATCCAATACCTTTCTTGTAGTATCTTCGGGGTAAGCACTGATACGCACCTCGCACATTTGGCTCTGTCCCGACGCGCCAAAACGGCGGGCTCAAAGGGAATACATCACCATGGAGCTTCGAAATCGAGACACCGACTTCACATAAACAATTCACCGTTTTCCGTGCAGTCGATACTCGAGTATTTCTTCACGAGCGAGGCGATCGGCCTCCCAGCTGCCTCGGCCGCTTTTTTTTCAAACAATGTACGCCCTCAAATACGAAATTAAAATACTCAAAAAAATATTTATCTAACATACGACAATATGTATATTGTTTGACTCGTCTTTATACGTTTATATACGTTATTATAGTTTATATGATATATTTTTACGATATTACTTTATACGTTAAACGTATAAAGTAATTAATAAAGTAATTAAACGTATAAGTTAATTACGTTTAACTTTATACGTTATTATAGTTTATCATGATAAACTAAAATAGGTTTAATTCCATTTGAAAAAAACAAAGTTATCTCAATATCTCGTAAAATACAAGTCATAAAATGGAAACCATTAGAATATATGAATATAATATTATATGCATACTCGTATATATAATATATAATGTGTGTGTACGTTTATGCGTATTTGATTATAAATGTGTATATGGCTTTTCCGGCAGCATTTTTGCTACTACTACTGAACATTTTTTTATTTCCATTTTAACTTCCCATTTTTTCTTGTCTGTAATGTCATAGGCCAAAGAACCAAAGCGGAGAACAGAATGTCACGACGGCAGCGACAAGGCACTTTTCGGCCTTTAGGATGATGATGATGATGATGATGATGATGATGAATATTATAAGAGAGTGTGTTCACCAACAAAAAACCGATATGTTTTATTGACTTCCAATGTTCGATTTCGCTTCCTTGCAGGTAACTGCAAGAACGTTTGCACCCACCAACAAACTGGTTGCCCTGCACCTCAGCAACACCCCCCTGGAGCGTCTAGATGTGTCGGCGGTCGCAGACGCCGTGCCATCTGGAGGCTACATATACATCGACGACACTCCCCTGGCTTGCTCCTGCGGGTATCAGAGCCTCTACTGGTGGGCCAAAGGGAAAGGGGCGTATCTGAGCACCCGCTGCACTGGCAAGGAGCCGTGTTCCTTCGCGCGAAGTCCAACGTCACCCTCATCCTCTGTCCCCAACGTCCCTAATAAATGAGGGACTCGGAAGTGAAAGGAAAAAGGAAGTCGCGTATGTGCAGAAGGAACACGTTTTAGGTGTGATTAGTGGTTAATTATATAAAAAAATCGTTTTAATACATTTTTTCAGGAGTAACAAAGATAAGGGTAGAATTATTCTGAGTGAATAAAGCTAAGTAACTGTCACATTCATGTTTGTTTCATTTTCAAACATTCGTACACTCTTATATCATATTTTATACTGGTTACGGGTTATGACTACCTATATTCTTCTCACATTTTGTATACTCACTCATGTCGACTGCTTCGCACATTCTGTATTGTACATCGAGCGGCCCTTCGCAGCCACGGCCACCGCAGCCGTTTCCGCCCTAAGCTTTTTTTTTGTCGTCGCCTTCTCAGAAAGGTTGCCCGTCCGCCAGTCATTACCGGATGCCGCAGCTTTGTGTTTCCCAAAAAGGAACCCGGTAAACGCAAATTAGATTTTTAGAATTTTAGGCATTTTCGGAAATTAATTTCAACGGGCATGAACCGCTACTGGATTGGGCGAGGCCAAGCCCCACTCACACACCATGCGCTCAAATACAACGAATAGTAAGCTATCGGTGAATGGGTAGGAGTCAGAGGTTCGGTGTTCAATTTTGTTGCGATGTAAATTCATTCAGATACAAATTTAGGTTGAGTAAGGTTCAAACTGCCACTTAGGCTATCAAGCGGGAGCGCGCATCTACCGCACTCGCGGAGTGTAAGACCGGCACTTTATCATTCTCGTGTCACTGTCACATCGTGGAGAGGTATTGCGCGGACATTCGTGTTTCAAACTGCCACTCGCACTCGCGGAGTGTAAGACCGGCACTTTATCATTCTCGTGTCACCGTCACATCGTGGAGAGGTATTGCGCGGACATTCGTGTTTCAAACTGCCACTCGCACTCGCGGAGTGTAAGACCGGCACTTTATCATTCTCGTTGTCACCGTCACATCGCGGAGAGGTATTGCGCGGACATTCGTGTTTCAAACTGCCACTCGCACTCGCGGAGTGTAAGACCGGCACTTTATCATTCTCGTTGTCACCGTCACATCGCGGAGAGGTATTGCGCGGACATTCGTGTTTCAAACTGCCACTCGCACTCGCGGAGTGTAAGACCGGCACTTTATCATTCTCGTTGTCACCGCAACACATCGCGGAGAGGTAATGCGCGGACATTTGTGTGCCGGCCTCCGCATTACCGTCGGCTAGGGTCGCGTGGCGGAAGGGTGATTGCGTGGACGCCGTTCCCCAGTGCCTGGTGAATGACTCGTGGGTGTCCTGCCTGCCTCCGCCAGCCGCCGCCAATGCGGGCTGCGGCCATTGCCGCCCTCACCGTCGGGTCAGTGCGAAAAGGGCCTGTCCGCTTACCTGCCCGTCTCGGCAAAGCACAACTGACTGGTGGACTGGACATTGACCCTGTAACATGTCGTGTCCATAGTAATTGTAATTGTGTGTTTGGTTGGTTTTTAATGCTGGGAGAGCCGCGCATTGGCTATGTAACGTAGAATATTCATTTCATATTATAAGCTTATTGAACCAAATTAAGAATATTTCTCTTCTTAAAGTATGCGTGCAATACCACCTTCTTCCTTCAACCCACGATGTATGAGAAAGGCAAACTATTACCCTTTATTATCAAATTATTACCCTTTATTCCCTCAAGGAAGGGAGATGAATTATTACGTATACTTACTTATGTCGACTACTTCTTACATTCTGAATACTTGCATTACAATGTTCTGGTTTCAGTCAAAGTAGACGAGAAACAATGCAGGCACATCTCTTTAATCTGTGCTGCCTTCATTGATGCGGTAATAAAGACATATTTTAAAGAATGAGCGTGTTTAATGCCGCTTTTCAATTACTTTTCAAAAGCAGACGACATTAAATACACTTCAAATTAAAAATAATTTCTTCCAAAATAAAGAATTTTAAAACTAATCACGCCGAAAGTGCTAATATCTCAAAATGCACACGTGAACAAATTATTAGAAACGTAACGTTTGTAATAATTATTAGAAACGTGGAAGTTTGTTTTATTTTTACCAAAGAATAGGACTTTTCATTGTCTCTGTAACACTACACAGATGTGACTTTCCAATTTCGCACGTTTTTGCACACACGTACACACATACACACATACGTACGCACCTACGCACACACACACACACACACACACACTGCAGTCTTACCCATATTTAAACTTTCGAGACCTCAGCTTGGGATTGATTCCCACTACTTGCCAGGAACAATCAGACTCCCCCGACACTAAAATAAGGCAAGGCACTTACATTGTCGTTACGGAGCGGAAAACTGCATTATAAACAAGCATGAGCTGAGTAGCTGGGAAAGTAGCTGGGGAAGACTTCCAAAAAACGAGATGTCTGGCTCTCCAGCAATAAGGTAAAAGGTTTAAAATTGCACTGTTAAGTAAAAATGTTATTGATCGTGTGAATCAATTTTATTGCGTTCAGTATTGAAAGAATGCTTTAAATTCTTTAATGTACACGAATTCCTGAACAGAACTCTCTAAAAACGTTCCTAACAGTCGCATACTAACATCTAAATCATACTTCATAATGTAATCCTAAATGTAACTTCAAATTAACTTCTCCCCATAGCACGTCACACACAGTTTTTAACTGTTTTTGACGTAAATAAATTTTAAAAAATAAAATACTTCCTAACCTCTTAATCGTCAGAGCATCACAGGTACGACATTGATTTTCCGCCGACCGTCTGTTCATATGGGAAATGATAGTTTTTCTCGACACCAAATATAACTATTTAATAACCAGACTTCCGCTTACAGATTCTCAAGTCCTATCAACTTCTCCAAGCACTAAGAAACGATCTCTTCTAATGTCTTAGGCACACAACCCAAATTCCTTGGGATCGAGAAACCTTCGATTCAGTCACCACGACCTCAAGAAGCATTCCGCTTGTTTATAGAAGATTCTCTAACATTGTAGTCTGTTGCTAGGTGGGGACAAATGACAACAATAACCCGGTACGTTACACTACCAATATCATTCCGTTATTCGCAATGAGGTCAAACCGCAGGCCACACTATGAATTCCAATAATTATTTTTGTACCCAGGGCTTCAGATAGATGTTTTTCCCCCAGAAATATTTTCAAACCAGAGGGCCTCTGGCTCGAGGTACTTGAAGTCGCCAGAGGGTCAAACATATCCAGAAAAGCTTGTGATGCATATCAAACTTTATGGATTACTGGTTCGTTGCTGAACCAAACGACAATTTGAAACATGTAATAATTTTTTCTTGCGTCTCAAATTAAAAGGCGCATTGTAATAGTCAATTGTGAATATGGCATCCGATAAAACATTATGTGTATCTAACTACTATTGAATGTACGTAGCTAGGTAGATTTGTCGTTGAAGATGGAACATTTTGACGTTCCTGAGGAAATTCTGGAAAAAGCCAACAAGGCAATTGATAGTTTAACTTCAGTCAAATCTCAGTTTGTGAAAAGGAGTATTGGTATGAAAAGTTGGTATTGTATAAAATGTTGTGTTGTTAGTGGAGCAGACATAAAGCATTTACGAGACCCGCAAGAGTATAATACCGTTACGTATTTTGTTTCAGGACCATTAACAACAATGATAGTAAACCATAAAATAATTGAAGGAACAGCTTATATATTTAATAATATTAATGCTTCTTATAATTGAAATATATAACAATAATTTTCTGCAAATTGATTTTAAATGATTTCAGTTTTTTGAGTCATGGCAAGGATGCACATATTTCGACCATCTTATCTTGAGGTCCTTTTCGTGGGCACACACAAGACCCTCTACTGTTTTTGTGAACTAGTTTAACAGTCACAGAGTTGTTCCGAATTGTTGCTCTGTTCTCTTCATGGAGAGATTAAGGGAAAGCCTGGCTGAAAGGGTACGACAGAGTGTTCTCGATGCAATTACGCAGGGTGACTGTTTCAAATTATTCGGTAATAATCCGATGAGCATTCAAAGATGAAACTAACACTTACGGTCGGGAAAGGTACTAATAATAAAATTTCTAAAGGATCAAACAGTACGTAATGACCTACGAGTATACAACGCTAGAGAGAGAAAATCTACGCCGGTGTGGGTCGTTGACGCCCCTCATTGGTTTGCAAATTTACTTCCTCGTATACATACGAATCCGTATCCGATCGTCCGATCTGAAATCCGCTTGATCGTCCTTATATAATACGTATAGACAAAGTTATGTAATGATGCGGAAAATCGATTTCGACATTTTTTAAACACTTGTTGCACCTTTTCAAGGCGTCTTTAAACTCTTCCAGGGCATTGAGGGATTGGAGTAATTCTCCTCAAAATCCTTTTCATGCAATCAGTCTCCGTCAATCGTAGTCAGTTATTGCCTTTTATCCCTTCGGCCAGGGGCTCAGATATGTTAGATCCTCGGGTTGCTAGACGATTTCTCGGATTCACTTAACCTCCATGACTTCACGGAGCATAGTTAAAGAATTCGGTTAACAATGTACGAATGTTAAATAAAATGACATGTTATGAATGAGTAAAAAAGATGTTAAAAGAAATGATAAAAGAAATATATTTACATGTAATAATAATATAACAAACGTGTGAGGAAGAATGAAATGATTGGGCTAATGGGAGAATTGCGAGAATGCCATAATTTTTCTTGGGCATGGTGCTAATAATATCTGGTATCGAAACTAATAAGTATAACTCACCAAGTATCTTATTTTGACACAAAGAAACTGCTACTGCCTCAGCTTACCTGCAACAGAAACAGTGTATATTAATAAAATACATGAAACACACATTATCAGAAAACGTTCATTTCAGAATATTAATTTAAAAGATGCGTTATACAACGAACATTTCTTTAAAACATCATAACCACCAGCAAATTTTGGGATACATATGATGTCTTAGAATACACGTTAAAATGTTTGGGAGATGAATGAGTTCGAATATTAAAACATTTTGCCAGTGTTGCGCCAACATGTTGCGGCCTTCCTCAGAGCGTACTTTCTCAGAGCTGGTCGCAGTACGCCACAACATAATGGCTGAAATGTCAGCCACCCTGACAGAGATGCTTGTCCCGGATAGCACAGATATTATTAGAACCACATATGCCATTTCGAACATCACTACCCTGCTTTGCAGGCAACGCAACTTGCACCGGTGTTTAGCAGGCATACAAAATCTCCGAGTCAAAACCCTGCCCAAGTACCTGCCTAACAACAGACACGATGAGCTACCTAGGATTGATTGATTATTTCGTCTCCTCGGGCGCACCAACTGCTGTGGCCATTAGTCCTGTAAGTGTAGAGCATGTTTGTATCGCGTGAGGGCGCGGTGTTTGTTCCCCAATGGACGGCGAAATGCGTTGTCAACCTACACGTCGACTTGCGGAGTTTTCCCATCCAGGTATCTTCCACCAGAGGGGCATCACCCCAGCCGAGACAAGGTCTAAACTCTCGACAGGTCTCCAGACATGTGTGGTGCATATACGTGAAAGAGTATGTAAAGGAAAACGATTGCAAAGGAAGAGAAAGGAAAGATCGTCGACGTCTTTGGACCATTTGTCAGGGTATAGCTTCTGATGGTAGAAACCACGGAAAACTTTCGATCAATGTGCCCGGCAGCTAGAATTCCCCCCTCCAGATAGCCCCGCAATTCGACGTAGCAATCCACCTAGAGGGGAAAATCCTGCCACCGCCAGAACTCGAACCCTAATCGGTCAGACGCACTGCAGTGACATTATTTGATGCCCTGAGCCATTTCAGCCGGTAGCTGCCTACGAACCAAGGGCAAATATCACCTGGTTAGCTCCGTTATATGAGTTTCCCCATCATTTGTTCGTAGGCAACATGAGATAATCTTCGACTCTCCTACTAGCCTGAGAAATTTGTAACATATATTCAGAGACTGGCAATTAGTGATACAGACTTTTTTCTCCACAGGTCCTAGGTTGTCTGACGAAACCGTAGACTCCATTTTGATGCCTGGAGGCTGCATTGTGTTTTTAAATTTCTGCGAGCATTTGGAATTAGTAATATATATCTTGCAAGCGGTCCATTCGTCTGTCGTATATTGAGAAGGACGATGTCATATGGCGGCGATTTTGACGAGGTGGGCGCCACCATGCTGCTGCAGTCGAGATGACAGGCGAAAACCTACTCTCACCGTAATGAAGTTTTCCACCTGTTGGTATCTTAGAGGAGATTCCGTTGTCGCATTTCTGCTTGCCTAATTTATATTTTCACAAACGTCGATATTTAAAAATTGAAAGAGGACTTCGCCCATGAAATTATCATCCTTTTGACACATCATCTGTTCTTACTGGTACGTTAAGAGAGCCGTATAAGGAATTTAATCTACAGATATAATACAAATCATTAGAATTGGTAAAATTAATTTTCTATAACTACATTGCTTGGAACTGAATTATACACATATCCCAAGATCATTATTTCTGTCGTGTGGGAGTAGACCCGCTTAGGGAGCTCAGAGCATTAGTTGATGACACTGCAGTGCTTCTGACCTGGAGGTTCTAGGGACCGGATCCCGGCGAAAGCACGATTTTCGTCTCTACGGTGATACCTAGGCCGCGTTCAGCCGCTATCTGGAGGAGAATTTCTAGCAACTGGCTGCTCTAATCGGTAGTTTTCCATGGTTTCTCCGATGAATGCCAGGCGAATGCCGCAGCAACACCCTAACAAACGGGCTAAGGACCGCATGCAATTTTTTCTTATCTCATCCTTATCTCCACATTGTCTCATCCTCACACCTTCCTTACATACTCTCACATTTACACGAACTACATTACTTCACATGTCAGGAGACCAGACGGGAGCTTAAAGCTTGTGCTGGTGCTTTTCTGGTGGTCGATATCTGGTTAGGAAAACCCACAAGGCGTTATGAAGGTTCGACCGGATCTCACCATGCAGGGGGAAAAGATCAGCCACTTCCGACAAAAAATATGCACCACACTTACGGAACTACTCGTAATAGCTTTAGCAATTGACACGCTGCAAAACACAAGTGGTCAATAAATCAAATGAAGTTTGAGTGAAAACATCTCATCTCGATAAAACACCAAAAAGCTAGCTACTTAATGATAGAAATATCCTGTCTCACTCCTTAGCTCTGGGAATATGCATCTGTACACCCGAAATAAACAATAATTTCCCTGAAGGTGTGCATCCTGTCCTTGAATCAAATTATATATCTCGTGCACTTACAATTTGGGTCCATATGATGATTTAAAACAACTTTTCGAAAGATACAAATGTTTAAGAGTTATAGATTCTTATGAGCATATTGTATGAAAAGAGATTATTATGATCAATTGTACGTATAACAAGGATAAGGATACGTGTTTTGGTGTGTTTATACTTCATCCTGAGAACGAAGAAATAAACACCTGCACTTAGGTGAGATAATAAAATTTAATGTATTTCTGGAGAAAAGTGCACATTAAAATTTCAAATTTTCCTAAATAATCGATAGAAAACGTAAAGAACAATTCTGATATTTCAATAAAATCCATTTCAATCATACGATATGTTCTAGACATTTATTATATTAATTATACTGTGTTAAATATGACTATTCAATGCTGTATACGTAAATAACAGTTTTTGTCGTTTAATTTCACCTCAAGAAGACAGATGGTAAAACTGGAATAAGTTGGGTAAAATTCGCAGGATATTTTCGACAATTTAAAATTGTTTAATGCGGATACATCTAAGTAAATTCACGGAACATTTTCAACAATACATGACATTTTAAAATCTAAGATACAACAACAAAAGTTAAGGTATGGAATTCATTAACAAACTTTTTATTAGGAACGGAGTGCTGTATGGTTACTGTACGAATCTGCCGACTCTGACGAAGGATCAAGAGACAGT
This sequence comes from Gryllus longicercus, assembly GCA_038098605.1. Classification (NCBI taxonomy): domain Eukaryota; kingdom Metazoa; phylum Arthropoda; class Insecta; order Orthoptera; family Gryllidae; genus Gryllus; species Gryllus longicercus. The sequence continues at coordinate 833,133 of JAZDUA010000400.1, forward strand.
GAAAGTCATTCTTCGAACTCGATAACGTTCTTGATTGCATTTCAGAAGATAGACGAAACCTATGTATTGTACCACATATATCATATTATTTACGTTCAAATATAATACGAACAGCTTTAACGGGCTTCGATATAGCTGAAGGCCTTTTTGACTTCGTTACAAACTAACCCAGGTTATGAATTTTTTTAAACAAGAGTTTTTGTTTGATTTGGTTGTATTGATAATTAATTCATAGAAGTGTAAGTGCTTTATGAATTTATAAAAGCGAGCGATTTTTAAAATTCAAAGCTTTAATTAATGTATAAAATACCATGCGTTTTGTGAATGAATAAAACACATTAATAATAATTGTCCCAACTACCTAATTGACATCGAAAAATCAATTTTGACTCGCCATTCAATTTCAGCTACCATTAAAGGGCCAACACATTATTTTGAACACTTCTCACTTTTATTGGTTCATATTGAACCTTATCCTACCAACAAACACATTTAGCCGTGCGGGTTTAATTGCGTCTCGTGTCTGAGGGAGCAACATAACAGGTATAACAAACATACTGGTTACACGGTTTCTTTCAAAAGTAAATTTTACAAGTTTCAGGATTTTTGCAAAATACTCTTAGAATATTAATTTCTGGAATACATTTTTGTAAACGTAATAACTTTCCTCAAATTTCTTTCTCGTAATTTTGGTTCTCCTCGTACGAGTTAATATATGTGAGAAAACTTTTGAATTTAGATTTTAAAAATAAAAATTAGAAAAAACTCCCCACATAAATAAATGTTAGAGAAGATAATTTGACACACTAAGCTTTAAGTAAAGCCCTTAATTATTCATGTAAGGTTGCAGAAAACAACGAGGCATCTGATGTGTTTGCATCCCTCTGCATCATATCTTCTTATGTTCATAGAGAGCTTCTTTAAACATCATGGACACCTGCACGCAAAAAAATGAGAATTAATTACGTAGAAGTTTGGTCATTAATTTTATTACGGTACTCCTGTATTAAAAGCGAATTCACACTAATGAATATACTACATTATTAGGCAAGAAGAAGTTGGGTTTATAGGTAAATCTTCAGTATTGCTTTTGATCCCCGTGTATATGTGAGGAGATGGGACGGTAGTGGATGGGGACAAGGAAGGGAAAGTGGATGGGGAGGGAAGTAGTGACGGTAGGGAGAAGGAGGAGGCACAGAAGAGGGGAAAGGAGGGGACAGGTGGAGAGGGGAGGGGAAGAGAGGAGAGGAGAATGCGTTATTGACATCTGTATTACATTTTTATACGGTTACTGACAAAAACTTTCTGTAATCCTTTCCCACTTTAGATTACAAGCCTGCCAGTTTCTCATTATCAAGGCAAGGGGTCGGAGTCTTGCAATACTCCGCAGTGCATTGTTAAGTGGAATTGACTCTACGACAAAGGTGCCGTCTTCATCACTATCACTTTTATTTTCGTCACAAGTAGGATAGAGTTCCGCAACCACTTCCTGATTATCGTAATCCATCGTTATTTTGCTTCTGTGAAATTATCTTGTATCTATAGAACGCAATAGTTCTTCTATATTTCCTCGAAGCCCTCGAAGCCCTCGAAGACCCCTTCGGAATTACCGTGATATCCCCTGCACCTGATCGCTTTTGCTCATCTGGAAGGAATAGGAAAAAACTTCGCTCCCCGTAGTACGCGAACTCTCAGGTTTATTATTTCAGTGCGAAGTTTTTTGATCGTCATAAAGGGAATGCGATGTTACATTACGACAAAAATTCGTGGTCGTTGGTCGGGAACAGATGTTTCGTCCTTAAGAAGGCAACATAACATTGGTCTCATGGAATATTGATAACGATCCTTAGAAAGTTGGTCTCGATGAGAGGTAGTCTTCTTAAAGAGGTGGTCTTGTCAAGCGCTTTCACTGTACTTCGTACGACGGTCTAACGTTACGTCAACATATCCCTGACTGCCGGTTGGATGCACGCTGTTACAGAATTCTATCCCCTTCTCCTTGAATCATAATACAACCAATCAATTCACTGTTGTATATTATTGACCATTACGTGCACGAAACGCCTGCCATTATTTAGCTCTAAATAAAACACGCTCATATTAGATGGCCAATCAAACCAATCGAAAACGTCATTACATATGAGCGATTGGTTTCGCGCGTGGCAGAAGTCATGGCGGAAGAAGATCAATCACCCTCAAGAGATTGCGATCTCTTGTCAAACAGTGTCCCACTTTTTCTTAGAATTGGTCTATTTTGATTGTTTGACTTTCTCAACCGAAAACACTTGAAAGGAGATATCCTACAAGAACTGAGGCGGCCTCCCAGTAGATAGAAGGGACAAGAACCAACAGTTAGTCAGCTGAGGTGAGCTCGGTAAGCGTCGACAAAATGAAGACTTGGTTGCTGGTAAGTTCAGTAATTCATTAATAATTTAATTGTGATATTCTTCTGGTTTTAGTTTTATCAAAGCGAGTGCTCACGTGTGATTCATCCCCAAAATTATGAAAAGATGATTATACTTATATCCTATACAGTATTTGTGTAACTGCAAGTGAGTGAGTATGTGAGTGAGTGAGTATGTGAGTGAGTGAGTATGTGAGTGAGTGAGTATGTGAGTGAGTGAGTATGTGAGTGAGTGAGTATGTGAGTGAGTGAGTATGTGAGTGAGTGAGTATGTGAGTGAGTGAGTATGTGAGTGAGTGAGTATGTGAGTGAGTGAGTATGTGAGTGAGTGAGTATGTGAGTGAGTGAGTATGTGAGTGAGTGAGTATGTGAGTGCGTGAGTATGTGAGCGAGGATGTGAGTGAGTGAGTATGTGGGTGAGTGAGTAGGTGAGTGAGTGAGTAGGTGAGTGAGTGAGTGAGTAGGTGAGTGAGTGAGTGAGTAGGTGAGTGAGTGAGTGAGTGAGTGAGTGAGTAGGTGAGTGAGTGAGTAGGTGAGTGAGTAGGTAAGGTGTAATTCGACGCGTCTCGGTCTCCTGATGGGCAACTGATAATGTGTTTTCGGATCCGACCAGAATATTTTACAAAACTTCCAAAACCGTGTTTTTTTTGTTTTGGCGCTGGATCTCAGTGGGTAGATGAAGAATTAAACCAACACCACCTAAATAGAAGTATGTAAACCCTAGTACACAGATGCAATTGTCGCTTCACGACACCATAATTTTCTTCTACGACGCTGGCAACACTTAATGTTCTGAAACATGTGAAACACGCAATACAGAATTTTTAATAATAAAGCTGCAAACACCAGTGTACAAGAACTACGTTGGAAAGTATTAAATTGGAAGAACGCCAAGTAAATATGGAGAAAACGAAAACTGTGAGTAAAATTAGAGAACGGAAGCACATGCGTAATCGACTTGGCGCATTTACGGCATTAAGCGTGCAAATACAGGGGGAAAATCAAATGTAATTGTGAAAGATTTTGTGACCAAAGTTTCGGAACTAATTGAGAATTATCTTATATTAGGATAAGAGAATAACGCTAAAGAGCAGCTGACATGTGATCTTTTATGACCCTTTTTGAGAATATTAACAAAATAGCGTACAAAATGTAGCTGTACTAAATTCTAACTTCACGTGAGGTTCACCCCCAAAATTATGAAAAGATGATTATAGTTATATCCTATACAGTATTTTGTGTAATTGTCCTATACTACTACTTTGTGTAATTGTGAGTATGTGAGTGAGTGTATGAGTGTGTGAGTATCATCCATACCTGCAAGTATTTTGTACGGCGAAAACAATTTTGAAATTGCAATATTACCTGTTCATATCCCGCTCGGAGGTAACATGCAACGTGAATGGGTGTGGGGAATGTTTCAACGAGAGTATAAAATTATCAGCTACTACGATTCATTGGTATGTTTATGCCAGAATCTGTAAGGACATATTTGATCAAAGCTGTGCATGACATTTAGAAATTTTCATCACACGACAAAACTTTTAAAACGTCGGCAACGCCACATTCAACTAGTAATGTGGCAACAGTTAAATAGTGTTATTTATTGCGAAAGAAAAAATAATTTTTTCATGACATACTTGCAGCTTTCACAAAGTTTGCAAATATCACTATCAGTTAGCTTTACCCAACTTAAAAAATAAAATGTGTTTAACCAAATGCGTGTAATTCTTTCTATGGTGAATTTCACTGTGCTTTAATTTACGAGTATACTCTCCTTTTTGTCCGAACCAAATTCACACATATATACGTTGTTCAAAGTTCACACAATACACTTTTTAAGAGCATTTAAATTGTATACTTTGCCGGATGTATCGTGGAAAAATTACCAGAAACATTCAAATCTATGTAGAATTGGGAAAACGCAACGATTGTAACAAAATGTTTTAGTTGTTATAAAAATATTAGATTATTAACCAACTGAAACAAAACTTTGAAAGAAAATAGTTTTGAATTAGCGATTAAATGAAAAATACAATAGACTAAATTAATAAAGAATGTTTCTTTCATGAATTATCAAGAATATTCATAATGATCTTTGTACTTTTCATTATTTGTTTTTATAATGTATAGCGATTAGAACGTCACAGTTATCGCTACGTCACAATATATTGAACGTTACCTCACTTGAATAACAGAACTCCACAATGTTCATCTTAACCTGCATCACAGAAATCGAACAAAAACTCAATTCAAATAATATTATGATAACTCTAACAACGCAGAAGATTAGTCGCTGTTGTAAACAAATACCACGAGCTATTGAGAACAGAGACATCTTATCTTCAATGACAAAATATTTTCGTAAAATGTTCTTCTATGCACTCAATTTTACATGTGTAAGTACTCTGCATGTTTGTGTGTCTCGAACATCAATATCTCGAACTCTGGGTTTGAAAAATTATTAGGAAATGTATGCACGACATCTTGTTTACGGTTCACCATTCAGCAATCGAATGTACTTTTGAGCCTCTGAGCATGTGCCAACTCGAACTTGTACTCAATGGAGATCATTGGCAAAGATATGGGTGTGCTATAGCGCATCATATCCGACTTCAGTGAATGAACTCCAGGCACCAGTTTGCATCATAATAACAGCAGGAATTTTACTTACGACTAGGTAACTCAAACATTGATAAGTAAATAAACGACGACGATAACTCGAACTAAGTTTTTTCTTCTTTTTTCCTTCCTGATCAGAGAAATCAAAATTCCACTGAATATACGTTGTAGTAGAATTTCCACTGAACATAAAATGAACGTTTTATAACACTTCTTGCGGGCATGTAAGTCATGCTTCGTTAATAGTTTTTTATGATAAGAGTTGTAAAAGTAATATTTCATTTTTGGAATAGAAATGGTTGAGACACGACGCCAGTGGGCCGAGTGACGCAATGGTACGAGCGAAATAAAACCATGTTTAAACCACGTTTAACCATCATACACTATTTTTTAGATAGTCTAACTAACTTTGATTTTATTTTTATTCCAGTTTACAAATCACTTAATAATGAATTACGGTCAGTAGCAGTTATTGCGGTGACACGAAAGTTCTTTGTGGCATTCACGTATTGATCTCAACACTTGAGCATCGTCTCACTTTTAGCACTAGTGCCCTAAAAATACCCTACGCAATCTCTAGAAAATGTACTTTTATTTCGCAATTTACTTGCAAAAAACATTTGACAAAATTGCATAAATTTGTGCTTATTAGTAATTGAGAGGAGTAAAATCCATTGAATGTACTCTACTAATATTACGTTATTAGTAGTTAATTATGAATATATACAATAATAAATAATAGAAGAAAAATTATTTGAAATTAAGAGTTGAAAGTTGATAAGCAAGGACTAAACTATGATGTCTTTGAAGTAGTCTTTTGATGTCACGATTGTCTAGTAAGTTGATGGCTAGAATATTGAGATGGTTATGTGCTTCTAATAATGGCTGTGCGCAAACATAATTCCCCCCTCCCCCGACAGTTTGCAGCGCTGCTGTCGCTGGGAGCCGACCTCGGCGCCTCCGTCGAACGTGAGGACACGTGCTTCGCCCCTCCCAACACGACCATGACCTGCGACAACAGAGGGCTCTCGCGACCGCCGCCGGGCAAGTGGATCGACATCAGCAACCTCGACCTATCGCACAACGACATCTCCGCCCTCGACCGAGACACCTTCGCCGCCTTCCCCAACGTCGCCGTGCTCAAGATGAAGCGTAACGCCTTGCGGGAAATGCACGCGGGAACGTTCGCGAGAATGCCCTACCTGGAGACGTTGGACCTGCAAGACAACGCCGTCGACACCATCGTGCCCGCGCCCGCCGGGGAGCGCATGGAGAGCCTGCGCTACCTCTTCTTGAACAACAACTCCATCAAGACGTTGGACCCGGACGTGCTGCAAGTGGCCGCCCCCAACTTGAAGTACTTATTTTTGAACAACAACCCGCTCGTGGTGCACTCGGGGCGACCGGTTCTCAATCATCAGGAGGTAAATCTCATTTTTATTTTCTCATTATGTCGTTTTTTCTAAGCAACCAATAAATAATAACGAAAAGTTTTAGTTTTTTAAGAAAAGAGGAATATATATTTATATATTACAACGCATATATGTATATGTATTGTTTAATATCAATCGATAAGACACGAAGTCAGTTTTCATTCTTGTAAAGCACTTCTATAGCAGTATGTTCTTTTTGTTTTGGCAGTATTCTGTAATCTCTTTTGTAGACACAAACAACTGTTTCAAAGCTGCAGAATCTTTATAAACTTACTCAACTTTTAATACGTGTAACAGTAAGAGCGTAGGCTTTCGCGGTCGGTGTCAGTATTTACTTGGCTGTCCGGGTGACGCCGCGTCCATGGCGAAGGTGCCGACGTTTCCGTCGCCATTCTGCGACCTTCCTCAGGGTGTAATTACCTTTACTTCCTGAGGAAGGTCGCAGAATGGCGACCGAAACGTCGGCACCTTCGCCATGGTCGTGGCGTCACCCGGACAGCCAAGTAAATACGTGTGACAGTAAGTCACACGAGAGTGAATTATGTCTAAAACGTGAACGATGCACTACTTTCGTCACTGATATCGATTAAAAGTTTTCCATGTTGGTTGCGGGTGTTGACGTATTTTCATTGTAAAATATCGACCAGCTGACTTGGATTATCTCATTACCATACTTGCAGCTCTCCGCTAAACTTGCTCATTGAATGATAAGACATGTTGCTCCTTGTAAAAAGCTGATGAGACATGAATAGTTCTAGAGAAGACCGTATGTACCATTCTCTCCCCAACACATTAATTCTGTACACTCTGTAGGCTTCTTGTAAAGTACAATGTGATTAGCATTACAGAAAACATTGCACAGAAGTTCTAAGACGAAGACTAGTACTATTTTAATGAAAACAACTGTGTTCCTGTACTAGCATTTCGAGCAAGTTTAACCCTCCCAGAAATATTTCGCTATGAAAGCACTAGAACAGAACCCGTCCGAAAACGATCGCCCCCCATAAAAAGGGGAGGTAGAACACGCGATAAGATTCGCTGTAAGAGCGGATACAGAACACGGATCCGCAATTAACGTGGATCACATCGCAGACTACATTTTTTTTGTTGCGTCCATACAGTGCTTTGAAGTAAATGAGAGCCGTGTTTCTTGCAAGGGAGTACCGTTTTCTGTAATATGATTCATCTTTTTCATAAATATTTTATATATTCTTGTTCATCATCAGATTATGTAAATGACCCAGGTAAAGCAGCTGATAAGTCATGAAAACTTAATTTTACAGGAGAGGAAAAAACAACTTTTAACTAATGCTGTAAATCAGGGATTAGTGGTATTCAATTGAAACCTGAACACAAATAGTTTCGTTTGAATATCACCTTCATTTGGAAATCTTTAATCCCTGATTTACTTCAGTTGAAAGTTGTGTTTTGCTCTCCTGTATAATCAGGTTTTCATGACATATCGGCATATTCACCCGGATCAAAAGGTATATGTTGCTGTCATTTGGTGCGAATAAATCTTGCAGAGCGTTTGCTTGGTGCTCTGTTTACGAGTGGGTTCGTAGGCTTCCGCGGCCGGAGTCAATAGTGCTGGCAGTATAGCTCTGAAGAAGGCCACAGCAAGATGGCCGAAACGTCACCACAATTGACCGAGACGCGGCTCATCCCGGGTAGCCAGGAATGAAGATGCAGGTCTTATCCCAGTTTACGAGTGCGTGCGTGTGTGTGTGTGTGTGTGCGCACGTGCGCAAGGGATCTTCCCGTAAAAAAGCAACGGCGCTGCGGTGCTGCAGGTGGTGCTGGTGCACCTGCAGTGGGGCGCGCGGCTGCGCCTGGGGCGGAAGAGCTTCGCCGGGGTGCCCAAGCTGCGCGAGGCCGTGCTGGTGGGCGCAGGGGTGGCCAGCGTGGACGGCGCCTTCGCCGCCAACCCGCGCCTCGAGGTGCTCAGCCTGGCGCGCAACAACATCACCGAGCTGAAGCCAGGCAAGTGCGCAGCCACCGCCGCCGACGCGCTTCGCGCTTCACTTCCCGTTAGGTGACTTCCCTGCGGTGTACTGGTGACGTCCGCGTGAAATTCGCAGTGAGAAACAAGATCCGCGGCAGGTTTTCACGGGGTTCTCTCGTTTCCTCCGCCTCCCATTCCACTATTGATACATTATCATCCGGCGATTCATGTGGAATTTCTGGACACAGTGAGCCCTATGCAGCTTTTCTCAGAGTACACTCTTCTTCTTCTGCCCCCATCATCATCCCCAGTCTTTCCATGAAGGATTTGTAGGCACAGCAAGATCTCTTCACGTTTTCTCTGGGTTCTCCCGGTTCCCGTGTCTCTCTCATTCTATCATTGCTTCATTTCCGGTCGATTTACGAGGACTTTGTGGTGGTTGTTAGTGAGCTATGTTCAGCTTTTCTCTGGGTTCTTCTGTTCCCTCTTCCTTCCATTCTACCATCAATATCTGATCGATCCCTGTGTAATCGTGTTAAAACAAAGCGAGTCCGCTGTACTTGCAGGACGATGCTGAGGCACGTCCTGCGGCAGATGCTGAGACTACGGCTACTGCTGAATTCAATGCCAGGGTTCGGACAGATGCAGAGGCAGATGTAGCAGGCGCTGAGTCAGACTCTATGGTACATTGTCAGATAGTTGGTGATACGTATTCAGATGCTTATGTCCTAGCAGATACAAAGACAGAGGCAGATGCAGATACTAAGGGACGCAGATGCCCAGGCTACGATGCTGGGGCCGATACTGAGGCTGATGCGGAGGGTGATTCTGAGGCTAATGCTGAGGCTGGTGCGTATGGTTTATGCTGAATGCTTATCCCGCGTCTGCCGCAGGGTGGCTGCCGTCGAGCGGCGCCGTGCAGGGGCTGTGGCTGGGCGGCAACCCGCTGCGGCGCGTGGACGAGGCGGCGGTGGCGGCGGCGCTGCGCTCTGGCGGCCATCTGGGCATCGACGACACCCCCATGGCGTGCGACTGCGCCTACCAACACCTGCAGAGCTGGGCCGCCAACGCCAGCGTCTCGCTCCACGCCGCCTGTACCAGCGCCAGCGAGAGCCAAGGCGCTCAGCAGACACACTGCGCCCTCAATTAGTAAGCGGAGACATTGGGGGCAAATACGACTCTCAAGGGAGGAGAAGCACCCGCCCACCATTTGTTCCCGAAGACCCCAATTACTTGTCTACTTTCCACGAACGGTTCCGGAGTTTTAGCGAACGCATTTAAGCGCACTATAGGATTTGGAACGCCAGAAAGGAAAGTGCGCATGCGCAGTGTTGCAGTGCTGGATGTGGAACACCGGAAGCGACGACGTGTGCGTAGTGTGTGGGTTCTGGAACACAGAAAGCGACAGTGCGCATGCGCACTGATGGGTCTGGAATACTGAAACCGACAGTGCGCATGCGCAGTGCTAGATCTGGAACACCGAAAGCGACAGTGCGCATGCGCAGTGCTAGATCTGGAACACCGGAAGCGACAGTGCGCATGCGCAGTGTTGGAAGACCAAAAGGGTTAGTGCGTACACGCACTTTGGGATCTGGAACATCGGAAGCGACAGTGGACATGCGCAGTGTTGGAGCAGGAAGACCAGAAAGGATACTGCGCATTCGCGTGCATTAGCGCGAAAGTGACCGTGCGCGTTATCGCGTTCGCTAAAACCCCGAAATCGTTCGTCGAAAAGAAAGGTGTAAATGTAGAGATCGCCCGCTGAGGGAAGTAAATGAAGGGATTGAGATCGATGAAGATGCCGAACCAGGGCAGCAGTATTCTCTAATAAAGAAAGATGTTGGACAAAAAGTGCGTAATGTAAAATTAAAAAAGCATTCCTGTAAAAAAGCAAATGTATTCACCTCGTAATAACAAGCAAATTAAAAAGGTTTCAAAAATAATTTGGCTGTGTTCCTTACGATTAACTATTTTACGAATTCACCTTCAGTAAATGATAGGCTGTATCGCCATTTGGTGCGCTATTTTGTAGTTGAGGAGGATTGTAGATTCTGATTGTGGAAATTCTTCCTAAATTATGGGAATTCTAATGTGGGATTGTCGACGTAATTATACGAAGAAATAATGGAAATCAACTTTGTTATCTTAATATATTTATTCATAGAGCCGACTTTATCGGGCTCTAAATAAATATATTAAGTTGACTGAGAAGACTTTCATTATTTCTTCATTTGCTCCCAAATGAAACGGACGGCGTAAATTTCTGTACATCGGCCACAAGAGGCCTCAACAGGTAAGAATATCGGGTGGAATTACTCATTTCCTTGATGCAAGAACTGCATTTGTTCGTAATTTCTGTATTGTAGTGCGGGGAACAAAAACATGTTGCTTATTAGTTCCCTTATCTTTTAGAACAAGAATAATTGCTTTTCTTGCTTGTCAGAGTCTATCTTGTTAGGTGGCAGCATAATGCTATCGTAAATTCAATTTTTTTCACATAATTGAGTACTTTGTGCCAAAATTAAATTTCGAATATTCAGTACTTTCTTGAAAAATTTGCATATCTCTGCGCGTAGCATTAAAAGGAATGAGTGTCGGCGGTTAAATGTGAGATACATCCATTTTCCCTCGAGCAGATCACTGAGAGTATACATCACTATCCAGTAAAAATGTATTTGATCCAGAAAATAATTCCGAAAGGTGAGCGCAGAAGGGTTGGGCGCGAGCCTGCCTGGAGCCGCCGTCGGCGCAGATCTTGGTAGTAGTAGCAAATACTTTCCTCGCTTTTGAGGGCTGAATTCAGATTTGATGTTTCCCACCTCACAAAGTGTCGACTTCACAGAGAAAATTGAAAAAATCTAAAATGTTCGCCCTGTTTTTATTTTTTCGCGTACATCTTCAAAACTATGCATTTCATCCAAACACTTGTTCTTAATAAAATTAAAGTCGATGAAATTCACTACAAAATACATGTATTAACTTTAATTTTCTGAAAAAATTTTAGTCGCTAGAGCTCACGGGAAAACTGTTAGGTTTTGGTCCTCTGACCAAAGCGGGAGAAAAACTCTTTCCAGCCACCCTATTTTTTTAGCCGCCCTATCTTTTTGAGATGGCGAACATTAAATTAGAATTCAGCGCCTTCAAAAACATAGAACCGTGGAGAAAAAAATACTTTCGGAATTTTTTTTGGGTCGGGCCTTTTTGAGCTCCCGCTCCGCCAGTTTCTCTGCACCGGCTGGGTTTAGCTAGAGCGAGCAATGGAACAGTCTGCAGGGACTCCAGCCCGGAGGTCCGTTGGTTCCAGTCCTGAGGGTGGCAGTCTCAACTGATTGGCAGATTATTTCGTGTTTCCGGGTGTGTCAACTCCTGTAGTCCCGTAAGTGTAGTGCACGTTTTATCTCGGGAGGTCGTGGTGTTCCCCACTGGAACTAGAGATTCGGTAACGAACAACAGGTCCACTTACAAAGTTTTCCCCATCCAGATATCACCCACCAGCGAGTCACACCATGTTCACCCCGAAATGCTAGCTGCAAGCAGAGAAAACTGAAAATAATATCATACTAAAAATGTACTTTGGTTTTCAATTAGCCTTCAGCTCTTTGCAGAAGTCTGATCATTTGTAACTGTTCTAATGTAGAACATCCACAACTGAAACAATTATGTAGAATAAATCGATAACTCATAGAACTTTAAGCTATTTTACAAAACTGATGCTCGGCACTAAGAGTTTTTTGATTTCTTAGTAACAGCTACGTACGTATTTTCTAATGATGTTAAAAAAGCTACGAAGAAATACTCCGACATTACAATGTCTTTTAGCAACACTTAACATGGCAAATTGATACTGTCCTAGTTGGGAATCCTGTTTAAACGGGACTCTACTGACAACTGAAGTAACTTTGAATGTTATTTTTTAATAATTACTTTATTCTCTCAAAATTTTGTTCAATGTTGTTAAATGGATATTAGAATGCTATATCTCTCTTCTTGCTTTATATATTGTTCCTTTAAAATGTTTGAATTGAACGAATCCAAATTTTGTTTTCTCACCAAAATGCTGAGGAAAACGTATCATCAACAACTGCAGTGGTAATATTAAAGAGTCCTACGTTACTTTCAATATTCCACTGAACATAAGCATTAAAGGTATGATTAATTTAATACCAAATTCAGCAATTAACTCTTTTAGTATATTAATTCTCATCCGTAGTATTACTAATAATATAAAAACCAAACTTAGGAATAATGTTGTAATATCTTGTGGTTGAATCTAAAGTAATATACTCTTAGGAGTAATGTAGGAAAAACTCCTTCAAAAGCGGAAAAAAAGTTTTGTCTTTGTTTCGAGAAAGTTTTAAAGAGGGTGGAGATATTTTTCCACGATACTTAAATATTCAACGACTAAACTATGACCACGACTTTAAAAACGTTTTATCTCGATTTATACAAAGTCGACACGATAGGAAACACCTACCTATTTTTGCAAACATTTTGCCACATTTCCATACAGTTGTTCTGTTTTCTAGATTTTATAATTTAAGGCCATATTATTTTAAGACGTATAAAATAAGTTGATAGATTCTCTTATGTGTTAAGTTTCCCGGAATAAATATCCAAAAAATCTTCATTTTTATTTCCTTATTTATTCGATGAACTCATATGAAAATCCATTACATTTAATTCATGGCCAGTCGGCCAGACTCACACGCTGTCAGACGCATAGACAGCAAGAAGGACACACGGGCGGACGTTTTGAAAAAAAAAATCTTTTTCGGAATCAGAGACCTCTAAAACTTGTATGACTGTCAATCTGTCGAGATCAATTTTTTGCTGCATTTGCTGTATTAATATATGTCATGTATACGAGAAAATCGGATTCTTAGAAGTCTCGATTGGTGTAATGATGTAATATATCGTATTTCTTAGAGGCAAAAAGTTCAAGTGTCGTAAAGACGTTATAATATTGTGGCGCAACCAGGATGCTAACTTCCAGTCGTATCCACGGTGGGTTAGGTAACATTCTTGCGATGGAAATTACCCTCAAACAAAGAAACTGTGCCTTCGGTCTTGAGTAACATTAACTATAGACCAATCTTTCGTTATCCTCAACTCAGCATTGCCAGACGCAGTACAGTCGTGGTCTGTCAGCGTTCATCAAGAACATCAAAACCTGAACGATGCAAATCAAGCAGAGGGCATGGTGGGTACAAGCTCAATTTAATTTCTCTTGGTTTTGTACTCTGTTAAAAAACATCAATTCCTTTTTTTTCAAGTGGAGCCAAGAGGACACCAGATCCTTTCTTTTTTCCCCCTTTATAAACAGTAGTTCTCACACAACTAATTGAGAACCGCCAATGTATACAGCCGAGATCTTGAAGGCGTGCGCGCTTTGGCTCGAAGTTTCGTGGGTTTAAATAGCGACTCTGGCATGGGTGCTACGCTCCCATGTGAGTGAGGTGCATGTATCGTTTTTCAACTTACATCCTCCAATTTTTAGCAATTGACTAGGCGGCACAAGATGTTCGGGCTCTGCAATTAAATTATTTGCTGTTCCTTGAATGCACCTATATACAAATGAGACAAATCTGTATGTTATTGTTTACGGCGGACAAATTCCTAATGCACTGACATAAAACACTCGATAACATTTGTTGAACGTAATATAAAAAAAAGAGATCATTATTATAAGTATAAAAAACAGCAACATTTCGGGAATTCGTTCTATTCCCACCATTTGGCATTTTTATTGTGGAAGATAATAAAACATGTACAATAAAATTAATTACATAAACAAAATAGACCATATTACAAGTACACAGGGGTTGGGACACGGGGGAAATAGAGGCCCTGTACCCCCCCCCCCCGACCCAAAATGTCTCGAAATGTTGAATAGTATTATGTACACACTTCAAAAATAATATACAATAAAAAATTGCTTATAATTTAACAAAAAGCTATTATGCCCCCCCCCCCTTGAATGCCCGGTTGGATCCGCCCCTGGTTAGGCATTGTGTCTTACTGTGTTGTGAAATGTCCATTCTGTTGTAGTATGATATGCATGGAGTGCACAACTTGTATCACTTTTCAGTATTTTTTCTTGTTATTTCTTTCCCTTCCGCGGTATTACCTATGAGCCTAAATTACACCCACATTCATGACCTAAGTGCCTACGGTAGGGTATTTCAAAAACAGCTGGTCGCTGACATTGCTTTTTGGGGATATTCCAATTTTTTTGGTTGTAACAAATAAAATAAAATGTTTCAGTCCTCTCCTTTAAGTACTGTGAAATGGAAGTTACCACTGTACCCTGTACCAGAACGCCTCAATTGTAATTATGTAAATGTAAATATTTACGTGGTTAGGCGGAAGAACAAGCCTTACGGCCTGAACCTCGCCAAAAATTAACACTTTATTACTATTATTATTATTATTATTATTATTATTATAAAACAGGAAATGTTACATTAATTGCTCAATAGTTTTAAAATAGTTACAATTATGTTTAATTTTAAGAATGTTTTCAGAAATGTTTCATGATTTACCAATTATTTATGTTGCGCTGGACAAGCTTCTATAGAATATACGTAATCACAAAACAGAATTAACTACACCATTAACCACATATGACATGAGAAAAATCTATAAAATGATGCAAATTTGCAGTGAGTCAAAATTTGTTGGGTTTTGGTAACACCAAAAAAATGCAAAAACTCTAAAACCTTTACATTTTGTAAACTATTTAAAAAAAATTAAGAGCTTTACAGGCAAACTCCCCAATAAAACTAGGGGGCTGAAACGTTTTATTTTATCTACTAAGACCAAAAAAGGTATATCCCTTGGTAGCGCTGTTTTTAACAAAAAAAGTTATTCTTTGAGACACCCCCGGCCTACAGGTCACAGCGTCAGCGCGAACTAAATAGGGACTGGATGCCTCGAAACCGGAGCATACATAGATTGCGCTCACGAGTTGCACCTAGACCGGAAATATATACGACCGACATGGAGTAGCGAGCCTGTAGCGTGATGAGCGCACACACCAGGCAAATCATCTCGACTGGGAAAGAGGAATGTCCCTCCGTCATTAGGTGAGCGCAGTGTGTATGTGCGCTTCACCGCCGTTTGGTGTGTTCAGGGTGGCGCCGCTGCTCCTGTTGCTGCTTCTGTTGCCCCGGGGGTACGGGACGTGGGACTTTTTCGAGCCACGCAATTTAAAGGTATTTTTTAAATATATTTTTATTATATACACACACACACACACACACACACACACATATATATATATATATATATATATATATATATATAAATATATATATATATATTGTGACGTACCTGGTGGTGCCGGGTATTTTCACTGCAATATAACACTAAGAGAGGGTGTCTTTTACGTGAATGGGTCCTAGGATAAGTCGGTGCAACGTTGGGGAAATTATTCATACATAGAAATACAATTATGACAGGATTTATTTTAAATCAAAGTTACTATTTACATAATCAGACACCGTTTTTATACTCCGCCTTGGTACCAAGATTAAGAGTAAAATACAACTTTCATACCTTCGGGGCCCCGGTTGAATACCTATGGTATGCGGAGAACCGCTCGTGCCGACAGGGTTGTCGACCTCTGCTACTGCTGCGGGCCGTCAGCGCTGGATGGCGTGGCAGTTGTCCACGGCCGATGCGCCGATAATTCTCCCCGACCAGGATCTTGATACCAGGGCGTCGCACTTCTCTCGAATCACCGTCCGTCAGTGGGTTTAATTGTTCAACCCGCGCCGATCATGCGTGCCGAACTCAGCTTCGTACCACACAATTACCATGACCATTCCCCTATACCAAGTTATACTACAGTTTCTGATATTTGCACAGTTACATTGCGTGTCGTCTGCGTCCGTGCAATACTCGCGAGCTTTCGCCACACGTCCGCGCTCGTCGCAGCTCCGCTATCGTCTCTCCTTCGCCGGCCGCACGTCGGCACATCCTTCGGCGGCGGCCGCCTCAATCCAACTAACGAACTTTTTGCACGTGCGCGCTGCCACGCTTGTACCCGCCGTTCTCACGCTCGCCTCCCGGCGGGCACCGGTGGCGGCGGCGACCGTTGCCGGCTGCCCGCTGCTCGCAGCGCCCGGCGCTCGCACCGCGCAGTCCAGAATAGCTATTGAATTCTTACACTAATGATTTAATTAGTGTAATGAAACACATATTCTGGGTTTCATCACCCCCCCCCCTTTCTTTTTTTGAATTTTTCCCGCTTCTGGACAAAATTCACACTAGTAACATCGTCACTGCCGATGGTTGCACTCTTTTGCATATTCCTCGACGCCCTATATACACTTATAACTTAGAATCGAATTAACATGTGATTACTTGTATTAACACTAATATTACACTATTTACACTTCACTATTTTCCATACATGTTGACCAGGTTTCCGATTTGAAGCTTGTGGTGTCCTACTATGTTTTGTTTCTTGTATGACGGTTCATCCCCATTTTGCTGACATTGATTTCCTAAATCACAGTTGTAGGACATAGCTTCCAGCGTGTTGGGCACATCTTGGTAAGTGTCGTCCCATTTCCAGCTACGACCTCTTCTACGTTTGTACCAATGGTTGACTATACCATCATTCTTCCCTCGCCCCTGACTTCGCTCCATTTTGGACCTGCCTACATCTCCTTCATTCCCATGCTTTGGGGCGTCTGCAAAGGTGACTTCGTACCTCTCCAATATCTTCAAACCCCTTCCTAAATCGGTATGATCTGCTCTGCCCAGTAAGCTCTGCACGGTGACAGGATACTGTTGCGTTAACATGCAACTAATTCCTTGATATTTTATAGGAGCAACTAATGTTGTTGGTTCCATAATGCTCTTCATTCTGTATCCACTACTATTTCCCGTGATGTAGTTGTAATGGCTACTCCTCTGGTCGCTCTTGATGTTTATTTGAGTTTCTTCGCTCCGTTTTCGTACGGAAATCTTGTCTTCAAATACCTTTAAAAATTCCGGAAATATACCAAAATTCTCTGCCCACGTCCTGGCGTTCTCTTCTAAAATTGAGTGTAATAACTGGACCTTATATCCTTCCAATATGTTGTTTGATGCTAGGTGCCGTTCTTCTGCTCGCATAACTACCTTAGGGTTTTCCGTCCCATCTCCCAGAGATTTCATCGACTTTGGAGGCATAATTGGTGTCACCCCATACTTGACACTTGGCGGCATTTTCTCGTCTTCTTCCTGTTTAACCTCTTCGTGTACTATTTTCTCTTCGCACCCTCGTGTATTTTCCACGATTTCTTCTTCTATTATACGCTCCATTTCTTCTATTTTCATGTCCACTTCTTCATCCATTATTAACTTCAACTCTTCCGTTTTCACTTTCACTTTATAAACATCCTCCTCGGCCTCGATTTGGACCTCCACCGTTTTGCCCTCCGCTGTCTTGACTTCTTTATGGATTTGGTTCGTCATCCCCTCGTTTCTGTCTGCTGCCGCTACCCTAGCATCTACTTGATGGTATAATTGAAATTTTAGCACCTCATCGTTCCTATCCAGTTCCTCCGCTTTCCCATACGGTTTTTCGCATATTCCGATGAGCTTCCTATTCCGTTCTTCTGTAATTCTTCTCATTTCTTCCCCATGCTTATCCAGTCTTTCCATCGACTTCCTATGCCATTCGTCAATTATCTTGCTTCGTTTTTCTAATGAATTGTCAGCCACTACACCCGTACATGCTTCGTGTTCTTCGTCCATCCCCAAGTCGAATCCTATCGCCTGGCTCCCCAGCTCCACCACTTGCCGTTCTAGATCTATAAATGCTCTGTGATCGACCAGAAAATCCGTCCCTATGATTACCGAATACAATAATTTTTTGACTACCAGGGCCACCATCTCATATACTTGGTTGCCAATCTTGGCTCGAAACATGATTTGTTTTGTGATGGGGCTTGACTTCTTCTGAGTGGCTCCAATCACATACGCCCTATTCATAGGCAAACACATTATCTCTTTTCCTGTTGCTTTTAACTCCTCATACATTTCCTCTGATACTACTGTAGTCGTGCACCCTGTGTCTACTAAAGCTTCTTTAATTATACCTTCACATTCTATCATTATCGTGGGACATTTCCTGATTCTGACCGCTGAGTTCTTACATCTCCGCCACGGTTGGGTATCGTGAGTTACCGTCTGCATAGCGTTTATGGAGACCGCATTTACTTCATCGATTTCCGCGTCCGCAATGGGGCCACCTATCACCACGGACTCTATTAGTTTAAATAGTGTCCTTGATCACTACTTGTGCTAGGCTGTGCTGATCGGTCGGGTACATTCCCGCCCCCGCCTCGCGTCTCCGTACGGTTTGAATTAGATCCGTTCCAGTCCGGTCTCTGGTTCCCCGGCTTTGGTCTCCATCCGTCTCCCCCTCTTCCACGTTGATTTCTCTGGTAATCATTGCTCCTGTCACTCCCTTGCCCCTGGTTACGTTCCGATCTAACCATATTAACATTTCCTTCATTTCTGTTCTTTGGTACGCCTGCGAATGTCAAGTCGTACCCTCCTAACACATTCTGGAATCTTTCCAGGTCGGTATGCTGCACACTACGTAAAAGATTCTGCACTGTAACTGGGAATTGTCTTGTCAATACACATATTATTTCCTGATCGCTCATCGGTGGGGATAGCGTTTTGTATTCCATAATACGCCTTGTTGCGTATTCCCGCAAACTTCCCATTGACTGGTTGTAATGATTATTCATTAAGCTGATTTTAAGATTAATTTGAATTTCCTCATTCCAATACCGCTCAAAGAATCGATCTTTAAATGCCTTTACTGATTCGGGAAACTTATCAAATGTATCGGCCCATATCCTTGCGTTGCCTTCTAACATTAAATATAATAATTGTATTTTACACCTTTCCGAAGTATTGATAACATCTAAATGTCGTTCTGCTGCCTTCATAAATATGCATGGATTCTCTTTCCCGTCACCTGAAAATTTTAGTGATCTTGGAGGGGTAAATGGTACCGTCCCGCTTGCTGCGATTGGGGATGCCTTGCATTCTTTTATTTGTTCAATCTCTGTTCGTAATGACACAACCTTCTCCTCGCATTCCCTCTTGTTCTCCAACATTTCTTCCTTGACTACCAATTGTATCCTTTCAATTTTCTCGTCCTGCTTAGCGGTTCTATCATCTAATTGCTGATATAGCTTATTCTCTAATTCTCCCCCCAGATTGATTACTTGGGATTCTAACTCCTTTTTCTGTTTCCCTAATTCTTCGGCAGTCCATTTTTCATGAATTTCTACCCGCTCCGTGATTTTGGTCATCTCATTCTTCGTTAACTCAATTTGTTCTTCAGCGCGTCCCATTCGCCCCCCTATTACATCTAATTTCCTATTCTGTTCTTCTGCCAGCTTCCTAATCTGTTCCTCTGTGAATAATTTCTGTTCGTCTAATTTCCTGCTCTGCTCTTCTGCCAATTTCCCAATCTGTTCCTCTACTTTCCTATTCAGTTCTTCAGCTAACTTCCTGTTCTGCTCCTCTGTGAAAATTTTCTGCTCCTCAGCTGACTTCCTAATCTGCTCCACTGTAAATATTTTCTGTTCATCCAGTTTCCCATTCAATTGTTCGAACATCTTCCTATTCTGTTCATCTGCCTTCCTATCCCGTTCTTCTGCTTTCCTACTCTGTTCATCTAATAACTTCCTATTCTGTTCTTCTAACATCTTCATCAACATCTGCATTCCATTTGGATGGATATCTTCTCCACCCCCCCGATTTGAATTTCCTGCTACCTGAATCATCGGTGTTGACGTAACTTGTACATCTTTATTAAAGCTGTCCCCTGACGTATCATCCAACCGACTTCCAATACCACTATCCCTGCTTTCCGATGACATGCTATTATCGATTCCTACATCTATCTCCCCTACTTCATCCGTCTTCTCTTCCCGGTCCAGCACTACATTTTGCGCCTCCATTCTGTTGCTTTGAGCTGTCCGATCGATTCTCACTTCACTAAAATACCCGCGCAAATTTTCCTATTGCCTCCCCTAACAACGATACCACAGTTATCCTATGAATTAACTATACCCGCCACAACACTGTATATTCTTCGTGAATGGTTTAATTCACTCCTATTTCAATCGCTAATTAATGACGAACAACCCTCATTCACCACCAAAAACACAATAACACTAGGTCAGTAGCCATATAAATTTCCACTCACCTACCAATGCATAAACATACTCCTTACAATACATATATTATTACCATTTACACATATACACTGCTAATAAACTTATTGACACTATTACATAAATGCTTTCAAATTATAATAAATCCCTTATTAATTGAAATTGCTTTTCAACACACTTATTGCTCTATTGTGTACATAATCATCACTCACATTTACATGTCATATCTTCTCCCTGAATTTTCCTCAATAGTATCATATAAATATTCACAATATGCATTCACAATGCTGCTATATATTTCCCAACCTGGTATCTTTTCTATTAAATTCCCCAAACTTTACCGTCACCAATAGATAATGCACTACTGAGTGAACGTTCCCAGCAAAAAAATTTGTGCACAATTTGTACAACACTATTAACCACCTTTATATTCTCACAAGAATTATTACTACTTCCCCATTTCTTTAATTTTCATGTTATTAAAAGTTGCCAAACAACTCAAATACTCTTAATATGTCTTACAAAATTTGAAATTCTATTACATTATCTTATTTGTAATATGTATATGTGTGGTTTCCATAACCCCAATACTACAATAATAACTTCATATAAGTTACTCTCAAATAATTTCTTATATCCGCCCACAATTACTGACACAACAACAATTTTGTAATTATCAACATTTCATTATGCTTACTTGACTTATACATGTTTTGCTAACACATGTATTGTTACTTTTTGTTCTCTATAATAATACACTTTACACTGCCTGCTTCTCATCTGTACCCTGCATTACTATACATCAATTACATGCACATGATTTTCCAACATTTCACCAACTTTTCTCAGGCCACATTTCTTAACTATACGTTATCCACTTGTTCGGGCGCCAGCTGTGACGTACCTGGTGGTGCCGGGTATTTTCACTGCAATATAACACTAAGAGAGGGTGTCTTTTACGTGAATGGGTCCTAGGATAAGTCGGTGCAACGTTGGGGAAATTATTCATACATAGAAATACAATTATGACAGGATTTATTTTAAATCAAAGTTACTATTTACATAATCAGACACCGTTTTTATACTCCGCCTTGGTACCAAGATTAAGAGTAAAATACAACTTTCATACCTTCGGGGCCCCGGTTGAATACCTATGGTATGCGGAGAACCGCTCGTGCCGACAGGGTTGTCGACCTCTGCTACTGCTGCGGGCCGTCAGCGCTGGATGGCGTGGCAGTTGTCCACGGCCGATGCGCCGATAATTCTCCCCGACCAGGATCTTGATACCAGGGCGTCGCACTTCTCTCGAATCACCGTCCGTCAGTGGGTTTAATTGTTCAACCCGCGCCGATCATGCGTGCCGAACTCAGCTTCGTACCACACAATTACCATGACCATTCCCCTATACCAAGTTATACTACAGTTTCTGATATTTGCACAGTTACATTGCGTGTCGTCTGCGTCCGTGCAATACTCGCGAGCTTTCGCCACACGTCCGCGCTCGTCGCAGCTCCGCTATCGTCTCTCCTTCGCCGGCCGCACGTCGGCACATCCTTCGGCGGCGGCCGCCTCAATCCAACTAACGAACTTTTTGCACGTGCGCGCTGCCACGCTTGTACCCGCCGTTCTCACGCTCGCCTCCCGGCGGGCACCGGTGGCGGCGGCGACCGTTGCCGGCTGCCCGCTGCTCGCAGCGCCCGGCGCTCGCACCGCGCAGTCCAGAATAGCTATTGAATTCTTACACTAATGATTTAATTAGTGTAATGAAACACATATTCTGGGTTTCAATATATATATTCTAACCCACCCACCTTCCACACACGACTGGTATCTTCACAACAGCAGCATGAACCGTAGAGAGGGTTGACAAGATATTTGCTCGTGAAGCGAGCTTTAAATCTAGGGAGCAGGATCTTCAGGGTGCGAGAAAGGTTTGAACCCTTGACACAATAAAATCACACAAATTGCACATAAACAAGCGTATAATTTACCCATAAACTTTGTGGCATAAGTTAATGACAAAAAAATCAAGAATATAATCACACTTTTACAAAAATAATCAAAAACACAAATAGAAACCTTTACAGCACATTAAATGAATGAACACATAATTAACTCCAAAACTAATTCTTTGAAATAATTACCCTAACCTACACTGGGAATTCCCTTGGAAAATTAATTATATCTAAATTTCTGCTATCCTAATTACATTTGCACATGAAACCAAATTTCTATTTACAATCTCTTGCTCCAAAAAAATATTACATGCAAAGAACAAAATGTGGGCACGTGCACTACTCTCATTTATAATTTAACTGTGACTGCTAATAGCAGAATAAAAAATGTTCCAAATAGAATGTTTAAGGCAGGCAATAACGCATCAAAAATCTCCCACTACAATGCTGCAAATTGTTGCCACTCGTGTCCTCAATTTCCTAACACTTTCCAATACTAGTCTTTTCCCTGCCGACGTGAACTTGACCTACTTTCCGCAATTCCTAGCGTTACCTCGAAAACTGCCCGCTTCCTGGCCTTGATGGTCGTGCGCTGGCTTCTGCACCGACGTCGCTCGGTCCCAGCTTCTGCGTCGTACGAGACGGGATTCGCCTCCGCCGTCTACGCTGTCTTCTTGCGTCCTCTTCCGTTCTTCCTAGTCGGCCTCTTCTTCTCCTGTCTTCTTGCGTCCTCTTCCGTCCTTCCTAGTCGGCCACTTCTTCTCCCTCGACTGCTACCGGCGCCTCTGACTACGCCCACGTGAAAAATGTCCCTTGCACTTCCCTGAATACTAGTGCAAGTTCCTCGCTCGTTGCTACTTTTACTCCGTTAAGCAAGAACTTTCAATGCTTTTCTTACAACGGGTAACTTTTACTTCCCGTGATGTTAATTGAAGAAACACTTTACTAATTCTTCACTATGTCGCGGACGACTAACTAGCACGTCTGTTCGACGCCGAAAACTCCTACCTAGCAGTCGTTGCGGCGGCAAACAATATCTAAGCTGACGTTAACGAGCGGTGATCGAAATGCTGCTTACCCGACGAACGGCGACAATCAAAAGAGAGTTTCCGCTTGGGGGTTTGGGTATTTATGATGTGACGCCTGGGGAAATTCTCAGTGTTGTACTTCTCCTCTCTCAACCCTTCACAAGGAAAAACGTTGCTTGCTAGTTCGCCTTTGATTAGTACGGGCAACGGATACCAGGCTGCGCGTTTAGGCACCTCCGATTTTTGCGCCTGCTCTCCTCGCTGCCTGTGGGTGTTCATACATACGAAACGGTGGTGTTATGGGGTCGCACAATCCCATAACGCCACAATATATATATATA
This sequence comes from Gryllus longicercus, assembly GCA_038098605.1. NCBI lineage: Eukaryota > Metazoa > Arthropoda > Insecta > Orthoptera > Gryllidae > Gryllus > Gryllus longicercus. The sequence continues at coordinate 857,058 of JAZDUA010000400.1, forward strand.
TATATATATATATATATATATATATATATATATATGCAATAAATGTTGTGTGACTATAAAAAAATGTGCATTTATTTATGCCTTAAGAATTTTTTTCCTTTATGTATATGTCTTTATCTATCATTCCATTATTTATTCACTGAAACCTTTATTCACTTATTTCTTATTTGGTCATACCTTTATTCACTCATCCTTGACTCACTTGTTTCTTGATTCACTCACTGCTATGTTCATTCTTTGTTTCACACATTTATCGATTCATCGTTTCATCGTTTCATCGTTTCATCGTTTCATCGTTTCATCGTTTCATCGTTTCATCGTTTCATCGTTTCATCGTTTCATCGATTCATCTATTCATCTATTCATCTATTCATCTATTCATCTATTCATCTATTCATCTATTCATCTATTCATCTATTCATCTATTCATCTATTCATCTATTCATCTATTCATCTATTCATCTATTCATCTATTCATCTATTCATCTATTCATCTATTCATCTATTCATCTATTCATCTATTCATCTATTCATCTATTCATCTATTCATCTATTCATCTATTCATCTATTCATCTATTCATCTATTCATCTATTCATCTATTCATCTATTCATCTATTTATCTATTTATCTATTTATCTATTCATCTATTCATCTATTCATCTATTCATCTATTCATCTATTCATCTATTCATCTATTCATCTATTTATTTATTTATTTATTTATTTATTTATATTTATTTATTTATCTATTTCTTTCTTTATTTATTTATTTATTTATTCAGACTTCCTCAAAAACTAACGAAATGCAGCGGTAGCACTAAAAACGAACGCATGAATAGCACCAATGCGTAATATATATATATATATATATATATATATATATATATATATATATATATATATATTGTGGCGTTATGGGATTGTGCAACCGCATAACACCACCGTCTCGTATGTGTGAACACTACGGAGGCAGCGAGGATAGCAGGCGCGTAAAGCAAAAGTACATAAACGCACGGCCTAGTATCCGTTGCCCGTACTAAACGAAGGCGAACTAGCAAGCAACGTTGTCCTTGTGAAGGGTTGAGAGAGGGGAAGCAGCCCCACCACTGAGAATTTCCCCAAGCGTCGGACGATAAATACGCGAACCCGCAAGCGGAAGCTCTTTTTCTTGCCACCACACGTCGAGTAAGCAGCTCTTCATTTTGGATTCCCGATCGCCGAGCCAGTAGCATTTTGATCACCGCTCGCCGAGCCAACACTTTCGTTAACATTAGTTTAGATATTGTTTGCCGCTGCAACGACTGCTAGGTAGGAGTATTCGGCGTCGAACAGACGTTCTAGTCAGTCGTCCGCGAGATAGTGCAGATTCAGTAAAGTGTTTCTTCAATTAACGACACGGGAAGTAAAAGTTACCCGTTGTGAGAGAAGCATTGAAAGTTCTGGTTTGGCAAAGTAGAAGTAGCAACGAGCGAGGAACTTGCACGAGTATTCGGTGAAGTGCAAGGGACATTTTCGCAACGTGGGCGTAGTCAGAGGCGCCGGTAGCAGTCGAGGAAGAAGAAGAGGCCGACTAGGAAGAAGAACGGAAGAGGACGCAAGAAGACAGCTTAGACGGCAGAGGCGAATCCCGTCTCTTACGACGCAGAAGCTGGGACCGAGCGACGTCGACGCTTAGACCAACGCACGACCATCAAGGCCAAAAGTGGGAAGTCCACGAGGTAACGGTTAGGGCGCGGAAAGTAGGTTAAGTTCACGTCGGCAGGGAAAAACTAGTATAGGAAAGTGTTAAGAAATTGAGGAGACGGGTGGCAACAAATTGCAGTATTATAGTAGGAGACATTTTGATGCGCTATTGCCTACATAAAACATTCTACTTAGGACATTTATTATTCTGCTATTTTCAGACACAGTTAAATTGTAAATGAGAGTAGTGCACTTGGACACATTTTGTTCTTTGCATGTAATAATTTGAAGCAGGAGATTGTAAATTGAAATTTTGGTTTCATGTGCAATGTAATTAGAATAGCATAAATTTAGATATTATTAATTTTCCAAGGGAATTCCCAGTGTAGATTAGGGGAATTATTTCAGAGTATCAATTTTGGAGTTAATTATATGTGTTCATTCATATGAGTGTGTGTTGTAAAGGTTTCAATTTGTGTTTTGATCATTATTTGTAAAAGTGTGATTCTGTATTCTTTTTTTTTGTCATGAACTGATGCCACTAAAGGTTTATGGGTAAATTATACGCTCGTTTGTGTGCAATTTGTGTGATTTTATTGTGTCAAGGGTTCAAACCTTTCCCGCACCCTGAAGATCCTGCTCCCTAGATTTTTAAGCTCGCTTCACGAGCAAAATCTTGATAACCCGCTTACGGTTCATGCGTGCTGCTGTTGAAGGTGGTAAGTTTGGGTGTAGGTGGGTTAGTTAGAATATATATATATATATATATATATATATATATATATATATATATATATATATATATATATATTGTGAGTACAAAGGCGCTGGCCGGATATTAAAAATCGCCCGTTTTCGAGTGACCCCCTCTCTGTGGGCGTCATTTAGAAGGGCATGGGATTTCGACTCACTTTCTCTACTAGATGTCGGTCTCAGTTGATTACATTGCAACTATCTAGTTAGAAGACCGCAAGATCTCATTACGATTGCTGAGGGATTTAATTTTGCATCTCCCAGAGTTCATTTACATGCCACGGCCACTCCAAAATCCACACACCTCGGCCGAGATTGAGCGCGCGACCCTGCTGAGTTGAGCTCAGAGCCAGCAGGGCCGTTGTCCCCGCCGCGATTTTGACCGGGAGGTCCTACACTTCCAGTCCCGGCAGTGGCGGATTTTCATTACTAGGCACATAGCGTCACCCGCTGTCTGGAGAAGAATTCTAGTGGTCTATGTGGTAGTTTTCCGTGGATTTTCCGATCGACACAAGGCTAACGCAGGAGCAGTACCCTAACGGAGCACAGACCGTGCGCAATCTTTGCTTTGTCTTCCTTGTCTTATCGTCTCCTCTCACGCACGCGCACACACTCGTGCACTACACTACTGCACATGCCCGGAGACCAGCCTGGAGCTTAGAACTTGTCCCGGCTGGGGTGGTGCCCTGCAGGAGGAAACACCTGGAGAGGAAAATCTCCCCCAATCCTTTATGTACGTTGATATCAGAACTCTTCATCCAGCAAGGAATGAAACACCGCCACCTCCTGGGATAAAACAAATTAACTCCACCAATTAAACTAACGACTATAGCAGTTGACCTGCCTGAAAACATCAATCATTCAATCGAATCCGCGCGCTCACAGTTCAAAAGCCAGTGAGGCAATCACTCGCCCATGGAGGTGCCCGTTCCATCGATTTATTTATTCATAGAAGAAACGATTAGTGTTTCCGGGCGCGACTACATCTAAGGAAATTAGTCCCGTTAGAGTAGTGCCTGCTGTTATCCTGGAAGGTGGCGGTGATTCATTCCTCGCAGGATGATGAGTTTCAGTATTAACATACATGTCGTGTTGCGGGCGATTTCTCTCCAGGTATCTCCACAAGCGGGGCACCGCCTGTCTGGTAGTGCAGTGCATGAGCGTGTAAGTGCGTTTAAGGGGAAAGGATAGGACAAGGAAGAGGAAGGAAAGATCGCGCGCGGACCGTGGCCCGTTTGTTAGGGTACTGCTCCGGCATTCGCCTGGTGTTGATCGTAGAAATCACGAAACAAACGATCTGAGTAGCCGACCACTAAAAGTTTCCTTCAAACAGCTACAGAACTTGGCTTAGCAATGTATTTAGTGATAAAATCCTACCACCGTCGGGAATCAAACCCTAGGACTCCCTGGTGAGAGGAACTGCAGTGACATCAGTGTACGCCCTGAGCCACCTCTCTTCAGTTCCTAGCGCAGAGCTACAAGCGGGAGGACGCGGTGAAAGTGATAGGCGGCCGAGCGCTGTGCGCGCTCCTCACGAGCACCCCGCACGGCAACGCCCACCTCCAGGGGTCGCTGCTGGCGCCCGAGCTGCCCTGGCTGGCCGACGGCCTTGCCCCCTGCCTGCACGCCTTGTCCCGGCCCGTCGTCTACCTCAGGGACCTCGAAGCCTTCTGGACGGTGAGGGCGCCCACGACGGTCGTGTCAGGCTTTCCTTTCTTCTAGCGTTCATTCGCACCTTCGCTCACACGGCTATTCTCTCGAGCTGCGATTTTTGGCCCCCTCATTCCCTCGATCATTCATTTCTCGTTCCGTAGTTGTCCCCATTGTTCGATCGTTCTCTACTTCATTCCTTCGCCCCTACTTTATTCATCGTTCTCATCTTCGTTCTTTGGTTCCCTTCTTCATTCCTTTGCCACCTCGTTGTTCCTCCTATCCCATTCCTTCAACCTTCACTCCTCCCCTCCAACCTTCATTCGTTTCTTGCAACCTTCATTCGTTTCTTGCAACCTTCATTCGTTTCTTGCAACCTTCATTCGTTTCTTGCAACCTTCATTCGTTTCTTCCAACCTTCATTCGTTTCTTGCAACCTTCATTCGTTTCTTGCAACCTTCATTCGTTTCTTGCAACCTTCATTCGTTTCTTGCAACCTTCATTCGTTTCTTGCAACCTTCATTCGTTTCTTGCAACCTTCATTCGTTTCTTGCAACCTTCATTCGTTTCTTGCAACCTTCATTCGTTTCTTCCAACCTTCATTCGTTTCTTCCAACCTTCATTCGTTTCTTCCAACCTTCATTCGTTTCTTCCAACCTTCATTCGTTTCTTCCAACCTTCATTCGTTGCTTGCAACCTTCATTCGTTTCTTCCAACCTTCATTCGTTGCTTCCAACCTTCATTCGTTGCTTCCAACCTTCATTCGTTGCTTGCAACCTTCATTCGTTGCTTGCAACCTTCATTCGTTGCTTGCAACCTTCATTCGTTGCTTGCAACCTTCATTCGTTGCTTGCAACCTTCATTCGTTTCTTGCCACCTTCATTCGTTTCTTGCCACCTTCATTCGTTTCTTGCCACCTTCATTCGTTTCTTGCAACCTTCATTCGTTTCTTGCAACCTTCATTCGTTTCTTGCAACCTTCATTCGTTTCTTGCAACCTTCATTCGTTTCTTGCAACCTTCATTCGTTTCTTGCAACCTTCATTCGTTTCTTGCAACCTTCATTCGTTTCTTGCAACCTTCATTCGTTTCTTGCAACCTTCATTCGTTTCTTGCAACCTTCATTCGTTTCTTGCAACCTTCATTCGTTTCTTGCAACCTTCACTCGTTTCTTGCAACCTTCACTCGTTTCTTGCAACCTTCACTCGTTTCTTGCAACCTTCACTCGTTTCTTGCAATCTTCATTCGTTTCTTGCAATCTTCATTCGTTTCTTCCAACCTTCATTCGTTTCTTCCAACCTTCATTCGTTTCTTCCAACCTTCATTCGTTTCTTCCAACCTTCATTCGTTTCTTCCAACCTTCATTCGTTTCTTCCAACCTTCATTCGTTTCTTCCAACCTTCATTCGTTTCTTCCAACCTTCATTCGTTTCTTCCAACCTTCATTCGTTTCTTCCAACCTTCATTCGTTTCTTCCAACCTTCATTCGTTTCTTCCAACCTTCATTCGTTTCTTCCAACCTTCATTCGTTTCTTCCAACCTTCATTCGTTTCTTCCAACCTTCATTCGTTACTTCCAACCTTCATTCGTTTCTTCCAACCTTCATTCGTTTCTTCCAACCTTCATTCGTTTCTTCCAACCTTCATGCGTTTCTTCCAACCTTCATTCATTCCTTCCAACTTTCATTCCTCCCTTCCAACCATCGTTCCAACCCTCCAACTTCATTCCTCCCCTCCAACCTTCACTCCCCCCCAATCTGCACTTCTTTCCTCCAACCTCCATTCCAATTCCTTCCTGCCTGTTTCATCCACAGTCGTAAAGTCCCGTTGGCCCTGCCCCGCCCGCAGACGAACGTGCGCGCCACCAAGGGGCGCATCCACGTCGTGACGCTGGACCTGTGCAGCGACGAGATGGACCAGCTGCTGCCGGGGGCCGTGGAGGCGGCCGCGGAGCGCCGCAAGCGGCTGCGGCACGTGTGGCGGCGCGTGGGGCAGATCGCCGCCCCCGACGCGCGCAACTCCGCACGCAACAAGTACATCGTGGTCAACACCGGCCACACCCGCCTGCAGGGCGACGCGCCGGCCATGGTGCTGGACGCCTTCGTGCGGGAGATCGACGCCGGCTACCCGCTCATTCTCGACGTGACGCCCGATCTGGAAAGGACCGTTGTGAGTCCAAACGAGATGGAGTAAATGATTCAATCCTTGGCTTACGCGGCTATGGGAAGGAGGGAGCGTTGAAGTGGAGGAATGAAGGAAGGAGCGATGGAACGAAGGAAGTAACAAAAGAGGAAGAAAAGAAAGGAAAGGAGTAAAGGGGTGAAAGTGGGAGAGGATGCAGTGATCGATTGAAGGAATGCTTGAGGAAATGAAGGGGGGAGCGAAGCAATGAAGAAAGGATACAAGGAATGAAGGAGGGTTGGGAGAAATGAAAGCTGGCGCGTCATACTAAAGATCTCGGCTGTCAGGGTGACACCGCGTCGAGAGAATTGATGTCTACGTTTCGATGATCACAGTGTGGTCTTCTTCAGGACTGAAAGTCCAGATCACGCCACGCCTCCTGATTGCACCCATTCCCGACACCACTGTCCCGTCCTGCCTGATTCGTTCTCCAGACAACCAAAATACCGGTTCCTGTAGTCACACAACATAGAAAACGAGCGAAAAAGTGCCTCTGAAGTTGATGGGGGAATTTGGAAGCAGCCAATCTCCTAGTTCTAGAGACGGGTATGGGAATAGGATCGGGAATAATGGTGAGCTGCCTGTGGCCCATGGCATACGGATTCTGTCCCGTATGTACCTCTTTCCATTCTATTTAATGGGGAATGAGGAACAGCCTATCCCTTAGCTCTAAGGGTGGGAGTGGGGGACAGAGTGGGGAAGGAAGGATTGCGTGTTCTCCTTTGCTTAAAGTATTACTTAACGTTGTTTCATCCCGAATGGCAAAAAAATGCTTATTTACAAATCTTTACTCTCTAATAATGAAACATCACGAAGCATTTAAATTCCATACTCAGTTTCAGGTTCATAATCAAGTTCCTTTAAACTTCGGTTCACGATACTTAATTTAATGAACTTCAATACTTATTGAATGCAATGACTCTCGATAAGTATGTGAATAACTTTCTTTGCACAGAATTATCAGTCACAAATTTTTAAGACTCGCGCGTACCTCGCGAAGTGTCCACCGTTGCCAAAGAACGCCCACCTCTCACTCTCTGTCTCTCTCTTTCCCTGTGGAGGCGTTTGGCCTCGCAGAGAAGCACACCGTCTGCAGATGAGAGGCAACCTCATCTGGGACATCGTGTACGGTAAGGTGCCCCACCCGGTGAGCAAGAGGATCACCGGCTTCCGCAACAAGGAGAAGCCATGGCACACGCTCGTCGCACCGCACACCTTCCCCGTGGCCGCCGCCGCCGACGGCGAGGAGGAGCAGCAGCAGCTCGACGCCGACGACCGCATGTGGGACGTCATCCGCACGCGGTCGGGCTTCGAAGTCAGCAGGAACCGCACGTGAGTATTCCAGTATAGACGGGGGGTATTTATCTTGAAGTGCAGACGGAATGTAGGCGTCTCGAGGTATAGACGAAAGTTTACGTGTTGGAGTACAGAAGAGAAGGTAGACGTGGTCGGGCTTCGAAGTCAGCAGGAACCGCACGTGAGTATTCAAGTATAGACGAGAGGTATTCATCTTCAAGTGAAGACGGGAAGTAGGCGTCTCGAGGTATAGACGAAAGTTATACGTGTTGGAGTGCAGAAGAAAAGGTAGACGTTTCGGAGTACAGATGAAAGTTTCACGTCTTGAAGTATAGACATATTGAAGTACAGACGGAATGTAGACGTGATAAAATGATTTTTGGTATTGAATTCTTTAGTTACAAAATGTTGTGAAAAGTTTCCGTTGTTGTTATTATTGTTGTAAATAAATGTTTCTTTTATATTTTAAAATTGAAAGCGTTTAAATTTAATAAATCAGTAAGTTGCCACATTTCAAATCTACGGCGTATGCCATAAAATCACTAGCGCCTAAAAGTTATTAATTAATCCATGCACTTCTTCGTTTTTTATTAATTTATGAGCTTGTGTATTTATATATGAGTTTAGAATTTTTTGCCTTATGTATATGTCATTATGTCATTCCTTTATTTATTCATTGATTCCTTTATTCGCTTATTCCTTTATTTGGTCATATCCTTATTCACTTATTCCCTCATTCCCTTATTCACTATTCCTTGACTCACTCGTTTCTTGATTCACTCATTTATTCATCCTTTCACACGTTTATTTATTTATTCAGACAATTCTTCGAAAACTAACGAAATGCATCTGTAGCACTAAAAACAAAACGCATGAATAGCACTAAAGACGAAAATCATTGATAGCACTAATTACGAAATGCATTGATAGCACTAATGACAAAATGCATTAGTAGCACTAGTAGCAAAATGCATTGGAAGCACTAGCGCCGAAAAGCACCGATAGCACTAGTGCCGAAAATCACCGATAGCACTAGTGCCGAAAATCACCGATAGCATTGTGCCGAAAAGCACCGATAGCACTACTGCCGAAAATCACCGATAGCATTGTGCCGAAAAGCACCGATAGCACCAGTGCCGAAAAGCACCGATAGCACTAGTACCGAAAAGCACCAAAAGCACTGGTGCCGAAAAGCATCAATAGCACTAGTACCTAAAAGCACTAAGAGCACAATGCCGATCGGCAGCTGTAATGGCGAATCGCACCAACACCCCGAAGCTGGATTACAGCGCAGTGGGCGACGCGGACGCGCAGCACGTGCACCTGGGGCAGGCGTCGGCGGCGCCGCTGCGCCCGCGCGAGCCCTTCTCCGAGTGGTCGCCCACCGCCGCCCTCTTCTGCGCGCGCCTCTGCCTGCTGGCGCCGCCGCGCCCGCCCGACCCGCCGCTCGAGGGCGCGCTGGTCGCGGCGCCGCTGCTGCTGCTCGCGTGGGCGGCCATGGCGGCGGCGAGCGCCCGCCCCGCCGCGCTGCTCCACGCCCGGCGCCGCGCGCTCCCGTGCAGCGGCCGGGGCGGCGACGGGAAAGAGAATCGGCCCCTGAGCGCGGACGCGGCGAAAACGCCTATCGGGTCGCGTTGTGGCAGCTGGCTCAACTGCGCAGCAAGGCGTACTCAACCGAACAGTCTTCAGGGTAACTGTGAAGTCCACAATGCTGCGTCGAAAAACCCAATTGCTTCACGTTGCCACAACTGGTTCAACAAAGTAATAAAACGCACTAAATACAACAATGCCAACAATCAACAAGGTAGTCGCGATGTCCACAATGCGGATAACCCAATCCAGCCACGTTGTAACAGCTGGCTCAACAATGCCACGAAAACTAACCATTGCATTTCCAACAGCCACACGAGAAGTAAAATGTTGAGAAATCCAGTCAAAAATATGCATATGTCGCGTTGTCTTAACAACGAGGCAAAACGCGCGAAACCAAATTATCCCAAGACCAACAAAACAAACCGTCACATATTGCGTAAAGCTTTGGCTCGCATTCTGGGGCTCTGCATCATCTGCACGGGCTCGGCAACCGCCTTCGCCTGCTACCACATCCTCTTCGAGGCCCAAGTGGCCCCCAACAACCGGCAACTGCGCTCCCTGGCCGAAGCGGCGCAATCGATCGACCACCTGTACGTGCAACTGACGGGCCAGAACGAGCTGAGCCGGTGGTACATCAACCGCACCTTGCCCTCCTTCCGCTCGGCCACTCAAGCCCACCTGAGCGCGGAGGAGCTGCACCGGATCGCGGCCGACGCGGCGAGCGGGCAGCGCGTGGGGCTGCTGGACAACGAGATGGTGGTGCGGACGCTCGCCTCGGGGATTCCCCGGCGGGTCGGTCGGCGCCTGCGCACGCTCTGCGTCGGCCCCGCGCAGCACTACGCGTACCACGCCGTCACGCACCACCCGTTCCGCGAGAGGCTCAACTCGCTGGTGCTGCGCGTCGCCGCCGGGGGGCTCTACGAGCACTGGCTGCGCGCGCGGCGGACCGCCCCGGCTGCGCGCGGACCGCGAACCCGGCGCGGGCCCCGGGCGGTGCCAGGTAGGCACGCCATGCCAGAGAGCGTTCGCCAACACCCAATTGTCTCAATAACATTTCTGACTACTTGACACCTAGAGACTGACAGGATAGACTGATTTGTGATTCCGGGCGTGTCAACTCAAAAGGTCGTTAGTCCCGTAAGTATAGTACATGTTTTATCGTAGGATGTGGAAATCTTCCCCCGTTAGATGGTCAGATCTAGCGCCGGCCTAGCGTCACGTACCATGGCTTTCCCCAACCAGGCATCTCCCACTAGCGGGGCACCGCCCCAACCGAGACAAGATGGAGCTTCCGATTGGTCTACTGACTTGAGCGGCATGTTAGTGTGAATACGTAAGGGGAGAGGATAGGACAAGGAAGAGGAAGGAAAGATCGCGCGCGGTCCGTTGCACGCGTGTTAGGGTATTGCGGCAGTCGCCTGTTATTCATCGGAGAAATCACGGAAAACTACCGACCAGAGCAGCCAGTCACTGGAATTCTCCTCATGACTGCGACTAAACTCGATCCAGCTGGGTACGTAGCTATTGACGAAAAGCCTACTACGGCCGCGGACTCGAACCAAGGACCTTCCGGTCAGAGGCACTGCAGTGACATCAATTGATGCTCTGCGTGCACTTTCCCGGTAGCGACCGACAGGAGAAAGGAGGTTCCGTTATCCAATCGTAAACTTCAAATTGTAATGTCATTGTAGAGTTGCCTTTGCCTATTAAGAGGGGAAAAGATGTTAGGCAAAGCAACTGAAAATTGAAGATCATTTTGCGCCTTTATTTCTTTGGTTATGCATTGTGTGGGTGGTTCTGTCGTTTACTGCTGTGTGCTCTAATTACGATTTTTTTCTTGCAACTCTTGCTGCAAATATTAAACTATAAATATTACTCTGCGATGTCGACCGACTGTGGGGGAAATCGTTCTGACAGCTGCCCTATAAGAGTTGGATGGTATGGCCCTACGTAAGAAAAGCGCATGTTTTGAAAGTTGATCTTGCATCGTATATCAGCAAGTTTTGAATCATATTCACAGACACACTTCAAATAGTTTCTGTTGAATTACATAGCGTCATTTGCTTCTTGCCTGCCGCTGATTTAAACACATAAATTAACACTCGTATACACCTTGTGAATAAAGCTCCGTTTAATTTTCTTTAAGCTAAGAAATCTCCAAAACGCCAAAACACCGTTCTGTATTTTCCGTGTAGAGGAACTGTACGTCCGTAGAATGCACTATTCTCATAAAACTCCCATTAATGGACACGAAACAAAGTACACTCTCCACCCCAAGCAGCGCCGACACGCGCTACCGACCAGCACAGCAAATATCACAGAACTGCGACTGAGATAACGTTTCCGTCCTGAACAAGCACGCTTTATCTTTGCCCATCGTAGGCAAAGACAGTGGCGCTAGCAAAGCAGTTGGTCGAAGATATTCGACTAGCGCTTTATCCAACAGAGTTTTGGCACGTGTCGTAGCGTTACAGCAATCTACTTGTACGCAATGTCGATCTTCTGTGCACAGGCAGTTTGGGTTTCTTGTCATTTTTTAGCATTTGCTCGGGCAAATACTGTGTCGATTGCTGTACTGCTGTACGCTATATCAAGCTTAAATTCCCTAGCAATATTATTATAAAAACATCGATGTACTTAAAGCAGATTTGCTGAAGTTTTTGTAACATCGATGTTTTTCTGTGAGTGATTTGTTTTTAATTTTTTGAACAAAAAACTATAATAGTAACAAAAACTATAAAATTATTCCGATTACCATAAACTGAACATTATTAAGACTAAAGTGATCAAGCTTGAAAAATAACTTTGTCGATTGGTGTGCATAATATATTACTTTTATGATATCGGTTAAGTTATTAAAATCATTGTTAATTGATCTGATTTTTTTTTTACTTTTTTCTCATTTATTATCTCCTGATTTGCTAAGTCTCAATTATAAATTAATTGAATGTTTAAAAACATTGATGGTTTGCTATCGATGCATTTTAAACGTCGATATTTAAAATTTAAACCTCGATGATCTGAAACTGATGTCTTGTTGGCGATGCCGCGTCCATAGCTCGCGATAAGGATGCGACATCCATATCGATGTTTTCAAAACATCGATGTTTTTTATACGAACTTCGATGTTTTCAAAATCGATATATTAATACCGCAGTTTTTTTACATCATTGTTCTATAGTGAAACATTCTCATCATCAAAATTTGTAAAAGCTAAAATGTATAAAAATAACCACTGTCGGTTTATGAGTTCAATCATAACGAACACTGTTTGTACTACGTCCTTCGACCAGACTCTCTCCCCCGAGAGGACCCTCGTGTTTTCCACGTCTTTCCTCGTAATTCACACAGGCATTAATAATTAATAAACAACCATTAAAACATCGATGTTTAAAAACATCGACGGTTGATTGTCGATATATTAGAAGAGACTTTTTACACGGCATAATGTGCACCAATTGACTGCCATCTCTATCTGCAGCCCATGTGCAAATGCACAAACGTGATGCGAAACTGGAACTGCGCTTGCGCATAAGATCGATAGTGTTGTCGATTGCTGTAACGGTTAGCCGCGCAAAAACCCCATTCTTCTTCTTCTTTTTCTTCTTCTTCTTTCTTCGTTAAGGTCATTTATCGACCATGAGACAATTTGAACACTTCCTTTTTAAGTTGCTCTTTCTTCTTTCTCCAGAACTCCATCCTCTCACCGTTTCGTTTTCCTCTCTTCGGACTACTTTGCCCCAGTTTTCCTCTCCTTCCTTCTTTCCTTGGTACCCTTCCATTTGTTACAATTTATTTTTAAAAACTCTCTATTGTTTCATCGTCTCTTATATTATTCCTTTACATATCTTGCTTGAATTCCTGAACCCAGGTAACGGTTGATTTCTTATTTCAAACGGTTGATTTATTTCTTTTTTGTTGGCAGGTTATCATCCATCCTGAATATGTGTCCAAAAGAGAGGGAAACTGCTCTATTAATAGGGAGTTTGTGCACGTCATTGCGTCAGCACCATCAATTTGCGCATGCGCAGTTGCGCTATAATAGTGCGAAACTTGAATAGCGCATGAGCACAAGATTGATAGTGCCTTAACGTTCGAGGTTCCCTAATATCTTTTAATTTTGATCATCGATGATTGTAAACATGGATTATCTGTTATTCAGCCGGCGTGCGTGCGCTGGGCGCGCGGGCGCTGGCGCCGGTGCTGGTGGCGCTGCCCGGGGCGGCGCTGTGCGCATGCGCGTGCCTGCTGCTGGAGGTGCTGGCGCAACCGGCGACCAGGGCGGCCTGCAGGCGGCTGCCGCGGCGCGCGCTCGCGGGCGCCGGGCGCGCCGCGCGCGTGTTCGGAGCGTGGGTGACGGGCGTGCTGCAGGAGGCGTGGGCCGGCGGCCTTCCGGCCGACGAGGCGCCCACTCAAAGCTAATCCCAGTCCCAGTCCCAAACCCAGGGTCTGGACGGGAGGGACATAAATGGAAACAGCGCCGAGTGAAACATCACCGACTATATCTTACTTTATATATATATATATATATATATATATATATATATATATAAACTTCAATGTTGGTTTGTTTGTTCGTACTTAATGCGCTGCCGTACCGTTCATTTGATTGCAATAAAACTTTGTCAACTTATTGCTTGCACTTGTGGAAATAATATAGCGATAATACGATGGAAATGTGCAAATTCTTGAACACACACGCACGTTATTGATTTTCTATAGACTCAAGGGCTCTGAACAAAGCACTCTTCGCAACGGCACTCTACGCAACCCGCCGCACCCTGAAATACGATTATTAAGATACCTTTTTTTGTGTATTATGCACCTGGGATTGTAAGATTTCTCCCGGGTGAAACAGATACAGAAAGAGACAGAGACACAGAGAGAGAAATAAAAAAACACAGTCAGAGAAAGAGAGAGACACTGAGAGACGGGGAGAGATACGGATAGAGAGACGAAAATACACGGAGAGACAGAAAAACACGGAGAGACGAAAAACACTGAGAGAGAGATGGAACCACACTCGCGAGAAATTCTTTCGTCTATAGAAATTATTGCAGAGCGTAGCGTAAAACGTGATTATCAATCACGTGCCCAGTTACATGTAAAGTGTAATACATTGCAAGAGCGAAGTATTTCCGGGACCACTAGTGTGGAAGTAAAATTAACCACAAATGTGTTAGAGTTAGTGTTAAACCGAAAATGCCATGTGACACATAGAAATAAAATTGTATTTTGACTTTTCAATACAATGTAGCTTCTCAAACACGTATTAGGACAATTGTGTTCTTGTCAACGTTGTCATGCGATCTCCCTATGACCGTTTACCTCATTATTGAAAGTAAACAAACACAGGAGATCTTATGGCAGAGCACTAGTGCCACATATATTAAGTGATTACGGATTCAATTCAATTCAACGATACCTTGTTTTATGTAGTCAGACTGATGTTTAAAAACATCGATTGTTTGCGGTCAATGTATTTCGAGCATCATTTTTTAACATTTAAATCTTTGAATTTCTGAAACATGAATGACTTGTTGGCGATGTCACCCCAACACCGGACGATTCACATACTCGAATCCAACACAGAATTTAATTCAATTCAATAATTCCTGATTTTAGGTGTCGAAAAATATGGTTTTGTTTCCCTGGCGCACCGTTTATTTGTGGATCTGCGTAACACCAGTTTGCGTCATTAACCATGTGGCCACAACACGGGCCCTTTTTTTGAAAAGCTAGTCGCCGTGTTGCATGGAGAGCGATAAGCTTTTAGGAACATTTCGTCGCTTTAAATAACAATTTTCAACGAAAAATAAAACGCTGAAGATGTAGATCAAATAAATGATGCAATCTTTTTTAAAATGCTTCATAGTATGTTTCAATAACTTCTAACAAGGTGATAATTTTGGTATCTGGCTGCATTTAAAATGTGTGACGCAATCTAGTGTCTGAAGCTCATTGGCGAATGTCGGATATGATGCGTAATAGCACAATCCATCCCTCCGCTTGATCACACAAAAACGTCGTTACGCAGTAGCAGCGAAAGAAGGTATCAGTCGGGTGACGAAGCAGGCGATAGGAATTCGATCAAAGGATTCTTTTGGGCTTCATGATAGTTTATTTGCAGTAAATCTACAACATGGGACAGCCGGCTTTCCTTCCCCTCCGAAGACAGGCTTGCGTAAGATTGTTTCGCCTTTAAAAATCTACTCCGATTGTAGATGTTTTTGCATTCTAGAACGTGGGTATGGCAGTCCGATACGCTAACCGTTGCACCATCGAAGCCACTGAACCACGGGAAAATTATACATGTTACGAATTCCTAGGTTCTAGGGGATGTAGGGAGATTAAATATATCTTTCTCCGAAAAAACATGTGGAGGGAAATCTCACATACCGACGTTACACATAGGATATTTGGAGGTGAAAGAAGGAAATTCATTGTCCTTTGTGTTTGGCAGGAACTCTTTCGGGCGCAGTCAAAGTTATTTCGTGAACCGGCCGAACACCAGTGCAAAGCGAATTGCTTAGCAATGTGGAGGAAATGTCACGTCAAACTGCAGTATATGAGATATATATCACATGTTCATTGGCAAAATGAGATGAACTTCCATCCCTACATGCCCTAGAAGTTTGTCTGAGACACCTTCTGAATGATTTTTGGAATGATCTGAAAAGCATTTTGAACAAATATTCTACTATTACAATATCCTCTTGGTGATATACTGTGCAGTATTTTTACTCCCCCCCTCCGCAATCAACGCTGTCAAAGGTGCACAACCCACAAAGATAAACCCTCCAGGTGCAAAAATAATCTAATCAGATTCAGTACCAACAGCGGTCTTCTGTTTACCATGTTAACTTTTTTAAATCCAAACAGTTTACTCTCAAAATTCCTTCATTCCTTGCAATATTTTCTAATTTTTAGAGACTTATCTTAATGGCATGAAGCTCTATGCGCATAACGATACAATATTCGTTAGGAATCCACTGATATAAAGTTGTGTGGGAAAAATTGTTTCTAGAACGTTTTGTACTGGCGCTACAAATCTAACGAAATTAAAATAATCAGCAGATATTCCCTTTTATGTCTGACAATTATCAGATCTCTGTTCCTACAATATTTGATAACACACACACACTTTTCATATTTATATTATGTAGTCACAAACAGTACCAAGTAGATGTTACGTCACAATTCAATAATATGCTTGAGGTGATTGTGTATACGGTTATTGTGTGTCGAATTATAAAGTTGGCGTTTTTTAAGTCATAAAAATCACAATTAGAAGTAAGAATGCAATATTGTTTCAAACATTACAAAATGAAAAACGAGTTTAATTGAATGCAATGTGTTGACGCTGCGAAAATAGCTGAATGAGGCTGGGAGAGCAGAGCATTGTTGTTGAAAAATGAAAATAACAGTGGAACATCGCCTCTTCCATCGCAGTAGTTCTTTCGTCAGACAATAATGTTCTGGAAAATAAACGACACACAATTTAAAGATATTGTTACTTGGCGAAAGAAACAAAGAGTATAGAAGTTGTCACAGCTACCTCTGCCCAAACTAAAACTGCGCTTTCCTTACGAATTTCGTGGCCTTCAACTACGTATTTCAATTACATGTAGTGCCTGGCACATCCTGGTCGAATCCTGAAGACGCTCCAGCTCCAACACGCCTTTACACAGCCTTCCGCAGTGACCTTGTCGTAACAAGGCGACAACAAGCCGTCTGCGATAGACTTCACAGTATTTGTCCCCGCCAAGTACACGCGGCCGTGCTGCAAAGATCCTTCCCAGGAGCTGGTGCGATCTTTCGGTGACGCTCCGCACTAATAGAACAGTTGACATCGAATTCAAGGAACTTGCACGACGAAATGAATGTTTGGAACCTCAGAGAAGAAATTCTCGCGGTTTTTTGGAGAAAATTAAGACTATCTCGAAGGCGCCAAGTTTAAAATGCATGGTCTTTTCCTTTGAAAAGCCTTCAAAGAACATCAAACGCCCTGTTAACGAAGCCAAGGCGCCAAATTCGAAGTAATTTGGCCGGCAATGTGTCAACACAATGCGTATTCATAGCTAGATGAATAAATTATAAGTAACAACGGTTGTCAGAGAAAAAAGATTATGATTTTTGCACATACATTGAGTGAATTTTCACAGACCATGTTGCACATCTCTGTGACTACGAATAAAGGAAATTGTTTTTAAAGTTGCGACATAACAGCGATAAAAAACATAACAGTGATTCTCAACCTTTTGCAATTGTAAGACCAATTGTATCCTTCAAAAAATTGATGGATCACCTCATTATCCAATAATATTTTTAAAGACCAGTTGTGCCAGATAATAATCCATTGTTTTTAAAAATTCAAACCCCATTAATCGCAAATTAACTGGCAATAAAATACTTCGCAACAAAAATTTCAAAATTGCCTCAATGCTAATCCGGCGATTATAATCGTCAACAAGCAAATATTTCGTACATTTTTAGAAAAGTAAATACAAATAAGTTCTGATAATTATAACTGCTCCCATTTTAATGGTTTTCCGACGGTTAGTGGACAAAAAGTTGAGAATAGCACGTAAAGAAGATATGTTCAAGCAGTTTCTAACATTGTAGAAATTTAATTTAAATTGTTTATACGAGCAAAAATATAATATTTAATAATATTTCGTAATTTTATTTATTCAATGATAACCAAACCTAGATATTGTTTATATTTCAAGAGAAAACACAGTTTTCGGGGAGCCAGTTTTTTCTGAATTTGTTGTGTATGTGGGTAAGGAATTTTAAGAGAAAACTAAAAAATCGTGATAGCAAAGATTCGAGTAATATAAGTTTCAGTGATTCAGATATTTTATACTTTATTTTTTGCTGCATTTCAACTCATTATCACTTACTTCACTTCACTGAACCTACGTAGTATATTGCTACTAATATAGCAAGGTATCCAAATGTTTCCTAAAATAATTATTTACTGAATCATTTATTGATTGGAAATTAGAAAACGTAAAAAATTAATGTGACGTTTAGCGACAAAAAGCTACGTTAATTAATTGATTGAACTAGTAAATTAATATAGAATGAATTAATAGATATAAAGATTGATTTTTACATGAATTGATTATACTTGCCGCTAAGAGGCTTAATTGTATTCTTATTGAAAGTGCTATTTAGAAGAAATACGTATATATATACAGTAGTAGATTGACGTTTTTGTGAATGTTTGAAGTCTACATTCAAAGGATATGTTTCTATTTCTTAAAAGTGTGATCGAAGAAAATGTGTTTTGTCATTTGTTTGTCAATCCAAATCGTTCCATTTAATGTAAATTATTTTCTTGGGAAAATAAAAGTACTGATTCTGAATATTAAATACTGTAACCTTAAAACCTCATTCCTTGGTCATAGCTATTAAATATCTCTTTATTAACAAAAGCTTGTCTCCCAAACCTGCTTCATCCTTTCTCATGTTTTCTACTTTTTCTACTACAGCATCCATTTCCCTTTTAATATTTTATAAATGGTCCATGTAAGTTTCCATTTTGTAACAGATCAGAACACTTCAACAGAGTCTGTAAAGATTCCTATAAATTTAATTTTAAATCATCAGTATTTAATGATGAATTATTATATTGAAATTCATTTTCACACTTTCTAACATCATATCGTTACAGAAAATTTCGCTAATATTCAATATACAAGCAGTTACGTTTCCAGGATTTACGTTCTACGATGTTCCTTTCAAAGAGAATACAAATTTCTTCAAATTCTTAATGTCAATAGTCCTGACTCTCATTTTCAGTAACAAAAGCTATATCCTAAATGATAAATATAAACAGCGACAATAACAATATTTTTCAGTATAATAAATAAAAATGTTGAATTTACACAATTGTTGTACTTACAGCATGTACAGCCACATTTACACGAATCGTAAATCTTCTTTAATGTAAATCATTTAGACATTACCTGCAACATAAGAATAGCACCCCATGTAATTATTTGCGATGCAAGAAATTCAATTCAATTTAAGCAATAAGTAATTCACAGATTATGATGATAACCATAATGATAATGATGATAATAATAGAAATAAAATAATAATAATAATAATAATAATAATAATAATAATAATAATAATAATAATAATAATAATAATAATACCACCGAGCGAAGTGGCTCAGTGCGTAGCGCACTGACTTCGTAATCGGGAGGTCGGGGTTCGATTCCCGGGCCGGCCATCCTGACCGGGGTTTTCGTGGTTTCCCTCGGTCATAAAGGCGAATGCTGGGATGGTTCCAAAAGTCCACGATCACCTATCGCCTCCTAATCCATTCCTATCATCTCTCATCTTCCATACCCCCGGGCTAACAACCATGGGGGATAAAAATCGGATCCAGCTAAATGCTGGTCCCCCCTAAGAATTGTTGCAAGCACCTGCCACCGCGATAATAAATAAAAACTGAGCCACGGTAAATGCAGGATGCTTGCTTGCGTGGTCCTAGTCGGCCGATTAACGAAAATAATAATAATAATAATAATAATAATAATAATAATAATAATAATAATAATAGTAAGAACATTGATGCACCTTTCCTAATAAACCCCGAAGAAACAAATTTCCAGAATGTTCATGAATTTGTTTTCTGCTCTTTATTAGAGAAAAAAATTAACAACAATGTTAAACTTTTGGAATGAATTGAACACATATTTTATCTTTTAGAACCAGAAAAAATATTAAAACGACATAATCTGAAGTGTGTAGAAGAGAGTGTTCAATCGATTAATTTAAAGAATCAGAACATAGCTCGACATGCATGACAAATTTAGGAAACTACTTCCGTCGTCGGTACGCCAGAAACTTGTAGATCTTATCTACATATTCGATTTCTTTAAAAAAACTCATTATTTTCAATTTTTAAAGTTAAAGACAAGTCAGTGCGTTGTAAAATATCAATATTCAAGAATGTATTAATTAAGAAAAAACTGTATATCAATATTTTCGTGGAGTTTTACTTGGTGCAAATAGTACGATCGATCTTAAAATGATGAACTAAAACAATATTTGTTTAAATATAGATATCATTTTCTGATCGTAGTAGTTCGTCGTTTATTGACTAATTTTGGGAGTCCCTAGAACTCACTGTAAAACGTCATTTGATCCGAAAAAGTTTACACAATTTTAAAGGAATTGATTCAAAAAATTGTAATAATTTACCCAAATAATAAAATGAAAGTACGTAATTTATGGAAATTTAATTGATGGAATATACTAAACTTTAAGTTACTTGTGAGAGAAACTATCGATACTCTTGACAAGTTTGAAATCTGTTCCGCTGTGAAAGACATCACAGCGCTTCCTCTGCTGAAGGGCGGCGCCGGAGGCATCTAGCGTCACAAAGCGGAACTATTACGGCGCGGTGGCAGCACCAGTCGACGAGGCGACCAGGCGCCAACATCCGAACGGACGGACGGGCTGACAGCAGCAAAAACCTTCTTACGCTATACCCCATAGACCGGGAGCCAGCAAGAAAAAAACACGTATGATGAGCTCAAAGCTAAAACGTTTTGATAAATTATCTATTGTTACGAATAGCAGGGAAACGCAAGTATGGCAGTCTGCAGGTATCTGTTTCGCGCTGCCCAATTTTTTGAATGCGTCAAAAAAACCTATGCCCTTGGGGAATGAGTACACAGATATTTCTTGTTGTATATAGATCCTTAAATAGCCAAAATATGGAGTTCTATGCCATATTGACGTGGCGTTTCAAACAGTCCGTCATATTGAATTCAACGTGTATTTTTTTTATGCCTTCGATTACGAATTAAAGACGGCGAAACAATATAGCATTTTCGAAATTGGCACTGACAAAACTTCTATGATTGGAAACCAATTATCTTTGTTCTCTTAATTTAAAAAATGAACAAAAAATGACACATTGAATTTAAAAAATGCACAAAAATGACACATTGAATTAAAAAATGCACAAAAATGACACATTGAATTTAAAATGGCGGACAATTTAAGTCGCCACATCGGAACGGCATACAACCCCTTCACACTTTAATGAATAATGGTTTTTAATGAACAATATACAACAAGAATTAGCTGTGTTCGCATTCCTCAAGGCCACAATTTTTTTGACATATTCAAAACATTTTGTAGCGCAGCCGACATTTACAGGTCACCATACTTGCGTTTCTCTATTATTCTTAACACTGTCTACATTCTCAAAAGAAATTTTGCTTTGAATTGATCATATGATTTTTATTGCTGGCTCCGGACCTACCAGCACTATCCTATCGAAATTCACTCAACCATTATATGCAAATTTTCTCGAACGAATTATTTGATTTTGTTTCCTCTAGTAAATTAGTGATTGTTTATTAGTGAATTTATTACACCTACAAAAAATGGGCATTATAAGAACATTTCCGAATAAGTGGAAGGCATTAAGACCTAAAATAATACAAACACACTTTTCTGCGTGGTACAAACGGAAAAGTAGGCCTAATACTAATATTCCTATTAGGTAGCATTTGTTTTCCTTTGCAACACGTCGTGTCCAATACTGTGGTGGTTCTTATTTTCCATTTAATGAATAAAATTCACGGGAAGAAAAATATACATGTCCATTTATTTTATTTTTAAGGGCTAATATACAGCAGGTAAGACGGCATACACCGTAGATTTGAAATAAGTCAACTTACTGATTTATTACATTTAAACGCTTCCAATTTCAAAAGAAAACGGAAACATTTATATTCAACAATATTAAAAACGACAACAGAAACTTTACACAACAATTTGTAATTGAAAAATACAATACGAAAAGTACTTACGAACTTACATTCGCTCATTTGTGATAGATCTATTGAAAGCATCCTTCGTCTTAAATCTTTTTGAAATGTCTCTGAGAGTAATGCTTATCCAACAGTAATATATTAACGACTCTTTGTCATTGGTATCTTATACATCATGCAAATTTAGAGTATTATGTGTAGAAAGGATATGTCACATATTTTGAGAAAGAATAGAGGAAGTTCAAGAGAAAGGACGATGAGACGAAAAATAAACAGAAGCAGAAACAGCCGAACGAAAAGAAGAAACGGAAGAAGAAACCGAAGAAGAAAAATAAGAAGATAAATAATTAGTATTTATAAAATGAATATTAAACGACAAAATCAAAGAACCGTTAAAAAATGCCAAGTCTCTATACGCTGTAACTAACTCCCATGAATCTGACGTTTAGGCGCTGCAGTGATAACGCCGAAAGTGGTTTTCTGGCAGATTCTTTTCCAGTGATGTAATCTACACCCAAAAAATTTAGAGTTCAAATCTAGAATTCCTTTTAGATTGCCCGGCAACGCAGTCTCTGGTGACAAGCAAATATCAATCAGAAATATTGATTTGTTCGATTATTCCGAGTTTCAGGGAGTATCACTTGATTTGGTTATTAGTCCCGTAAGTATAGTGCACGGTTTTATCATGGGAGGTGGCAGCGATCTTCCACAGCTGGATGGCGATATGTGGCGCGGACCTAATTGTTGGCCTTCACGATTTTCTCCAACCAGGTACCTTCCACCAGCGGGATATCTCGTCAGCCAAGCTGTAACCTTTGACTCGTCTCCCGACATGTGTGGTGGTGTAGTGAAAGTGAGAGTGTGTACGTAAGGACTGAGGAAAGGACAAGGACGAGGAAAGAAAGATAGCAATTCGGACTAGCTCAGCCACAAAGATGGAATGGACATCGCATAGGTCCCTGCTTAAAATACACGCGCGGCGTGGGCGGTGTGGGCGGCGGCGGGGGCGGCGGGGACGGCCGGGGCGGCGGGGGCGGCGGCGCAACGGGGGCGGCGGCGCAACGGGGGCGGCGGGGACGGCGGGGGCGGCGGGGGGGCGGGGGCGGGGGCGGCGGGGCGGCGGGGGCGGCGGGGACGACGGGGGCGGCGGGGACGACGGGGGCGGCGGGGACGACGGGGGCGGCGGGGACGACGGGGGCGGCGGGGGCGGCGGGGGCGGCGGGGGCGGCGGGGGCGGCGGGGGCGGCGGGCGCGGCGGGCGCGGCGGGCGCGGCGGGGGCGGCGGGGGCGGCGGGGGCGGCGGGGGCGGCGGGGGCGGCTCAAGCGACCTCCGCGCAGGTGGTTTGGGCGCGCCCGGCGGCGGCCCCCTGCCCTCCTGCCCGCCTCCCGCGGCCACGCGCACCCGAGCCTGGCCTTCGACGCTTGGCGCCAAAATCGCCTCGCCCCGCCACTCACCAGCCCAAGTTCATACCTTTGTACACGGGCAGGCTGTTTACACAACGACTTTTATGAAACGCACATACCACGTTTTATAAAACATTCCAAATAGATATGAATTTGTAAATATATTATGAAACGATGTTATGATGGGTATTAATATACGAATGTGAAGTGATAACAAGGAGTAAGTTCGTATAAGTATGTAATGTTCGTACGAAATAGTCGTAAACTTCATACCAATGTATTAATAGCGAATACATTGAGTTTCTTGCAGTAATTTCTCTACGTCCAATAATAACCATTAAAACGTTTACATTAAACGATTACGTGGCATCTGGCATGCAATATTCAACGAACAGCATTCAAGGTGATCCAGATGGCAGTGGTTAAGCATTAACGCAACCCGACTGGAAATGGAGAGTACAAGGGTTGCGTTAGGATATAAGTTATTGAAGAAATGTCAATGATGTTCAATATTATCTCATTTCTTATCAACTTTATAAGTGATAAGTCCCCATAGGAGGATTTATCTTCTGTTTTTCTATCTTGCGTCCATGTGCTGTTTACCGTCACCGTTCCACGGTGACGGTAGACTATAAACAATCCAACGAAACATCTAGTATAACGATATCTAACGACTGATTACTATTCAACTGTAATCTTCCCTGTGGTTGTCAATCACCTGTTCTACAAGGAAGCAGTATCATACTGACCATCATTAAGAAAAAAGCTGCAGCCTTCTAATAGAAGAATTATACAATGGTAGTAGAAAATCAAATATGTTATATACTGGTAAATGTTTCGTAAAACTGGCCCGACACCTGTGCAAATAGTATGAACCCACTACCTGTTTCAGCCGCTCGTCATGTATTAAGATTGTAATACAAAGTGTCATTGACTATTTATATCTAATGGTATTTCTCAAACACATCTGAAAGCACGCTTCTCTGAATCACTCACAGGCAACACCTTTCGGCGTTTCGTTGCTCGGTTAGTCTATACTTTTTTCGAGGAAACTAACGTAAGCTACGACCGGAAGCAAATTTCGCGCAGTTTGTTTCCGGTCGAGATTTGCGTTCTCTCACCAGCAGCGTTGCTCAGCTTGATATATGCTTATGTTGATTGGTTGTTCCATAAAAGTATTTGATGAAATTAGAATAGGGTTTATTTTATAACATTTTTTATAAAATTACAAATATCACAGTGTTAAATTTTTTACTGTTTTTTGACTGAATAAATCTAAATCTAAATTCACATTTTATAAAAGTTATGCTGTAGGAAATATTTTATGTAACAATTTTGCCGAAAATATCACCGTGCAGAACACGCAAAATGCAGGAACTGCCGGCCTACCGCTCCAGCCGCTCACCTCTGTCGGCATTGCAACCTCGGGACCTCATTCAAAAGCCCTGGTATGTATGTAAGTGAATGTAAATTGTAGTGTTCTGCCACCAGGTTCTATACTTACCTGTAGTAATAATAAATCTATCTATCTATGTATGTACTTGGCGCGACAGTCCGTGAACGGGCTCAGGCCTACCGGCGACGTCCCTGCCTCGCGGCCATGGGTTAAGGGGGCACGTGTGGTGTGGTTAGCACGTAGACATCCCCACGTCGTATTCCGGTCTTCTCAACCTGAGAAGTGAATTTTCTCATCGTCACACAGCAACATACACTGGGACATTGAAAGGAAACACACTATAGTGTTGACTCGACCGGGAATCGAACCCGGGACGAATGAAAAAATTCCGTCCATGTGCCCCGTTCATCGGTGCTGTTACTCCCACTGATGCATTAAGAAGGGTGAAGTGAGCAGGCATATTAAATGTAGGAGGGGGCGCGTCCCTCGGTTGTGTTACAATCCCAGTGGCCCCCTGTTTGTCTCCGGATTCGTCGTGTCATACTCATAGGTATTCAGATGGATCTTGTTATATAGCGTGAGATTAGCGTTAGATGACACAGGTACAGACCTAGCCAGCTTCAAACTTCGAAATAGCGCAACAGTCCCACCAGTTAACGAATCCTGTCAGACGGTGCTCTGTACACACCGCAAGAGGTCAGAAAAGACTCGACGCTACGTGCCCACTGTGGAAGCCTAAATCCTCTCTGGTACCAAAAAAGCAGCTGATAAAACGATTGAATTCAGTCTACAATGTTTATTATTATTATTATTATTATTATTATTATTATTATTATTATTATTATTATTAATCATTTGTTTATTACACAAAATGTATCTATGAAGGACTGTCATTGCCCAGTTCCTTCACATGCCGTTGTAAAACATTGTCAAAAGATTTGCTTACTGTTCGGATGTAACAGATTACAAAGAGAACCATAAAATAAAATTTAAAAAAAAAAAAAAAAAAAAAAAAAAAAAAAACAATGCTGTCTCGCACCTCTCGCTTCTCTCGTCCCTTGTCCTCGCACGTGGTACCTCATTCCATTTACACTCCAGCATCGCATCACTCTCGCGTCGCCACCGGTCTTGTCCCTCTCTCCTGCCTTTCGTCCTGTTGCCCTCATTTTATTCATTCCCTCGGTCTCTCTGTTCATGCTTGATTTCCCCGCGTCAGATCACTTTCTCTATTGTCGTGGTTATTCCGATTAACATCAGAGGAATGCCTTAATAAACAGGCCACGGACCGCGCACAATCTTTCCTTCCCCATTCTTGTTGTACCCTCACCCCTTACTACACACACTAACCAGCATTACACTACCACACATATAAAAGGAGACTGGTCGGGAGCGTAGAGCTGGACCCGGCTGGGGCGGTGCCACGCTGATGGGAGATACCTGGTTGGGGAAAACCCCGCCAGCTCACGGGAGGGTCAGCGCGGGATATCACAAACCAGAGCCAAATGATCATCGTCACCTCTCGGGAGAATAGCATGCAGTACACGTACGAGAATATCTTAACAGAAATCACTATTTAATTAATGGAATCCGTTCCACTCGACCCGGCCCATCCCGCACCGCCCAGAACCGCCACGCCGCGCACTGGCCCACACCGTCCCGTCCTGTCCATCTCCGTCTCGTTTACCTACACCCCGTCCCGTTCCGTCCCGTTCCGTCCCGTCCCCTTCCGTCCCGTCCCCTTCCGTCCCCTTCCGTCCCGTCCCGTCCCGTCCCGTCCCGTTCCGTCCCGTTCCGTCCCGTCCCGTTCCGTCCCGTTCCGTCCCGTTCCGTCCCGTTCCGTTCCGTCCCGTTCCGTCCCGTTCCGTCCCGTTCCGTCCCGTTCCGTCCCGTTCCGTCCCGTTCCGTCCCGTTCCGTCCCGTTCCGTCCCGTTCCGTCCCGTTCCGTCCCGTCCCGTCCCGTTCCGTCCCGTTCCGTCCCTCTCCGCTCTTCAACTGAACCAGGCAGCCAGCCCGGGCGGGCCGCCAGCGCACGCGGGACGGCAGCGCAGTGCAGTGCAGCGCCGCGCACAACAGCACATGGCGCCGAGCGAGCGCGCTCTTGACTTTGGCAAGGTCAGCCGGGGCGCGGTGGGGCCTCCAGCGAGGTCCGAACTCGGGCCCCCGTCGGCGGGCCCGGCAGCTCGCTGGCAGAGCCGGCGGGGAAACGAGAGCACGCAGGTCACGCGCGTGGGGCGGAGGGAGGCGCCGACAACGGGGGCGGTGTGCATTAACAGGCGTCCACTTGAAGGGGAATGGGGGAAAGACGAAGGCGGAGGTGAGAGAGATGGAGTTAGAGTAGGAAGCGGTTGTGAAGGCAAGGCGAGTGAAAGCAAAATTAAAGGAAAAGATGTCACTGAAGGGACAGGGTTAGGTGGAGGTGCATCGGAAGGCGAAGGCGAAGGCGGAGACGGAAGCGGAGGGAAAGGCGGAGACGAAGGTGAAGGTGAAGGTGGAGGCGAAGGCTCGCGGGCAGGAGCCGTGAGTGGTGTTGGCGAAGAATCAAATCGATATGGCAGAGAAGGCGATCGAAAAAGTCCACTTCTAGGGGAAACGGGGTTTTCGAAGGCGGAGATGGCAGCGGACGCGATTGCGAAGATCCAGAGTGAAACCAAAATTGCGGGTAGTGACCCTGAAAGCACGGAGGCGCAGGCGGAGGCGGTGTCGGAGGAGGTGGAGGCAGGCCACGTGTGCAGGTGGTGTTGGCGAAGAATGGGATGGGGAAGAGTCAATGTAGAAGAGGAGACGATCGATACACGCCTACTTGAAGGGGAATGGAGGAAGGCGAGGAGATGAAGGAGGGGGTAGAGGCAGAGACGATTGTGATGACAAGGCGAGAAGGAAAGCACAATTGAAGGCGAAGATGTCACTGAAGGCACGGGAATATGTGGAGACAGAACTGAAGGCGAAGGCGGAGGAGGAGGCGGAAACGAAGGAAGTGGCTGAATCGAAGGGTGGGGTGGAGGCGATGGCGGAAGCGAGTTCTGAGGAGGCAAATATGGAGGCGCAGGCGGCCGAGATGGCGGAGGTGGTGGCAAAGGCGAAAGGGGGAAGCCAGGAAGGAGGCGAATTCGCAGGAGGACGTAGGCGGCATGGACAGGAAAGAAGGTGCGGACGAAGGATGAGGCGAGTGGAGAGGCGGAGGCAGAAGTGTTGGTTCAGTGAGAAGGGAGAGGAGCTTGTCTGACGCCCCGTGGTGTACAAACTGTTGTCGGTTCAATATTATGCTCATATAACACTACACTCTTTACAAACTATTAAAACCTTCGGTATCATTAGGACCCCTATTTTACATAATGGGGGTCCTAAGGCATATTTCCGTAATATTCATCAGACTGGCACTTCTTAATTCATGTAGGGACAGCTTGCCTCATACAACACTAACAAAAGTAAAGCTTTATATTATATTGGCTAATCCGCTTGAAAAACTATATGTTTTTTGTATTGTGCGTAGGTTTTTTTTTGCACAAGAGAAAGTAAAGGTAACAAAAAATAACTTTGAACCTGGGCATTTCAAAATTCCAACGCACTGTAATGGGAATATGTTTTTACGGAAAATTGCCATGTTGTGCTCGCGCAATTCCAATACTACGGCGACGCTCCGTGTTGAAAGCTTCGCGATTTCCATTAATGTCGCTTCACTATGCGCACGTTTTGTTGAGCTCTCCTTTTGCTTGCATTGGTAAGAGTAGAGCTGGGAGTGTTACTACTTTGCTAGCAATGCGAGAAAATCAAATCCCAAGTTCGTTTACAGACGCAAATAAGTTTTCAATACCTCGGGAGCAACTACGTCTAGCTTTTGAAATGTTGCGAACCTCGCACTTTTAAAAAAAAATTATTACTGTTTATTTTTATTGTTTGCCACCCTGGCTTGCAGAGATCGCTAAGAACGTGTACCGACTCAACGCTTCAGACCGAAGAGTTTCGGATTTTAGCCGTGCCTTGGGCATGATTGTTTGTTCCGTGTATTTCATGTATGGATTGTTTATGAGGGCCTCGCGTTCTGCTGACCCCAGATCAGAGGAGCTCGAAGGTGTGTTGTTGTTTAGTGTGTGGTCGAATAATCGTCCCATAGGGACGTAAAAGGGTAACCGGCTGTCAGCTGGATAAAAACCCTAAATAAAAAATCTCAATTTTTATTCATATTTCAACTATTTATATTTAAAATTTTGGTAAAAAATTCTGAAGCACGGGAAAACATGCGATGAAAATTCTCTCCCATACGTCACGTACAGTTTTTACTTTTCTTTAAATAAATAAATCAAATAAATAAATCAAATAAATAAATCAAATAAATCAATCAAATAAATCAAATAAATAAATCAAAACCCCTTCGTAATCAGTGGGACGTTTATATCTCGCCTAAAATATTGCTCGAGACTTTCGCTGTTTCGCCATTTCGCACTCTTGCGGAGAGTGCGTGTACTACATTTAAATGCCCGTGTACGAGTGATTCCAAGAACTGTGCGTATCATTGCGCTGTTACAGGGTGGCGCACATTACAATGCGTTTCACGTTTTAAATAGCGTCTTTCTGTGCGTTTTATTAGCTTGTAATGTTTCTTTTTGTTTTTTTAATATCGTTAATTATATTGCTGCTAAATTTGTGTTTTTCAAATGCGCGGTTACAGGTCTTTTGCGATTTTTTGTTTTCTCAACGCTGCTACAAGTAAGTTACCCGATTTGGACATATTTCTTTTTTCCTGTGCGTTTGATGTTGTTTTAAGCGATTTTTAATTATTTAGTTCATTATATTGCATCTAAAATTGTTTTATGGCATTTTTCTATATCTGCACGATACGTTTTTTTCGTGGTTATAAGCACAGCAGTTGGAGTGTAGCAAAAGGAGAAAAGAACAGACACGTGCCAAGAATACAAAGTACCTCCTTGCATTGATCCCTTCTTTTCTAAATTTCATTTAAAATAAATATAATTATAATAATATTCTTCATTATTTGCATTGTTTAAAATTAAAAGTACACCAAATATTCACTTTCTGCTCAGTATTATTTAGTTCCATCATACTTGAGAACGCAAATGGGACAGTTATGTTCTACTAACAGATTCTAAAAAATTAAACATTAAAAACAATTTTCAGTAATCAATAATAAAATAGAAACAAAAAATAACTTAAATACAAAGTTTTGGTTCTAACTTTCGGAAAAAAAATTAAATCGGCCACTAAAGGGTTAAACAACCTTCACACCTGCTAATGAAATAATACTAGTACATTTTTGTGTCAAAAACGCAGAAGTTGACGCCCTCATTTTGCTACCATTTTCGCAGCTCCCGGAAATCGAGTGTCTTCTTTAGTTCAAATGAAAATATTAGATCCTCCATTCTCAATTATTTGTTTTGACATAATTATTAACAACCAATTTATTTCAAGTATTAATTAAGAGTTTATTATTTCGTAATATGTAAATGTTAATTTATTCTTTGATATAACTTTTTGTACTGATGGAAGCAACTTTTTTGGTGCTTATTTTATACAACTTTGTTTCTTTTATTCTCACACACGAAGGTGAAAATATGATGCAACAGTTTGCATTTTCATGCATATGGGAAAAACAAGGTTATACGCGTCTCACGACAGTTGCATCTATCAAGTACTGCAACATTAAATCATAGTTATTAAAAATAATAATAGATAAAAATTAAATTCTTACTGCATTTTCTCACAAAAGCTTTTTTCCAACAAATTACAATACAATCCTGAAATGTTGGTTGCGAAATGGTGTGACTAGTTAATTCCTTTGCAAATATCTCACGCTCAAGTCAAGGCCTTTTTCAAATAATTAAATACATAATTTATCAAGTAATAATTTTATTATTCAGCTCCTCCATTTTTTTATAAGCGATATATCAGAGAACAAACCGGTCCAATAATGACTACTTATACAACACACGAGTCATGCTGACCCTCGCAAGGTGGGCGGTTTTTTGTCACCAATGCAGAAGGGATATCCGCTTCTCATATGAGATATGCAAATGGACAAGACAAGGCACAGTGCGGCATCGCGAGGATACGAAACGTAGTTCGCCTCGGGGGGGGGGGGGGGGTCATTACGTAAATGAAATTTTTACCCGGCCCGAGGCCGGAGATCGTATCGTGTGGGACGGAGAAGAAAGTTGTCTTCGCAGAGTCCTTCTGATGACCTACTGCGTCAGCAACTTCCATCGCCGGAAGCAAGGCGACTGCGATTCGGTCAGTTCGGCTTCGAAATCCTTGGCCTAACATCCACGAACTCACAGGAGTCTTTCGCGTTACACTGACTAATTCTTTCATTTGAAAGTTAAAACAGACTCAGACGTAAGATAAAATCGCAATGTGTAATTAGTAATGCTACACAATAGTACTAGTACTTATCTTATGAGAGTGCCATTACTTTGACAAACATTATTTGAATTACAACTGGTGCGAGAGATAACACTTTACATTTGTATTCGTTCGGATATATCAAACGAGAATTATGTTCCTAAATAAAATCTATGAAAAAGATTAAGAACTTTGAAAGATAAGTATCTATTTTAAGAAAATATGCCAAAAACGCTCCTATAATTATTATACGAACGTGCACCAACAGAAAAAATAGGACCAATTTGCACAAACTTGTTCTAACATACTAATCTACGTAACATCCAATTCTAACCAAATGTCAAGATATTTCAATTCGCTGTACTCTGAAGCCACAGGCAAAAATACGTAAAATCGTAGAAATCCGCTCCGTACTTATAACATTTACAGGGTTTTTCAGAAGTCTAAACAAACAACAACAATAATAATAATAATATTGGTATAAACCTACAATAAAGATTAAGTAGTTTTGTAAGACATATGGAATGTTTTGTGTTGTTTAGTGAAAGTTCACCAAATTTTGTAATCGAAGGACGCCAGTCTGATTGGAAAAAAAAGGGAAGGAGAAAAAAGGGAAAAAATATAATAAAGGAAAAGAAGAAAAAAGGGAGAAAAGGATGAGAGCATGGGAGTCATTCATAATGCCTGGACTTGGTTCACATACGGTGACACATATGATTGCTTGCACAGAGAGGAGAGAAATTTAAAGGACCTTCCCTTGAGCGCCGCCTGCCTCCACAGGCAGGGAATGAGAGTGCAGTCTTTCGCCTCGCGGTAAGAACGCTACTGGGGACAGGCGGGAGAGGAGGAGTGTGCGGTCCGAAGACAATTGTTGACAACAGTTGAATGGCGGCGTCTGTCTGGAAACAATCCGAGGAAATCACGGAAACAAGCAATCAGAGCAAGCCGCCCTCCAGAGTTATTGAATTGAATTGAATTTGCCTTATTTTACGTGGCGAGACTCGGGCCATCAGGCCCGCTCTTCCGTCTGACCACGTAAATTTCGCTACGCTCCTTTCACCAACTAGCAGAGAAAGGAGGTATTTCTTGGGCGAGAAACAGGCGATTTCAATTTAGCTCAGAGGCGTCATTTAGGCTTGAGGATCTTTTACATGCAAGTAAATCTACTAACATGGGACAGCCAGCTTTACTTCCCCTCCGAAGGAAGGCGTACGCAGAGTTATCAATGGATACCGGCAAAAAAGGGTATATAATGTAAAAGGGTATATAATGTAAAAAACGGAAAATATGTACTCGTATATGTGTAATAGAAATTATAAGAATATCACACTTATCTGTATTCCGGAAGAAAAGCGCACTATTTCACAAAAAACAAATTTTATAGAAAAGCCAAAGATCACGATCTTTTCTCACTTTTGTTTTTCACGTGGTTGTTTTCTTCACTTCTTTGCATTAATTTTATATTACTTAAGTTATTCTCAGTGACTCATTTATTTAATTTTATCTTTTACAACACATATAATATACTTGTTACTTGCAAAGGAATATTAATATTTATGCTAACATCTATGTATTTTGAATAAGCACTTTGTCCTATGGCAATGTAAATTCGACTAGAAAGAACGGAAAGTATTATGCAAGATGGTGCCACAAACTCAATTTCAAAAAAATTGGACATAGTTCGCTTTTCTTCCAGAATACAGATATATAAAACGTGATATAATATCAATTTACGTGACATTTACAAACAAAATATAGTTTCACTATTTAAAATTAGATTAAAAAAATATTTATTCAGATAATTTTAAAAATAAATATTGCTAGCTTGGATTGCTGGATTAATTTATTTTAATATTACATTTTTATGTTCGAAAGCAATGACAGCCATCGAACAAACGTGGAAAGTCAATGACCGGAAATCACTGTAGCTTTGTCTTCGTAGTGCCACACGTGTCCGTGAAACAAATATCTCACGTAAACTGGGATTAAAGATAAAGATGCTTTCAACACCTAGAGATAATATTCTCAGCGCCCGCGTGCTATCGTCGCAACGCGCTGCGCAGACGGACGTGAA
The DNA here is from genome assembly GCA_038098605.1 of Gryllus longicercus. Lineage (NCBI taxonomy): Eukaryota > Metazoa > Arthropoda > Insecta > Orthoptera > Gryllidae > Gryllus > Gryllus longicercus. The sequence continues at coordinate 890,252 of JAZDUA010000400.1, forward strand.
CCCAACACATCGCGTGCCTACCGCGTTTTCACGTGGGGCACCTTGCGTCATTACCATGCAATTTTGATTACGTGTAAAAGAAATTTTTAAATAAATAATAATTTGGAAAGTCCTTTTTTAAGAACTTTCCAAGAAATAGCTTCATTAGCACGCATTTCTGAATACGTGTAAAAAAAATATCGTTATATTTTTAAATAAAAATAATTTTCGAAAAATTCATTATTTTTGCAAAATAAACTTTAAGAAAATCGATAGAATTAATAAAATATAAATAATATTCGAAAATATTCGAAATATGTTTGTTTGTTTTCCTTCCTTTTTCCAGCTTCAGGGGATGCCGATTTTTCGACTATCCGCACCGGGTACCCACTATGTCCCTCATGGGGACGCATATTAACCTTTTCACCAGACACATATGCGGGCTCCTCGGTGTGAGGTCAGCAGACTCACAAGGCCTTCTGCGACAACACACATGCATGAAAGACAAGGGACAAACAATCATGCTCAATGCGTGACTCGAACTCGCGATCCTTCCAACCGAGGCGCTGAGTCGACACACATTGTAGCTACCTCGGTCATCCAGGTCGGCTAAAATACGTAATATAAGTAATATAGTAAAATATGAAAAAAAATAACAAAAAAATTGTACATTGTGATACGAATTCCTTGAATTGCCAAGATTACAATTTTTAAACTTGAACATAGACAAAAATATGTAATTTCTAAAGAATCGGATAACGGGCTCCAATTATCAACCAAAGTGGCAACCGGCGGTATGTCCGCGACCGTCGTGTCTGGCACCTAGATGGTTCGGGACTACGAAGCTCGAGAGGAAAGGAAGGCGGGGAAGAGGGGAGGGCGCCAAGGCCCCGCGGGGACCTCGTCGGGGCGTCGAACCGGGGCCCGGGCGAAAGGTGGCGGTGTCTGGCGGCGGAGGCCACGGCGAGGCCGCGGCGCGCCCGACACCCGGCACCGCGCCGGCGCCCCTTCCGCGGCCCCCGCCACGCTCAGCCCCACGCCTCGGCCCCACACCTCGGCCCCACGCCTCGGCCCCACGCCTCGGCCCCCACGCCTCGGCCCCCACGCCTCAGCCCCCACGCCTCGGCCCCCCCCGGCCCGGGCCCACACGCCTCGGCCCCCACGCCTCGGCCCCCACGCCTCGGCCCCCACGCCTCGGCCCCCACGCCTCGGCCCCACGCCTCGGCCCCACGCCTCGGCCCCCACGCCTCGGCCCCCACGCCTCGGCCCCCACGCCTCGGCCCCACGCCACGGCCCCACGCCACGGCCCCCACGCCTCGGCCCCCACGCCTCGGCCCCCACGCCTCGGCCCCACGCCTCGGCCCCACGCCTCGGCCCCCACGCCTCGGCCCCACGCCTCGGCCCCCACGCCTCGGCCCCCACGCCTCGGCCCCCACGCCTCGGCCCCCACGCCTCGGCCCCACGCCTCGGCCCCCACGCCTCGGCCCCCACGCCTCGGCCCCCACGCCTCGGCCCCCACGCCTCGGCCCCCACGCCTCGGCCCCCACGCCTCGGCCCCCACGCCTCGGCCCCACGCCTCGGCCCCCACGCCTCGGCCCCCACGCCTCGGCCCCACGCCTCGGCCCCACGCCTCGGCCCCACGCCTCGGCCCCCACGCCTCGGCCCCCACGCCTCGGCCCCCAGGCCTCGGCCCCACGCCTCGGCCCCCACGCCTCGGCCCCCACGCCTCGGCCCCACGCCTCGGCCCCACGCCTCGGCCCCACGCCTCGGCCCCACGCCTCGGCCCCACGCCTCGACCCCACGCCTCGGCCCCACGCCTCGGCCCCACGCCTCGGCCCCACGCCTCAGCCCCACGCCTCAGCCCCACGCCTCAGCCCCACGCCTCAGCCCCACGCCTCAGCCCCACGCCTCAGCCCCACGCCTCAGCCCCACGCCTCAGCCCCACGCCTCAGCCCCACGCCTCAGCCCCACGCCTCAGCCCCACGCTTAGCCCCAAGCGCACCCACTCCACCCCACCCCACAACTCAGACACACCTCAGCCCCTTACACATACTGCACTGCCACTCTCCGTCCCACTCGTTCTTCCCACCGTTCCTCATCTACACCCTCGCCATATCCATCCACGCCCCATACTACCGTCCTCGCACCCACCGGGAAAGACAGCTCAGGGCATCAGATGTCACTGCAGTCCCTTCACCGGGAGGATCTAGGTTTCGAGTCCCGATGGTGACAGGATTTTTGACACTAGCTACATAGCATGTTAATAAGCCCTCGACCCCAAACCACTGATATTAATAAGCATTGATATTTTTAAAACTGGATATGTTACCATTGAAGTCGCGTAGGGGCAAATTTAATGTGAAAGTGGTACCATTTAAAAATATTTTTAATTGCATTTTAACTGGCAATACATAACCAAAAATCATCACGACAATTAACGAACGTGGATTACCTGATTCAACTGTTCAATATTGTGTAGGCTGCTTTATTGATGAAAACTCGATTTTTCAATTTATTTTTCACCCTCAGTCCCTTTCGTCTAAAGAATCACCAAAAACATCGAACACCAACAACATCGGCTTCAAGAATTCAATGTTAAAAAATATGCCGACGATTTTATAAAAACCTCGACAATGATGTCCCATCTCTATAATTCCCTGCCCTGCTTCTTGCCCACACGCGGCTCTTGCCGACCTCGACCGCACCCTCGCCATATCCTTTAAGGGAAAATAAATCCTTCGTACGCCATCCTTCCAACGGGAAGTAAAGCCGCCTGTCCCGTGTTGTAGATTTAGTGCCTGAAAAATATCCTCAAGTCGGAATGAAGAGTCTGAGCAACATTTAAATCGCTAGTTTCTTCGCCCGAATGATACCTTCCTTCTACTGGTGAAAGGAGCGTAACGGAATTTGGGTGGCAAGACGGCCAGGTGACCAGACGGCCAGACGGCCGAAGTGCAGGTCTGATGGTGTGAGTATCGCCACGTAAAATACGGCTTCGTTGAATTGAATTGAATATCCATCCTCGTTACCACTCCGTCCTGCCTCGCCCTGTCCCGTCCCTCTCCGCCCCGCTTCGTTCCGCTCCGCCCCCATCCAGCCCCCCCCCCCCCGCCCGCCCGCCCGCCTTGCCCATTCCGCTATCCCATGAGTCTCCTCGTACCCATCAGACTCATCCCTCCTGCGTCCTCTCTGTCCCAACAAAAATCAACGCAGCTTCTGCCCGTTCCACCACGCTTCGCGTTTACCCCTTCTCTCGCCCGGCCACGAGCCTATCACAACGTATGTAAGTGACGTTTGTGTATGATACATACACAAACAGCAAAATCGGAAAGCGAAATCTCGAAATGTTTGCGTTACACTTCTGGCCATCGAGGTTCAAATGTTCTTCTCCCCGTGATGGATTTTGTAGTGGACAAAGCGACAGATTTCCTCGGGACACTTCAATTTCCCGAATGTTCCATTGTCTCCAACAACTTCCTGGCGTTTTCCCAAGACTGCAAATTAGTCTGCTTTCCACTGTAACTTACTGGTACTACAATAGTACACATTTTTGCTTTCTTATATACTTCCTTCTAGTACAAACACAGTATTGTAATGGTTCGAAAAAAACTGATTTTTCGACAGAAAAATTGTTGTCGTGCCCGGGTTTTGAAAAGTGGATAAATATTGTTCCTATATATATTATTATTAAGCCTCGCCATATTAATAAAGGCATATTATTATTATATTATTATTATTATTATATATAGCAAATTATTCCCTGCATCATATTGTGAAGCCGGAAACCACATTTTGTGTGCCCTTTGTTCTGTTCGCCAGACTGTCCGCCCGATCGTTTGCAACGCTAAAGCCATAGCAATCATATTTTCCCCCCATTCATCAGGCCCTGCAAATTTGTAATTAATAGTTTGATTTGGAAGTATTATACATGAAGCCTTAATATCTTTAAAATGTTTTAAGAATTAATTTTTTATGAATTAATGAAATGTATCCCAGAAAATTGATCTTTAAATAATGCCATGCAAATGTTTTTGGAAAATACGAGTTGCTTTAGCGCAATTTTTGCTTAACGCAGAGGCAATTCATAAAAGAATATTTTCAAAATATTCTCGAAATTTTTTATTCAATTTTTGTCTTCGTTTAGAGAGAAAAAAGCGCTTAAAGAAATAGTACAGGTTTCATTTTGGTTAACTCGCTGAATCTCGAAAATGCAAAAGTTACAAGTAATAAAGAAAGAATGTATGCACTGCTTGCAACACCATGAGTTGTGAAATCTATTCTTTCCTGTCGTGACTTTCGTTTTTCCTTCTTTGCATACTGTTTTTGTTGGTTCTTGTGGCGACATCACATAATGGCACCACCAGCATAGCATGAACATCATATTTGCTAAGCTTTTCTATTATGACTACTTGGTTACCAATTTATTATTCACAAGATCATCGAGAATAGAACAAGGACATATATATATATATATATATATATATATATATATATATATATATATATTCAACCGCTATCTGAAGGAGAGTCCAAGCAATCAGCTACTCTGATAGGTAGTTTTCCGTGGTTTGTCCCATCAACGCAAGGCGAGTGCCGGAGCAGTACCCTAACAAACGGGCCACGGACCATGCGCAATCTTTCCTTCGTCATCCTTGTCCTTTATTCACCTCTACCCTAAACACATTCCACATTGTATGCGCGACATTACCACAAATAGGCACCTAAGAGCTCGTCCCGGCTGGGGCGGATACGCTGGTGGGAGATACCTGGTTGGGGAAAATCCCACAAGCCGACGTGTAGGTCAGCCCTAAATCTCGTCAGTCACCGAGGAGGGGGGATCACCACCACCTTCCGCGATAAAACATGCACTACACTAACGGGACTATCAATTGACGGGCCTGTAATCACCAATCAACACCAATATTTAACAACTTTTATTCTATAGCGTTATTTTATGTATATAATTTGTTATAAGAATTCATATAAAAGATAAGCTGTTGAGATAAAGGTTGACCCCACAATTCATTTAGCTTTTTTTTGTCTTTCGCCTTCCTGCGCACCACCTCGCCTGGATCCGAGCAGGGCGGACGCCCCGGAGGCAGAAGACGCCATTACCGCGGGCGCCGAGAGCCGAATCCTGTTCCTGCGCTCGCCTCGCACCCCGCGCCTGGCGCCGCCCACCGGTCGGCCTTGCGGGAGTGGGCATAGTGGACTGAAGCGGGCTCCTTCCCGACAATATGAGAAAATAATAGAGTAGACCAAGTAGCATTCTGTTTATTTAAGGTCGCGTCAACTACTAGGTCATTAGTGACCACTATTGCGTGTAACGGTATGACAACTATGAGGATGACGCGATATGATGATGATAGGGGGTGTGAAAGGACGAACACAATACAACCATGCCCGAGGCGGGACTCCAACCCGCGATCCTTCGATCCGAGATCGCTACGGCACTACAGCCTTAGCAATCTCGGCCATCCGGATTGGCACTAAGCAATTTGTGAACTCGAATTTAGTCAACTTTCGGTTTCGGTGGCGCATGAAGGACTGAAGCGGGCTCCTTCACGATAATATGAGAAAATAATAGAGTAGACCAAGTAGCATTTTTTTAATTTAAGGTCGCATCAACTACTAGGTCATTAGCGACCACTATTGCGCGTAACGGTATGACAACTATGAGGATGACGCGATATGATGATGATGATGATAGGGGGTGTGAAAGGACGAATACAATACCACTATGTCCGAGGCGGGACTCGAATCCGCGATCCTTCGGTCCGAGATCACTACGGCACTACTGTCTTAGCAATCTCGGCCAACCGGATTGGCACTAATTAGTGAACTCGAATTTAGTCAACTTTCGGTTTCGGTCATACATAATAAGTAAGCACCAGAAGATTCTGTTATAGTAAACAAAAGTTACAGTATCACAACGTGTTATAGTTAACATAAATATAAAGTACATGCTACATAAGTTCCAGGAAAAGAAAGTTTCTTCGCCGTACGATCGCTGAGATTTATTTTAATTGACTCCAGAGATGAATTTTTTGATTGACATTCCAGGCATGACAACAACAACTTAGCCCCAAAGTCCCGTAAGTGTAGTGCATGCTTTTCCCTCGGGAGACGGTGGTGATCTCACTCGACCTTTGTAAATAAGGGATGAGGATAGGACAAGGAAGACGAAGGAAGGAGGTCCGATTGTTAAGGCACTGCTCCGGCATTCGCCTGGTGTTAATTGGAGACGCCACGGAGAACTACCAATCAGAGCAGCTGGCCGCTGGAATTCTCCTCCAGACAACAACAGAATTCGACCTCGCTCGGTAGAGTGACGAAAATCCTGCCACCTTCCGGACTCGAACCTGGGACCTTCCGGTCAGAGGCACTTCCGTGGCATTAGTTGATAACTTGAGCCCGGTATGAGCCCAGAGAGATATGAGAAGGAAAGGCTAAAGGTTCTTCCCCAGAACGACTTCGATTATTTTTGCGTATCTTAAAAGCACTCTTAACTTACAAGATTTAAAAAATGCCTCGTGAAAACGTTTCTCCCTTTCAGCGGAAGCTGGCTGACTCGTTCCGAGCGCGTTAATTGCTGTGGTCATTAGTGGCGTAAGTGTAGGGCATGTTTATATCACAGGTGGTGGCGGTGTTCTTCTCCCGATGGATGGTGAAATCCGGCTCCGGCCATCCACTCGGCATGCGGGCTTTTCCTCTTCAGGTATCTCCCACCAGCGGGTACTTTCCCAGCCGGGACAATCTCTAAGCTCGCGATTGGTGTCCCGACATGTGTAGTGAATGTAAATGTGTGTATGACAAAGGAGTGACGATAGGTCGAGAAAGAGATAGAGGAAAGAAAAGGTGAGCACAAGGAAGGATCTCGCGCGGAACCATAGCCCGTTTGTTAGGGTACTGCTCAGGCATTCGCCTGGTGCTGATCGGAGACACCGCGGAAAATTATCGATCAGAGCAGTCGGTCGCTAGAATTCTCCGCCAGCCTCTATTCTCCGCTGAATTCGACCCAGATACCTAGAGTTGAAAATCCGTAACCGCCGGGATTCGAACCCTAGCCCTACCCGACCACGGGGGTGAAGTGACACCATATGACCTCTGAGCCAATTCAGCCGGTCCCTCCGCTGATAAACCGCCACTGCTTAAACGCCTATTGCAGCCTAATCGTTTCACCATCATCACCACCACAATCACCACCATCACCACCACCACCATCATGAAGCAACTAAACAACGACATCATTCGCTTCTATTCGGCCACCCACGCTTCCCCGCCGCCGGCTTCGCCGGTGCCTCGCGTGTATTTTTACGGAGCGCCAGTTTGTTTATGCAGCGCCAGCGGCGGCCGACGGCTCCTACGCCTCGGGCACACACCTCGCGTCTCGGCGCTCACCTCCGCGCCCCCAGCGCCCCCTCCCCTCCCCGCCGCCGGCTCCGCCCCCGCCGGGCGACCCCTCGCCAAGATTTGAAAACTCCAGATCCTATTACGCAGGGTTGGGAAAAATACTTTAAATTTAATATTTAGATATGTCGGCAAAATACTTTGTAAATACGTAACTACATACGAAAGACATTAGGTTTTGTTTTCTGCTAAATAATGCAATAATGCAATTGTGCTATATCTTTTTTATTGCAAAAATCACTATACACTATATCAGTAAAGCTCTTGCGTGTAGGTGCAGATGTGTTTTTGCCATTCCGACACTGGCGCCTAGACCACTTCCCGTGCACCAATCGAGACGTATGAGGAGTCGTTCGACGCGTCTCGATCTCCTGTTGGGGAACTTACAATTTGTTTTCGGATCCCGCAAGAAGATGTAAAGAAATTTCCCAAAACCTGTTTTTTCGTTTTTTGGCGCTGCGATCTTAGTGCTAATGTCAGGAATTAAACGAACGCCTCTTAAATCGATCTATGTACGTGACGTTGATTAAATACCAGAACCCAAAGGCATTTTTTGCTTAATACGCCTTAATTTTCTTTTACCTTGGCAACTGATGTCATGTGTAAGTGAACAACTGAATTACCAATTTAATCGCGCTGCAGTTTTGTTTCAATTTACAGTCGAATCATTATCGTACTTTAAAAAATAAATTTGCGAATACCTACGACCAGTATTACCTCGGAACTTATTGAACATGAAGAATTTCAAGTGAATATTGAGAAAACAAAACTGTAAGTAATGCTAGAGATTGAACGAACGTTACGTTCGACTTCGCACTTTTGCGTTCTTATATAAGTATGCAAATACCAATTTTCACATGAATGTGACCCATTACTTATTCTTATTCAAATTAACTAATAGCTTATTCACATAAACATACAAAACAGTCACCTTTTAATGTGAAATTCGCATGCAACTCTAGATTCGTATACAAAACGATTAATAGATCAATTGCAGAAGTAGAAGTGAACACAAATTAGAGTGAGATTGTGAAGGTATAATCTCTTTAAAAAAGAGCCTAGAGCTTCATCTTGTCACGTCTCAGTCGGTGCCCTGCTGACGGAAGAAACCTAGTTAGGGAAAATCCCACAAGCCGACGTGTGGGTTAGCGCCGGATCTCTCAAACTAGTGGGGGAATATCACCGCCTTTTTCCGCGATAAAATCGAAACACGAAATAATCATTTAATCCTGTTTAAGGTTAGTTGGAAGTTAGGACTACTGCGTTTTGCCTTTACCGGCAACTATCCATTTTGAGGGCTGCCTTATATCAATATTATTTAATTATATATCTCTATTTACACCGAAAATTGGCCGATGTCGAGACAAGCGCCATGCTTCAAATGGACTCTTTAATCCAATATTTTCTGTCAATATAGCCAATAAATATTAGCATTCATTTGAGAAGTAGGCCGATGTGTATACTTAAAGTGATCTATAAGTAAAGAATAAAGATTTCTTTGAGCAAAGCAACCTCAATATTAAATCTGATAAATGAAAACCACTGAAAAGACTCTTTAAAAACGATTCAAAATCGTAAGGATGCTTCGGAACTGTTCCATAAAAAAGCGCTTGAAAAATAAACAGGTTCCTCATGTTAAGAGAACGCTATCGCAAACATTAATAAGCCTGTCAGCCCTCTCTAAAATCACGGTTTTGTGGAATGACTAGAAAAAACAAACAATATCAGACTTCTTGTGGATGTCTTCAGAGGAGTCTTGCGTACCGCATCAAACGCTCAATACAACTGAATATTGTGGTATATTCGTTTGAAACGTTTAAAACATTGAGAAATTATGATACCGATATATTAACGATGAAATTATGAAACGATAATGTATTGCTGAGTTATATTAAAAATTATGAAGTATATTACGAACATCGCGAATCAATGAAATCTTATACGGATATTAACGCACAGTACGAGTTTCATACAGTATTTTTTCTACGATTTAAGCAGAACTAATAGAAGTTGAACCTAGTATGTATGCCTGCTTCACATTCAATGATTTTACGACTAGACAATATTGCCTCTAATTTTTACCGAGAGAGATAATAGGATGAGGTACGCCACACAGAATCCTAGCACTTAAAAAAAAGTAATTAAAGTGTAGTTTCTGGTTTAACTTCTCTTCCGCTTAACATCTGATAATTTCCTTTGGAGCTTCAGTATGTTGATATTTTTTTTAGAAGGATAGTATTCGCGGTGTATTGTAACCGCTTTGCCTCTCCGCATGGCAATTCTATTACTCACAATTGAATGAAATACTTATTAGAATTATAGTCAGTTAAATATTACAAGTTGTTAATTACTATTCTCTACCAGAGTTTGTGAAATCACACCCAGCTGGGAGTAGTGGATTTTCGAAGAATGAATATTCCTCCGTGTATCATGTAACGCCAGAATTTTTTACATTTCTAAAGGAACCTTGCCAGGTACGCGGCAAAATTAAATCCATCCCGTCCTAACGAGTTCTCTCGTACTACCAACCTGACTTCTCGGACTTTTCTAGACAAGAGACCGCCATCTGGCGGGGAAAGCGAGAATCCTACGCGAAAGCAAATCACTTTTCCACTCTCACGTACTGACTAACTGAAAAATGTTGTAATGTACAAAATATAGTTCAGGAATATCCATCATATAACCACTCATTCAGTTTTTCTAGGAGCGTATAAAATAACATACATTCTAGGATTTTAAGAAATTAACGTGAATATTATATGAAATTTGTGCACTACATGAAACTTTTAGTGTTTTTGTTTTTGTGGCTGCAAAGCGTTCGCTAGTTATTGAAAGTTAATTCTTCGAGCACGATAAGAGGGCAGGGCATGGTATCACTGGGCAGGACAACACTGGGTAGGCTGGAGCACAGCAGAGCAAGGCAGGATAGGGCACCTAAGAACAGCATAGGATGGGATAGGCAGTATGTGACAGAACAGAGCAGCGCAGGGCAGGGCAGCGAGGAAAAGGCCATGGCAGGTCAGGGAAGGATAGGACAGGACAAGAGAGGACAGAAGAAGGGAAGAAATGGCAAGAGAGAACAGACCAAACATGGGGTGGGGCTGGGTGGATTGGTGTAGAGCGTTTCGGAATGGAGATTTTGAACTGAACTGTAGGGAGGATGGTGAAACACCTCCCAGTGAAATGTGTACAGAAGATCCGATGTGAGACGACCCGTGCGTGGCCGACCGTATGTGTATCCATAGTCCGGATCTCGCCCCCCCCCCCTAACGATAACAAAGCCGACTCTTTGGAATGTCAAATTTCTAAGTAACAATTCTGTCGTTTCGAGAAAGTTGATTTCAATGTTCCATTTACTCATTATTATATCATCTCTCTACCTTCAGGAAGGATTTTTGCAGAAGGGGTTCACAGATTCCAGCATGAGTATGTTGGATTCGTAGAAGTCAGTTAGGCTAGAGCCCTACGAAAAGCGAGGTTGGGAGGAGCGGCTTGGGGTGGTGCGGAGTGGGGCGGGAAATGGCGTGGCAGGGAGGACGGTTGGGCGGACGGTTGGGCGGACGGTTGGGCGGACGGTTTGGGCGGACGGTTTGGGCGGACGGTTTGGGCGGACGGTTTGGGCGGACGGTTGGGCGGACGGTTTGGGCGGACGGTTTGGGCGGACGGTTTGGGCGGACGGTTTGGGCGGACGGTTGGGCGGACGGTTTGGGCGGGCGGGCGGGAAACGAGGGCGCGTCGAACGCAGAATGAAGCGGCGCCGTTGAGTATTTTTACTCAGGGGCCTCCGGTCGAACGTTTACTTCACCGGCGCGGCGGCAGGTCTGGGGCGCAGTCAAGGCTCCCATTCCATCAGTCAAACAAACGACTGACGCCTTCCTCCCCCGCCCCCCGATCCCCTCCCTCCACACACACGCTTGGGGCCTTCCGCCGCGCCGCGGGAATCCGCCGCCGGAAGCGAGATGTAAATAGCGAGGTTTTTCGCAGCATGGAACAAGGCAGACAACGTATATAATCGGGTAAAGATCGGAATGTTACGGTTAAAGTGTGAAATAAATTATGTAGTAAAACACTGAGAAAATATTCATTTGTAAATAGTTAACTCCCCTAGCAGTTTAGCTCATTGGTCAGTTTGATCACTTTCCATGATGTGACCCCTGGTTCGTTTCCCGGTCGGGCAAGATTATAGTGAGCGTTTTCCTTACAATGTCCTAATATATGTTGCTGGGTGGCGACGAGAAAACGCACTTCTCGGATTGAGAAGACCAGAATGTGGCGTATTCGTGCTAACCACACGTACCCCTTAATCCATAGCCGCGAGGCCGGGTCGTTGCTGGTAGGCCCTGGCCAGTTCGCAGGCTGTCGCACCAAGTACTGACAAGCAGATATACCAAATTTGGGTTTCATTCAAAATGAATTCATTAAAATGAATCGCACCTGATGAAGATTTCAAACTGGGCGAGTTGTTTTTTTAACTTAAGTTACATGGTGTGTTTCGAATTGTTTATTGTTCTTACTTTTATAGTTTCCTTGTATGTTCATATCTAAATAAATATTTTCAGCTACATTGTTCGAGAATTGTAGTTGTATGTAAATTTTCAGAATGAGAACGACATGAAACAATATTTTTCGAGTTTACAATTAAAACTTCGCAGCAAATACATCATATATTAAAGAATTATTTCACACAAGCACTACCAGAAATGACAAGGTCCCGGCTGACAAAATCGAATGAATGAATTCTTAGTATGATTAGGCTCAAGCATATCTGACTTTGAGTCCAACCTACTCATGCTGGAATCTGTGAAAACCACCTGCAAAAATCCTTTCTGAAGGTAGAGAAATATGATAGAATAGTGAATTAATGAAAAAAATTTCATTAACTTTTTCGAAACGACAGAAATGTTTTAGAACCTTGTCGTTCCAAAGAGTCGGCCTTAGCGTTGGGGGACGAGATCTGGACTATAGTTTGGATGGACATACGGTCGGCTGTCAATTACTGGTCTATCGAAAGTGGCATACTTCTACACTCACTCGGATACAAAAGTAGATCCCACGGTATGACAAATGTCTCTATTCTGAATATGGTTATGTAGAATGCGTTATTAAATGCTACAATATAATATCCCCATCAAATTGTGATTGATAGAATAATCCGTGTTTCCGAGCCCTTCTGCCATTATGTCAACTAGCCACGTAAGTGAAGCGTATGTATTTATCGCAGTAGATGGGCGTGATCTTCCCCAGCTGGATTGTGGGATCCGCCGCCGACCTACACGCTGGCTTGCGGAGTTTTCCCCAACCACGTATCTCCCACCAGCGGGACACCACCCCAGGCGGGACAAGTCCTAAATTCCCGACTGGTCTCCCGGCAAGTGTGGTGGTGTAGTGAGTGTGAGTCTTTTAAATAAGGGGTGAATAAAGGACAAGAAAGAGGAAGGAAATATTGCGCGTGGTCCGTGGCCCGTTTGTTGGGGTACTGCTCCGGCATTCGCGTGGTGTTGAGCGGAGAAACCACGGAAAACTACCGATTAGAGCAGCCGGACGCTAGAATTCTCCCCCAGACAGTGACTGAATTGAACCCGACCGCGAATATCTAACTAGTGTCGAAAATCCTGCCACACTGTTGGGATTCGTAACTTAGAACATCCCGATCAGAGACACTGCAGTGATGTCAGTTAACGCCACGAGCCAGCTAAAGCCGGTAAGAAATAGAGTTTCCTTTTTAGTGACGTCGTAGGCAAACTTGCTTTCGGGACGCGCCTCTTGTAATCAGGGCTGAGTGGCGTCGCGACCCGAGGGGAGCGCGGGGGGAGGGGGAGGGGGCTTTGGGCGCTGGCGTGGGTCGCGTGCATTGCGCTGCGGAGAGAGCGTTGCCTCCCCGACGGCGCGGGGTGGACCCGACTGGGCGGGGGTGCGGGTGGGGGTGGGGGTGAACGAGGCGAAGCCGCACAAAGCGAAACTCAGCAGCGGCACCCCTCGCGAAGCCCCTGAGGCGGGGGGGGAGGAAGCCCCCGGGGGCGCCCCGCACCGCCCCTACCTCCGCTCCGCTCACCCACGCGACGCGGCCGCAACGCGCAGTGGTCCCGCCTGATACCCGTAGCGCGTTTTCTGCGATCCGCGAGTGGCAGGGCCGGGAGAAGTGGCTCTGAGTATCAACTGGTGTCACTGCAGTGCCTCTGACCGCGGGAGGTCCAAGGTTCGAGACCCGACACACGTAGACGGGCTAGCCAGACGACTAGCCAGACGACACTAGCCAGACGGCTAGGTCGAATTTCGTCGCTGACTAGGGGAGAATTTCAGTGGCCGGCTGGTAGTTTTCCGTTGTTTCTCTATTCAACCGCACGCGAATGCCGGAGCAGTACCCTAACAAACGGGCCACGGACCGCACACAACCTTCCCTTCCTCTTCTTTGTCCTTTCCTCGTCCGTTAATTACAAACTTGCATACAATAAACTACCATACATTCTGGGAGACCAATCGGACGCCCGGCTGGGGCGGTGCCCCGCAGATGGGAGACACCTGGTGGGAGAAAACCCCGCTAGCCGACGGTTGGTCGCCATCGAATTTCGCCATCTAGCGGGGAAAGACCACCGCCACATCTCGAGGGACACATACCGTACACTTTCTGAACTAATGACTTTAGTAGTTGACACGCTCAGAATCACTAACCAATCCATCAATCAAAGCCAAGTAGTAGCAGCGGTTCCTAGGCCACTCATAGCTATGCAGGGTAACGACACTGTAAACAACACCCAATAATATATTCATTTGTTTCTGGGCACCTCAAGTGCTATGGTCATTCGTCTCTATCGTGTAGTTTGTTTTTTTCGGGAGGTGGCGGTGAGAGCATTGGATGGTGAGATCTGGGGCCGACCTGCACGCCGGCCTGGGGGTTAAGCATAGAGGGGCAACTGGTGCTACGGAGGACGCGTCGGCGGATGGAGCGCTGGGCGGCAAGACATCCGCTCATCTTAGCGCGGTTGGGGTGAGCGGAGTGGGGGAGGTAACGAAAACCGCGAAGCACAGGTCGAAGGGGGCGGCGGCGTCAGCACCACGTCGGACTCTCCGGTTGCGGCGGGGGGGGGGGCGGGGGCGGTAAGGGCGGCAAGGGCAGTGAGGGCGGCGAGGGCGGCGAGGGCGGCGAGGGCGGCGAAGGCGGCGAGGGCGGCGAGGGCGGCGAGGGCGGCGAGTGCGGCGAGGGCGGCGAGGGCGGCGAGGGCGGCGAAGGCGGCGAGGGCGGCGAAGGCGGCGAGGGCGGCGAAGGCGGCGAGGGCGGCGAGGGCGGCGAGGGCGGCGAGGGCGGCGAGGGCGGCGAGGGCGGCGAAGGCGGCGAGGGCGGCGAGGGCGGCGAGGGCGGCGAGGGCGGCGAGGGCGGCGAGTGCGGCGAGGGCGGCGAGGGCGGCGAGGGCGGCGAGGGCGGCGAGGGCGGCGAGGGCGGCGAGGGCGGCGAGGGCGGCGAGGGCGGCGAGGGCGGCGAGGGCGGCGAGGGCGGCGAGGGCGGCGAGGGCGGCGAGGGCGGCGAGGGCGGCGAGGGCGGCGAGGGCGGCGAGGGCGGCGAGGGCGGCGAGGGCGGCGAAGGCGGCGAAGGCGGCGAGGGCGGCGAGGGCGGCGAGGGCGGCGAGGGCGGCGGGGGCGGCAGGGGCGGCGGGGAGGGCGGGGGCGGGGAGGGCGGGGGCGGGGAGGGCGGGGGCGGTAAGGGCGGCGAGGTCGGCGGTGGGGGCGTCACGGGTGGGCCGCGCCGTGCGAGCAGGCGGGCGGGCGGGAATGCGGAGAAGCCGGGGCAGGAATCCCACGCGCCCGCCCGCCCGCATGACGCTCTCAAGGACGCCCCACTGCCCGCGGCGGCGCAGCGGCGGCCACCGCCCACGGCCAAGTGCCAGCCGCGCCCGCTCCCCCGCTCACCCAGTCACCTGCTCACCCAGTCGCTGGGGCACTGGCGCGGTCGCAGTCACCCAGCCAAACGCACGGTTTCTCTTGCCTGCTTACAGACACGGTCACCAGCCCATCCAGCATCCTGTGCACCGACCCACTCTAGGTCTTGCCTGCTCACCCAGTCGCTGGCATTCTGGCAGGACCTCCGACTCACCCCAGCCACCAGCACACAGTCGATCTCATCTACTCACCCAGTCGTCTGCTCACTAATCACCTGTTCACCAATCAATCACGTGCTCACCCAGTCATTGATAAACTCGCATGGCCACAGTCGCCCAGCCAATCCCATGGTCTGCCTTCCTAAACCAGTTACCCGCTCTCTCAGCCGTTGGCACACTCCCGCAGTCGACGAGTCACCCAGCCACCAACAGTCCGGTCACAGGACCTGTCACCTGCTCACCAGTAACATGTCCTCCCAGCCACCGGCGCACCCCTACATCTGCTTCTCCTGCATCCTTCTCACCGTCACCTGCTCACCCAACGACCTGCGCACCCAGCGACCTGCTCACCCAGCGACCTGCTCACCCAGCGACCTGCTCACCCAGCGACCTGCTCACCCAGCGACCTGCTCACCCAGCGACCTGCTCACCCAGCGACCTGCTCACCCAGCGACCTGCTCACCCAGCGACCTGCTCACCCAGCGACCTGATCACCCAGCGACCTGCTCACCCAGCGACCTGCTCACCCAGCGATATGATCACCCAGCGACCTGATCACCCAGCGACCTGCTCATCCAAGCACCTGATAACTCCATCACCTGTTCATCAACGACTTCACACTAATCCAGTTATAGTGATGAGATGGCTCGCCTTCTATCTAGATGAATTCTAATCTCTATCGATCTATTTTGAATTTGTGATTTGTTTTCTCTGGTTTCCCAGTTTTCCTGCCCCTCCACCACAGCTCCATTACCATCCTTATCCGATTCTCGCCGTTCTGTGAACATGTAACTATCTTCTTACTCAGTATTAAGGTCACAATACGAGGTTTAGTTTGCGGCATATAATTCCGACGTAATTTCTTATCCAGCGTGAAGTTAGGGTGCCGGCAATCGAGTGCTATACAACGTGCAATGCATCAAGCCTAAGAAACCGTTGGAGGTTCGAGGAATTTAACTCAATAGCATCATTTAATATAGTTTATTAATTTGTGAACTTGGTCAATGTTTCATGTTATTATTTGCTTTCGTTAGATCAACTGCAACTCTACAAAACGATTTATACAAAACGACGATGACAAGAAACTACATGGAATGCTCGTGAAAACGGCGTAATGCAAAAACGACGCAAAAAAACAAACAAAAAAAGGCATATAAGCGTTCAATCTCTTAATTTTAAGATTATTATTAAAATGTAGAGTTTTTAATACAAAATATGTTAATCAGTTAACCATAACATATCTCATACTACCATTCTTTTAAAGCCAAATTCACCAAATTCAGTTGAGTAAAATGCTCAAATTTCTTTTAAAATACAAACATTCTACATGTTTTGTCTCAATACTATTTGATCCACCCAAGGCTTATTCGATATCCAGGACAGGTATATTAGTATTGTCTGAAGACCGTCTTACAAAACAGTAATTTTTAAGTCATTATATACTTCATGATGATGGTTTATTTCAAGGGATCATGCATAACAATATCGAATGACCTAATATAATCGAATACAATGCAGATTATCAAGTATACTAAATATAATAGTTTAGCCTACATTAACAAACTAATTATGAATGGTATATACTAACTTCACAAACATTTGACGCAAATACTACAAATCTCTGGTCATGCATACGCAACGTTGCATATATTACCTCCAAGAGCATATCTGTTTTCCACACAGCCGTCTTTTAATCAATATCTGGCTTACCTGAAACAGAAAGAAAAGAGAAAGTCAGGAACATAAATTTTCTTAGTGAACCATTTAAATAAGAATACAAGTATTCAAGTTTAACATTGAACAAAATTGCATATTTTTTATTAACTTTAATCCCTATATTTGTATCTCTCATTTTATGAAAATGCCCTTTAGTAGACAAGACCATTCGCTAAAAGGATCCAGGGAAACTGAATATTTGCAATAAGGCTGTTTAATTTTAAAGTCTTTGTTTGTTTGACATGTTTCTTCGAATTTTTCTTGTTCTATGTCCCGAACTGGTTGTTAGTAATGTAGTAAAGATAACTATACCTGTATTTCCTGGACAATAGCGATTTATTATTTAAATAAAAACGAAATACATGCAGGTTTGCCTTTGTCATCCACGTCACGCTGAAAACTATTACAAGCTGAGAACAATCAACTTTACGCACGATATATCCACAACTAACCTTAATAACTACTGACGACTCAACTACTTGTGCTAATTACTATGTACACAAGCAGATTTCATTAATAGTTTTTAAAGTGTCAATTAAATCCCATAGTTTCATCATTTGCATATTTGTTACATGGATCTTCAGTGTACAGCTTTCTTTATTGCACAGTTTCGAATATTTCATAATATATTACATGATATATTCTCCATTTTTTCGACAGTTTTATGCAATTACGACCAATTATGAAACAGAAAGCTTGACTCCCTTTCGAACCTGCACTACAGCGCAATCTTATCAATATACACTCTTCAATTGTCTTTTCGTATTCCGGAACGAAATGAATTGCATGCAGGAATGAATACGTATTTTCAGAGATGCACATTTCGATTCGAACTTTTGCCCGTGCCAGCTTACGCAATGACATTGGACTTCGGTGGAGTGCGCAGCGCGAGTTAATGCGTACGCGAGTGCGTGGGTTGCGTGCCCCGCCCGGCGCGTAATGGATTCGCGACGCCGCCGCCGTCGCCGCCCGCCGTTGCGTAATGCAATGGCGTGCACTATCGGGCGCTGCTGGGTAGCGATGCAACATACGCGACGACATTTTCAAAAAATCGATGGGTTTTATAAAAATCTATGTTCGACGTATTAAAGTGATCGATTCATTTAATCGTGATTCCGGACGCGTCAACTACTGAGGTCATTATTCCCTAAAGTGTAGTGCGTGTTTTTATCGCGGGAGGTGGCTGTGATTGTCCCCCGTTGGATTACGCGATCCCATGTCGACATACACGCCGGTTTGCTGAGGGTTTTCTTAACCAGGAATCTCCCACGAGCGAGGAACCACGACAAGCTCCAGACTGGTCTCCCGACATGTGCGGTAGTGTAGTGCATGAACGCGCGTGTGTTATTAAGGGGTGAGGATAGAACAAGGAAGAGGCAGGAAAGATCGCGCGCGGTCGGTGGCTTAGCTATGAAACGAGAGTCGGAAGCCACCATCGGGACTCACCTGGGGTCTCCTGGTCAGAAGGACTGCATTTAGATAATCAATGTCCTGAGCCTTCTAACGCGGTGATAATTCAAATCCAATGTTTTTTACTAACATCAATATTTTGAGTTGATGATATTGTGTTTTCTTTCTGAATGTAAATTTCCTATAATCACAATTTTTTAAAAGTTAATAAGTGAAATAAAAATATAGTACGACTATCATTTTATGTTTGAACCAAACGAACGCAATTTGTAGTCCATCGAGCAAACAATCCCTCGACCAAGATTATCCCGATGCCCTTGTAGTGCTCCCCGTCTTTCTTCGTATTAAAAAGGCAGTCAACGGAAACACCAGGGGTCTAGGGCCTCCTTTTTTTCTTCTTCGCACCCATTTACAGCAATGTGAAGACTGATCCTATGAGATGGCCTTGTCCGATCAAGATTTTGGTCCATTGTTCACAGTTAAATGTTAATTACGAATTAATAAACATGCCCACTGTCAAATTAAAGTAGATGTTTGAAAACATACACGATTTTTGGGGGGGGAGGCGTATGGTTAACATTGACGATTTAATTTTAACATCGATATTTGGTAACATTTATGTTTTGTTATCGATGCCGCATCACTGCTGCTGGGACGCAACAGAAGCTACAAGCAGAATCGCAATCAATCGCTTGCAATCTATGTCAGACGTCACGAAACACCAAAAAGTTTTTCATACAAACAAACATGACTGCATCATTGAGGATGACAGTCATGTACCATGACGAACAGTCACCCCTCGTATAACAGCATTTCTATACAATAAACTAGATTTTATTAAAAGCTTGATTTGCACTTATGATCAGTGGCAAAAATTATTATAAAATTTGGGAAAATTAATTCTAATTTATATCTAATTACGGCTGTGTGTATGTTTTTGCTCTAACACTTGCATTTAAATACATTCTTAATCTAAACCATTAGTACCGAACACAGATGAGAATAATACTATTACTATTGATGTAAATTTTAGGCTATAACGGTATTATGTAGTATATATGTTATGTATTATTATACTATTATGTTTGTTATGTAAAATTTCTCAGCATTAATATAGAAAAATATCATTAATATAAAGAAAAAAAACTTGCCAGAATTAAAACAAGCCAAAGAAACGAGTCCCCATCTAAATCAGGCGGGTTATTTATTCCATTACTAAAATATTATAATGCACGCATATTGCCTTAAATAGAATAATACCTCACTAACTTTCATTACCTCAAGAAAACTCGTGCATTCCTCTGAATCTGCTAGTCGAATCAATAATGATCGACGTATACTGTATACAAATAAAACACACATTGATGAAGATGAACCTTTTTTTCAATTCTGCAAAAGTGCAGATCGCTTCAACAATAATATAGTCTATCCCCGTCCTCTGTAAGCGTCACGCGTCACACACACACACACACACACACACACACACACACACACACACACACACACACACACACACACACACTAATACACGGTCGTAAAATCTTATTTGACTGATTGATTAGTGATTTCGGCCGCGTCGACTGCTAAGGTCTTTAATCTTTTAAGTGTAGTGCAGTTATTTTCTTTATCGCGGGAGGTGGCGGTGGTCTCATCCGCCTAGATGGTGATATCCGGCGCCGACCTACACGACAGTTGCGGGTTTCCTCACAAGGTATCTCCCATCACCGGCCCCGCATGGAGACCGCTCCAAGCTTCCGCTGGCCTCCCGATAAGTGCGCTAGTGTAGTGCGTGTGAGTGTAAGTGTCGGCAAGTAAGGACTGAGGTTATGACAAGAAAGAGAAAGGGAAGATCGCGTGCCATCCGTAGCCCGTTTGTTAGAGTACTGCTCCGGCATTCGCCTTCGGAGAATCGACGGAAAATTACCGATCAGAGCAGCTAGACGTCTTCTCCAAACAGTAGCTGAATTCAACCCACCTATGTAACAAGTGCCAAAAAACCTGCCGCCCCGGAAAACACACATTTATGACGATGGATCATAATCCTATTTATTCTATTCTGAGTCGCCTCAACATTAAAATTGCTTTTGCCCGCCCTCTGTAAGCACCGCCCCGCACTAACAACACACGACCGTGAAGTCTTAGAATGCAGGGTGATTATGTAAATGCGGGGCCATTATAACCACGATTACATGATAACCCTACGCGCAACAGAGACGTTCGGCTCTCTCAGCCGTGCGTGCGCGTGTGCGTGCAATTGCGTGACTTGGACCAGTGACGCACGTCGAGTGGCGTCGCTCGTCGCGTGACTCCGGGCAATAGCCGCCTCGGTACGAAACGACTGCTCGGCACGTCAGCACGCATTCCCCACCCATGCACTACGCGGCGATTCCCGAGCTAATTTCTCACCGCGCGCACACGAATTGCGACCACTTCGCATTGCTAACTGCCCTAATTTTAGATTGTTTGCGTAATAATACGTTTAATTATTATTACAACCGTATTTATTCAAAAGCAGTTACGTAATACAATTAGCTCCTCTTTAGATTAGCTTAAAAATCAAGAAGGGGAGATCTTTGTGGAAGGATCCCAGAGGAAGGAAGTTAGGCGTAGATAACGGTGTGCGAAAGGTTTCAGTGGAATCTGGAGTACGCCAGATACTTCTGCTAACAAAGGAATTTTCAACTAATGAAGAAGTGCTGGAACGATGAGAACAAAGCAGGTTTAGGAGGCTCAGAGCATCAACTGATGTCACTGCAGTGCCTCTACCCCTGGAGGTCT
The DNA here is from genome assembly GCA_038098605.1 of Gryllus longicercus. Classification (NCBI taxonomy): domain Eukaryota; kingdom Metazoa; phylum Arthropoda; class Insecta; order Orthoptera; family Gryllidae; genus Gryllus; species Gryllus longicercus. The sequence continues at coordinate 911,635 of JAZDUA010000400.1, forward strand.
AGAGTTCGAGTCCTGACAGGGGCAGAATTTTCGACAATGGCTACACAGCCAAGTCGAATTCAGCTGCTGTATGGAAGAGAGATTCCAACTGCCGGCTGCTCCGTTCGGTAGTTTTCCGTGGTTTCTCTGATCAACACCTAGCGATTGACGGAGCAGTACCCTCAAAATGGGCTACGAATCGCTTCCGATATGTCCTTCCTCTTCCGTGACCTTTCCTCATCCCTCATACTGACAAGCACTGCACTATCGCACACGTCAGGAGAGTGTCCAGGAGCTTAGAGCTTGCCCCGGCTGGGGCGGTGACCCGCTAGTGGGAGATACCTGGTTGTGGAAAACCCCGCAAGCCTCCGGATATGTCGGAGCCGGATCTCCTTGTCTGAAAGGGAAGACTACCGCCCCCTTCCGCGATAAATAAACTAGACTTACGAAATTAAGGACCTTAGCAGTTGACACGCCCGGAACCACTAAACAAATAATCAGAACGAAGCTCTATTCAATCGACCTTTAGAAAAAACGGTAGGTGAATCAGACATGTTTGACGTACGTATGCACAACGTGTGTTAGAATCATTATTGTAGAATGAGCATAAGGAACAAATACACAGGATGAGGTACTTCAGACCTACATCACGAATACCGTTTTTCCGATCTTGAAATCCCACTCACCCCGCAATCCCACTCATACCGCACCTCCATTCATTCCGCAGTCCCAGTCATTCCATAACCCCACTCAACCCATAAGTCCACTCAACCCATAACCCCACTCAACCCATAACCCCACTCAACCCATAACCCCACTCAACCCATAACCCCACTCTAATCATAATCCCACTCAAAATATAACCCCAATCAACTCATAACCCCACTCAACCCAGAATCCTACTCAATCCATAATCCAACTTAATCCACAACCAAACTCAAACCCATAAAACAATTCAACCCGCAAACCCTATTCCCACTCATCCCGTAATCCCATTGGCGAGAGCCCACTCACAGGGTAACGTAATTTACATCACCCATGACAGCCATTTCCATCTCCTGTCGCCGCACACCGACGCGCGACGGTGCCACGCTGCATAACTCGTGCACCGCGTCCAGGCCACCCCCTGGTCGGGCGACGGGAGCGCAACCCGAGCCGACACCCGACGCCCACCGCCGGCCCCCGCCCCCCACGCGGACAGCCACCGACGCGTCGCCACCGGCGGCACACGCGGGGCTTCGCCGCACGCGCCCCGCGCCGCGCCGCGCCGCGCCGCGCCGCGTCGCCACCAGCCATGCCACAGCCGCAGCCACATCCCGGCTTTTAAAGCGTCGATGGAGACATGTACAAACTAGGCTAACACACTAATTAAATTATAAAATTCAACTTACACGTCACATTTAGAATCAGTTGTCGCTTAGTGACTGTCAAACACACCCTTGAATTGAATTGAATTGAAACACACCTTGAACCCATTGCCTATAGAAATGGAAGCTTAACCAAGATTACGAGGATACAGGATGCGTTCATCTCATCTAATTGTGTTAATTTCTATGAAATAATATATACTCTACATTAAATCGTTTTAATTTTATTAAATTGTTACACGCCCCATTTAGAATCAGTTGTCGATTAGTAGCTTTCAAACACACCCTTGAATTGTTACCCACTGTCTTATTCGAAAACCCCCTCTCCCTTACAGAACTAATTCGCGAGCGAACTAGGCATTACCATGCAATTCACATACTTAAAGATACTTTAGAGCAGGGCTATGGGACGAAAGAAGGAATGAACTTCAGATCGGTGTCAGGCGCGCGGCGTGCCCTGATAGCACATCACAATTTTCCACGTCGGGGAAACAGGTTACAAAATTTCACTGAAATGCTAAGGAACTGACGAAGCGAACTGTCTATAATTTCATAAAGAATTATGTACAGTAGAACCCCGTTATTCCGAACTAAATGCGAGTGTGACCTGTTCGGATTCGGAAATGTTCGGATTATCCGAAAAAATGTAATGTACATAAACAAATACATTTTTATGATTATCAAACAATGCAACATTGCGTGCGATGTGAGAAAATGCCAACGTAACGAAGCGATCGCTTCATCGCACTTTTTCATCGCATTATTAGGGAGATTCAGTTCCTTACGGCAAGAGATGATTACCGATTCTGCAAGTTTCAGTAAGAGAAAATTACTGTTATGTAAACATGTGATATACACCGTAGTTAACAGTGCAATAAACGTTTCATTTCGACATCTTGTGTTTCAATAATTAGTTGTTCAGTTCTACAGTAATTGTAAAATCCTTTCTTTAGAATACAGACAAGCATTTTATTTATTTTGTTTATTGTTCCTCCAGCCCGAATTACGGTAGTATTATTGCGAATTTTCGTGATTCGGTAATTCGTACTAATGTATATGGAATTTTGGGGTCGGATAATCCCACTTTTGCTATGTAGCGGTGTTCCCAGGTCTGGACCCTGTTTACCCATGCCTATCCTTACACATATTATACACTATTGTACATTACCCATGCCTATCCTTATTATCCATGGTTTTCAGGTGATATTTTATTAACATCCACGATTTAATTTAAAACATGGGCGTTTCTAAACATCAAATAGTTATGGGCGATAGTATATGAACATTCACGATTTAATTTTTAAAATGGATGTATCTAAACATCCATGGTTATCGGACGATATTGTATCAGCATTTAATATTAAATTTTAAACACCGGTGTGCTGTTGGCGATGTCGCATCCCTAAGGAGCACCCGGCGCACATGGCGGGGTGCTCTCGCGGCGCTTTCAAGGCCTGCGAATTGATTGAGAGTACAATTGAAAAGAAGAATGCAAACTTTTAGTTTTCTTAAAATATATGCAACTCAAAGAAATTATACGCATGGAACTACAAGTAGCATAATAATACAAAATAAAACCCACAATATTCAGTCGGGTTCAGATGTTCTGGTTTTTCGTCAATCATATTTTACGCATGCGGCGCGCTTCCAACTCTTTCCCCCCGTCCAACTCAAACTCCACAGCCCAGTGGTGGATCCAGAAGGGGGAGCCATGGGGGCTATGCCGACTCCCAAAAGCCCTAGAGTTTTTATTTGTTACCTTCTTTTATTTGACAAGATTGATTTGAACATTTACGTTAGAAATATGTACTTATTTCAACAAACAATATTGGATATTATCATATATCTTCCCCTTCGGATTTTTCCAGCCGACAGCCGGTTATTCTTTGCGTCCCAATGGGAGGCATATTTGACCATACACTAGACATTTACACACTTGTGGGCTCCTTTGATCTGGGGTCAACAGAACGCGAGGCCCTCCGCGACTACACATATACATGAGAGACGAGGAACAAACATGTCCAAGACGGAACTCGAACCCTTCAGGCTGAGGCGTTGTGTCTCCACGCGCTCTAGCCATCTCGGCCCTCCAGGTTGACTAGTATCATGTCAATACTACAAAAATAATATACAATATAACAAATACGTTTATTATTTAACAAAAATCTACGATGGCCGCCTCCAAAATGACCGGCTGGACCCGCCGCAGCTGTCTCCGCCTCCGCCAACGCGTCCGCCAACGCGTCCGCCAACGCGTCCGCCAACGCGTCCGCCAACGCGTCCGCCAACGCGTCCGCCAACGCCTCCGCCAACGCCTCCGCCAACGCCTCCGCCAACGCGTCCGCCAACGCCTCCGCCAACGCCTCCGCCAACGCCTCCGCCAACGCGTCCGCCAACGCCTCCGCCAACGCCTCCGCCAACGCCTCCGCCAACGCCTCCGCCAACGCCTCCGCCAACGCCTCCGCCAACGCGTCCGCCAACGCCTCCGCCAACGCCTCCGCCAACGCCTCCGCCAACGCCTCCGCCAACGCCTCCGCCAACGCCTCCGCCAATGCCTCCGCCAACGCCTCCGCCAACGCCTCCGCCAACGCCAACGCCAACGCCTCCGCCTTCGCCACAGCCTCCAGCAGCGCTTTCGCGACCGCGTACACTCCCCGCGCGTACAGCCCGCGCCCTCCCGCGCTTCACTCTCTTATCTGCGCGCGGAGGCGGAGGCGGAGCGACACAACGCTGCCTCTGTGCGGCCCCCGCAGCCCCCCCTCACCCCCCTCGCTCGACCGGACATCCGGCTCTCCTCGCCCGCATCGCGCCCCTCCCCCCCCCCCTACGCACCTCCACGCGAACGTGCACAACGACGCCTTCTTCGCGCCGCGTAACCCTCGAGAGGGGAGCCGGATGGCAAGATTTGTAATGTGTAATGAGTGCAGTACTCTTATCTAGGCACAGGCGGGGGAGGATGAAGCTTAGGCCTTTATACTCTCCCTTTTCCTGAGCAAGTGATCATAGTAGTAGTTTGCCATTGCCTCCCTGTGTACGAAGGACTCCGTCCTCTGATGATGAGGACCATTCTCATTTCTGAGTTTAGGTGAGGAATGAGTCTTAAGGAAATATGCCCTTCCCTTTTCTGGGCAGGTGATCTCAGTGGTGATTTTTCATTGAGTCCCTTTGAAAGAAGGATTACCTTCTCTGATGATTACTATCAGGCTCCTTTCTCAGTCTAGGAAATGGGGGAGGTGAACGCTTTCATGTCCTCCCTTTCCTGAACATGTGATGATCGTCGGTTTGTGGTTTGCTTTCCATTCCATGAAAGATGAAGTGGTGAACGTGAAGAGTGAGTAAACATAGAAGAATAAAATAATTATGGATAGGATGATGCTTCAGAAAAGAAAGGTGGCGTAAGAAGCCAAGTACAACACAACCATGCAATATAAATATCCATGACTTGCGCGGGACTGAAATCCGCACCCCACCACCAATGGAGATCTCATGCCTATATGTGAACGTGTGAGAAGCCACAAGTCACATGGTGAAACACAAACCCTTAACCCCTGCCAAATCTTTGACTTTCCCGCTGCTCCAAGCCCTTGCATCACCGACTGACGACTATTTGGAAAATGATGCGCGAGTTTCGCGTGGAAAAAGCTTTAGAAAGTTCGCGACTCGGCCATAGGAGTCTTGGTCTGGGAAACGGAAGGAGGGAGAGGAAGAGAGAGGGAAAAAGAAGGGGAGGGAGTGGAAACGGTGGTAGAGGGAGAAATATTGGAATGGAGGGAGGGAGGAGAACGAGGGAAAGGGAAAGGGAGTGAGAGGGAGGAAGGGGGAGGGGGAGAGGTACATGAGGAAGAGGGAATAAGGGGGGATGAGGGAAAAGGATCGTGAGGGTATGGGAGAGTGGAATGAGGGGGATAGGAGAGAGAGAAGAGGAAGAGTGGGAAAGAGATGGATGAGGGAGAGAGAGGGAGAAGGGGAAGAGGATGATCGGAGGAAGAAGGGGCAGGTGGGATAGGGAGGAAGTAGTGGGCGAGAGAGGGATGGCGGTGAGGGAATGGAAGAGTGGGAGAGAGCAGGGAGAGAAGGATGAGTGGGAAGGACGAGGGAAAGGCAGAGAAGAGAAAACGAGTGTGAGGCAGAAATAGGAGAGAGGGTGAGAGAGGGGGAGGGAGATGGGTACCTCCAATCACCCCCCCCGCTGCCATCCATTGCCCAAGCGCCGTGCAGTGGGGGGGCAGCGCTGGCGGAGCGGCGCGGAGCGGCGGAGGCGGACGCCGTCGCGGAAGTCGCCGCTTCGAACCGTATCGGGCTGCGGCCAGCGGCCTTCCACTGCCCCGACCGCCGCTCCGGCCACAACGGTGGGGGAGCCACGCACTGCCTCTGCCTTCGACCAACAGCCTAACGCAGCAAATGGATGACTACCTACACAGCTGCGATTACATCGCACGAAATCAAGATCTAGAAACTTTACAATACTAATATACAGCAAATGCACTTATCGATAAACCTAATGCAGTGTAACATACATGGAAAATCGAAAAACTAAAAATGTTATTTCATTTCGTTAAGGACTTATTTTCTAAGACTAACGAAATGAAGAAGAATCTTAGAACAATACAATCATTTTTCAGTGTGAACGTAGAAATAAGCAGATTTGTGAAAATGTAATTGAAATGGTTTACCAAGATATCGACATGACCGCTGTATAAAACCACTTCCAAGTATTACTCGCGCAACTTTTCTTGAACGAAGGTTTGAAGAAATGCTGATAGACTGGACGTATTAGTTCCGAAATCAGCCACCAGATTTTATGAAGAAATGACAATCTCTGGAGATACAATCATGCCTTCGCAACTTTCTTAAAAATTTGAGCTAACTTTCTCAGAAGTTCGAGATATATCCTATGATGGAGCTTCACCTACTTCGGTCATTTCTTTAGATTTGCTGGAGAAATCACAGACATTTTTAGTCTCCAACAGAAAATAGTTTCTATTTCGCGTAAGTGAAAATGTGTTTGGAATGTCATCAGTGATCGCTGCGAGATTTTGCCTTCAACTGTTGATTGTGCCAGAGAGGCGGAAGCAAAGTCATCGTCCAAGAAATGTTGCGCGATTAATAATGCGGCTCTCCACCTCATCTTAAAATCGTAGTGTATCACTTCCACATCACACACATCTTATCACATCACAATCCGGCAATTTTTTGTAATGTGACATATGTGTCAAACGATTGCTGGACATCACGTTCACATACACTTATCAATCTTTAAATTTAAAAACACTTAATTTGTTAACTCTAACCTCACGAAACGTTACTTGAGTTTGTTAGATCGATTGCAACACTCACACATAACGACGAAGATTAATCACCTTCCAACTACACAAAGTAGTTGATCTCGAAAATGACGTAATGACAAACAACTTCAGAGTAGCAACCTACGTCTAACGTATGGCGCCAGATATACTCGATTGGCGTGTTGATGTAGAGAATATCTGACTTGAATATCAATACTAATTTTCTCAATTATTGCTGATTATAGTTATTTTCTGTACTGTTTTTCATTATTATTTTTATTCAGGGAAGCATACTATCAGTTCTCAGCACTTTGTCTCCGACATCTCGTACGAAACGGCACAAACTGAAGTTTCTGACGCGACGTACTCAAAAACCACACAAGCAATTTCCCTATCCCCGATACGGCAGTCTTTTCTATGAATGAGGCTCTCGTCCCGCCACAACACAGCACCGCTTATCGGCGCCAGACGCAAGACGCAAGGGCCCGCCGCGTGCCTTGCTACGCCCTCCGATAGTTAACGGCTTCCGGTGGCGGCGCAGTTCGCCCACGTCCCCTCACCTGGCGGCGATAAGGCACACTGCGCGCCGGCACACACACCTGCGCACGCGCGCGCGGGCGGACTTCCTCCTCTGGCTGCTGCAGATCCCCAGTCGATTACATTAAAATATATTACAAGCCATTGTAAAATTTCAAACTTTTTTGTTTTTGAAAAGCAATTTTTACTATTTTGTTAGTTATACGGCTTTTTAAACGTATGCACTTTGTTGTGATTTTAACGTATTTGGTGTTCTAGAATAATTATATATATAAGTGGAAATTATACAACAGAATTTATAACAATGATTATTTTATAATTACTTAAAGTACTTTTTAAATATTAATATTTTGTCCATTTCTTGCGGATGGTTTCTTGCTCGGTTAATAAAAAAAGCGCCCCAGCCTTTTTATCGCCTCGGGGCGAAGGGTCTTGCGTTCTGCCAGGAGGTGTTGCCTGGAAGGCAGCTGCCTTGCAGTTTGCTTGAAAGTTTCCTGCCCGGAGGTGTGTTGCACACGTCACGCCAACACCCATCTTGCGAGGGACGGCCGGAGGAATTATCTCAGAGCCAGCACTGTCGCTGATTTTGTAGAGATTCTCACGAGGAGGTTGTAGGTTTGGAGAGCCACGTGACGATTTTCGACACTATAAAGGCTCCCACTACCCGGCGCCGAAGACCCGCAGCCTACGTGGAATGGCCGCAGTGGAAATTTAGCGCCACGTGTTGCCTTGTGAGCACGTTCAGAACTGCGCGGCAAGATAGCGTCGCGGCAGCGGATTGGCAGCGTTTTATTACCTACGGATTTTGGAACGCAGGCGGTCGAGTTTCAACCACTGCCGTTCGAGTTTCGTGAAAGTCCGCCCGCCTTTAGGAGTCTAAGCTCCCCTCTGGATTTAGCTCTCCTTGCTTTTGTTGTTGGATGAGGAAAACTGACACCAAACGCTGAGTCATAATCGACGATCCGGTGTGAACGGTCCCGCGGATTTTTGAACGCAGTCGGACGCGTTTCGACCGCTGCCGCTCGAGCTTCGTGGAAGTCCTCCCGTCTTCAGAAGACTTTACTCCCCTCTGGATCGAGCTCCCCTTTCTTTTGTTTATCGGATGAGGAAAACTGCCACCAAACGCTCAGGCATAACTGGCGCTCCGATGTGAACGGTCCCTCGGATTCCGCCGCCGCGTCTAGCGCGGAACGTTCCGCGCCGCACCCGCTGCGGACGGATCTCCCGCGCTGGTCTGAGTGGACATTAACAGCTATATAGCTAAGTGGAATTCAGTCGCTGTCTGTAGGAGAATTCTAGCGGACGGCTGCTCTGATCGGTAGTTTTCTCCGACCAACACCATGCAAATGGCTGAGCAGTACTCTAATAAACGGGCCACGGACCGTGCTCGATATTTCCATCCTCTTCCTTTACCTATCTTCTCAACTTTCACCCGCTCCACAACACCACCACATATGTCGGTAGACCAGACGGGCTCTAAAGAGCTTGCCCGACTTTTAAGAACCCGTCTTGGGACGATTTCCCGATCGGGTAGAAACCTGAAGGGGGAAATCGCTACAAGCATACGTGTAGGTCAGCACTGGATCTCACCATCCAGCTAGAGGATAACACCATCCTCGGTTATAAAATACTCACCACACTCTAAAGGCCATAAAAGTTGTCGTGCCCGAAAACACTAATCAATAAACGAATCCACTCTGCCCTGCCTCACCTCAAACGCCTCGAAAACATTAATCTATCTCATTTGGGAAGCGAATGATTGTCTGAGTAACGCCGCGTCAAAGGCTGTCATGCTGACGTTTCGTGGTGCTGACGTAATCGGAGTTGACCGATTGCATCCTACGCTCCGGTTTACCTCACACTCACTTCACAAATCAATCTCTTTCGCTCCTGGCAACCGCCCGATTGCTTTGCGGTTGGTACTTCGATAGGTAAACAGAATTTGTTAACTTTCCATTCATGATGAACATAAATATACGTTCTCGTACTCTTCGAGAGAAAGCCTCAAAAATATGTGAAAATAATTGGTGAACGTCTACGAAACTTATGCAAGCGGAGTAAAAAAATCTGGAGATATGTGTTTCTCAGTTTTGTTTCTGGTGAAATAGTAAGAATTTTAATTGGAGGTCATAGTTGGGAAAACAAACATTAAATCTCAAAAATTAATGTTTGTATTCTTATTTCTATTAAAAATAATGTCCTACATCAGCAAACATGCTGCAAAACAAAACAAAAAAAAGGATGTCCCAAATGTAGCACGCACAGTGCTCATAACAACGAATAACTCAGCAACAAATCAAATATTGTACCAAAAACCGTCTTCACAAATACTACAATAAATTCGTACAGAATATATAACGTATGTCCGAGAATATCAAAACGTTGCTGTTCCATAACGCAACACGTGAACGCCAAATTTTTATCGTCGAGCAGAATAGTCTTCACAAAAAGCGCCGTCGCATGACGTTAGCTGTGTCGTAAGCAGTGACGCACTGATGATGAGAATTCAGTCGGTACGCACACTATGAGAATAAAAAGGATAACACAATTGAATATTTGCTTTCTTCAGTCAAGATTAAAACTTTCATTGTCTTTGTAGTTTTCGATTTCTGGGGTTTCTAAGGAAATCGTAGAGACCTTCCCGCTGCCGAAGACTTCATAGTTATTTTCTATTTTCGCGCGCATTGGAAATTAATAGTAAAGATAAATTGACAAAATATGTAGGGTATGAAGCATATTTCTGAGCGCATTAAATGAATCTGTGCATTTATACGAATCATTTCGGATATTATTATTATTATTAATTATAATTATTGTTAATAATAATAGTAAATATAATAATAACAACACTTTATCTGCTGTCCGTTCATATGATCACGAATATTTGCAAAATATAAATATTTATTTAAATAAATAACATACTACATAAATGTATTTATGTAAAATATTATTTCAATTCTGCACATTTTAAATGAAGATTATGATCCTTATGAACCCCTCTCTGAAGAAGTCGATGGTATACTTAGGAAACATTTCAATAAATTATGAATATGGAATATAGTTTAATTCCAAAATAACAGCACCATGCGACAATAACAGACATACTCTTTCTATCTAACCATTCCAATACAAGAATAAGGTAAAATATACGTTAAAAGGGAGTCTTTGTTATTTTCTCTTTCATGTTCTTCAAACACGAAAGCAAAAGGGAATTTTGGAAGCACCGATAGATGGTCGAGCTCTTCCTTGTAGTCACAAGGAAAAATGAATCCGATGCAAGAGAGCTACGCCTTTCTGGCTAAGTAGGTCCTTTTATATAAACGTTTGTTAGGAAATGGTGACCTCACGATGTTGTTGACCTCATTTTGATACGTCCATCGTGGTCTTCCTCAGGGTTGAACTACGCCAGAATGGTCTGCGCTCGAGTTTATATTGGTGAAGTTATAGTTGAGTAAGTATTTATTATTTCCAGAGCATTATTTGTCCCGTAAGTACAGTACAGCTTATACCCTAGTAGACGGAGGTGCTCCTCCCCCGTTGCATAGCGAGATCCGGTGACAACATGCACGTCGGATTGTGATGTTTTCCCCAACCAGGTATCTCCTACCAGCGAGGCACTACCTCACACAGGACAAGCCCTATTTTCTCGCGATGAGTGGCGGTGATAAGTGTAGGATGGGTAAGTCAACGGGTGAGAACAGGTCAAGGAAGAGGAAGGAAAGATCGCACGCGGTTTGTGGCCCGATGGTTAGGGTATTACGCTGGCATTCGCCTGGTATTGATCGCAAAAAGAACACGGAAAACTACCGATCAGAGCAGCCGGCCGCTAGAAGTCTCCTCCAGACAGCGACTAGATAACTACAAATCGAATTCAACCAGTGATAAAAATGCTGCCACTGTCTACCGGCATTGTGGAGGCATTGTGGAGGCGCAACGCGGCGTGACTTGTTTATGTCCCGCGGGCGCACTGCGATCGTCAAGACTTCCTTCATCCACCTCCATTACTTCCTCCATCGAGAGAAAAATCGCTCGCAAACGGCCGACCGATCAAGTGATCTAACTGTGCAGGTATTGTCAAGTTGTCTGTCGACGCAGGCAGAAGCGAACTCAACTGGAACGCGGAATAAGTTTTGTTCAAACCCGACTGTGATTTTTTTTTATTGTTCATTATCATATTCCGAGAAGAAGATCATTAATTTTCCACAAACGCAAATAAATTAACAAATCTAAATCAAAACCATAGTTAACGTTAATTACGCGAGAGGTGAAAGGTACAAATAAATACTGAAAACTTTGATTATTCCAAAATTAGATAAATCAAAGCATTTTGGACGTTCGTGAAATAGAATTTCCCTTCATGAATCCTCTCAGCATTGGGTAACCAAAATCCCGCAACATTTAGCTACTGGTCTGCGCTACTTCACAGGCTTGCCTGTTTCCTAGAGTCTGTCCGTCCCGTGACCTTAAGCAGATGTGAGAGAATTTCCAGAGTCTCCATGCAGTGAAGGACCGTCTTAAGGAGGCAGATATTTCTAAGAGCATACGAAGGAAAAAATGAAGAAGCTTTGAGATTTCTAAGAGTTTCCACGCGACAAAACTAAAGAACGTCTTAGCGTACAGACTTGCTCTGTGAAATTATGACATGAAGAGGTGACAAGAAAATTTCTATGAGCGTGAAATAGATATTACCAGCTAGTGCAGAGTGAGAATATCGAGATATATGATGCAAAATAAAGCACGACCCTCAGGTATTTAATCATTATTAAATAATAACAATTAAGACTCATAGTCGCAAAAAGTACGCCTTCATATTTAAATTCAGTGATTGTAGTTAGAAACAATCTAATTGCCCACGGCCCGAGTGAGTGTTTTATTATCTTATTATAGATAGGGGTAAAGCGAAACAAAGGTGACAGAGAGGCAAAGAGGATTAGACAGAAAGACAGGGTAGAGGGTAGAGAAATTGCAGAAGAGACAGTAGACAGAGGGACATACGCATTGGCCGACGAAAAGACTTGAGCGATCACGGACAAAGAGGTCACACGAGAGACAGAAAGACAACAAAGTACAGAGAAAACCAGACGAATCCGGAGGAACAGAATTGGACGAAGAGGATATGAACACAGTGGAAAAAGGTGGAGCGCGTTGGATCGGCGGGGACAATCCCAGACAGCACCAGAGTCGGAGAGGGACGAGGGGAAAACGGAGGAGAGGGAGGGAAACGGAGAGGAGCGTGGCGGAGCGGGGGCGGAGCGGGGGCGGAGCGGGGGCGGAGCGGGGGCGGAGCGGGGGCGGAGCGGGGGCGGAGCGGGGGCGGAGCGGGGGCGGAGCGGGGGCGGAGCGGGGGCGGAGCGGGGGCGGAGCGGGGGCGGAGCGGGGGCGGAGCGGGGGCGGAGCGGGGGCGGAGCGGGGGCGGAGCGGGGGCGGAGCGGGGGCGGAGCCGCGGCGGAGCGGGGGCGGAGCGGGGGCGGAGCGGGACGGAACGGGACGGAGCGGGACGGAGCGGGGCGGAGCGGGGCGGAGCGGGGCGGAGCGGGACGGAGCGGAGCGGGGCAGCGGGGGACAGAGCGGGGCGGAGTAGGACGCAAATGGCCAGGAGGGGGCGCGGTGGGACGGGGCGGTGCGCAGCCGGTCTCGCACCGCGGCGGCGGCAGCAGCAGCTGGCGCAGGCGTGAGTGCGCCGCCGCAGAAAAAGCCCCCGCGGCCGCATTCGCCTTCGCAGCGGCCGCCGCCGGCCAGCGGCTAGGCTTCCGCGAACGCCGCGGACCGCGGACAACGACCGGCGCGCCGCCGCCGCCGCAGCCCGACAAGGAGTCTGGAGCCGAGAGGATCCTCTGGCGAATGGATTTTCTTCTCATTCCCGCCGGTCAACAATTGATCGATGTTTCCTGTCATCTCAACTGCTATGCTCATCAGTTTGATTGACTGTTCTAGTGATTCCGCGCACGTCAACTACCAGGGTAAATACACCCGTAAGTGTAGTGCATGTTTTTTCTGGGGGACGTGGCGGTGGTCTATCCCTCGATGTACGGCGAAATCTGGTGCAGACCTACCGTCGGCTAGCGGAGGTTTCCCCATCCAGGTATTTCTCACCACCGGGGTACCAACCTAACCGGGGCAAACTCTAAGCTCCCGACGTAGTGTGGTACATGTTATTGTAAGAGGTGAGGAAAGGACACGGAAGAGAAGGATCGTGTGCGGTCCGTGCCCCGTTTGGTAGGATACTGCTCCAGCATTCGCCTGGTTGATCGGAGAAACCACGGAAAACTACCGATCAGAGCAGCTGGACGCTAGAATTCTCCTCCAGAGACTGAATTCGACCTAGCTGACAAGCTAGTGTCGAAAATCCTGCCACCGTCGGGAGTCGATAGAAGAACCTCCCAGTCCGAGGGGCTGCAGGTCTGCACATCAGTTGATGTCCTGAGCCATCTCTCCCGGTATGGTCATTAGTTCCGTAAGTGTAGTGACTATCTCTCGACGAGGCGGTGATCTTCCCTCGCTGGATGGTGAATGTTTGGATCCACCGACACGTCAGCGTGAGCGAGTTTTCCTTCTCCAGGTGTCTTCGCCAGGGAAAAACCGCAACCGAGACAACCTCTAAGCTCCCCACTGGTCTTTCGACAAGTGTGGTAGCGTAGTACATGTTAATGTTATTGTAAGAGGTGAGGAAAGGACACGGAAGAGGAAGGAAAGATCGCGCGACGTCCGTGGTCGTTTGTTAGAGTACTTTTCCTGCATTCACTGGTGTCAATCGGAGATAACTGATCAGAACAGCCGGTCGTTAGAATTATTCTCCGGAGAGTGGGAGAAGTAGACCTACCTATATAGCTAGTGTCGAAAATTCTGCCACTGACGGGACTTGAATCCTATGATTTTTCGATCAGAAGATACACAAACGAGAATCAACGTTTCACGAATATGAACTTCACGACCGGACTTCGGAAGACATGGACAAATGGGAATACGGAGAGAGATGAAGAGAGAGAGAGAGAGAGAGAGAGAGAGAGAGAGAGAGAGAGAGAGAGAAAATACAGAAGTACAGATGTATTCAGAGACTCAGAGAGGATAGAGGGAAAGTCGGGTACACAAAGTGACAAACTCGTGCAGAGAGTGTAACTGACAAGCGGTAGAAGAGGAATTAAAAAATCCAACAACCACTATCACGATGAATTAATTCTCATCGAATTAAATGGAATTGAATCGTATTGATTCGAAATGAGCAATGCTACTGAATACCAACCGGCTCTCTTAAGATCAAGAAGAGATATTCTCCCGCCTGGCTTTGACCTCAGTGTGACAGACGACCAGGAAGAGTAACGATACCATTTCAAAACCCACTGCCACTCTCTTTCACTTTCTTTCTGTGACTGTTTTTTTCTCTCTCTCCTCTCCAACTCACCACCTCTCCCCATTCTCTCAATGAAGGTATACAGTGTTTCAGAAACAGGGACTAAGGGGAAGGGGGGAAGGGAAGCTTTCGACTCTAGTTGCGTCGCCTAACAGGCGACGCCTGTGTTATGTAGGATTAAGTGAAATTTCCCACCACATGTTCACGGGCAGTCGCCCGTTACACGTGCCCTAGATGCCTGAAACATATTTTTCTGAGTCACGTGTAGATGATTGTTTCGCGACTAGTGAAGCTTAAATCTTTAACAGTTCCGGCGCACGTGTTACGTATTAATATTCATTTGAATCGAAATATACGCAAACATGTACAATAACATCGCTTTAAATGTTCACATTATTGTGTTTCATCTAATTTAATTTTCACAATAAAAAACAAAAAAGTCACGATACGATTTGAATCAAAGATGAAAACGCTTAACACCCGAAGCACCGGTAGCAGCTGGCGGAGCTGATTTTCACGAGATAATATTTTCCACGAGAGAATATATATTCATATTTTTTATGTCATGACAGACATGTGTGAATGAAATAAAATACAAGATGTAAGGACACACTCAACATGTCTTTAATTGTTTTAATGAATGGTTGACTATGACCGTACACAAATTGACACACTCGAATACATGTAAAGTTTATTAATCTCAAATAATAGTTATTTACCTTGCATAAGGCTAAAAGAGGTTATTCACAAGTTAATTGATTATTTAGAAGCGAGGAAGAGCGAGTTTATTCATACTCACAAGCATATACGATGATCATTTAGCCACGTGAAATACAAGTTTTATCGCGTCCGATAACTTTTTTAAAACAGTTTTCTGACTGTACACCCAGACGAGAATTCATGAGTATTATATTAATTTCAGTAGAAAATTTTATTACGTCGGATGTGAAAACGAGCAATTTTATCATTTGCTAAGAACTTTATTATATTTACTGTATAATCATTCCAATTTCTTACAAAAACGTAAATAAACAGCATTTCAAGACAAAAGGATAAGAAAGAAAAATAATTAACTACGGAGAAGAAAATCGTTGTTTGTTTTGTAAAAATCAACTAAATAAACGCCAACATTCGTAGTTGTGATGGATGAAAAATAATTACCTAAATCAGGGCGGCAGCGGAAAAGGGGCGAAGCAGCAGCGCTGGTGTCGAGGAAAGCTGGGAAACAGCGAAAAATCGACCGCTACCCTCTTTCCCTCTTCTTTTTTTTTTTTTCTTCTTCCCGAGAGGCGCACGTGCGTGCTTCCGGTGCTCATTGCTTCCGGTCGCCGCCTCGTCCTCGTCCTCTCACTCGCCCCCTCTGGGAGTTGGTCGCCGATCTTGCGCGAACCGGCCGGTAGTCATAAGGAATGCTTTATCGACAACGAAAGATCGTTGTTTGAAAACCTCGATGTTCACAATGAAAACATCGCCAAAAAAACATCGATGTTTTTAACGCCATGATTTTAAAAGTGTCTTATGTAAACATCTGATATTTACGTTCTTACGAGGGAGAATTACATTTGACAGGGATTATGTTTATTAATTTATAATGAATCTTTACCTCACAAAAAAAAACGAAAAAATAATCAGGACAATTAACAAAACAGACAATAAACTTACTCAGTGATAATTTACTTAAATAAAGTCTGTCCTTACCACATAAAATTCAATATAATTTTATTATGAACGTTTTACAGCGCATGAAGCACTTTAGCGTACATCACTACAACCTTAAGGTATGCGGCAATGGGAAATGGAACTCGAAGTGATAGCGGACCTCGCTATTCAGCCGGATTTAGCAGGCGACTTGTGTAGCAGATAATCGTTTCTTCCGTCATGCTCGAATCGAATTTGTTCCCAATTATGGCAGTGGTATCTGCTGCTAACTCCATATTTCCATGATACAACATTATGTTGGTGGCATGGACAGGTAAATATAATTATATGTGATTCTATTTATTTAATACAATAATTATATAAATACATAATTATACATTCAAATCAGTAGTTGACAGGCAGTTCTAGTCGAAGAATTGCGAATCAAGAGGTCGTAGCAATATGGTAATTTAGAACACACTCCTTCAACAGACGCCACCGTTCAGAACTTTTTCCATTTCGACCAAAACGTGCAAATCTATTATTTCTTGACATCCCCAGTTACTGTTCACAAAATTGCTGGCGAATGTTGAATGCTAAGCAGTGCAAAAATCCCTCATTAATTGGGATAAAATCTAGCTTACCTAATGGAATCAAATCTCATTCCATCACACCTAATCTCATTCCATCACACCTAACCTCATTCCACCACACCTAACCTCATTCCACCACACCTAACCTCATTCCACCACACCTAACCTCATTCCACCACACCTAACCTCATTCCACCACACCTAACCTCATTCCACCACACCTAACCTCATTCCACCACACCTAACCTCATTCCACCACACCTAACCTCATTCCACCACACCTAATCTCATTCCACCACACCTAATCTCATTCCACCACACCTAATCTCATTCCACCACACCTAATCTCATTCCACCACACCTAATCTCATTCCACCACACCTAATCTCATTCCACCACACCTAATCTCATTCCACCACACCTAATCTCATTCCACCACACCTAATCTCATTCCACCACACCTAATCTCATTCCATCACACCTAATCTCATTCCATCACACCTAATCTCATTATATCAATCCTCATCTGATCGAAACCAAAACCGCTATTTTGATGTGAACTATTGAGGCCAAAGTGAATGGCGGCAGTTGGCATCGGGCCGCATGAGCCCAAGACGGGAAGTGCCCAGTTGGGCGAGGAAGGACGGGTGGCGCAGAGGCAAGGCAACCGGGGCAGGGCAGGGTGGGGCGGGGCGGCGCGGGAAGGCGCGTGCTCCAAATAGAGCTGGGAGGCGCCGAGAGCTTTTTGTGAGTGGCGTGCGGAAGCGACGCTTAACGACCGTCATAAGCCCTCGCCGTTCGCACGCGACACGGAAGCACTCACACTCACACACACACACACACAACCACACACACGCACATACACACATACACGCACACACACAAGGTTCCTCTAAACACAAATACACATAAGCAGTAGCTAACTAGAGGGTCCGAGTCTAATAGTAGAAATAGCGTTTATCTTCCGATAATTCGGTATTGCAGTTGATATGCCAAAAACCCTGTTGGTACCTTTATATAAATTCATGATGTTTGTAATATACCAATACGAACTTAAACTTAGAGTAGACAAACAAAAAACTTAAATAGAATCGAGTACGCTACCATTAGGCGCGGACTAAAAACTTACGAAATGAGGTGCTGATATCTCACATATCGACTACCTCCAACATATAAAAGAAATCAAAAAATGTAATTCGGTTTTGCATTAAATAAACACTCGTTTGGGAAAAAAATCACAAAACTTGCCAATTTACGGGCAGTGCGTTTGAATGGATTATTATATATTTCTTATTTCTTACAAGCCTTCATTTCTCAAATCCATGTCAGAATCCATAGACAATCTTAAAAGAAACGTTAGTCACGACGAACTCTAATTCCTTCAGGGTCTAGTAATCTTGTAAGATAACTTTAAGGCAATTATTCACATCTTAAATCACATTGATTTAAAAATCAGAAAATATCAAAGTTATAAAAACCCACATGATTAGGCGCGGCGAACTGGTAAACAGAAACGGGTCTGGAGCTTATAACCGGCGACAGTTTAAGTTATTCACGGTACTGAAATTATCTGAACTTATATCTACGCAGACAGCAGGAACGACAGCTTTTTAATACCCACTGGTACTGAATTGAATTGAATTGAATTAATGCCTTATTTTACGTGGCGAGACTCGGGCCATCAGGCCCGCTCTTCCGTCTCACCACGCAAATTTCATCCAGCAGAGAAAGAAGGTATTTCTTGGACGAGAAACAGGCGAATTTTGAATTTAGCTCAGAGGCGTCATTTAGGCTTGAGGATCTTTTACATGCAAGTAAATATACTAACATGGGACAGCCGGCTTTACTTCCCCTCCGAAGGAAGGCGTACGAATAATTTTTTCGCCCTTAAAATCCACGGCTTCGATCGGGTTTGACCCCGCCAACTTGGGTACAACAGTCCGGTACGCTAACCGTTACACCATCGCCGCCGCGCATCATCGCGGTACCGCACACCAAAAGAAAAAACACCATTGATCTACGTGATCACCCGCGCCTGGCGGAAGGCAAAACCTCTATCTCACTCGGTTAGACCACTTCCGGTCAACCAATTGAAGCAAATGAGGTATCACTTGACGCGTCTCGATTTCTTGATTACAGTCTGATTATTAGAGAGCGGATTTTATGACCTAAAACATCACCAAAAACGATCCATAAAGTGTTTTTAAAATGTTCTAAAAACACAGAAAAATGACGAAAAGTTCGATCAAAAATAGTTCAGATTGGATATGTTACTGATGTAATCGAGGCTTCTTCCTTTCGTTCGAATTTCAGTTTGGACTGCCCATTTGTTTTCAATTAATTGTGGACCTTGTGAAATGGAGGATTTGAGCATTGTAATTATTTGTATGAAATGTAACAGTTTAGCTTCTAATTCTTCCAAAGATTCAGACATACCAGTAATGTAATAGGGTATTCGTGAACAGTGACATAGCAAAATGTAATGGCATCGGATATGCGTGGTGTCACTTCATCCGTACCACGGCATTTCTCATTGTCGACACTACCGTAGCTTAGGTAACAGTATGGCTTTTATCATTTGTCGTCTAGAATAGAGCATCTATTTCATCTACTGCATCAAAGTAGATTATATTGGCTTAGTGGATGATGCAGTGGCCAGAGGAGGTCAGTGGAAACAGCGTAAGAGCCTATCCCACTGTCAGAGGTGCGGTATGCAGATAAAACCAAACCATAATATACTAAGCTATCACTACCCCATTAAGTATTTTTTTTTATTTATCTGCCAAATGTACCCGTGCTGTACCAATGCTCTAACGTACTAGAGAATTTTGTTTGTGAGCGTGTTTGTTTGATCGCAGGGACGGAAGTAAGGTTCTACGCCTTATCCCGTTGTCCTAACTCCACTACTTAAGTAGCTACGTTTAAGGTGTTTGCACTTTTTGATGCAGTTACAATCGCATCATTCTACTGCGAATTATCACAACTATCTGTAATAAATACGAGTAGAGCCTACATACCATAAAAAGCTTAAGAATAGTGGGTGAAGGAAGCATGTCCTCTAAGAAAAGATAATGTTTCGAAAACCATTCACCACACCAAGACCTAAGAATTGCATCTTCAAGAGTCAAGAAAAATGGTTTGATAACTCTGAAGGCATTTATATAGAAAATATGAGAAGCATTTCGAAAAGTAGAAAAACTATGCTTCGCGGAATTTATCTTGAATAACGAAAATAATCTAAGAAATATTACTACAAGGTTTACATTGTTGAAGCACAAATCGTAGTACTCGACACTATAAGCATTCAATTACAGGTTTGTATAGCTTACGTCGTTCTCAGTGCTACGAACGTTCAGAATGTGTTTGTTTTAATTGCAGATGTTTGTCCGCTTAAACATCAATGAAATTCCCGCAGCATTGCACAATATTTGTTCGCAATTCGCAAAGCAATTCGAAAGAATAAATTAGCAATTATAAAGTCATTAAATTATAAATGAAGCATCTTATCAAAGAAAGACGTGGTCTGGTATAAATTATTGAGGCAATGCGTATATGTCAAATATGTTTTATTTACATTTTTAAACAAAAACTTATAATCAAAAACAGAACCGATTATATTTATTACTTGTACAACACCGACAATTCAATATACTTTAAGGATGATAAAATTAACTCGTAAAATATAACATTTGTAAATAAAAAGGTTTAAAAGAAAAGGGGGCCCAGAGGGGTTCAGAAATGTATTCCCCCCCTCCCTCTTGTTTTAGGCTGCGCGCTCGTCTTATATGGCGCTCACTATAAATTCCACGCAACCACAGGGGAGCGCGTCCCACCACGTCCATCCAGCGGGCGCAGTCCTGCGTCGGGAGCGGAGCGCAGGGAGGGGAGGGGGAGGGGGACTGGAGGCAACTTGGCGTCCGCGGTTCAAGACCCGGAGGCGGCAGGTCACTTTGGCCTTGACGCCGCCGCCACCGCCGCCACAATGGGATGAAACTGGAACCCAGCGGACACACCTGGTACTATATTAAAATATAGTTTTATTTTAAATACTGAGTGGTTTTCGTTTAGAAAGCAATCTTGAGCTTTCTACTAAAACACATTTTGTGAGTTTGGCTTTAAATGAAAGAAAATGGGGCACATATGTATATATTATCGCGGACTATTATTCACCGTTTTTATACAATAATCATAATTTTGAAAAAATCGTAAAATTAATAGAATTAACGCTTAACGTTTGACATTTGTTCAATGGGTCATTCCTAAGGTCAATTACAAACAATTACAATACATGGATATCCATGCAACATAAGGTTATACGTAGCTGGCGAAACGAAGTACGCGAGTGTTTTAATTGCAGCCGTTCGGCTAATATTAATTTACGGGTATAAGCGCTTGGCACGGTCGCGGGTATACCTCACTTCGATGGTGTTTCACACCCGTATTCTCCACGCAGGCTTCTTTTGAATCATATTCTCGGGAGAATTGCGGATCTTACCCCTGTGTTGGTCTTGGGGACATTTCGAGCAGTCGCGCCTCGTGGGCGTCCCTTGAAGTGCCTGGGTGTGACTCAGTTTCAACCTCTGATGTCGGTGTTAGTTAATATGAACTAACTGTGTGGTCGGCAGATCGAGTGATCTCTTTGGGATGGAATATTACCGGAAGGAGAACACTTAACAGGGTTCTTCTGCTTGCCGCAAGCGAGACTTGAAACACCAAGTATTTCCATCCTTTGAAACCCCAACGATCCCAGTGTGAATTGAAACCGCGAACTTGTGTTTTAGAGAGTCAAAACGTTTATCCTTTTATTGCCGGAAATGGTGACATGTGGATGTGTTAGCGTGTGATGTTGGTTCACTGACTGATTGATTGATGTATCAAGACATCTCAACTCTGGTCATTAGTCCCAATGGTGTAGTGTATGTTTTATCGCGGGAGGTGGTGGTGATTCTCCTCCACTGAATGGCGAGATTCAGCGTTGACCTACATGTCCAATTGCGGAAGATTTCCCCGTCCAGGACACGCTCTAAGGCCCCGACTGGTCTCCCAAGGGTAGTAGTGTAATGTATGTGTGTTTGTAGTGTAGGGAATTTGGCTGTACTTATGTGTAAGTTAGGGTGAACACTCATTCACCTGGTACTGATCGAAGAAATCACAGAAAACCCGGACAATAATTGACTCGTCCTTGTAATTGCTACCCATTAGTTTGTAATGAGTAGCAGCAGTAGTCTCTGAGGTCCAGGTTGGACTACGGAGGTGGACCAGCGTACAGTACATGAAGACACTGTCTGGATGAGAATTCTTGAAGACGGGTGCTCTAATCGGTGGTTTCCTCCGATCAGCTCCCAGCGGATGCTGTAACAGCATAACTTTGAACAACGGGCGTCTTACCATGCACAGTCAGTCTTACCACGCCAAGGCTGCAATTGTAGCGATAAAGCAAGCAGTAAAAACGAACACATACTAAGAGAGAGAGAGAGAGGGCGGGAGAGGGAGAGAGAGAGAAATACTATTTTTTCTCGTTATATTTATACTCCTCCTTGTCCAGTAAAGAAAGAGGAAGAGAGAGAAATAGGGAATAGGAGAAAGAAGAAAACATTTAACAGGCCAGCTTCACATGCTTCCATCCGCTTTCGGTACGAGAGAACGTGAAAACTGACTTCAGTTTTTTTACTGTGTGATTATTTGTTAGGTTATAGTTTATTTCGTATTATTATTTTTATTCTCAGTGCATATCACCATGGAATACATTTTCTTTTTTTTTCTTTTTTTTTTAATTTATTTTCCTGCCTGTTCGGCATAGTATGCCTTTCAGGGGTTTTAATCTACAGTTTATAATTACAGAATTTTTTGGCCATTCGGCTGACAGTATATGAGGGGGACCACACGGTTACCTCGTCAACAAAGTCTGCAGAGCAGTAATTCAAAGAAATTTATTAATTTATTTATTTATTTTAATTAATGTATTTATTTAATTTTTCAGCAGCGGAATTGATTAATGGGAGGGGATGGAAATTATTCTAATTTAAGGTGGTTTAAGAGAGTCTTTCGGGTATCGAGAGATAATGCGGGTTGGGATGGAAGCATTTTTGCCTAGATCAAATATTTGTGCACTTGTACACGACGGAAGAAGGGTGAAAAATCTGTTACTCATCCGTTGAATGTATTCGCTAATGGAAGGAATGTTAAGCTCTCTGTGAATTTGCATATTTGGAATAAACCAAGGGGCTTGCACGGCTTTTCTTAGGTACTTGTTTTGAATGATTTGTAGTTTCTTTAGATGTGTGTTTGCTATATTGTTCCAAATTTGACAGGCGTATGTTAATGAGGGACGTATTATCGTTTTAAAAATTGATAATGCGCAGTCCAGACTAAGCGATGATTTGTTGTTAATTATTGGGTAAAGTTTGTTCATTTTTGCGTAGGTTTTGTTCGTTATTTCTTGAATGTGGTTTTTCCAAGTTAATTTTTGATCCAGTAATACACCCACATATTTTACGGGCGTTTCATTATTAAGCCAAGGAATTGCAGAATTATTAATTTTGATTTGTAGTGGTTTATGTATTTTTCTTAGTGAGAATATTTTAGGCTGTGATTTGGTAGGGTTTATGGCAATTCTCCATTTCAATGTCCATTCGACAAATTCATTTAAGTCCGACTGGAGATCTTTGCAAGCGTTGGTAATGTTTGAATTTGCATTGAATAATACTGTATCATCTGCATAGAGTGCTATTTCTGAGTAAGTCATTTGTGGATAGTCAGCTATATATATGTTGAACAATAAGGGAGAAAGTGGGGAACCTTGCGGCACGCCGGCTTTGATGATATGTGCTCTTGATTTATTATTGTTTATACTAACTTTGAAATCCCTCTCTGACAGGAAGCTTTTAATGATGTTTTGGAGATAATCGGGGGTTCCCAAGGTTTGCAACTTGTAAAGTAGCCCATGATGCCACACTTTATCAAAGGCATGTGCGATGTCGAGAAAAATTGCAGCTGTGTACTTTCGGTTGTGAAATGCTTCAGCAATGTACTCTGTTACTCTTAATAGTTGATGACTTGTGGAGTGGTTTGGACGGAATCCGAACTGCGTATTTGGAAGTGCATTGGTTTCGGTGAAAAATTTAGATAGTCGGGATTTTATAAGTTTTTCAAATATTTTGGCAAAGGTCGGTAACAAACTAATTGGTCTATAGCTAAGAGGGTCTTGTGGATTTTTGTTCGGCTTGCATACTGGTGTTATAATGGCAGTTTTCCAGGTCTTTGGATAATATCCTAATCTTAAACAAGCGTTATAGAGCGCTGTTAATGCTGCAATTGCATTGCGAGGTAATTCTTTCATCATTTTATTATTTAATAAGTCATGTCCTGCTGATTTTCTCGGTTTTAAAGCCTTGATTATTTGATATGTCTCAGACGGGGCTATAAATTTAGTTTTTATTGGGACGGAATATCGCGGTATTGACAAGTTTGTTTCCACTTTTAGTTGGAAATCAAAGTCGGTTACCGGGTTATTTGTAAATATTTTCTCAAAATGTTCCGCTAAAGTTTCAGCTTTTTCGAAATCCGTCGTTGCTAGACCTGAGTTAGAGGATAACTGCGGGATGAAAGATTTTTCCTTTGTAATCATTTTAATTGTGTTCCACATTGTCCTGGAGTTTGGAGGGATGCTGCCTAAAAAATTTTGGAAATGTGTACACCTCACTTTATGTAGTTCTTGTTTAATTTTAACCGATATGCTGTTTAATTTTTGTTTCACTATTTTATTGCGTGAATATTGCCACAATCTACGAAGGTTATGTTTTTCTTTAATTAAATTTAGAAGTGGTTTAGGAAGCGGAATATAATTTTTGGTGAAATTCCTAACTTTAGTAGATGACCTTTTAATAGCATTTTTAATAATGTTTTCGAGAGAGTTGATACAACTGTCGATATCAGATGATGTTTTAAGATTCTCAGGAAACTGACATTCGTTTATTAGTATGTTTCTATACATGTCCCAATTTACTTTACCCTCTATAATTTTTTCGTTTTGATAAGTCTGAAGTTCGGCTTTGAAATAAATTATTACTGGATTGTGGTCTGAGTCTAATTCTGGTTTTACATTTTGGTAAATCGGAATGTTTAAATTTTGTGTAATAAGTATATCTAGAATATCAGGAACTACATTCGGGTTATAAGGGTAGTATGTGGGCTCTGGAGGAGCTAGTATATTAAGATTTCTTTGCAATGCGAATTTATGAAGAAGTTTTCCATTATTTGAAGTAGAATTACAGTTCCAAATTTGGTTTTTACAATTTAGGTCTCCTGCTAATATTATTTGTGACCTGCCATCAAACAATGCTTTCAAGAAACTTGACGGAAACTTTTTGTTGGGAGGTTTATATGCAGCAATCAAGGTTATGTTAGAAGAGATCAGTTCGATATTGATAATAATTGTTTCTATTTCATTTGAGGATGGGGATTGTATCAGTGTATGTTTATTTTTTCTATTAATGAGAATTGCTACCCCACCTGATGCTATATGCGAAATTCGATCATTGCGGTATGCTAAATATTTTGGGATCGAAAATTTTTCTACCGGCTTTAAGTGTGTTTCTGAAATACACGCAATATCTATGTCGTGGACTTGTAGAAAGTATCTTAGTTCGTTTTCTTGGCGCTTTATGCCATTTGCATTCCAGTTGAGAATTTTGAAGTTTTCTATTTTATTTTGAGCCATTGAAATGAACAGAAATAAGTTTTTGAACCATTTGTTGCAACTGTGGAATGATTGCAGAAAGAATATTATTTATAATTGTTTGGATTAGGTTTTCATTTATTACGTTCATATTTTGGAGGACTGGGGGAGAATTCCTGTTATCTGGCCTCGGCGGCTGGCTAGCGCGATAAGCAAAAGAATGCAAGGGCGTTGAATTAAGCGGCAGAGGAGGAAACTCTTGCGGGGCATAGTGATAAGGTTGTGTGTTTTGGTTTAATTGGCGGTTTGAGAACTGCCTATTTGGCAGATTGTAAGCTGAAAATTTATGATTAGCCTGATTTAAATTATATTTTTTAACTGCTTCTTTGTAAGCTTTGCAGCCTTTGTAGTTAGCCGTGTGTTCCCCATTGCAGTTACAACACTTTGGTACATTATTATGTTTAGGTTTGTCACATTTCGAGTAATGATGGCTTTCTAAGCATCTCACACATCTAGGTCTCCTTCCGCAATTTGCCTGTGAATGGCCGAAAGTCTGACAATTTTTGCACATTATTGGAGTTTTAGACTTTACGCGCATTTGAACTCTGACAATGCTATATATTAGCTGATTTATTTTTAAAATTGCTTTGTTATTTTCATTATCAGTTAGATCGACCGCAACGGTACTTAACGGTTTACGTTCTCTTCCGAACAGTCTAACAACTTTTAACACTTCAAAGTTTTTCGAAAGTTCATTAAATATTTCCTCTTCTGAATAGGTAATTGGCAGATCTTTTATGACAACTGAAAAAGTTTTTTGGGTAGGATCCCTATATGTGTGATGCTCGATTTTCTCTTTTTCACAGAATTTTCGATATTCTCTATAGTCCTCTATTGAGTTGAATTTAATTTTTATAGTGTCTTTTTCTAATTTAGTAGAAAAATTGTTTTTTGTAATACTTTTTAGTTCACTGATAAATAGGGGATAATCGAGTACTTTATGGACATAAAAGGGGGGTATTTTAATGATGGATTCTTCACTTTCTTCCCTTTCGCTTGGCGAATTTTCTTCGGTCATATTTTGAAGACCTTGGTACCTATTTTTGACGGTCACGTTATACAGTATTCTTTTAGAAGCATTGTTTTCATCTGGTAAATCTACGTGCATGCGTTTTAGATTTTTACTGTTTTCATTAAAACCACTGGTTGACTGTTGAATAACTGTTTGTTGCGGGGCAGCACCATACCTGTTATAATAAGCATCTTTAGTGCTTACTGACTGAAGGTTGGTCAGAGTCCCTTCCGGCTCTCCATCCAGCTGCAGGGCGGTCGGTTGTGATGTGTTGAACTGTTCCAAGGGTTGAATATTTTCCATTTGTGGTGGAAATGGAAGCACATCTCCATTCATTGCTGTGAACTGATCTGGTGTGCCACCATTTAAAACGTGGGCTGCAGACACCAATTGGCCCCCAAAAGCGGGGGCACTTGTTGCGAACATACAGCTTTCGCTGCACCACTACACTTTCACTTGATAACACAATATTTCGCTATTAGCAATAAACAATTCTATTGCACAAAAACAATCACTGTTAGAAATATGGGGATCCGCTGGTAGCGGCGCCCGTTTGTACTTGCACTAAACACGAGTTTGAGCGTAACACCGAAGCACAGCGATAAGCGGAGCGATGCGATGCTTACTCCACGACGTCTAGAGCGAGACTGACGAAACACATTTAAATTTGAGAATTTGATGGCAATGCACAACCCTAACTATTTACAGTGATATTGAACGAGCTTCTTGAACACTATATCCTCAGAAAAAATCAGTTAGTTAAAGTTTTGTATTACTGGAGAGCGCATTAAATATTTCCTCGCCCTTTGAGAGGTAAATAATTTAACAGCTTCGTGGCCGCTGCCTATGAAACTGGAATGTCTTTAACTTAATTTTTGTGTAATAAAGTTATTAAGTTCCTTTACGAGAAAATCTGGAGTTGTAAAGACTGAATTACAGGAGAAAATGGGTTTCTCAGTCTAAGTGTAATGATCTCGAAATCGCAAAATAGCGGGTTCAATTTCCAGTCCACCTACTTATAACAGTTACTTTCCTGTAAATTCAATTAAATTACGATTTTCGTCTTTTGTCTTGTCAATGTTAGGTTTGTTATATTTGAATTCCGAAAAATATAATAGATAATAGAAAGCCTGCTATAATTGATGAACAGTATGAATATAATACGATTTTAACCTGTGAAAAAAATAAGATTCAAATATTTGGGCGATAATTTTCACGAACATAAGTTTTATGTCGTAGAGAGCAAAAAATGACCATGACAATGCACTCGTGATTTATCAAATATCTGCATGATGTCTAAAAGAGACGTATTACTAGAAATATTACAAAATTCTAGTAAATTCTAGTGTTCATTCAAAACGTAAATTTGCTTGCAATAAAAGAAATTTATAAAGAAGATAGTCTCAAAAATCGCTCGAAATTTGTTCTTTGTTTTTTTCTAGGATAGTGCAAAGTATGCATATTTAAAAAATTGAATTACAAGTTTTGTTAAGTCACTCAGTTTTTAAATTGATGAAGATATAAATAATTCTGGAAAGTATGAGCTTCTGTATCTCCACATGTTACTTTCTCGCTATCGCTTACGTAGAAGATATTAAGTTATGCAATGTTGCAGAAAACTCTTATTACAGGCCCCTGGTAACTAATTAGGGGATAAACGGAGTTGCCAAATTTAGAAACAAAATCCTCTAACACGTGATGTAGAACCAATGCGTTGTGGGCCCTTGATACTGAAAAATTGAATGACGGCAAAACGTCTGTCTCTCTGTTCGTCCGTCAGCCGATTTTCTCCATTACTGATATTCCCCAATCGACCTGTCTGATGTCGCGGCCACTTGAATTTAAATTTTTAATTTTTGGGGGAAGGGGTACTTTATATAACCCCCCGAGATATTTTTAAAAATGGTTCCATCGATTTTTACTAAATTTTGTAGCTGAATAGTCCGAAGGACGTTTAAGATAATTGTGCAGTGCTCATTTTCGTGAAAAACTGATTTTTCGAAAAAAAACAAAAATTCAAAATTTTTTCGGCGTCTTCCAACAACTACAATTATGAACATATGATTTTCTTCCTTAACAAAATCTGTTCCTTAAAGACAGATTTTGAAATAAAGTCATGTACAATTTTTTCGAAAACTTTAAATACATTTCGCGTAATTTAGCGTGATAGTACTGGCGAGAACGTACGCGCTCTTTATTCGCCACTAGTTTATTCTGTGTAATGACGGAATTCCTCAGTGCGGCCCTGATAACCTTGGGCCGCGTAGGTGCAGCCGCCAGGGCGGGCGCGCGCGTTATTCGGCCAAATCCCGCCCGCGCGCACTCGAGCAGGTTGCGCGCAACAATAGCGCAGAGTGAGAGGATCACGGTGCTCCTGGAATTATCTATCAAAGCTAAGGCACTGATAGATAGAAGGAAGGGCGGTACAGTAAACTTGTGGAACTCTAACAGCACGTACTTTCTCATATTATTTCTAAATTTTCAATTGTTTTTTTTTAATTAGACTGGTACCATTTTCTTCAGCGTCCTTTACGCTATCCAAGGACAAAGTTTGATCAAAAAAATTGGTGCCATTTGTGAGAAAATTTTGAAAATGTATTTGAGGCATCTTATAAATGATCATAATATTCGGTTGAAACTCCTAAAACCTCGAGTTCATTCACTTCAATCGAAAAATATTAATCGAAGAATATTAATTTTGAAGAAAATCGGCTGAATTTGGATCGGCTTTTATTGCTTATTATGCTTGGGATATTTTTGTACGTGAAATGTTTTGTAACTGGGCATTCTGAAGTGGGCATTTTTACCTGAACCGAAATTTGTGGAAGGCGACGTTTTTGGAGATATTCGCGGGGTTATCCCGTTTCCCATATATCATCATTCTCATTACATCATATTCGCCCAACCATCCATTTCAGAATGATAGCAGTTTTCGAGCACTTCAACAGCTGTCCACTGGCACAAGGAAATGGGAAGGGAACCTTGCGGAAAGCGATGGGTCAGCTAGCTCGGCACACCAATTTTGGTTCGTTCGAACCACGTGGCCATAACATGGGCACTTCGTTTGAAAAGGCAGACCAGACGCTGGCCACCATGTTGCATGGAGAGCGAGAAGTGTTGAGAAACATTTCGAAAGTGGCATATAGTGACAATTTTCAACGGTGACCAACCAAACATAAAACGATGAAGGTGTAATTGGAATAAAATAAGCAATTCTTTAAAATGTTTCGTGTTTATCTTGCAATATCTTGTAAGGTGATAATTTCGGTACCTGGCTGCATTTAAAATTCACGTAAATATTATGACCCAAACTGGAGCCTGAAGTTCATTGGCTGAAGTCGAATTCAATGCGCAGTAGCTAAACCGTCTCTTTCCATCACGGAAGGGAATTGAGAGAGAATATTTCACGCGGTCTTTGGCCCGTTGTATTAGGTGCGGCTCATGCGTACGTTTGGAAGTGATCAGTGAAACCACGAAAACACTTAGCAGAGCACACTTGGTTTCTGACAGGCGCCAATACGAATTCGACACCGATACTTAACACATCCTCACTGATATTAAACACATCGAGCAAATTTTTCGACATCTTACCAGAATCGAAATTGCGACTTCCTAATCGATTGAACGTTCTACAGTGACGACCGGCTGAGTTAATCTAAAAAGCCAGCTTGATCGCTGTCTCTGCATCGATTCTGTCCGAGAGATCCTAGGGTTAAAGTCCCGATACTGTCGGATTTTCAACACCATAGATAGATCGAATTCAGCCTTCGTCTGGAGAAGAATACTAGCAGCCAGCAGCTCTGGTCGTTTTCTTCCGTGGCTTCTCCTATCAACACCAGGCAAATGCCGGAGCAGTACCCAAACAAACGTGCCACTGACCGCGCTCGATCTTTCCTTCCTTTTCCTCATCCCATCTTCTCCCCTTACTCAAACACTTACTTGCACTTCACACATGTCGAGAGAAAAGAGCTTGTCCTGTCTGGGTCGGTGCCCCGCTTAGGGAGCCAGCTCGAGAGGAAAACCGTCGCGACCTGAAGGTCGGCACCGAATCTCACTATCTAGCGCAGTACGAACACCACCCTTTCTAGGCATAAATACATTCACGACACTATCGTGTCTAATTACCATAGCCGTCGACGCGCCAGGAAAAGTCAATTGACCGAAAGGTATCCTTTCGAGGACACAAGACGTAGACTAGATGCAGTCCACTAGGGTTACACCATCGAATGCGCATATTTCTTCACTCTACCGGTACAAAATCTTCCTGGTTTCGAATTCCCTTCGCGATAACGAAGCGGCTGCCTTCCCCAACATCACGCAAGAGAATGTTTGTCGAGCTCGTACAAGCATTGGGACCATTCGATCCGTAACAGAAGCCGCGTCTTAGGCCGCATTTGCATGTCTCTTCTGCCACGAAACCCAATCCATGTCTGGAGGATGGGAAAGTCCAACAACGAACACGCATCTAATAAGATATTCGAGTAGTATAGCGGAGCCTACGTTTCATAAGAGCAGGCGGATTAAGGTTGAGGAAAGGTCCAACGAGAGACCTTCCTGTGGTTGAAGATCATGATTTTTTTAATTATGAGAAAATGTCGAGATAATCCATCATTAAGTTATATTGATGATACTGATTTATGTTAATTCTTGTATGGTTTATTATTTCCCAGAAAGCTTCAAGGACAGTAAAAATATAAATATAATCAAAAACTTAATATTAGGATAGGATTGTCAATCTTTGTAGAAGTCACAATTTTTTTCTTCCAAAAGACTCAAATTTCAGAGCTACACAAATCCACAGTGTTAGAGGATTTCAGTAAAATGTGATTTGCATGTCGATAGTAATACCTATAAATCAATCACATTCATGTATATAAATACAAAGTAAAACATGTTCCAAAATCTAGACGATTGTGAGAGCAGGTTTCATATATTTTTATTGTGTTTAAGAGAGCAGAACAAAGGATAACCTGTACCGAGCGTACCATGCACATGAAGACCGATTGGTCCGACGTGTAGACCGATTGGCCCGACGTGTAGACCGATTGGCCCCACGTGTAGACCGATTGGCCCCACGTGTAGACCGATTGGCCCCACGTGTAGACCGATTGGTCCGACCGATGCAAACCGACACATGTTGACCGTATTTCGTATTTCCGGACACATCAACTGCTAAGGTCGATAGTCCCGTAAGTGTAGTGCATGTTTTATCACAGTAGTGTGGCAGTTTTTTTCTCGTTGGTTGGTGAGATATGGCGCCGACCTACATGTGGGCTCCCGGAGTTTTCTCCAAACAGGTACCTCTCACCTTCGGGGCATCGTCCTACCCGGGACAAACTATAAGAGCCCGATATGTGGGGTGGTGTACTGCATGTAAGTTTATGTAACGGATAGGACAAGGAAGAGAAAGGAAAAAGATCATGTGGTCCCTGGTCCATTTGCTAGGGTACCTGGCTCCGGCAATCGCCTGATATTGATAGGAGAAACGGCCCCAAAACCACCGATCCGAGCAACCGATCGCAAGAATTCTCCTCCAGATGGCGGCTGAATTCGACTTAGCTTCCCCTAGCCAGAGTTGGAAATCCTGCCACCGCGGAGACACGAATCTAGGGCCTCTGAGTCAGAGCCACTGGTGTGTCATCAGATGAACAAGCAAACAGAAACCGCCCGCGTACACAGAACGTCATCCAGCGCTGAAGGGATTCAAGAAAGGAGGAGCCGATCGGCGGCCGAGCGTGCCAAATATCTTCCACAATTTGCCTGCTTGGCTGCAGCGGGGGACGGCGGGGGAGGCGAGGGCGGTGGGGGCGGGCCAAGGCGAGAGCAGCAGGTGTTTCCAGGCGGCTGTGGCGGCGTGCCAGGGCCCTCTGCAGCAGCCACCGCCTCCGCTGCCGTCCGCGGGCGGTGGAGCGCTTCAAGCAACAACTGTGCCTCAATGGGATCAGGTGCACGGACGAGTACAGTATTGAAGCAGAGACGTGGCGGTCCCAATACTACAGCACTCCCAGATTATTCACATCACAATAAATGGCCAGACATGAAACAACCAGAAAAACACACCAATCCAGAAAAGCAACGTGGCCATCCACGTTGTACTATAGAAAACGCAACGTGGGTACCAGATGAAGATCGCTTGGCATTTGTAGCCTCAAAGCCCCCACGCTAAGTAAATATTATTAATAATAATCTACACCAATTCCAGAACACAGAATGCATTGAAAGACATGATGAATAATGTAGTTACCGCCACTGCCGAGTCTGGAAAGCCTTCAAAGTTCTTCATAGTTCCAAACACGTGCCTCAAAGTGGTCGAACACCCGCGAAAACCGGCGACATCTGTTTATAGTACTGCACGAACAACGCATCCTTACTGATCGCACGAGTAAAGAAATCAGATATTCTCATCTGAGACGGGGAAAATCGTGTCTTCCTGTATATATTGCTATGCCACGCGAGCAAAACGTAGTAACAGAGGGGTTAAAAACCATCTCACACACATGTAGTATCCTAATAACATAACAGCCTTCACTTCAATAACTCGTAATCAAACGAAGCTCTAAAAAATTGTACTTAGACGATTTTTATAATTACACAGGTATTACTCAAAAGAGAACCTAACTATATTATAATGATAGTTTTATTTGAACAAAGAATTTAAAGAAGAAAAATGAAGCCATTTTTTTTACAAAATGTTGTATTCTTCTTTAAATACACACGGTTTTACTCAAACTTACTGCCAAATAAGTTTTTTTTAATTACATATGAAATTATTAAGGTCTCAATTTTTGAAGATCAGATTTTCATCCCATCGTAATCAAATCATCAGATCGGATATTCATGTAGAAAAAAGATCTACTTTATTGACATTTTAAAGTAGTGAAATTTTCGAAAATTTGTAGATTTTAAAGCAACACTATTTGTATAAGGATACTTTGTAATATTAGAGGAAAAACTTTTAAGAAACAATTTGGAGGTATTTTTTTAGAACATTTCGAAAATGTAAGGATCAGAATCCTAAAAGTAAAAATATCCATTCCGAATTCGTAGGGCTGCCTATTATCAGAGCATCATTTCTATCATCCATTGAAATCATCTATCATCCCATGAAATTTTTAAGGAGAGTAAAAGGTTGTACTTTGCTACACAAACAAAGACATGAAGATATAAGAAAATAATTAAATATATTTAGTCTAAATGATTGTATACAACTATACAAACAAGACTGGAAAAAACATTTAGAAAGAATGGAGCACAATAGGCTACTTAAACAAGTGCTGCAGTACAAGCGAACAGGAAGAAGTGTAGGAAGAACACGCAGAAGATGGTTTGATATGTGAAGACGGAACAGGCAGCCGCCTAATCCCTGAAGTGCAGACGAAGAAGAAGAAGAAGAAGAAGAAGAAGAAGAAGAAGAAGAAGAAGAAGAAGAAGAGAAATATCAATGTGTATCAGGCGTCAAAAATTCGCCCAGTGTCGAGATTGGAACCTAGAACCTCCCTTTTAGAAAGCTTTAATTGCGGAGTTGCAATTACATACCCTACCGCGCCCGCCCATCTTGTGGTATTACCCTTCAAGGACGTGGATTCAAAAGGTATAATTTCTACTTGGTACTAAGCTTAACTGACCGATTATGATGGAGAAAACGCAAAATAAATTCTGAAAAGACAGCGTTCATTACATTTTCTCTTCTTACAAGCTTTACTTGCTCGTAGACTTATCCAGCAAATATGAAGTTATTACTGTAAGTATGCAGCCGGCAGAGAGCGTTAGATTACAAAATGAATCGCCAGAAAGATCTACTGCACTGTAACTTCAAATGAACTTGTAACTATTCATTGAACATGTAAATTAAAGTATAATTTTTATAATCCACATGAGGAGCGTAAAATCGAACCATTTCAAACCAACATAAATCGTTAACAAACCTCAATAAAAATTTTCGACATCTTTATAGCAAATGCGTTTAAATAATATTTTTTTTTATTTTCCACAGTTGCGTGAGTTGTTTCACACACAGATGATCGATTTTAATTACTTTATGGCAAATGTATTCTATGAACAAGTGTGCAGCAATTCGCTTAAATGGTAATGCCTAATTGCCAATACACTTTTTAGATTGTTCGTTTTTGTAATACATAGTTTAACATTACAGAGTATAGCAATTTACCATCGTTTTAGATTTCTACGACACGTCTCATTCATAATTCAGCAGAGAGAACTCTCGGTGGGATCCGGGAGTGAATTCTTTATGTTGGCTGTCTGTCTCAATAAGAGTGTCTGCCTCAAAGATTATTCATGCAGTTTCTCATTTGGAGTATTATTACATGACGATGAATATGATTTCAGATGAATGGAGTCCGCACTCTACAGCTCTAAACTGGACTCCCGACGTATGATAGAGTAGTACATGTTAGAATAAATGTGTTTTAAGGGATAAGGATAGAACAAGGAAGAGGAATGAAAAATCACGCGCGGTCCACGTCCATGGTGTTTTAAAGTACTCTGCTCCGGAAAGTGTCTGGTACTGATCGGAGAAAACACGAAAAAACTACGAATCAGAGCAGATGATCGCTAAAATTCCCCTCCAGAACGGTTTAATTTGCCCTAGTTATCAAGTTATAAAAATAAATAATAGTGTAAAACAACATGCAACCCTACGACCTCCCGGTCAGAGGCACTGCAGTGGCCATGGGCCACCGCAGCCGGAAATACAATTTCATTATTAGAGTTGCTTTTTGAGGAGAAACGAATCATTTTGGATATGAAGTATACACTCCCGTTTTCAATAAATGTACGCAAAAGTGTACAAAGGTGTTTTATTGCGTAAAATAGCAAGAAATCCAACGAGTTGTCATGCCTAATCAAACATTTTCAATAAATTTACGTTTTCAATAAATGTACGCAAAAGTGTACGAAGGTGTTTTATTGCGTAAAATAGCAAGAAATCCAACGAGTTGTCACGCCTAACCAAACATTTTCAATAAATTTACGTTTTCAATAAATGTACAAGGTGTACAACTTTGCTTCCGCCGTTTTTCAATAGTTGGCTACAGTGGTAAGTAACTGTCGCGATAAACAGATCGCAGATGTCAGGCAGTTAGCTGTGAGCTTCGGCAACATAACCCCACTCAAACATTAGTGGATTTGTGTGTGCAACGTAACGTTGTTCGCGATTGAAAATGTCAGTGTACGAGCCGAATTCTCGTCATTTGCGGGAGGCTCTGCTTTTTTGTTTCAATATGAAGAAAACTGCGGCTGACTCTCATCGAATGCTCTCCAGTACTTATGGTGAGGACTGTATTAGTGAGAGAACGTGTCGCGAGTCAACGCTTCAGGAATGGTGACTTTAACGTGGAAGACCGGCATAGTGGCGGAAGAGTGGAAGTTTTTGAGGATGCAGAATTGGAGGCATTGCTGAGTGAAGACTCGCGTCAAACTCAAGAAGAACTGGCACGATCATTGGGGGTGACACAGCAAGCCATTTCAAAACATCTCAAAGCCATGGGTATGATTCAGAAAGAAGGAACTTGGGTCCCATATGAGTTGAAACCGAGAGACATTGAAAGACGTTTGTGAACAGTTGCTTCAGAGGCAAAAACGGAAGGGTTTTCTGCATTGTGTTGTGACCGGGGACGAAAAATGGGTTCATTACGATAACCCTAAACGGAAAAAATCATGGGGGTATCCCGGCCATGCTTCCACGTCGACGGCCAAACCGAACATTCATGGGTCCAAGATCATGCTCTGCATTTGGTGGGACCAGCTCGGCGTCGTGTACCATGAGCTTTTAAAACCAAGTGAAACAATCACAGGTGATCGATATCGAACGCAATTAATGCGTTTGAGCCGAGCATTGAAAGACAAACGCCCGCAATACAGCGAGAGGCACGATAAGGTGATTTTGCTGCATGACAATGCTAGGCCCCACGTTGCAAGAGTGGTCAAAACGTACCTGGAAACGTTGAAATGGGACGTCCTACCCCACCCGCCGTATTCTCCAGACGTTGCTCCCTCTGATTATCACTTGTTCCGATCAATGGCCCACGACCTGGCTGAGC
Source organism: Gryllus longicercus (assembly GCA_038098605.1). Taxonomy (NCBI): domain Eukaryota; kingdom Metazoa; phylum Arthropoda; class Insecta; order Orthoptera; family Gryllidae; genus Gryllus; species Gryllus longicercus. The sequence goes on from JAZDUA010000400.1 coordinate 948,189, forward strand.
AACACTTCCGATCTTTTGAAGATGTCAAAAAGTGGATTGATTCGTGGATCGCCTCCAAAGATGAACAATTTTTTCGACGCGGCATTCGCACACTGCCGGAAAGATGGGAAAAAGTTGTAGCCAGCGATGGACATTACTTTGAATAATATCTGTGTAAGAATTTTGTTCAATAAAGGGTCGTATTTTTGAGGAAAAAACGGCGGAAGCAAAGTTGTATACCTTGTACGCAAACGTGTACAAAGGTGTTTTATTGCGTAAAATAGCAAGAAATCCAACGAGTTGTCATGCCTAACCAAACATTTTCAATAAATTTACGTTTTCAATAAATGTACGCAAAAGTATACAAAGATGTTTTATTACGTAAGCACAGCAAGAAATCCAACGAGTTGTCATACCTAACCAAACATTTTCAATAAATTTACGTTTTCAATAAATTTACGTTTTCAATAAATTTACGTTTTCAATAAATTTACGTTTTCAATAAATTTACGTTTTCAATAAGTTTACGTTTTCAATAAGTTTACGTTTTCAATAAATTTACGTTTTCAATAAGTTTACGTTTTCAATAAATTTACGTTTTCAATAAATTACGTTTTCAATAAATTTACGTTTTCAATAAATTTACGTTTTCAATAAATTTGCGTTTTCAATAAATTTACGTTTTCAATAAATTTACGCAAAAGTGTACAAAGGTTTTATTGCGTCAAATAGCAAGAAATCCAATGAGTTGTCATACCTAACCAAACACTTTCAATAAATTTACGTTTTCAATAAATATACGCAAAAGTGTACAAAGGTGTTTTATTGCGTAAAATAGCACGAAATCCAACGAGATGCCACACCTAACCAAAAATTGCTTGGATATTTGCCACCCTCTTATGGCTATGTTCTGGGGTTCTAACGATAAAATGGTAAAATACAATATATTTTTTCAAGGCGTCATCTACAATCCCAGAACAAGTCGGTACTCCGATACGTCAGGTTGTCAGAAAAACAATAGGTCTGGAAGACTGCCGGGTAGACCGCCTACTAGAGAAGAAAAGAGGCGGTCATAAACGCAGGCAGGCAGTCAGGCACGATGACAGACAGAGATCGAAAGAGATGGCACGTCAGGCCAACAGGGAGTCATAACCATAAAGCAAGAAAACAAACACACAAAAAACAAACTTTACAGAATCTCGAGACCAAATATTACTTATTTAAAAATACAATAAGGCGAAAATGCACGCAACGAGAGCTTGCTGGTCGTTCTCACCTCCGTAGGACCCCTTGCGTCGGTAACTCGGGTGGATTGCCAGATTGATTCATATATTGACTGGAGTTTTAACATCTTTAGACTGGTTCCGCACGTGTGGTCATCCCAAACGGCGGCAGTGTTCCTACCGCGCAGGTAAGTGAGATCTACAGCCGACATACATGATGAATTGCCAGGTTTCCTCCATTCAGATATGTCCCCCCTCTAGACGCATCAGTCCACAACCTCTAAGTCCTGGAATGGTAGCCAGACATACACGTAAGTGTAGTTCATGTAAGTGTGTACATTTGAGTATGTGTGTGTAAGTGGAGAGGAGGGGACGTAGATGAGGATGGAAGATAGCTTGACCTATTTGTTCAGGTACTGCTCCGACATTCGCCAATGTCGATCAGAGAAATTACGAAAACTACCGATCAGAGCAGCCGGCCACCAGAATTCTTCTTCAGACAACGACACAATACTATTGGATTGTGTCGTGATCGTCGGTACTCTAACTCTCGTACCTCCCAGTCAGAATTTCTGCAAAGTCATCGGCAATTCTAGCTCTGTGCAAAACTCAGTCGGTACGAATAGTCGGACGTTTGGAAACAAATCTTTTTTTTTTCTGTATCAGGATGCCCGACAATGTCTATTTCCTCTGAAACCTTGACTCACTTTCTCCTGAAATCTCGATTTTCCGTAGCATTACAAATCGTTCTCTATACTACAACGAACACTAGAAAGTAAAATACTAAAAGACTGTAACAAATTTACGGTGATTTTTGTCTCTTAGTGATAGTTTGCGTTACAAGTCAGGCTTCATAAGGGGGTTACGAGTGTAAAGCTATTGTTTTATGTTGCAGTTTGTAGCAAGTGCCTCAAATCCACCACCATCGGGACTGGAACCCATGAACGTCCCATTCAGAGAAGCCGCAGAGTCATCGGCAATGCAGCCTCTGAACTCAACCGCTGCCAACGCGGATCGAAGCGAGTGTGCCCGGGCGGGCGCGCGCGCGCCGCGTGTCAACTGTTTGTTGACCTCCCACTTAGCGGCGTGAGAGGCAGTGCTGTGGAGACGGCGCGGCGGGTGCTCTCTGGAGGCAGCGAGCGGAGATAAAGAGGAGCAGAACCTCAACGGCTGCCGCCATTTCACATACTCTCACTCTATAGTCCTTCCAGGCACCTCCAAGCCGGAAGATCCTAGGGTTCGAGTCCCGATGACGTGCGATGGCGGGTTTTCGATACTAGCTAGATGGCTAGCTCGACTGTAGCTGCCGTCAGGAGGAGAATTCTAGCGGCCGGCTGCTCTGATCGGTAGCTTTCCGTAGGCCTCTCCAATCAACACCAAGCGACCCTAACAAACGGGTCACGGACCGCACGCGATCTTTCCTTCCTCCTCTTGTTCTATCCTCACTCCTTACTTTCACACACACACACAAACACACACAAGCACTACGCTACCACATTCGTCGGGAGTATAGAGTATAATCCAGGTGAGGTGGTACCTCGCTGGGGGAGATAACTAAAGAGGGAAATCCCCCGCATGTCAACGTGTAGGTCGGCGCTGGAATATCGCCAATCGGCGGGAAAAGATCGTCATTACCTACTGCGACTAAAAATTCCTTTAACGCGGCCGATGACCGTACCCGGAAACCCAATGAATCAATTCGCCTAACAGGAGATGAGGAAAAGTGATAACAACTGCTGGTATTACGGAGGTTTTCGAATATATTAATTCAGTGAGACCTGACTAAAGCTGTCACAACTGTTTGAAGCAAAAATTGTCCGCGTATAGAAGTGGAAGCTTAACCAAGATTACGAGGATACAGGATGCGTTCTTCTCATCTAATTATGTTAATTACTATGAAATAATATATACTCTACATTACATCGTTTTAATTTTATTAAATTGTTACACGCCCCATTTAGAATCAGTTGTCGTTTAGTAGCTTTCAAACACACCCTTGAATTGTTACCCATTGTCTCATTCGAGAAACTCCTCACCCTTACCGAACTAATTCGCTAGCAAACTAGGCATTACGATGCAATTCACATGCTAAGAGAGACTTTAGAGCAGGGCTATGGGACGAAAGAAGGAATGAACTTCGGATCGGTGTCGCGCACGCGGCGTGCCCTAATAGCCCTTAACAATGATAAATTACTAAAGATATTGTCTGGTATCAATATCGTATTGATACCAGACAATATCTTTAGTAATTTATCATAACAAAAAGGTATCTACATCACCAGCAATCCAATTAATAAGCCCTTAACAAGTTTCCACGCCGGGGAAACAGAGGTTACGAAATTTCACGGGAATTACGGAAATTGTGCGGGTGCGGCACTGACGAAGTGAACTGTCTGTAATTTCATAAGGAATTATATACAGTAGAACACTGGTATTCTGAACTAAATGGGAGTGTGGCCTGTTCGGATTCGGATATGTTCAGATTATCCAAAAAATGTTCCGTACATGTACAAATACATCAATGGGGTAACCACAATGCAACGTAGCGCGCGATGTGAGAACATGCCAACGTAGCGTAGTGATCGCATCATCAAACAGATTCAGTTCCTTACGGCAAAAGAAGATTATCGATTTTGCAAGTTCCTCTAAGTGAAAGTGACTGCTACATAAACAGGTGATATACATCGTAGTTATCAGTGCAATAAACGTTTCATTTCGACCACTTGTTTCAATAATTTGTTGTTCATTTCTACTGTAATTATAAAATTCATTCTTTACACTACAAATAAGCATTTTATTTATTTTGTTTATTTTTCTTCCATCCAGAATTTCGGATTATCAGAGATTACGGATTTGTGGTGTTCGGATTAGCGAGATTTCACTGTATTTCATAACCCATCTCTCGTCACATGAAAGAAATTAACCTTCTTCCGAGATAGACGACTATTAAATGTCTTTCACGTAATCTGACAATGCATCCTACCGCCATTCGCAGGAAATTCTGTGACAGCTGTATTTGCCAACGGTTTTCCATATCTTATTTTATTACAGTTGAAAATTGTGAGGCTTGGACACGCCATCCTTCTACACATGGCCCGCCGCTCACCACGGGACCAGGTAACCACCCAAGTGGTGATACGGAATAGAAAAATCATCGGTTCCTCAGGAAAATGGCCGCTGATTATGGTGGCTGCTTAATCAAGGTGGCTGATAGATCAGATTTACCTGTTGCAGTTTTGTCAGTTAAACTTTGCACATAAAATGTTTATATTTAAAGTTTGTTTTCACATCAGTTTGTTTATCTGTTTTTTCTTCTGCCGAAGATATGTGGAAGTAGACAAAGTAATTGGATTTCGTTAAATGATTACTGCTTTGGAGCGCGTCAACAGCGAAGATGTCCCGTAAGTGTTTGGATGTATTGTTTCCTCTCCGTGTTTCTCCCCCACTAGAATGTGAGGTCTACACGTGGACTTGAGAAGTTTTCTTTTCCAAGAACACCCTCCAGCGGGTCAGTGCTCCAGTGGGATAAGCTCCAAGCTTCCGGCTGGTCCCCTGGCATGTATGGCAGTGCAGTGCATGAAAGTGTTAAGTACGTGTGTAAGCAAGGGGTGAGGATAGGACAAGCAACAGGAAGGAAAGATCGCGCGCGCTCCGAGGCCCGTCTATTGGTGTACTCCTCGCTTGATGTCGATCAGAGAAACTAGGGAAGAGCAGCCTAGCTACTGTCGAAAATCCTACCAGCGTCGGGACTCGAACCCTACGACCTCAGAGTCGCTACAGAGACAACGACAAAACTATCACCAAGCCACGTCAGGCGGTAGCATTCGGAAACAACCCGTTCGCATCCGAACTTCATAGACAACACCACTGACCCAGAAAGTGACTGACTTCGATTTCGTTTCCGCCTGCGAGGCAGCCAGTCTCGCCGCCCACCTCCCTCTCGGGGGGCGGCCTCGCCAACGCCCCCTGCCCCGCTCCGCCTCCCACTCGCTTCACGCTGCGCGGCGCAGACGGCCTTGGCTGCGCGCGCTCGCAGGCGGCGCTGGATGGCGGCGGCGTGACGCTAGCAGGCTTTGCTCGGGGCCCGGCGCCGACAGGCAGACAGGCAGCCAGCCGTTCGTTCGTTCGTTCATTCATTCAGCCGTGTAGTCGCCTGCTCATGGTGGAACTTCGGGGCTTGGACAAATGTTCATTCGATTTCACAAGAATGTTTTGATGACAATGTATTTAAATATAATTGACACCACCCTGTCACCTTTTTGGAAGCGTTTACGCTCGGAAATATGTTCCGCAGACGTAAAGAATACCAAGTTGTGACCTTGTTACTGAGTAATAAATGTATTTTTTAATAATTACATTTGTTCAAACAATTGCCATCTCAACCGAAGTACTACAAGGAGACCCGGAGACAACTTTTTGGACAAATTTAATGTATTTAAATTAGTTATATTATTAATTGTTTTTATTAGTTGTAATAATAAAACTAAACTCTTGTTTTCCTCATTGAGGGGCTAGTTTCAACGAAGCTGTACCATTCCCCCGACTGCATGCCATCCATTCTTCACTCACTCACATCGTTTCATCCACTTATTAATTAGTGTCTTCGGAGGGGGGCGTTCCCCTCACCCTTTAGTTCGCCATGCTGGGACCCTCCCTACCGATAACCCGCTGAGGTAAATTGTACTTCACAGCTAGTGCCTCGGTTATTGACAAGTCGCCGCGTCCGCTGTAATCCGTGGATCCTTAGCGGAATGATGTTAATGATGGGAGAGGGTAGGGAATGATTGATTGGACATACCGGTAGAATGCATATTGACGGGGAAAACGAGACAACCCTGAGAAAATCTACGGCAAATTATCTTTTCCCCACCACAAATTTCACTTAGAACTGCTTGGGATCGAACCTGAGCAGCGGTGGATGACGTGCCGTTTGACACCATGCCACGGACCGCCCATTATTATTAATAGCATTAATATTCATCACCATTAACATATCATTAACGTTATTTTCGGGAGGCCTCGTGGCGTAATGGCTAACGCGATACGCACTCCACCGCAGGGAGCCCGGGCAATTCTTGTGGTATTTCTGGTGGACTATGCGATCTCTTCGGAAGCTTTTTAGGAGTCCTCCCATAACAACTGCCTCTCATTCCACAATTTCTGCACAACCATTCACCTCATCCACGTCATCGTTATCATCCACGCGTCAGAACATTACACATGCGCATCAAGGTGATTTGTACCTCTTAAACTCCAGTGAATGAACATTATTATTTTTTTTTCGTTAATCGGCCGACTAGAACCACGCATGCAAGCATCCTGCATTTACCGTGGCTCAGTTTTTATTTATTATCGCGGTGGCAGGTGCTTGCAACAACTTTTTGAGGGGACCAGCATTTTAGTTGGATCCGATTTTTATCCCCCACGGTTGTTAGCCCTGGGGGTATGGAAGATGAAATGATGATAATGGGGGTGAAAGGACAACACATACAGACATACACAAATACATCCATGCCCGAGGCGGGACTCGAACCCGCGATCTTCTGGTCCGAAACCACTCCGGCACTACTGCCTTAGCGATCTCGGCCATCTGATCGGCGAACATTATTATTATTATCATTATTAATAATATTAATTACTATTGGATATTCTAAGAAAACCCGATTCCCCGTTGGCACACAACATACAGTGCCTATGGCCACTTAATCAGTCGTTCGCTTTTCAGCAATCCACAGATCGAAAGTAAAGTCATATCTGTTATCTCCCGGGATTGGTTTACAGTACACTGTCCAGTGGGAGAGACAATATGGGTACGGTTGTAGAAATTCCAAACAAGGTGACGGTCCCAGATGGCACCGTTATTGAAGAGAAGTATGCATAGATGGTGAGCGTGGCTACCACAGCACATTCGTGGGTGAATGGGAAGATCGAAAAAATAATACGTCGTGATCGCCAGTTCGAGCTGGAAAGACTAAGTTGAGGTTCGCGGCTGTCTAGGGATCCTAGAGCCATCTCTCGAGACCTTAGCACACTAGACCTTCGTGTGAGTCACCCTTGTCTAGGATACCAACTGGAAGTTACCGTACTGAGGGACATTGCTCACAACCTGTGTGTATCTCTGGAATTCCCCGCTCCTTGGCTAGAACCCGAATCCGCTGTACTAAACAGTTTTAGAGCTGAGAAGACGGTATTGTAATAACTTCATCCAAGGCCGTTGAGGTTAAAATAGACAAGACCACTAAGAACAGCAAACAAGATCAAACAAACTCTGCAAGCATAAAAAGACGATCACTTACTCAGTCTCAGTAGCATGATGACAGATCACAAAAAGAACACCACGACAGGCAACTGCGCCTCAAGTATGCATGCAAAATACAAGTACATACTACATATGCAGCAGTGGAAGCAAAGTCGGGTAATATAGTAAAAAACTCCCTCACGATAATATTGTGCCATCATGGCGCGACATAACAATTATTATCATTATTATTATTATTATTATTATTATTATTATTATTATTATTATTATTATTATTATTATTATTATTATTGGCGTATAGGCCATTACTGACCACGCTACACACGATTAACGTGCGTGTAATTCTTCCAGGATCAGCTTTTCAGCTGTATCCTTGGATTACGACAAGGTTGTTACGCCTTGAAGTGTGAATTAAGAGATGATAGGAATGGATTAGGAGGTGATAGGTGATCGTGGACTTTTGGAACCATCCCAGCATTCGCCTTTATGACCGAGGGAAACCACGAAAACCCCGGTCAGGATGGCCGGCCCGGGAATCGAACCCGGACCTCCCGATTACGAAGTCAGTGCGCTACGCACTGAGCCACTTCGCTCGGTTATTATTATTATTATTATTATTATTATTATTATTATTATTTAGGTTATTATTATCATTATTATTATATTATTATTCTACAACATCCCATAAAGGGCAAAGGCCTCCTGCTTTAGCTGGGTTACAATAGGTTGATATTTGTAAAATAACTGAATTGAGTCATCAGAATCATGAAAACAATATAAAGCGAAGCACATAGTAGTCATAAGAAACTTTTGTAAAACACACTATAACACAACAAATAAATGAACAAACAAAAAAGTGCTCTTATAGCTCTGTATTAGCTGTAATACTGTATAATAACTATATAGTAGCTTTAAGAAAATATAATTATCACTGTTCGGAACCCTAAAGACAAATATCTTAGGGAGTCCTACCCAACTTCGTCAATGTTTCGTCACTTCTTGAATTTTCGTAAGTTATACATGATTTTTTTAGAATTTTCAAAATTTCAGAATAAAATTAAGGCATAAAAATGTGTCCGACCAAACTCGCACCTAAGCCAATCCTAGAAAGAATAGAAGAGAAGAGGCGAGCGAGGAACAATCATACAGGGATCAGCACGTATCCCTTGTTTAGACTGAACACATTTCTCGTAATACACGTTTCTCAGTGTACTCTTAATACGAGCTTTGCATTCCGCTGCGGCGAAATAAGCAACAACTACAGATCATTGCTCGGAGTTTGGCGCCTGCATAGGCGTACGCATAGGGGAGAGGGGCAGGAGGCCATATTATTGAATTAAATTGAAATTATGCCTTATTTTACGTGGCGAGACTCAGGCCCAGAGGCCAGCTCTTCCGTCTGACCACGCAAATTTCGCTACGCTTCTTTCACCATCTAGCGAAGAAATGAGTTATTTCTTGGGCGACGAAACAGGCGATATGAATTTAGCTCAGAGGCGTCATTTAGGCTTGAGGATCTTTTACATGCAAGTAAATCTACTAACATGGGACAGCCGGCTCTACTTCCCCTCCGGAAGACGTACGAAGGATTTTTTCGCCCTGGAGAATCCACGGCTTCGATCGGGTTTGAACCCGCGAACTTTGGGTATAACAGTCCGGTACGCTAACCGTTACATCGCCGCCGGCATATTACCCGATAATTTCGTAATATGCCTCGTTCTACATAATAAAACGTTTTGTTTGAATTATTTGAATGATTTGCTTGCCAATACTCCCATGTATACAAAATATGCAATGAACAACAGGGTTCGGAGGGAACTAGAAATATAGTTGGACTCTTCTCTTGTTTTAGGCTGCCTACGGGTGCGGGCTCTGGAGGTTCCGAGTTGACTTAACGCCACAGACGCAGGAAAATCACAGCGGGAGGTATTCGCTCTCGAACCACTCTCCCTCCACGTCAAACCACTAGGCAACGAACAGTGCTCACCGGTCACCCTTCCCAGTGGTTAAGCACCCCCGTCCCTGACGGGGTCTTCATAAACAGGGGGACCAACCCAGGTCAAGACAAGTTATGTGACTTATAGAGTGCCGTAGTGTAAAAGCAGTGGTTTCCCGTAGTTGCCTTTTCGATGGAGGTGGCGGTGACATCCCCCCGCTGGATGTTTAGCTACCGACGACTAGCGGGGTTTTCCCCAACCAGGTGTTTCTCACCAGTGGGGCACTGCCCCAGCCGGGGCAAACTCTAAGCGCCCGATCGGTTTCCCGGCATGCGTGGTAACGTAATGCATGAACTTGTGTGTATGGGATAAGGGTAAGGGTAAGAGGCACGAGGTCGAAGCAAAGATCGCGCGCGGTCCGTGGCCCATTTGTTAGGGAACTGCTCCAGCAGTCGCCTGGTGTTGGTCGAAAAAAAAAACACGGAGAAATACCGATCAGAGCAACCGCCCGCTAGAATTCTCCTCCAGATAGCGACTGAATTCGACCCAGCTATCTAACTAGTGTCGAAAAGCCACCGTCGAGAACCGAACTGTCAGAGGCAGTGACATCAGTTGATGCCCTGAGCCACCTCTCACGGTCTCTTTATGGGATAAGCTCGCACCTTAGATGACAGGGATAAGCTTGCACCTAAGGCAAGACGTTACACTGTCACACATTTCCGCATTACTTGAATTAAATGTACAAAAAAGTAAGTATCATGAACGCACATTAAATTTAATGCTCTCATGTACTACATTAGGATACAAGATTCAAAGCATTATGACCATATGTGGAAGGAAGAAACGAATGATCTCGATAGACTGGTGATTATGAAGACATGAGATGAATGATGAGAAACAGGGGAAACGGGAGCACCTCCACATTCAATCTGAACTGATTTTAATTTATGTATTAAATTTAATGTATATTAAGCTCTTTTTAGTGTACAAGGTTACATGAAGTTTCAAGTACAAAATATTAATCTACATTAAATTTAATAACATTTCGGATTATACAACGTGAAGGTGCGTTACGTGACTGTCAGTGCACAGTGTTGCAGCCTCGCGCGTGGCGCCAAAACACTCTGCGGTGGGGCCACGACGCAGGCGTCCGTTTTGGCGGGAAGACGACGCATCGACAAGAGCAGCTGCACGCGCACGGGAGGCTGCGGCGGGGGCGGAGGCAGGGCGTCCTTGCCATACTCGTTCCCGCCCCCACCCCCGCCTCCTCCCCTCCCCTCCCCCACGGCGCCTCGCCAATCCCGCGGGCAGGCAGGCGCGCGCCGCAAAAACGGGGCGTTCCACAAGGACCAGCCCCCTTCCCACATTTCGCTTTCGCCCTCGCCGCACTGCGCAGAGGTTGAGCCTGCTGGATACGATGCAATGGCTGCCAGTGGCGTAGTTTGACTTTAGGCTTTGAGTATGTAACCCGAGAAATGAAAAAAAAAAAGTATTTTAAAACTCCTAAATATTCCTCATTCACCAGTGTACGAGATTTTACTGTGTGTCTTCAGAGCTTTTTAAATATTATTTTAAACTGCATAACTATTGAAATTTAACACTTTTTTGTTTGAGAATAGAAGATCGCCAAAAGAGATTTCTTAAGACCCTTACCTCCGCAAATCCATGACACTTGCTCACAAATTATGATAATAAAATGTCTATAAATTTTTACAGTTTGTAATGATACTGAGAGTTAGTTGTTGTTTTTTTTTAAATCTTTAATTATATTTTCCTCTCCAGAAAATCTTAAAGAGTGTATGCTTCTTGTTTTCAATTTGTCCATGGCACAACAATTCACGATTCCGTAATTATATAGTAACACTTGGATTGAGGTGTGCTCGCCATTCCACGTCACAGATGTGCATTACTCGGGCACATACCCTTCTCCATTGAACCAGCATAATCCCTAACATAAATTGGGTACAAATATATAGTTGCTACATGCACCAGCATAATCCCTAACATAAATTATGCACAAATATATAGTTGCTAAATGCATTAAAATGATGTAATAAGCTTAAATAAAACTACAATGCTCATAAATTAATCTTGTTCTCTGATAAACATCGAAGAAAACAATGACGTTATAACAAGATAGCTATTTCATAAGCACGGTGGATGTAATGAATCGCTGTACATTTGATTCACAGCACCGGGGTGAGGCGGTATTTCAGATTGAGTCGTTAATCCACGTGAAGAATCGAATCCTCAATGGCGATATGTTTGAAAAAATGAATGGAACAAATCATAATACAAAAATAAAACAACAAATGGAGAGTTTATAATTAAATTAAAATGAAGATGGATGATATTGTCACGGTCTGTAACACATCATCCACATTCATGGCACGCTACGCTCCTGATGACTGCTAACCACACGATCAACATTGCAATGAGTTGCAACATGTGTTGTTATTATTGATATTCTTCTTCTTCTTCTTCTTCTTAATAATAATATTATTATTATTATTATTATTATTATTATTATTATTATTATTATAAATTATTAAAGAAACCACGGAGGAACAAACTGCTGTCTGGGGAATATTTGAAAATAATACGTCACATACAGACCAACAAAAAACGATCATTCACCACAGAAATAACATAAAAGCAGAAGGAACCAAACAAGAAACCAGAGATTAAATTATTTAATTAGACAACGTTCGGTTGGTCAGAACAAAAAATTATCATACGCATTGTGGGTAATGTATCGTCGTGATATGTTAAGTTAAAATTATGGACAACGTATACACGTTTGATTTACACTGTCTACTGCTTCCAATTCTAATCTGAAGACATGCAAGGGATATGAAGATGTAGATTGTAAACAGATGGGAGCGCTAGCCTCGGTGAAGTGAACTATTAAATGTGGTTTAAAAGGGGATAAATAGAGCTGGAGTCTGAAGCATTTACAATACCTGCGCAATATTAAGCTTTAACAATAACTTAAGCTAACGCTAAGCTTTCGTAATAACGAGAAGAAAAACCTGGGAAGCAACTCAGCAAAACAAATGAACAGTATGAGAGGTGTTTCATAAAACATGTGATCGTTTTGTGTCCCGTTTTGGCGCAGCGTAATTATGCTCAAACGCATAACAAAAATAATAGTCCATTGACCGATAAGGAAAACCAGACGTGAGTTGCATTTGAGACGCTGTAACAGACCACAATAGCTGTGCGCCGCACTATTCTAAGCGATCAGAAGATTCATAGTAATCGCACTCTCAGAGCTAATCGACCAGACATTGGGATTCTGGAAAAGGAAGTTTGAACCTCATTTAGAACTGAGTACACTGAGGCTCGACAGATTGCCAAAGAGGCAGAAAAAATTAAATATAAAACTCAGACGAACGAGGTCAGCCTAATATGAGACATGAAAACACATTGTCTTTACAGAATCCATTCCATTACTACGATCAATACTGTTATATATTGGTGTTCTAGATCTTGGTCAGCGCTTTCCACTACGCGGCCCCGGGTTCAATTCCAGGTCGAGTCAAGTCTATGCGTGTGCGTTTTCCTTGCAATGTCCCAGTGTATGTTGCTGTGTAACGATGAGAAAATTCACTTCTCAGGTAGCGAAGACCGGAATACGGAGTGGAGATGTATATGCGCTAACCACACGTACCCCTTTTACCCTGGCCGCGAGGCAGGGACGTCGCCGGTAGGCCTGAGCCTGTTCATGGGCTGTCGCGCCAAGTACATACATAAATATATTCGTGTTCTGAATTTTAGAAATTACATTTCCTTCATTCGATGGAGCTACAACCTCCACTGTGATCTAGTATCAGCCGCCAATGCGCTTGTGGCCGAATTTCTTTGACTGAATGCCAGAAACACGACGAGAAATAGTCCCCCAAAATATAGTAAATTAATCGGAATCGCCTTTACGACGACTTCAAGGAAACAAAACGGTCAAAATCCCGCCCGACAAGAACGGTGGGCGTGAGCATCTCAGAAACCATCCGCCTCCGCGTTCGCCTCCCGGCGTCGCGTCCTCCCGCGGCGCGGCGCGTCGTGGCGGTCGTCCGGCCGCTCTAGGCCACGGTCAAGGCTGCGCGCTCGCACCCGCCCGCCCCCACCACCGCCACCGCCACTGCCACCGCCACCTCCGCTCCGCCAGCGCGGAGACTCTGCGGTCATTCAGAGGCTCACTGGCGCCCCCCCCCCACTCTCCCCTTCTTCATTTACTTCTCTACACCTCTCTCTCTCATTCTCTCTCTCTCTACACCTCTCTCTCATTCTCTCTCTCTCTCTCTACACCTCTCTCTCTCATTCTCTCTCTCTCTCTCTACACCTCTCTCTCTCATTCTCTCTCTCTCTACACCTCTCTCTCTCATTCTCTCTCTCTCTAGACCTCTCTCGTTCTCTCTCTCTCTCTACACCTCTCTCATTCTCTCTCTCTCTACACCTCTCTCATTCTCTCTCTCTCTCTCTACACCTCTCTCATTCTCTCTCTCTCTCTCTACACCTCTCTCATTCTCTCTCTCTCTCTACACCTCTCTCATTCTCTCTCTCTCTCTACACCTCTCTCATTCTCTCTCTCTACACCTCTCTCATTCTCTCTCTCTACACCTCTCTCATTCTCTCTCTCTACACCTCTCTCATTCTCTCTCTCTACACCTCTCTCATTCTCTCTCTCTACACCTCTCTCATTCTCTCTCTCTACACCTCTCTCATTCTCTCTCTCTACACCTCTCTCACTCTCTCTCTCTACACCTCTCTCATTCTCTCTCTCTCTACACCTCTCTCATTCTCTCTCTCTCTACACCTCTCTCATTCTCTCTACACCTCTCTCATTCTCTCTCTCTCTCTACATCTCTCTCATTCTCTCTCTCTACACCTCTCTCATTCTCTCTCTCTACACCTCTCTCATTCTCTCTCTCTCTACACCTCTCTCATTCTCTCTCTCTACACCTCTCTCATTCTCTCTCTCTCCACTTCTCTCATTCTCTCTCTCTCCACCTCTCTCATTCTCTCTCTCTCTACACCTCTCTCATTCTCTCTCTCTCTACACCTCTCTCATTCTCTCTCTCTACACCTCTCTCATTCTCTCTCTCTACACCTCTCTCACTCTCTCTCTACACCCCTCTCTCTAAACCCCTCTCTCTTCATCTTACTCTTACAGCTTTGTCTTCCTCTTATAGCTTTCTTTCTCTCCCTCTTACATCACTTCCACTGTAGATGTGAATGTCCAGCTCTGGAGAAAATAGTCAATACGCACTCTCCTAGTAGGCAACACCTAATTTCAGTAATTCATCCCCACGTATTTTTGTTGTTTTTTTTTGTTTGTTTGTTGTTGTTGTTTTTTTTTGTTGTTGTTTTTTTTGTTACTGAGAACTGCGCAAAAGCATAACCTTTTGACTCCTTCGTGTTATTAATTAAGACGCCAACGCCGAAGCCCTGCGGCTGTACATGGTCGAAGCCTTATAGCCTGAAATGGATTTGAGGGATTTGTGAACATGAAAAAAAAAATCATACAAATGCTGATGGAGCAAGAGTGGAATGAGAGAGTGTACACAGTTGAACCCCGAGAAAAACCTGGCGCGAACCCATCGTGTCTACAACAAATTCCACGTGGATTGGTCGGGATATGAACCTCGAGTCCAGCGGTGGAAGGTGAGTGGTGTGGTCGCTACAGCATAGATGACCACTTTGCTCGTGTTGAGACACGTGTTCGCCAGTATTTCATGATTCTTGGGACGACCACTACTGAGATCATTAGTCCTGTAAGTATAGTGCATCTTACACTTCAAGTGCCAGTATTCCTCCCCGCTGAAAGATGAGATCCTGCATCGACCTACACGTCGGCTTTCTGATTTCCCCCTCTGCAGATATTATTCTGCAGAAAGTGCGACCCATTGGGAACGTGTTTTGTGCTCCACACTGGTCTCCCGACATGTGTGGAGAATTAGCGGAACAGGAGGCGCGAGGTTCATCAGGAGGCGCGAGCAAACATCGCGCGAAGTTCGTGGCCCGTTGGTCAGAGTACTGCTCAGGCATTCACCCAATTTCGATCGGAGATATCATGGAAAACCGCTAATCATAGCAACCGGTCGCTACAATTCTTTTCCAGAGAGAGGCTGAACTCGACGTAGCTGTGAACAAGTGTTGAAAGGAGACGAGACGAGCCCGTCAGGAGTGGAGCTCGAGGACCCCGCGGCCAGTTATTGCACAGACAACGGTAATTCTTCCACTAACACTGAGCCAACTCAAGTTACCGTTTGCAAATAAGCTGAACTTTTCCGAAATCCCTACAACACTACTGGCACAGAAAGTTATGGCGTCGAGATCAGACTGAAGCGTCGAAAGGTGAACCTGCGAAGAGGTTCCGTGAGGCAAACACTACCTGAGATAGTACCCGTGGGGTGAACACAGGGGCGAGGCGCACTGAAATTTTCGAAAGAAACCTCGTAGTCCTATGAAACAAAATAATTTTTTTTGTACATATTTTCCTGATTTTCCTGATTTCCTTCCATTGTTTTAAGCTCATATTTTGAGGGATCTGATTCGTGACAATTGGGATATCAGCTTTTCAAACCATTTGCAAAAACTGTTAATGGTTCAACATATAATTAATTGTATTTTTAATTGTTTCAGTAAATGTGTTATTGTAATATCCTTGTAAGTGCTTTTGATTATTCACCAACGAGATAAAACATGCAAGTAAAGAAAGGTGAATGGGAAAGGGGGCCCAGAAGTACCCAGAAATAAATTTGGTCCCCGATGTCTTTTTTCTAGAAAGATCTATTAACTAGCGACATGTATTTAGTCGTAAGATTTATTCGTATAATTTCGGTATTTACTAGCAGGATTTTGTTACTGGAAAAGTGAAAAGCAAGTGAAAAAAAATCGAATGGAAAAGGGGGCCCCGAGATACCCAGAAATACAATTGGTACCCAAACATTATTTACTAGAAAGATGTATTTACTAGCAAAATTGATTTATTAGCATGATTTCTCTATTTACCAGCAAGATTTATTTTCTAGAAAAAATCCACCCAAAGTAAATAGAAGTTGAATGGAAAAGGGGGCCCAGAAATGAAGTTGGGCCCCCTCTTGTATTAAGCTGCGCCCGCCCATGGTTACCTCCTGGCGGCCCCGCGGCCTCGCGCAGGGGGCCATGCATAAACATCGGCGGCGGCGGCGGCGCGACGCAGCGCAGCGCGGCCGCCCGGCCGAGGTCAGCACCGCCCACCGCCCAGGCGGTACGGCAGCGCAAGGAACACACGCCACGCCACGCCACGCCACGGCACGTCTCGCCATGGGGATTATTGGATGGGTATGTTTCTGGCAGCGGTGGCTGTGGTAATGGTGAGTCGAAGCGTAGGTGGGGTTCTAGTGAGCTTGTGGCGCGCCACACGCCCGCGCCACACGGCCACGCTAATGCGGTTGTGTTGCTGTGCTTCTCTGATCTGGTTGTGGTAATGCCATGGCTTTGACGGTAACATCTGCATTAATAATAATAATAATAATAATAATAATAATAATAATAATAATAATAATAATAATAAAGTCGGCCCCGTGGTTGCGACAACCGTCGTCTGCGCCGAGAAGGCAGCAAGTTCGAGTCGTGCATAGACATGGTCCTATTTGTGATCATCTCTTCACCCCTCATCATCACCCTATCATCTCATAATTCACACTTCAAGGCGTAACAACCTTGTACTGAGGGATACAGCTGAAAAGCTGATCCAAAACAATCATACTCGTTCATCGTGTAGCGTGGTCAGTAATGGCCTGTACGCCAATAGTAATAATAATAATAATAATAATAATAATAATAATAATAATAAATAATAATAATAATAATAATAATAATAATAATAATAATAGCCGATCAGATGGCCGAGATCGCTAAGGCAGTAGTGCCGGAGTGGTTTCGGACCAGAAGATCGCGGGTTCGAGTCCCGCCTCGGGCATGGATGTATTTGTGTATGTCTGTATGTGTTGTCCTTTCACCCTCATCATCATCATATCATCATTTTATCTTCCATACCCCCAGGGCTAACAACCGTGGGGGATAAAAACTCGGATCCAGCTAAAATGCTGGTCCCCCCAAAGAATTGTCGCAAGCACCCGCCACCGTGATAATAAATAAAAACTGAGCCACGCTAGGCTTGCGTGGTCCTAGTTGGCCGATTAACGGAAAAAAATAATAATAATAATAATTATTATTATTATTATTATTATTATTATATTTATAATAATAATTATATAATAATATATTATATATATTATATATTAATCATAATCATTATTATTATAATAAATACAGAGAACTAGTATTTGCCATAAAAGAACAATGGCGAGTGTCAGAAGTGAAAACTAATCCAATTGTACTATCAGCAACTGGCGTGAAACCAAAAACTCTCTGCAGATCGCTGGAAGAACTCTGCTTGGAGAAGAGCATTATCATCGGCCTCCAGAAGTCGGTTATAATCAGTACTTGCTCACTAGTCAGGAGATTCATGGGAGGACATGTTGGGTTTTGAAAGCTCACTCTTGAAATTGTATTTGTTATTAGCATTTGAAAACTGTTATTTTATGTTTACAATCTGAAAACAGTTATTTTATGTTTATGTGTTAGAATACCCTAATTTGTTTTGTAGATTTTAAATATGCCTGTGTTACCATGCTTTGATATTGTATCTGTGTGGTATCCATGTGAAACCAAAAACTTTGAGAATAAACAAAATAATAATAATAGTAATAATAATAATAATAATAATAATAATAATAATAACCCCGTGTGGTGTCGGGGATTTTAGTAGAATAGCACCACGGGACCTCCCCCTGTCGTAGAAGGCGACTAATCGGAGCAGCTGTCCGCTGTCACTCCCCTAAACATCCCGTCATTCCCACTAACTCTGTGTGTCATTGCTTCCACTTACTTGTGGCACACATCTGTTTTCTGTCCTGTAGGCCAATCTTGTATCGGCCAACTCTTGTGTTTCCGCCCCGACGCTATTAGGTTGCGAGGGCTAGGGAGTCGTTTCCATTCTACCCTTCTATTCTAACTCTGTCTTCTCTGTCCCCCCTTGTTCCTTCCGTTTCCTTAAGCTGGCGGTAGCTCAAAAACGCTAGGGGAAGGTGACCCTGAAGAAAAAACCCAAGATGGAGGATCTGTCAGGATCGACAGTTACGGTGCAGGGGATCGGAGCCCCAGTACCGGCGGTCGGTGGTGCGCAAGCAGGCCACCGGGCGTCGTCACCCAGCGACTGCAATGCCAGGGGTGCGGATCACTCGGCACCACTGGCAGATAGTGCTACGAGTGATAGCAAGCTTCGCGGGACTCAAATGGAAGTCTGCGAACCTAGGGTTGAGGGAACCCTTAAAAACCCTCGTCCAGAAAAAAGCCCGGAGTTTAATGCTAAAAGAATGAAAGTTGGAAAATCAACAAACTATGATGACCTGTTCAAGAACACCGCAGCGGTACTAAAGTACCTTACAGTAAAAAGAACTGAAGGAAATTTTGATAAAGTGAGCCCGTTTATAATAGAGAGGAGTATTAGCACCTGCGCTGGATCTGCCGTAAAAGATATACAGAAAACTTCATCTGGACTCTTGGTAGAAACAGTTAATGACAATCAAGGTAAAAAGTTACTAGAATTGAAGAAAATAGGCACTATAGATGTTGAAGTAAGTGCTCACGGCACACTGAATACCTGCAAAGGTGTTGTAGTGTGTAGTGACTTACTAAACTGCAGTGAAGAGGAAATAGTTCAAGAACTAGCTTCTCAAGGAGTCATTGCCTGTCGCAGGCTAACAATGAGGCGGGATGGGCAGATAATTCCTTCTGCGTCCCATGTCCTGACGTTCAAGCGTTGTACGTTACCAGAGAAGATTAAAGCAGGCATTCATCGTCTAACCGTACGAATGTTCATTCCTCAACCAATGCAGTGTTTCCAATGTTTACGATTTGGACACCCAGCATCTAGATGTGCGAGAATCAAAGTATGCCATTGTGGTAAGCCATTTCATAGTGATGATCCATGCCTAGATCCTATCAAATGCATTAATTGCAGTGGACAACATTCATCGAGGTCGAGAGACTGCCCTGTATATAAGCAGGAGGCAGCAATACAACAAGTTAAAGCCAGACAGAAGATCAGCTATCCTGAAGCAAAAAAACTTGTGTGTCCCGAAAATAAAGGAAATATTACATACGTGGAAGCAGTTACTAAAAACACAAATTTACCTTCTTTAGTAGTGAAAGAACTAATGCCTGCAATAACCCGATGCATAGAAAAGTACTTCAACGAAATTCACAATAACAAAATCAACACAGAAGACTTAACCACAAACACTCAAAGCGAAAAGGTAAATGAAAAAGAATCTTCAAGACCCCCACCAAATGAGGCAGACAGAAATCCAGTAGCTGCGCCTGCAGACATACCCAGCAGAGAAGTATCGACAACAGGCTATCGAAGTCGATCGCCTCGTTCTCCTAAGCACACCGAGGACAACTTCCTCAAACAAAAAATGAAATCAATGACCAATGATCAAGACGCGACCACTGGCTCTGAGACAAGTTCGATGGTAAGTGCTGAAAATAACGACTACCAATCCATCGATCTATGCAAAACCCTGCGTAAGAAGAGAAAGAAGAAAGGATGGCCAAAAGGAAAACCAAGAAAATAAGCAAGATCTACGCATCCTACAGGAGAAAAACCCCATTCCAACCATGGAAAATATAATTCAATGGAATATCAACGGCTGTATCTCGCATTACTGTGAGCTGAAATTGCTACTGGCCAATCACACACCAATGTGTGTGTGCTTGCAAGAAACTCATTTTAAACCAGAAGACCGTTTCAATTTTAGAGGATATAAAACCTTTCGCAGTGACGTAGAACCTGATAGACGAGCTAGAGGTGGTGTTGCCATATTGATCAGCAATACTCATCCTGCTAGTCGTCTTGATCTCAACACACCTCTACAAGCAGTAGCTGTAACCCTGTACAAGCCATTGAAGATGACGGTATGTTGCATATACTTACCCGATGCCTCATGGCGAAATGAAGATCTACAAGACCTGATCGATCAACTACAGACTCCATTTCTAATTCTAGGCGACTTCAATGCTCACAGTACCACATGGGGCTGTTCTAGGACAAATGACTCCGGTCGCAGAATCGATGACCTGCTACTTAACAACGAATACGTACTTTTAAACACAGGAGCAAGCACTCATTTTAATGCTAGAAATGGATCATTCTCAGCCATAGATCTCTCAATATGTAGTCCAAATCTTGCAACTCGGCTGACGTGGAAACCACTGCCAGATCTTCATCAGAGCGATCACTTTCCTCTGTTGATATCATCAAACATGCCAAAGAACACAGTACACTTACCAAAACGTTGGTGTACCAACCGCGCAGACTGGTCCAGCTTCACCAGACATATACCACCAATAAATGTCAGTGGAAACTCCGAGGAAGACGTTACCGATTTTACCAACACTGTCATATCTTCCGCTGTGCAATACATTCCACAGACCAGTGGCCGCTCATCTAGGATTCCAGTACCATGGTGGAATACGGAGACCAAAGAAGCAATAAGGGAGAAAAGAAAAGCCCTCAATAGATATAGACGTGCACCAACCCAAGACAATCTTATTGCTTTCAAGCGTCTGCGTGCGCTCGCTCGCAGAAAAATACTAACAGCAAAACGATCAAGCTGGGAAAAGTACGTAACCACCATAACTCGGACGACCAAAGTCACAGAAATATGGCAGAAAATCCGGTCAATAACTGGGAAAAATGTTTTCAGTCCAATAACATGCATTGAACACGAAGGACAACTAATATGCAACCCTGACGAAATAGCCAATACATTAGCGACCCAATACTCCAAAGCCAGTGGCACAAATAGCTATCCTAAAGACTTTCTCGACAAAAAGAAAGAAGAAGAACAACAAGTACTTGACTTTACAACCAATATAGATAAGCCATATAACGCTCTTTTCACATGGAGAGAATTGCAAGACGCCATAAATGCAGCTGGAGACACCGCAGCAGGATCAGACAATATCCCTTACAGCATACTACGTCGATTACCGAAGAAAATACTGTCCACTCTGCTAAATATATACAATAACATTTGGACACAAAGTAATTACCCCAAAGTCTGGAAAGAAGCGATAGTAATTCCGATTTTAAAGGCAGGCAAGGATCCATTAAATCCTGAAAACTATCGCCCGGTATCGCTGACATGCTGTCTAGGAAAAATCTTGGAAAAAATGGTCAACACCCGGCTAACATGGTGTCTCGAAAGAAACAACCTCCTAAACATACACCAGTGCGGATACAGACAACATCACTCTACAATCGATCAGCTAATATATCTAGAAAATGCAATTCAGAATACCTTCATCAAAAGAAAACATATGGTTACCGTATTCTTTGACCTGGAAAAAGCTTTCGATAAGACCTGGCGACATAACATTCTGAGACAACTATATAACTGGCAAATAAGAGGATATCTACCAAAATTTATATCCAGCTTCCTTAGTACCAGATCTTTCAAAGCTCGCGTTGGGCAGTCTATCTCAGAAAGCTACATACTAGAGAACGGTGTACCGCAAGGCTCTCCATTGAGTGGCACGCTCTTTATCATAGCGATTAACGGGATGTTTGACGGCATAGAAGCGTCAATAGGAAAATGCATGTATGTAGATGACATTGCTATATTTTACTCAGCCAAATCACTGGGAATGGTCAAATTCAAAATGCAAAATGCCATCAATAAATTAGTACAGAACGCAAACAACATTGGTTTCTCATTTACAGCAGCCAAAACGAAATGCGTTCACTTCAGTAGGAAAAGAAAAATTTACAGAGATCCAGAGCTGACGCTGAATGGTGTTCAACTGACATACAATGAAACGGCAAAATTCCTTGGTTTGATTTTTGATAGGCATTTAACATGGAAACAGCATATAGAATACACCTTGCGTAGATGCAAAACAGCTCTGAATGTAATAAGATGCATTTCCCATATAAATTGGGGAGCAGATAGAGACATCTTACTCCGCCTGTACAAATCCATGGTGATGTCCAAAATAGATTATGGATGTGCAGTGTACTCCTCAGCCAGAAAATCAAGCTTAAGGAAACTAGACCCCGTTCACAATGCAGGCCTCCGATATGCATCTGGCGCGTTCCGCACTAGTCCTTCCTCAAGCCTCTACTGTGAAACCAGCACCATGTCGCTACATCACAGACGACAAACAATGCTACTCAACTATAGATCAAAATTGCTGTCTCTACCGAAACATTTAAACCACTCATTGATGACTCGACCTAAGCTAGTAAATATTTACGATCGAAGACCTTCAGCTATTCGTCCAGCCAACATCCGCGCAATCGAGATAGCCAAATGCTACAACATCGTCCTACCACCAGTTTTGAAATACGAACCATATGAAATTCCAGTTTGGATGTTGAAAATGCCAGACGTAAGACTCGATACTACCAGTGTAAAGAAAACAGAATGCCTTCCCATAGATTTAAAAGTTAGATTTCAATCAGTTCTCGAAGAATACATTTCAAATCACATCATAATCTACACAGATGGTTCAAAAACAAAACATCAGGTTGGAAGCGCATTTGTAACTGAGAACTTGTCGAGGGCTTGGGCGCTTCCACCTGAAGCAAGTGTGTACACTGCCGAATTATATGCAGTATTGCAGTCTTTGCGACACTGTGAAACTCTCAATTCAGGAAGGTTCGTCATCTGCACAGACTCTCTAAGTCTTCTCACTGCAATAGACAGGCGCCAAACTGTAGATCCACTGCTACAAATGATTCTAATAGCATGCCATAAATTAGAGCAGCGAGGAGCATCAGTTACGTTTATCTGGTGCCCTGGACACGTGGGTATCCTAGGCAATGAAGAAGCCGATTCTGCAGCACGAAATGCCGGGATCATCCAATCAGAAATGGATATTGAAATACGACCTCAGGATGCAAAAAATGCTGTCTCGAAGTACATCCTCACAGAATGGCAGACCACGTGGAACAGTCTTCACACGAAACTACACCCCATTAAACAAAATATCAGTAAATGGTCACCAAATGTCAGCTACCCTCGACGAGAACAAGTGTGCATCACCCGACTAAGAATAGGCCATGCAAGAATGACTTCTTCATACATGTTAAGTAATGAAGAACAACCCATCTGCAGCTGCGGAAGACTACTGACAGTGAAACATATTCTGACAGACTGCGTAGATCTCTCAAGACTTCGACACAGATGCGGCATGAGAGGCAACATGAAGATAGATCTCGGCACCGACAAGACAGCAACTGACAAAACAATACAGTTCTTGAAAGAAGCCAATCTTTTCTTCAAAATTTAGACTTAATACATGATTAATCATAACATCAATCAGTAAAAAGGCTAAAGGCCTTAGATGCCAAGCCTTCAAACTAACAAAAAAAAAATAATAATAATAATAATAATAATAATAATAATAAATAAGCGCTGTATGGAAGATGCAGTTGGGTTACTTGAACGAGTTCACAAGCGGCCGGCGGATGCTGCTATGATGCTATCTCTTCGCTTCCTGGAGGTTCTAATTACTCTGGCTGGTAGAATTTCGGACGATTTGCAATGCAAACACAGCTGTTACGTCTACGAGAATGACGCTGATGGATTACGACACACATAAATCATCAATGCAAAGAATGTGATAGTAATTGTAATTAATAATAACAGCGGCATATACAATGACTTCTCATGGTTGTGCGAGAGATCTAAATTAAATGCGATTAAAACTACGTAGGTCTTCGTAGTGTAGGAGGAAGATATGATCGTTGCCACTTAACCGTGAATAGCTTAATAACCGAATTGCTAAATTAACAGCGCTGTAAATGGAAAAATCTACTTCACTTTTTGCTCGTTGTTGAATTTAAATATCTATTCGTCATCCGTATTACACACAAATGTAATTGTTCCGTGTCGTGAAATGTCCTTTACCTACTAATTCCTTCTGAATTTAAGTTTTCACTTACTCTCCACTTAAAATTAACTTTACTATTTACACTAGGGAAGCGTTTTTATCATTTTAGTCCGCTTTCAAGAGCTGAGTCATATCCTAAAATGAAAATTGCTGGAGAAGAATGTCAAGAAAGAAAAGTTCTGAATTAGAAATGGGTGTAAAACAAATGAGTTATAAGAATCCCTGAAGAAATGAAAATAATGTCGTTGAAGTATAGAATGATGAGAAAAGAAAAGAAGTACTGCTACGATGAGGGAAGAAAGGAAGAAAAAAATGTGCGAGATATATATAAGTAGAGTATACACAATAGACGAGAGGATGATAATGAATTAAGTAAGGACTACAAGAACGAGAAAGAAGTAAAATCCGCTTTGGGCATAGAGCATTCGTTAAAACCTCTGGAATTAAAAATTGTAAAAGTTTAATACTTTTCAAACCTGAGTTATACCTCCTATATTACAGGTATAAATTTCGTTCGTATTGCAATCCATCTCTTAATATTAGATATTTAAATCATTTCATGTATATACTTTTTCAAAATATTTGTTTACGCGTCATTTTGAGCTCAATCCAGAAGATTGTGTTACGTTCAATACATCAACTGTAAGTAGTATTTGTAGATCTCCTTACGCACATTTGGTGATTTATTTGGTAGCAGGTGTTATATCGAGAGTGTATACTGGAAATTTCGCTAAAAGTGGGTAAGGTGAAACATGTTTAAAGGCGGTCTAAACGTATCTTGGAGGAAATTTGATTTAATTCGGAGCAAATGCACAACGATCCAGATTGCGCAACACGGCAAGAGCGAAGAATTCATTAGAAGTTATGTGCAACTTTACTAACGTTCGGGACTTTTGGATCAATCTGTATAAAAGTGGTACCACACATGGTCATACGGTTTGGAACTCTTAATATCCTCACTTGTACTAGCTGAAATTAAAACAAAAAAACACGGCCTTTTTTTAAATGTATTAAATAAAAAATTATAGATTTCTTAGTCAAAAAATTTTAAAACGATAAATAATAAGATTAATAAAAAATGGATAATAAAATTGTGAGTATTTTTTATAGTTATGGAATCTATGTTCGCTATCGTCGACCACCAATATTTTTACTGAAACTCTCGACGCCTAATAAAGATCAAATCGACCCCAGGTGGTCGATATCGCGACCACTTTGCAAATGACTGGTTGGCACAAAGCTCCCGGGGCCTTCGCGTGGGAATCGCGTTGTCAGGGCGGGGCCAGGCGAGGTCGCCCAGCGGTTAGAATCTGAATTGCCTTCTTTTCGGGTGGCACGACTCACAGACCGTCAGGTTTCCCCTCCGCTAGCCCCATTCATTAACAATCGCTATGGAAACTGCACTGGCCGCTTTTACTTCGTCGACGACGAAGAAGGAAACCGAACGAAATAAAAGTAACTCAGTTGCGCGGTACAAACATAATTCAACTCAATTTTACTGTACACAAACTTTTAATAAGGAACTGAGCTTTCAATAGAATAATAGTGCAAATACTCCACCCCAGAGCAGCTCAATTAGTGGGCCCACTTGGTTCGTTCTGGGTAATCTCTTACCCGCATGCAAGCGATGTGGCCGGCTGCTTGTTCAGACAGCCCAAGAGTAGAGGAAGAAGGCTCGCATTGGTGAGAAAAGGGTAAATGATGGGAAAAAGAGTGTAGTCTAGAGAAAGGGAGGTGGCACGCGGCGTATAACACTCCCCCACAAACCGACAACACTCCCCCACAAACCGACAACACTCCCCCACAAACCGACAACACTCCCCCACAAACCGACAACACTCCCCCACAAACCGACAACACTCCCCCACAAACCGACAACACTCCCCCACAAACCGACAACACTCCCCCACAAACCGACAACACTCCCCCACAAACCGACAACACTCCCCCACAAACCGACAACACTCCCCCACAAACCGACAACACTCCCCCACAAACCGACAACACTCCCCCACAAACCGACAACACTCCCCCACAAACCGACAACACTCCCCCACAAACCGACAACACTCCCCCACAAACCGACAACACTCCCCCACAAACCGACAACACTCCCCCACAAACCGACAACACTCCCCCACAAACCGACAACACTCCCCCACAAACCGACAACACTCCCCCACAAACCGACAACACTCCCCCACAAACCGACAACACTCCCCCACAAACCGACAACACTCCCCCACAAACCGACAACACTCCCCCACAAACCGACAACACTCCCCCACAAACCGACAACACTCCCCCACAAACCGACAACACTCCCCCACAAACCGACAACACTCCCCCACAAACCGACAACACTCCCCCACAAACCGACAACACTCCCCCACAAACCGACAACACTCCCCCACAAACCGACAACACTCCCCCACAAACCGACAATGCGTGAGCAGTATAGGTCTGAAGAAGGCCACAGCACGATGGCCGAATCGTCAGCTCAATCAATTGAGACGCGGCTCAACCCGGACAGCCAAATGTCCTATTCGACAAGACACCCCCACAAACCGACAACACACCCCATGAAAGACATTCCAATAAGCAAGTAGCCAAAAAGGCACAAGCTTCATTCTCAAATTATAATGTCCGATGTTTTAGTTTACGAATTTTGAGTGCCGTTAATCGAGACTGACACTATACATATTATGAACACTTCCGATAACATGAAATCATTGAAGTTGTTGGAGGGGATTGGGCTTACGACCGCGCAGCATAGAACCTTGGATGTCGCACGACTGTTTGGTGGCAGGGTGACGTCACGCGGACAAGGCAAAGCCGTCTGGCGAGGCGCACGCAGCTGGGCGGGGCGGGGCGGGGCGCGATGAAATAGAGAGAGAGAGAGGGGGGAGGAGGAGGGGGGAGCGGGGGAACTCAGGGAAGGAATTGCGAACACGTGTTCGACTCCCGCCGCGTAGTCAGGCCGCGCGCTGGCGGTCGCCGCCGCCACGCACTGCAGTCTTCGCGCCCCGGGAACTCTGACAGAAGTTTCGACACCAGCCGGCCCCCACAGCGGAGATTAAGGAATCCTTCCTTTCCCACGTTCAGTGCCGCTGGTCAGCAGCTGTGTGTGAAGGGGCCCCGGCGCTTTTCGGTAACCATGCGATTTTCGACAGCTAAGTAGCTTGGTAGTTAGGTGTAGGTCCGTTGTCTCGAGGAGAATTGTAGCGGGCGACTGCACTGGTAGATAGTTTTTGGTGGTTTCCCCCATTAATACCAGGCGAATGACGGAGCAGTATCCTAACGAACGGCCCATGGACCCTACGCGATCTTTCCTTCCAATTCCTTGCTCTATATTCACCTCTTACATTCATCACTTACATTCACTAAATTATCACAAATTTCCTAACGGGAGCTTGAATCTAGTTCCGGCTGGGGCGGTACTCCACTGTTGGGAGATCCATGGGTGGGGAAAACATACGCCGACGTGTAGGTCACCGCCAGATCTCATCATCCAACTGGGAAGATCACCGCTACCGGCCGAGACAAAACCAAGCACTACACTTACGCGAACCTTCGCCGTTGACGTGCCTGATAACACTAAACAACACTTCTGTCTGATAACACTAATCAACACTTCTGTCTGATAACACTAATCAACACTTCTGTCTGATAACACTAATCAACACTTCTGTCTGATAACACTAAACAACACTTCTGTCTGATAACACTAAACAACACTTATGTCTGATAACACTAATCAACACTTCTGTCTGATAACACTAATCAACACTTCTGTCTGATAACACTAATCAACACCTCTGTCTGATAACACTAATCAACACTTCTGTCTGATAACACTAATCAACACTTCTGTCTGATAACACTAATCAACACTTCTGTCTGATAACACTAATCAACACTTCTGTCTGATAACACTAATCAACACTTCTGTCTGATAACACTAATCAACACTTCTGTCTGATAACACTAATCAACACTTCTGTCAGTAGATGCATTTATTTGTAGTAAAACCTATCATCAGCGGTCATTATTTGTTTCGGAACAAAAAACGTACGTGGGCGCTAAAATGAGGCTTTAAGAAAATGGGGAGCGCGATCAGTTCAATGTTTCGTTATGTGCAGTGAAGTCGGGAATGGATAATTAAATGCTGTGCATACAAAACATGTTAATACCTTTTTATTTACATTTAAGCTAGAAAATACTAGTAGAATCTCGCACATTCGCGCCTAAACGAACTTATTTTATTCATCGTTTTTGCTGTTCTTTTCATTTCACGATACTGTCTATTGTTTTTTTTTTCATTTGTAGACTTCATTCTCAACTAGACTTAATGCAGAAATTCACACTGAAAAAGTTTTGGGCATGGAAAATTGTCTCACGAGTAAGCAGTACTAAATATAAGATATGTTCTGCATGAAATAGAACGACTAATAAAAGCTTTAATTAGTTGCAAGAAAATACTCAAACAATAAAAATCTCCTTCGGTCTTCCACTTCTTCTAGACGGATCAAAATCGAAAGAAAAAAATTCAGGTAGTTTTGACCGTTTAATCCAGGTTAAATTGCTGCCAACTTTGCTACCAGGTTGCAAATTGTGCGTGGGCGCAGACCTCAGGTTCATACGACCGCTTAAAAGACTGAACTTTAGCACGTTCTTGTACAGAGGAAGACAATGGTTCTGAAACGAAATAAACTTAAACAGAAGAAACAATTGCTCAATTGAGGTTTGCTTGTCAATACGTTTCACTGTACTTTTGTACGTGATTACATGGTAGACAAAGTATTGGAATCACTCAACAAAACAATACCGAATGCTCGGTTGTAAATTCATATTGAAGGTTCTTTCAAGATGTAACTCCCTACGCACATCGAGATTTATGTCTATTGCTGCAATTTTGAAAGATGTTTACGATTGGCGCACAGCGAAGAGGTACACTGAGTTTTGTACCTTCAAAGTCTCTCAGCCTGCCCCTCCGCCTTTTGTTGCCTGAGTATATAATTTCCGATTTTCATTAACACCCCTCAAAATTTTGAAAATAGCCAAATTTCAAATATGTTTTAAACATTAATGCCAGAAATGCCATTGTTCATGTAATTAATTTATTGTAATTATTTACTCAATTAAACGCTTTCGCACTTTTAAATTTGGTGCCAAGACTCTGGCCCTCCGACTATAAACCCTACCTGGGACTAATCGAATCTAAACTAGTGCATTTTTCTTATTTTGAAAGTCCGTGATCTATTTTAATTCTCTCAAATTCGCGCAGATTAAAATAAAACATCAGGGCAGAAAAAGGCAACCAAATCTTCATATGCATTTTTCGTCGCGGAGCCAGCAGAGGGCAGCATGGAGCTGGGCGTGTCGCGACGTTACTGTCTTTCCATGAACTCTGAACTCTTTGACTGTTTATCAATTCTAGGATCCTCCGTCTGTACTTCAAGCCGTTTGTTGAGAAGTGGAAACAGGAAGACAACCGTTGCAACTTGCCTGTAGAAGACGTTTCTCTGTGTGGCAACAAGCATGGTCACCTGTAAGCGCTTATAAAATTCGTGAGAGTTATTAAAAGTCAGAGAGACAGGGCATTTCAATCTCTGTTCTGCCGCGTGAGACAAGCAGTGGCCGGACACCAGTGCCCTTACGAAAATTGTAAACTCAAATAGTAAATGAACAATAGATACCTTATATCTAAGCTTAATCTTAACGTTTTTAATTCTTATGGCAACATTTTAATGATTCTTTGAGCTGTCAATCTTATTGTATTTGGTGCCAAACTCTAGCGTACTCCATATGAGAGGATAAATTACTAGGAATAAACGTGTCGACTTTACAAGTCAAATCTTGCTGGCATTATAATCCCTTTAAAGTTGTTGGAGGCTTTAACAATTGTACACCTTGAAAAGAAGTTACGTACTTTTTTAAAGAATTATGAGATCATCAAGAGAAGGGAAAGTTTCGGTGAGCTATGCATTCCAATTAGTTTGCTTTAATAACATTTCCTGCTAAAGTATTGTTATGTGCTGCGCGCGAATGGCACGTATCTCGAATCATACATTCCATAAAAACTTCCCCGTGGGATTTTTGGGTATGGGTATGGATATCACAAGACGAGTGCCTCCTCGGCAGATAACAAAAATCCTGCCCTGGGCTACAATCGAATGCGAAATCGTTCCTAAATGAGTCGACAAGCGACGAAATTCCTCAACTATTTGGGCGTGCCCTTTAATTTAACTGTTTATTTGCTGTCGTAGCACAAATAGCGACAAAGGAAAGGCAAATTATTATATTAATTACATTATTTATTAGCTGTTTTATTGTTTTCAATAAATGTGCATCAAAATAAGAATATATTTTATTTCCTGCATACATCAATGTCAATCTCTCAAAACCTGTTTCGTTCCCTCTTTAATCTAATTCGTTGAGCTCTTTCGTGCTAACTCTTCCTTTCACCAACTCTCCCTTTACGTCTCTATCTCGACCTCTCTCTATCTCACCTCTACACTACATTCATTTTCCCTCCCACTGCCCCCTATTCCTTCTCCCACTTTCTCCCCATTCCCTTCCTACATTATCCCACATCTCCCCCCATATTCTGTCACTAGTTCCGTAAGTTTAGTGCATAGTTAATCGCGGTAGTTGAGAGCCGGGACAAACTCTACCCTCCAAACTGGTATATATTGCACGTAAATGAGTAAGTAAGGACTGAGAACTGGACAAGAAAAAGAAAGATCTCGCGTGGTCCGTGTGTTAAGACACTGCTCCGTCATTCGCCTGGAATTGCCCGGAGAAACCACGGAAAACTACCGATCAGAGCAGTCGGCCGCTAGAACCCTCCTCCAGACAGCGGCTGAACTGGACGTATAGCTGGATAATTTTTCGCGTTGATAAATTGATCAGCCTCCTCCCGCAGAAAACTCTGGGAGCAATTAAATGCCTCGTGGGGGCTATTAAATCGCTCCCCGGCGCGCAGCCAGACGAGGCGGTAACGCACGGATGCCGACAGCGCGGCGCGAAGGCGGAGGCGGAGGCGAGGTGGAGGAGGAGAAGGGGTTAGGAGAAGGGGAAAAGGAGAGGTTGTGGAAGGATGAGAGGGGGCTGGTCGGGGACGGTAGGGCGGCATGGGGAGGAGAAGTGAAGGGGAGGAGGGGTGGAAGAGCGGGGCGGACGGGCGGGCGGGCGACCTCAAGGTGAGTGCGAGGGCCGCTGCGTTATGCAATTGGTTGTGGCGGCTGCGGCGGCGGCTGCCGCTGCGGGGACGCGAACCTGGGCCCTCTCGGCTGAGGCCGTTCCGACACCGGGCGGCGGGCCAGCGCGCAGTCAAGGACGCGCCCGCGCCTCCGCAGTGGGGCGCAACCGACAAGCGAGACTGGAAAAAATACGAGCGAGACGAAAAAAAAGACGAAGGGTGCAAAGAAAAAAGAGACGTGCGGCAAGAAAAAAGAGACTAACTATTCAAAACGTGAAGGATTGTTGCAAAGAAAACGCAAATGCATGTCGGCATGTAGTAAAATTAATAAATAAACAGACAAATAAACAACAAACAAATGCAAAATAAATAAAAAAGTAAATAAATATATAAGTAGCCGGCCCGGATGGCTGAGATGGTTAAGGCAGTAGTGCCGTAGCCATCTCGGACCGAAGGGTTGCGGGTTCGAGTCCTGACTCGGGCATGGTTGTATTTGTGTTCGTCCTTTCACCCCCTATGATCACCATATCGTGTCATTTTCACAGTTACCATATTGTTAAATGCAATAGTACTCGCTAATGACCTAGATGTTGATGCGACCTTAAATAACAAAAATATGTAAGTAAATAATAATAATAATAATAATAATAATAATAATAACGAAAATTATGTAGTCACAACTTGTAAAAATACAATGTTTTCAGTTACCTGTCACGTCTATTTAAACATGGACGCCCATCCCGCCCAGTTCCCCCTCTCCTCCGGATGGCTTCGGCAGGCATTGGCTAGTAACTCTTGCCAACAACGCCCCCACTAGATACACTGTATACTGCATTTAACTGCATTTTGTTAAAACAACTTTTGGAGAAAATATTTTGAATAGTTACCTCTCTCTTTTTTTCAGCCACTCAAAAGTAATTTTTGCGAGCAATTGCGAAAGGAAAATTTGGGAGTAATCGCTGTGGTTCACAATTTTTTGTGGAACATGCACACAACTCAACACACATACATACATTAAACCCATTTTAGCGAAATCACCATTACCTCGTAATTCTCATACTCAAATTACACCACTCTGCAAACATGAACTGGCAAGACTGACACATGACATGGGCATGAAAGCGAGAACGAGAAAAAAGCGTGGACTCGTGTGTACTCAGGTGTTTAGAGGTTGGTGATAAACAAGGTAATTTAGAGTTTCTGTTCGTGTGATTATGTCATTACGTACTTGGTGTCGACATCTCAGATGGAAGCGATGTGTTGGTTTAAAATGAGCTAGGCACGCACAAGGGACATAAAACCAAATTTTCTGTACTTCACTTGTCCTCTCTCTTCTTTCATTGACCTAATCCTCGGATATTCTAATTGTCTTTTCCCTGAGTTCAATAGTGCCTTTATGTGAAAACTTCACTGTCGATAAGTTGTAAATTCGTTATTATTTAAGAAGCCAATAGCATATACCAGAGAATCACACTTTAAAAATAGCTATTTCCATTTTGCGTCTGTCGCGTGGCTTCAAATTTGCGTTAACAACTGTGATTCGTTTTACAATTTGTAATGCAATGACTCCGAAGAAACAATAGAAGGAAACATTAAACTGTTACGTACGCTAAATGATAAATTACTAAAGATATCGCCTGGTATCAATAATTTTAATCAACATATGATCATTTCGATCGCGTTGCGATCATCATCAGAGCTTGCAGCTTCTGGGCCGAAAACAAAGTTCTTTGCAGTTCTGCAGATGAATGTTTGCAGTTCTGCAAAGAACTTTGTTTTCGGCCCAGAAGCTGCAAGCTCTGATGATGATCGCAACGCGATCGAAATGATCATAAGTTGATTAAAATTATTGATACCAGACGATATCTTTAGTAATTTATCATAAAGAAAAGGTATCTACATCACCAACAATCCAATTAATAATGTTACGTACGCCTTTGTATCTTTCAGACACCTCTAAAGTGGCCCACAAAAAATGTGCAACTAAAAGTTATAATAATATTTACATTCCAATAACCCTACCGCGAAAATGTTATTTCTTCAAATTTTATCGTGAACAGTCATTTCCATAAATGTTAATATGTGTCAATACAATACAATACGATGTAATACAATTCAATACAATACGATACAAAACGAAACGGTACGATACGATACGATACGAAACCACAGGATTCGATACGAAACAACACTACACGATACAATACGCCTTTTTTTCATGGTGCAACACTCTCGAAGTGCATTGAGTACCCACTCTACAGTCTGATAAGTACTTACCATACCAAACCAAATCAAATATCAAATAAACCTCCTAAAAACACAACGTTGAGGGGAAGCCTTTCTTTCGATCGATCGATTGATTGATTGTTTAGTGATTTTGGGCACGTCAACTACCAGGGTCATTAGTGCCGTAAGTGAAATGCATGTTTTTGCTCGGGGGTGGCGGTGATCTTTCCCCCCGCTGTATGGCGGGTATCTCCCAACAGCGCGGCACCGCCCCAGCCGGGACAAGCTTCTAGCTCCTGACGGGTCTCCTGGCAGTCGTTGCAGTGTAAGTGCGTGTAAGAGGTGAGGGTAGAACAAGGACGAGGAAGGAAAAATCGCGTGCGGTCCGTGGCCCGTTTGTTAGGGTACTGCTCCGGCATTTGCCTGGTGTTGATCGGAGAAACCACGGAAACCTACCGATCAGAGCAGCCGGCTGCTAGAATACTCCTCCAAACTGAATTCGACCTAGCTAACAAGCTAGTGTCGAAAATCCTGCCACCGTCGGTTGTCTTTCGAGGCTCCGGCCAAACGTCTATTGTCTCTCTGGGGGGGCATGGCTTCTTCGATGGCGACATTACAATGGACAACTGTGTCACGCGATTGACGCCCTATTGCTCAATGGCTGCCTTGTCAATCATCATCTTCATCAGAGAGGACTTAGGGAAAGCGAAGACATAATAAACCTTTTCTTGGAAGCACGCACAACGCATTTCAAGAGACGAGTGGAGCAATAAACGAATGTGACGAAAAATATCTCAGCTTTGTCATTAGGGAGTATCAGCACCAGACGTAAGAAGACATCCTTAAACTATCGAACACAACATTAACGACCCCATATGGTCGTAATGAACAACGTTCAAAAGAGTTTTAGGAAGCAATTTTGCGTTACGCATAATAACAAAAGAAGCATTTCAAGCGTTGAACGAAGAAGTTGAATAA
Source organism: Gryllus longicercus (assembly GCA_038098605.1). NCBI lineage: Eukaryota > Metazoa > Arthropoda > Insecta > Orthoptera > Gryllidae > Gryllus > Gryllus longicercus. The sequence goes on from JAZDUA010000400.1 coordinate 983,007, forward strand.
TATACCAAAGATTGGAGGCTAGTGGCGAGACATTTAAATCAGTTAAGAGTATAACAAATCTACATTGCGCACGGAGATTTAGATTTTGTGGTTCTCCGCGGTGAGTATGCAGTCTGGAATTATCAATCGACTTTTCTTCAGAATGTAGAGAATATCTTAAAACAGCGTGAGTTATGAACACACAGCATAAACTAACCCAAAGATATGATATCAACTTCTTTTTCGCGAATTTCTTACCTGTTACCTTTCCAACATTTTCCGTTAATTCTTGCCAGCGTTGTGGAGTTGGTAAGGAACGTTTGGAAAGAAAGGTTGGAAAGGAACTTTTGAAACTTCCTCAGGCAGATTGTTATACTTGTTTTAACATTCATATTGGAATAAGTCAGGAGTAATAATAACAGGATACCTTTGTCTATGTCCCTACTATCTCACACCTGATGTCACTAATTCTTGATACAGGAAAATATGTAATTATAGATAAGCTAATATTTAAAGAGAGGCAATTTTCTTTATTATCGCTGGTATAATGTGAATTTCTCTTAAAATTTGATCTATATATCGTCAAAAAAGACAGTAAAACCTGTATTTGAAATCTGGTGAGAAACATAATCTGCACACGCATTGGCAGTGGAATCCAGAATAGTCTCTTCAATGTTCCATCAAGAGATTAAGAGTATTTGGGCATGTAAATAGAAGAAACAATAAATGCTGGAAGCATTGTATTAACAATGTTATCTGGAAATGTAATGAAGTATTAATGCTCTCACTTCGCTACGAGTACTGATGCAATATTGGAACGCTTGCTTTGGGTGCTCCGCGATGAAAACTAATTTCAAACATTTTTAATGTTTATTGACATAAACATTTACACGCTGCGCAAGGCCTTTCGAAAACATTTATTATTTATGTTCGAAAAAAATTCAAACTCTAAACAACTGAATTTTTGTTATAATATTTTACGAATACCCGACTTTCTTATATGGTTGAACAATTCTTACGTAAATATGTATGTTTCTGCAGTAATTCCTTTTATTCAGTCTTTTATTAAAACATTAAAATATTTACAAATTAAATTAAAAATATAAATAAATTGAAAAATTATTATGTATAAAATTTTACAATAAATGGAAATATTCATTCAATAATTGTATATTGATTGAATGTATTAAATTATGAAGAAAGTATTAAAAAATTATCTGTATATTATAAACTCCAATTAAATTGGTGCAGCGTGCGCATGGCTTGTCAGAAATTTTCTCGTCCACACGTCATTTAAAAACTGTTTCCAAACTTATTGTCAGGTGCAGCCCGGATGTGTGTACATATAAAATTAATATAACCCTTGTTACTACTCTATTATTTATTTTTATTTATTGTAAATGTGGGAGAGTCTTGTCACAAGTGTTACCTACCGTAGTTATTTGGGAGTGTTGAGCGCGCATTATAGTGGAGAGGATTTTGCGATTTAATTTCCCCGCAACTTTATTTGCCTCCCATTAATCAACAATACTATGACCTTGCAAATTATAAAAAAATATTTATGCCTTCTATCTTTTTAATTTATGCATATGAATTTTATAAAACTGAATATTGGGGAACCTCTATTCTATTAAAATAAATGGCCACTTTCGGCAATTGCTTTAATGTGAGAAATGAAGATTTATTTCCCATAAACAATTTTTAGGTTACTTTTTAACAACTTCGTCGTATAGCGAACACTATGGGGAACTTTAGGAAGAACACGTAAAGACAACACGAACACACACCAACATAAATGCCCGTAGTGGAATTCGAACCCGCGACCCATCGACTCGAGGCAGTCTCGGCCTTTCAGTCTCTGCAACCTCTGTTATCCAGGCTGGCAAACAAAATATGTTCCGAAATAACATTGCAACGAAATGATGCTCAGAGCCATCAGTATCGAGAAACGGCGCGACTCGACGCGGCGGCTATGCGGCTCGACGGGGGCGCGACGGGGGCGCGACGGGGGCGTCGACAGCCTGCCCGACCGCGGACCTGGGAGACGTCGGCCGTTCCCGACCGTTTCCGCAAAAGAGTCGTGACTGGCCGCGCCGTAATGGCCTGGGAACCAGCTCCGCTGCGCCGGCTCTCGGGAGACGAGCAGCGCGCTGCGTCACCCCGCGCCTCCGCCTCGAGGAAGCCGCGGACGCCTCTGGTGGAGGCTTCTGAACTATCGGGCGACGGCGCGTCGGCGAGATGCACACGACGCGATCGTCTCAAACGACGACACTCGCATGAAGGCGGCTGAGCCGGGGGATCTAAACTCAACAGAGGGCCACGTTTTGACTATTTCATTATAAATAAATGAAGTCGGGTTAATTACACATTGATAATTCAAGAACGAACATAAAATTTTTAATTATACTTGATTTATTGAATTCATCTATGCCTCGAAAAGCAGAATAACTTAAAATATCGGTAAGATCACGGAAAGACTAACAAAGAAAACTTAATATTCATGTCAAATGCAACCCGCGACACTTGGTAGGATTTTTGACTCTATATCATTAAATAACTCCTAGACAGAGAGTTCTAGGGCAGTTAAAACTAAAATGTTGAGTCCGGAGTCCTCAAAGAAACGTTTCACACACCGTAATCTACAGGATTAGAAAATTATCTTTGAACATTCTGTTACGTTTTTGATGGTCCGGCGCTTCTCGATATTACCCCACCTGCTCAGAGACGTGCAGAATCTGCAACTAAATGTGTATTAGAGGGACATAGAGTGGCAGAGACAAAGATAGAGACACACAAGGATAGGGATAGGGAGAGACGAGGATATATGTGCAGAAAGAGAGAGAGGGAGAGAGGGAGGGAGGGAGAGGGAGAGACGAAGAGAGAGGCGGAGAGAGAAAAGGAGAAACGAAGAGAGAGACGAAGAGAGAGACGAAGAGAGAGAGACGAAGAGAGAGAGACGAAGAGAGAGACGAAGAGAGAGAGAGACGAAGAGAGAGAGAGATGAAGAGAGAGAGAGACGAAGAGAGAGACGAAGAGAGAGAGACGAAGAGAGAGAGACGAAGAGAGAGAGAGACGAAGAGAGAGGCGAAGACAGAGACGCAGAGGGAGAGACGAAGAGAGTGAGAGAGACAGAAAGGGAAAGGGAAGTTGAAATAGGGGAAAGAAGATCAGAACAACGTCTGCCGGGTTCCCCTAGTTATAAAGAAGTAATTTTTCTGGAGGGGAAGTAGAAGTTCCCATAAAAATCTACTTTGTTAGAATTAAAGCAATGTATAGTTTAAAATTTATAAATAAATAAAGATTTACAATGATTTTTTTAATTAAATCTTGGTTTAATCAGGATTTTATTAAAATACGTTGTAAATAAAACGCTGGGAACTTGTTTTTGGTGTTAATGGGCGGTCAGTTTACCTTCGCAGTGGGTTTAAACGACTGTAACTCATCAGAGGTACAAACTTTAATTTCTCCTTGGGATGTGGCAATCGCAGTTAGCGTAAATCTTCACTTGGTGGCTCCTTCGGGGTCACCTGAAACTGCAATTTTGCTGTTCCCTCGAGGACCGTGGACTCCAGTTTGATACCTTATTCTGATAATAAAAGAAACTTTGAAATAAGGAGAAACTTAAATTTAGTATTAGCTTCAAGACATTAAATTATGTTCGACTATTCATTCAAATGAATTATTAATTTGGGAATTTGAGTTCGTCCTGTGTCATTTTTGACAATTTAAAATAAAAGAAATGTATACAATGTCACGCGACCTCTAAGTGAGTCCCTTATGGTCTCGGACGGTTAAGAACTCGAAATCGTTATCGCTATGGCACATAGTCTGGCCCACACGAAACTCACTATTTTACGCTGCAGAGTAGTAGTTACACTCTCAGAGACAACGGAGGAAACTAAATTACTCCCAAAAATTATCCGTAACCTCTAATTCCACTAACTGAACTAAAATTTCCGATATTATCTGTTGATGCTCCAGCCCTGTGGCTGGTCGGATTGTATCGATAATTTGTTGTGTTTTTTGTTATTTTTTAAGCACGGCAGAGAGCAGGGAAATCAACAGCAATATTTCGGCCACACTCTACCACTTTTCAGAAGGGAGTTTTTGCACGGTCGAAGCGTTATAGCAATTGACCGGATTATCAATTTTCTGCACATGCGCAGTTCAAGTTTCGCATCACTTGCGCATCTGCACATGCGCTGAAAATCGACAGTGCAGTCGATAGCTGTACGTTATGGCATGCAAAAACTCCCAAATATCTGAGCATGTACAACTGCGCATGCGCCGAAGATCGACGTTGCTGTTCGCCACGTTGCGCTTGAAGTCCCTATAGATACGAAATGTGTGGTCGATTCATGCATGGCAACACCCATTCGCCTGCCATTCATACGCGGTTGACGGATTACGTCGACGGCGGCGGAGGCGGTGGTTGCTATGGTCGCCCAGCAGTTGAAGCGCGGTTGTTGTTTTTTTTTTCCTTGGCGAGGGGGCCTTGGACTTTTTTCTCCTGGCCGGGCTCTTGCGCGCGCTTTTGAGAACTCCCGCGTCCTTCAGTGACTCGCCAGTGACAATCGACGCGCGCACCTCAAGACAGCCGTTCTATCCAAACGTACCAGTGAGGAAGGCGAAGACGAAAGCGGTTGAAGACCTGGACCTTAGGGGTCATGGTTAGGGGGGAGGGGTGGACAAAATTTATTCAATCCAGTAAATACACGTATGAAGCGAAATAATTATATTTTAAACCTTGCTGTTATTTCCTATTATTTATTAGTAGTATTTCTTGTAGTTGTTATTATGTTATCATAATCCGTTTTACTAATTTCCAATGGGGACAGAAAATGAAAGAAAACCATTCAGCCTCCGGCCATGCGGGAAATGTCTGTTTTTGTTAGATACTATGGAACTCGAGAAAAATACGAAAACAATGAAGTTTCGATTCTTAGTGAAAAATGCAAATATTTGGTTATGTTATCGTTCTTATTATGGTGCTGTGCGCACCGGCTAATTTCTCATGTTCAGTGCGTCACTCATCACGACACAGCTGACTCATAAGATAGCAAGTCTCTAAGAAAGAGACCGTCTATCATTAATATGTTTCTTTTTATGTGTGGCGTTACGCAACAGCGACTTTTTTCAATTTTCAATCTTTTTCCAATTCAAAAATGTGGCGAATCAGTATTTTCTTGCCGATTCTCGGATATGAAATGTTCAAAATAGAAAAATGTAACTTCAAACAAGTTGAAACCACTGCAAATTTTAAAAAAATTGTTAAAACTTCTTGAAAGCTTCACGGATTTTCTATAATATCCTAATAATCTATGTAAAGAACTTACTATAAAAGTCCTTGACACCTTAATAAAAAAGCTTTTAGCGAGATTTACACTTCTTCCTTTGGTAACTTGTTAATGCAATTTTTGCAATCCCACGGTGTGTTCGTGTACGTTTTTCTAAGGAATAGTTCGATCAACTATATTTTACTTACAAATTACAATTTGTAAATGTTTTTTAAATATATACTTCATTTTAACAGTATAGTTTGCAAATAGTTTATAATATTAAGTTTTATTGCGTAAGTACATGTTTTACAAACGAGCGACGTTTGGAGCGAGTTTTCAAATTTGTAGGAATGCAATAAAGCAATAAATGTGTTACATGCGTTATTTTCTTGTATGACAGCATTATAAATTTATAAGAAAATCAATGTTAATTTGTAGAAACAACTTTATTATGTCGTCAGGGTATTTGACACTGTGCTAAAAAACGTAGTGGTCAGTGTGGTTTTCCACAACCTCACGATTCGCTCGCTGTGATTGGCTGTGTGTGACGTCACAATTATTTGTGCAATAAACTGTTAATACGTCATAATCTGTGCCATAAAAAGCTATTTTATAAACGATTTCTTGCTATGAAAAAGATCCTTCATACTGCTGGTATGCAAAAAAATCTTATTTAACATAAAAAAAATAATCATAAAATATTTAAAAAGAAAAAGTATGTTCTAGTATCTACAATTTCATAAGTACTGAAAAAACATTCTGTTTTTATGCAACAATACAAACGGCTCAAGAAATCGAATGTGAAATACGTTCATAAATCGCGTATCGCTTTTAAGTATTTCAAATAAAGAATGGAAAACGAGATTTTTATACAGAATGCAAAGGAAAATGAAGTACTTATTGAGATATATTTGGATTTTTTGTTGTCCAAAGAGAGCTGCCAAATGACAATGCTTTTGGGTTTCACATTTCTGCAGAATTCAATGAATAGATGCATTAAAATGTACGTTCATTCCGAAACATTTTCAGAACAAAAATACGCCAAAAGATTAAACTATTAATGAGTGTTTCTCGAATCAAAATCTTCTGATATTAAACGAAACTGACACACCTTATTTTTTTCCTACGTAAGCTCATCCTTAATTTTCTCCCTATTTCTCTTTTTCTTTCCTTTTCGTTTTGACTCTCTCCTTTTTTCCTCTCTTACACATTTTCTTTTCTCATACCTTTGTCCATTCGTCATTTTTTTCTCTCTCCTCACAACTTTCTTGTTCCTTACACTTAACTTTCTCCTTCTCTCTCTTTCTCTTTCTCTCTCTCTCCTTGATTCTCACAAGTTGTTCTTCTCTCTCTCCCTCTCTCTCTCGCTCTCCCTCTCTACCTCTCTCTACCTCTCCCTCCCTCTCTTCCTCTCTCTCCCTCCCTCTCTTCCTCTCTCTCCCTCCCTCTCTCCCCCTCTCTCTCCCTCACCCTCCCTCTCTCCCTCCCCCTCCCTCTCTCCCTCTCCCTCCCTTTCCCTCTCCCTTCCTTTCCCTCTCTCCCTCTTTCTCTCTCCCTCTTTCTCTCTCCCTCTTTCTCTCTCCCTCTTTCTCTCTCCCTCTTTCTCTCTCCCTCTTTCTCTCTCCCTCTTTCTCTCTCCCTCTTTCTCTCTCTGTTTCTTGCTTCACAAAATTTTCTCCATCTCCCTTTTCTCTTGCTTTTCTACGTGTTTCCTTTTCTACTCTTTTCTCTCTCCCTTCTCATTTTCTACTCTTTTCTCTCTCCCTTCTCACATCAGCGCAATTGCTTGGTTGTCGACTTGCTCCTACACCTAACCCCTTCTCTTCCCCGTGGGGCATGGAGGTGCCGTGCTTCGCGTGGCGGACAGACGAGGCGAGGCGAGGCGAAGCTGCGTGAATGCACCTGCCCGCCGACCTTCACCTACAGACGCCCGCGCGGGGCCCCGCGGCCGCGCCGCGCCGCGCCACGCCGCTCCGCTCCACGCTGGAGGTGGCGGTGCAGGCTCGCGGCCCGAGCGCGCCCGGGAATGCAGTCGGGACATCGCTCCCGGGACCGTGACTCTCAAGGGCGCGCGGGGCTAAATGTTTTTTCCAATTTGAACATTCATTTAATTCGTGCCAACCTCTGACCGGGAGGTCCTAGGTTCATGATAGCTGGATTTACCACACTAGCTTCATAGCTAGGTCGAGTTCTGTCGCTGTAGCACCCTAACAAACGGGCCACGGACCGCGCGCGATCTTTCCTACCCCTTCCTTGTCCTATCCTCACCCACACTTACTCTAACATTCTCTACACTACCATATATGTTCGGAGCTTACAGTTTGTCTCGAGTAGGGCCGTGACCAGCTAGGGGGTGATACCTGGATGAGGGAAACCCCACAAGCCGCCGTGTTCGTCAGCGCCACATCTTGTCATCCAGCGGGGAAAGAACACCGCCACCTACCGCGTTAAAACATGCACTATATTTGCCGGACTAATGAGGTTAGTAGTTAACGCCGGTAACACTCATAAATAAACCGATATGAATGCGTGCGATACATTCTTTTCGAGAAAACAAATAACTACATTACGACGAGAGCTACGACACAAGTCAAGCTATCATTCACACCAGAAGTCTGTCTCTGCGGTACTTTGACGAGGTAGGACGCCTTCGACGCAGAAGGTGGCAGAGTTGGGGTTCATTACATTGAAGGAATGTATAAATGATATTCGTAGGGAATATGGATATCATACGTCATAAAAGGAATTTCAAATCATATTCAGTGGTACGAAGCACAAAAATGTCATCCCTTTGGACCCTATCCTTGTACATACAGACGTACACCTAGACTCCGTTTGGCTTTCTACCTCTCCACGAACATGCACACACACACACACACACACACACACACACACACACACACACACACATACACACACTTGCACTTAAGCGGGAGAATTTCACTCCGTTAAGGCGGGTACCCGAGCTGTGGCTCCTATTCTTACTCCCCCTCACGCGGGTGCACAAGTATACCATTGTGCTGGCACCCACACGCGCCGGAAGGCGAATGTCGCGACTCGCAGATCCACCCATAATCTTGTCACCAGGAGACGACAAACTTTTCGGTTTGGCCTCGAGGCTGTTACGCCGCTAATTGCATTCGGGACAAGCCCCTCTTGAATACACACGAGTGTCGGGCAATGCCTCGACGAAGCCGAGAGCCCAACTGGGAGCCGCCCGGTTTATTACCTCGCGGATAAGGTGGCTCAGGGCATCTACTGACGTGACCGCAAAGCCTGTGACCTGGAGGACCTAGGGTTCGAGCCTCAACAGTGGTAGAATTTCCGACACTGTCTACAAAACTGGGTCGGATTCAGCCGCTCTCTGGAGCAGAATTCTGGCGGTCGGCTGCTCTGATCGGTAGTTTACCACACGTACATGCACTACACTAACACACTTGTCGGGAGTCCAGTCGGGAAATTATAGATTGTCGCGGTTGCGGCGGTGACGCGTTGGTGGGAGATACACGAGTGAGGAAAACCCCGCGAGTCAACGTGTAGGTCAGCGCCGGATCTCGCCATCCAGCCGGGCAAGATTACCGCCACCTTACGCTGTAAAACATGCGCTACACTTACGGGACTAATGACCTTACGAGCACCAACAGCAACCAATCGATTCTGTAAAGTTATCGATCACACAATCCACGCTGAACTCTCGGCTTCTACGAAGCAAAGTTCGGGTGACGTGAACTACGTTAAGGGACCCTGTGCTTTTAACTCAACAGTAGTTCCTTATTGCATCGCTGCAATGGGCATGAGTTTTATACTCCACATTTTGACAATATTATTTTAGGGGTTAAATATTCCCCGTGGTTACACAGATCAATTGGGACCCATGACTTTAGGGGAGCCAATAACCAAAAAAAAAGTTGTCAGATAACTGTAAAATGTTACAAATTGCCTTCTATTATGAACTTGCACTTTAACGAGTAATTCACTTACTTTGATTATACACTTGCTTTTTATTATGACATAGCACACATAATACTTTCAATCCGAAAATGCTCACCCGTAATGCTATAAGAAAGTACGTGGATTGTTGCTCCCACACGAAAACTATCAATCAAGTTTCAGCAGTGGAAATAGTTAGGCATGACAGACCGCTACCTCTGCGACTGCGAAAATCCTTTGGGAAAAATCTCTTTTCAAACGGATGCCAACTGTCAAGCAGTAATATTACTGCTGTTGTAATTGATAGCCAACTTCCTCTTTGTTCATGTATTTTCATTGCCTTGAACACGGGTGTGGCAAGCTGTCATCTCCCATGCTAGAGATAGTCTAACTTCCTTTGTGAAACAAAAACGGGAGAGGTGGGTCAAGGCATCAACTAAGGTCACTGCAGTACCTCTGACTGGGAGGTCCTAGGCTCGAGTCCCGTCGGTGGCAGAACTTTCGACACTAGCTTGTCAGCTAGGTCAAATTCAGTCGCTGTCTGGTGAAGAATTCTGGCGGTCGGCTGCTCTCATAGGTAGTTTTGCGTGGTTTCTCCGATCAACATCAGGCAAAGGCCGGAGTAGTACCTTATCAAACGGGCCACGAACCGGGGGGGGCGATCTTTCCTTCTTCTTCCTTGTCCTAACCTCACCCCTGACTTACACACACTTACACTTACATGCACTATACTACCACACATGCCGGGAGATCGGTCGGGCGCTCAGAGCTTGTCCCGGATGGGGCGGTGCCCGACTGATGGGAGATAGTACCTGGTTGGGTATCTTTCGCTAGCCGACGGTACGTCGGCGCCGGATCTCGACACACAGTGATTTCCCTTGGGAAGATCACCGCCACCTCCAGAGGAGAAATCATGCGCTACACTTGCGAAACTAATGACATTGTTGATAATGATAATGATGAGGATAATAATAATAATAATAATAATAATAATAATAATAATAATACAAAAGCATACAGTTAGGAAAATGGATATTCTTTTTAATGGCATTTCTACCAGTAATGGAAATTTTAAAGCGCAAAACATAAACTTGGGTAGTTTACCTTATTAACTCCCTGAGCTTACTTAATATATTACTTAGAAAATAGCTTATGAAGGAAACTTAATTAAATGCTAATACTCATCAGATTTTTCACAGTGATTATCACCAGTTTCACATGTATACCAAGAACAATTAGGGGTGGAGAAATATCCCTGTTTTGGGGTTTCCAAACACTTATTCATGAAACCTGTGGGAGAGAAAATATTGAAATTGTCGCCAAGGTCGCTTCACAGCCGAACGCCTTGCGTCTTAGTGGCGGCTGTTATTCCCAGCGTCGTGTGGATTTCGTACTCTCGTGTACTGTCAATTATTCCTCAAATATCATATCGTTTGTGGACTGCAATAGCGGCACAACTCAGAAATCCGGTGTTGAGGTAAACGAGTTTGAAGTTTTCACCTTAAAAGTGCACTTATTCGGTAGCTAGAGAACTAATTTGTTTCGATTCTTCTCACTGTTAAATTCGTAACGAAAACCAGCTGTTAAGGCTGGCTTTTCGTTCTTCTGATACGATCCGATAAGTGGAAATTATAACGGTACAGTATTACGAAAAGGATTTAACAGGTCGCCGTCCGGTACGATCCATCAAAGCAAATTATTTTTGGCTACAAATTATTTTTGGCGAATGAGTAGACTTATTTCATGTTTCATTGATATTCTCTTATGAGAAATTGGTTTTGCGCAAAGTACTGAACGGTACGTGGCCGATAACACAAACAACTGGTACGGTTGGTAGTTGCTGTATATCGGCCTAAAGATGTTAATAACTACAATGTGAGTAATGTTTAAACTTCCCGTTACTTCATTCGATTCGATCAACAATATTCTTCAAACGAAGTTACTAAAACAAACTCTGTAATTATGACTTGACACAACTAACAGCAAATAAATATTTTGAAACAACAATTAGATTGTTTTATTGTTCTATCAAGTCGTTATTCAAGTTTTCAATTTAGGAGTTAATTTTGAAGCATTTAAGAGCGCTTCTCGCAAGACATTACTTGGGGATGTTTTCAAGTCATTATCGCTCACTTAACACCAATTTTCGTTGAAATCGACTTCCGAAAATGTTGTGCCTCCGGTTTCAATTCCATTACACTACCATTCTCAGGCGGTAGTCTGTGTTATTAGGACGCCGTGAAATCACGGCACTCTTTATCTCTGAAGCGCCGACGCAAACAACACGTACGGTGACTCGTAATTGCGGCCCGCTTGATACATTATCTACAAAGAAGGTGAGAGAATTTACGGTTTGTCTGCTCATGGCCAGTTACGTTGTTAGAAGTCATATGATTTAAATTTCGAATAAATACAATGAAATGTATTAGAATAATTTGTAGCATTTATATTCATAATACAACTAATCGAACATAATACACTCGGCGTTTTTCATCAAATGCCTACAATCCCGCTTACTGTGAATCATCACATTAGTACATTTTAATTTTGCATTAATTCATACTAAAAAGAAATGAATGTAATTATTACGAAAATATATTTGGCAAATGTATTTCGAAATTTCGGTCCGGATTTTTTCGTAGCCTCATCTAGGGCCATTACGTGCAAATGCTCACTTTCTGGACAAGTCAAGAAAATTAATTCGCAATTCAAACTACATGTTAAAATATTGATGAAATGTATATTATTTCATAAATGCAAAAAACCTTAACTATTTTATTAACAAAACACAAAATCTTGAACCTAATTAAAATTTTAAAAAATAGATTATGAATATTTGAAAAAAATTGACGCACACAAACGCCTCGGGACTCGAACCCTTCGACCTCCCTGTCAGAGACACTACAGTGTCGTCAGTCAATGCCCTAATTCACTTTTGCAGGTAGCTCTCTTGGATGAGTGAAAACGTAGGTACTTAAGAAACATCATGACCCAGTAGCAATTGGATAATGTTATCATGACATCACCTATAAACATAAAGATTCGCAGGCTCCTCCCTTTCTGCACGATTTAGTAGCCCTATATATAGCAGTTAGTGAGCATCGCAACACTACCACACAGCGTTACAAAATTAGTAGTATGTAATGCAAGTTAAGATAATTCAGTATTGCTTGTATTGTTTATATATGGTAGCGCACCTAACGGGAATCTGGGGCTCCTACCACTCCTCGCAATGCAATGAAGCATATTAATATCCAATGATACATTTCCGTATCACACTATACACGTGAAGACCCCCCCTCTCATTCTTGCGTGTTGTTTACAGGTGACTATTTTCCAGTTGAATAGCTTCTAAGTTTATTGTTATTGAAATGTGAATACCTTCGGCAAAACTCGATCTCTTCTTAATCACCAAGTTCTCGTGTTCCTTGTCAACTTCAATAAATCAAAAGAGAAATAGTAGTGATGCTAAATAAACATCCGCGGAGGAAGTAGCATTTCAATCATTTCCTTTGACGTTCCACTACATTTTACGAACCAGAGACGGTGAAGTCAGTCTTTCGTTGAAATTCTGTGTTTAGAAATGTTTAGAGTGATGGGGATGGATTATTAGGTTTTAATGTACCTCAACCTAACACGAACATCAGCAAAGGTGGCTTAGGGCATCTACTCATGTCACTGCAATGCCTCTGACTGTAAGGTCCTCGGCTCGAATCCCGGCAGGATTTTCGACACTGACCAGATACCTAGGTGAAATTCAGCTGCTGTCTGGAGGAGAATTCTTGCGGCCGGCTGCTCTAATCAATAGTTTTCCGTGCTTTCTTCAATCAATGCCAGGCGAATGTCGAAGCAGTACTTTATCGAACGGACCAGGAACCGCGCGCGATCTTTCCTTCCTGTTCCTTATCTTATCCTCAACCCTTACTTACACTTAGACTTACTACATGCAGTACACTAGAACACATGTCTGGGGACCGGTCGGGAGCTTAGAGCTTGTCCCGCCAGAGGCGGTGCCACGTTGGCGGGAGATACCTGGCTGGGGAAAAGCCCCGCAAGTCGACGTAGGTCGGCGCCGGATCTCGCCTTCCAGCTGCGAACGACCACTGACACATCGCGCGATAAAAACATGCTCTACACTTACGGGACTAAGGAACATAACAATTGATCTGACTAGTTGACGCTCCCGGAATCGCCAATCAATCCAAAAGATGCACAATTCCATTCTTGGATGGAGGCCATTCATATAATACGTTCGCATAATTTACCCTTGTTTTAGATTTAGTTTTTAGATTCATTCAGTCAAAAACAACAGTAAAAAATGTATGTGACGTAGGGGGTGAAATATTGTTTTAACCCGCTTTCTTCATTCCTTGCAATAACTTAACCTTCCGCCCTCCCTGAATGGTTGAAAGAAAGGATGAATTTGGGTGCCAGAGAATGACTGAGTGCCTGAGTGACTGAATGACTGAGTGACTGAGTGACTGAGTGACTGAGTGACTGAGTGACTGAGTGACTGAGTGACTGAGTGACTGAGTGACTGAGTGACTGAGTGACTGAGTGACTGAGTGACTGAGTGACTGAGTGACTGAGTGACTGAGTGACTGAGTGACTGAGTGACTGAGTGACTGAGTGACTGAGTGACTGCGTGAATGCGTGAAATAATAAATTTCTTTCGCGAGGCGGCACGGATGCTGACCCCTGTCCCACTGCTTATTTTGCTTTCGGTAAATTCGCCCCCGCTCCACAGAGGACGCTGGGTAAGACACCGGACCCACTGCACCGACGTGAACGCCGGCACCACCACGCACGTGGCCCGCGCGGCGGAGCGAGGCACTCACCATTAGGCGAAGAGCAGCCGAGTCCCTGCGCGCTGACGGACGAACGGGCGAAGGCGGCGGCGGCTGCAGCGGCGACGGCGGCGGCGGCGACGACAGCGACAGCGGCCAGTCGCCGCCTCTTCCATGACACACCCACACTCACCACCGGCGGCGGCACCACCACCACACCACACCACACCACACTACACAACACACACGACACACGCGGCACTTCGTGTCGACACGCCTCGTCTCGGAACGTCACGTCACGCTTCCAACACTGGACGGCACGTCACCACTCGACACGGCGACACTTCGCGACGCGGGCAAGGGCCACGACACGGCATGGCACGTCACACTTGGACACGGGGGCCGGCATGTCACGAGATAGAGAGCTCGACACGACACGTCACGTCACACTCGGGCACGGGGCCGGCACGTCACAGGACAACACGACAGTCGGCGCCGCTGCATGGCACGGCGCCCCGGGCACCGTCGAAGACGCGCACGGCGTCGACCGCAGCGAGCAGACAGGCCGGGCAAGCCAGCCGGCCGGGCAGGAGGCAGGCACGTCGCGAGCAGTCGCGAGGACGACGACTGTCACGCGTTCGCCCGCGCTCGCAGCGGCCGCCGCCGCCGCTGCTGCTGCCCGCCGCCGCCGCGCCGCGGCGCTAGCGAACGACCGCGCGCGCGCGCGAGCGAGCGAGCGCTCTCCGCCAAAACGGTAGGCGCGCGGCGCAGCTCGCTCCAGTACGCGCCCGACTGGCGCGGCAGCCTCGCCTCCTCGCCGCAGGAGCCGCCCGGCTGCCTTCCTTAGCGGAGCGTCTCGACTGCGGGATGGGCGCGGCTGCAGACCGACCCGGCTCGCCGCAGGAAGCGCCTGGCTGTCGGGGTGCAGGATGCTTAAAAATAGTGGTGATGATGATGATGATGATGATGATAATAATAATAATAATAATAATAATAATAATAATAATAATAATAATAATAATAATAATAATAATAACAACAACAACAGCTAATGGTGGCTCAGGGCGTAGCACGCTCACTTTGCAGTTCAAAGGCCCGGGTTCGATCTCCGAGCCGGCCATCCAGACAGGGGTTTTCGTAGTTTTCCTCGGTCAAGAAAAGGCCAAAAAAAGGTCACGATCACATCTCATCATCATCCTATCATCTCATAATTCGTAATTCAAGGCTTAACAACTTTGGCTTACTGTGGTATAGAGCAGAACAGCTAATCCCCATAATGACACTAGTTAATATCTCTCCGGTATAGAATATGGCTGGGCCCCGAAAAATATCGTGGGTTTAAACAAGGTCCACCCGTTTTTCCAAAACTTCCTGAAAACTGTGATGAGCCGATGGAAAACAATGGTATTCGAATCACAAATGAAAAATCTACGGTGGTCTCAAGGTTCTGCGACTTCTTCTAGGAATACAATCTGCTCACATTAAATATTGCTGTTCCTGGTACCACTGGGCTAAGTCAAGGAAATAACATTATATAGTCAGTGGCCTTTGAGAGAAGTTTTCAATCCCGGTGAAAAAATGTGACGCATGAATCGATTGTTGACAAAGAAAATGTGCTGTTACCACCACTCCATCTTAAATTGGGCTTTATGTAAAATTTTGTAAATCAAATGGACAAAAATGGCCAGTTTTACTATCTAAAATTCCTTGGATTAGTACTGCAAGAATTAAAAAAGGCATTTTCATCGGGCCTCAGATCTGTGACTTGATGAAAGATATTACCTTGGTACAGTTGCCGACAGATACTGACAAGGCAGCTTGGCTTACACTGAAATGCGACAATTTCTTGGGAAACGTGATGACTGAGGATTACAAGGAACTGAGGGAACATGTGCTGGACTGTTTCAAGTCTACGGGGTGCAGAATGTCTCTGAAATTACCTTTCCTTCATTCCCATTTCGATTTCTTCCCACCTAATCTCGGAGAAGTGAGTGACGAACTTGATGAACGATTTCACGAAGATATTGCTGCCTTAGAAAGGCAATGTAAGAAACAATGGTCACTAAATCTTTTGACGGATTACTGCTGAACTCTCCGACAATAAGTATCATCATCCACCCACAAATGACAAGTTTCCAGGAAATGTTTCGAACTTGTAAGTACATTTCAAGCTTTATTCAGATTTGTCGTACTGTTTTCGCTTCATGTTTTGTAATGCAAACAATTAATTATACAAATAATACAAACATTTTTTGTAATACAAATAATTTTTACTTGATCTGTAGATAAACACACTACAGATTCCGACTGTGTTGTTATTGAATCGTTTCCAAGTTTCTCGAAAGAGGTATCTTTCTCAAAATTGAGGCGTATCATTTCCAGAAAAAACTGGTACGTGATAGAATAGTTCTGATTTCATTTCCGAAATCAGCACATGTGATTAAGAAAAATAACACGTACTTTCATCTCGAGGCAAGACAAAAAATTCAAATTTGTTGCTCTGTGTTATTTGATCAAACTCGCAGAAGATACAAAACGTAGCTAGTAATATAAAGTTCCGGTGTGCAACATTTCTATCAGTAATATCTCTATTTAAATCCCCAAGACATACAATTGATGATGTAGCGGAAGGGATTTCTGCAACACAATCTTCAAGTTGTGATAGAGCTCTTTCAGCGGATAACGAAGGTAGTCGATAAACTAATAATAGCAGCATTTCTCCACTCTCAGTTAGACACTCGGGTAAGTATATTCCCACACATTCCATAGAATCATTTTCGGGATTAGAAAGTTCTATTCTCGAGAATTTAATAGACTTCTTTAGATAAATAGCGACTCCTCATCTAGTCTGTCTGTTCATCCACACAATCATGTAACCTGGTAACGCCACCAATGCATCATCAGTCCTCCAATCAAGCCAGGTCTCAGAGACTTGAACACATCATAATCACAATATGTGGCAGGTGAGCAATATCGGATAAGCGCGGAACAAGTGAACGAACATTTAAATGACAGATTGACAAGTTTTCTGAAATGTGACGTTTACCACGCAGATTACATGGACCGTAGATATTACATCAGATAGAAAGCTTTTCCAGATTGCTAGCTATTCAGTTCTAATGGGGTAGATTAGCAACTGATAATGTCTGAAAACCCAAAAAAAATAGCGCACCTGAATCCACTAAAACATGGGACAGACGCGGAGAAATGAAACACCTTCATTTCGCAGACATTTTGGTAAAAACGTTGTGCCCATTAATTTTAACTTTTTAACTTATATTTAAACTCATTGTACTGATTTTACGCACGTTGCGGGTTGAACTTTGGGCAATAATTTAACATTCCATTGATGATTATGCAGACACAAAGAAGTCATTTACTGAATGAACTAAAATAATGATTAAGGAAATTGTACTACATACTAATTGAAAAGCGTGATGCTTAGGTTCATCTTAGACGAGCCAGTGAAGGACGGCTGCAGAAATTCGCCAAAGGGGAAAATGTAATTTGTTTTCAGTTTATTTCATTTAATACCCAAGAGCCCTCTCCGTAAGTCATAAATCCCAGTATTTGTAAAAGAATGCATAGACGTGTTCATCCATACAAATCGGCTTACATGGCTCAGGGCATCAGTTGATGTCACTGCAACGCTTCTAACCGGGAGAATGTAGGGTTCGAGTCCTGACTGGCGGCGGGACTTTCCACACTCGCTACATAGCTAGCTCGAATTCAGCTGCTGTCTCGAGCACAATTATACTTTTCCTTCCTCTTCCTTGACCTATCCTCACCCCTTACTTACACACACTTACTTACACACGCGGCGGCGACGGTGTAACGGTTAGCGTATCGGAATGTTATACACAAGATGGCTCAAATCCCATCAAAGCTGTGGATTTTTAAGGGGAACAAATCCTTCGTACGCCTTCCTTAGGAGGGGAAGTAAAGCCGGCTGTCCCATGTTAGTAGATTTACGTGCATTGAAAAGATCCTCAAGCCTATGAGCTAAATTCAAATCGCCTGTTTCGTCGCCCAAGAAATACCTCATTCCTCTGCTAGTTGGTGAAAGGAGCGTAGAGAAATTTGCGCGGTCAGACGGAAGAGTGGGCCTGATAGCCCGAGTCTCGCCACGTAAAATAAAGCAGCAATCAATCAATCAACATTTACACTTACGTGCCACACGTTTTCGGAGACCATTCGTGAGCTTGGAGCTTGTCTCGGCTGGTGGGAGATACCTGGTTGAGGGAAAACTGACGTGCTAGGTCGGCGCCGGATGTCGCCTCTCAGAGGGATCACCACCGCCTCCCGCCACAAAACATGCGCTACCCTTGCGGGACGAGTGACCTTTGCAGTTGACGCGCCCGGGAACACAAGTTGCCCAGGTGAGGAGATTTCGGGGGCGGCAGCGCTCGCAGTGAAGGTAGCGTCCGTGCACAGTCACCGCCTCAGAAGAATCGTCATTGCTCGACCGGGGGGCAACCGACTGTAGAAATTGCTCGAGCGTCCACTGCCAAGAGGGCAGATAGCCGATCGGTCGCGGGCGGTTGTTTTTCCACAGAACGCAGAGCTCTAATCCCATTACCCTCGCTCGGTGCGATTCCGCGGAGTGCGATATTCTTACCGTGACCGTTCACCGTCGGTGTCTCTCACGGTTACCAGTCAATTGGTCCACGGGTAAACGTCCACTGCAAAGATGTCCAGGCGTGGAAATGTCCACTAGAATGAATGTCCACATCATTATAGGTCTAATACTGTGTCGCTCAAGTTATACTGGACGTATTTCAGTGGAATGTATTGTGGACATTACGTTTATTGGACATTATGCCAGAGCCGAATTAATCCACGGACCAGAGGAGCTAGGGTACAGGGTCCCCGAAAGAATTTAATTCTAAATTTTCCAAAGAAATAAAATAAAACGTATAAAAAAGTGATCTATAGCTGAGCTCTACGCAAAAAGTTGGCATAACGAAGTGATGTGTCGCGCATCATTGTGTAATACTTGTAATATGGATTGTTGCTGGTTGATGCGTGTCAGTTTTATATTATACAATTCAATAAAAATGAAAATTAATTTGTAGTATTTTTCAATGTAATTAAAAATCTGTTATTCTTACTTATACACACCTGTGTAATTTTTTTTAATAATAATATTAAATTAAAGCACTAAAAAATACTTTCAAAATATTTTTAAATAAATACAAAATACAATGTGAATTGATAGGATTTTCTTTGTACATCTTTATATTGAAATGAGATTGGTCGAATTAAGAATAGGGGGAGACAAATTAATCTAGGGGCCCCCAACTCTGGTAAAACGGCCCTGCATTACGCAATGAACATTACGGTGTGATCATCAGTATCAACAGCTCACTACAAAAACTTCACATATAATACATGTACATTATTTTACACCTTGCCAGATGACATTAAACGGTTAAATTCGATACAAAAGTTTAAGTCCTAAGTAAAATATTTTCTGCTGCACAACTGTTTCTATACAATTAGAGACTATGCCTAGCATCCATAGGTATAGTCCAATCCAAAAGAAAAGTAATATTAATTTTAACACTGACATTTAATGTATTTTATACCATTTGGATTGTATAATTGTAAAGAACCTGTAACAAGTATTGTACTTCAGCTTCTGCGTCAATGACCCCCATCTCGATTAGGTTTTCGTCCACTTTCCCAGATCCTCGAGCATATGCTGAGATGGCTTTTTGTTTTGATTCTGGACATAAATATAACTTCAAATTAACTTCTCCCCATAGCACGTTACACACAGTTTTTAAGTGTTTTTGATGTAAATAAATGAATAAATAAATCATTCTTGCTGTGAACTTTGTGTTAATTGGACATTATTCTGTGAATTGGTTGACCTGAACCCTTCTTCACAAGCATCGTGGCATCAGTACGGGACCTTCAGGAGGTTCTGTAAACGGTGGATCTGCCGTTCATGAATGGCTAGCCCCCGCCGGAACTCTCTCATTTGAACAACATCGTGTTACCACTGTCGCCTCGCGACTGTGCAACAATTAATCACAAAAATACCATATTTTATTATTATGAGATTGCAAATATATACACACTCGGCAGGATTTTTTTGGAATCTATGTCCTTAAATAACTCCTAAACAAAGCGTTCTAGAGGATTAAAAACTGAAACTTTGCGGTGGTCTCAAAGAAACGTTTCTCACTCCGTAATTCACAGGATGAGATGTTTTGGACTATTCAATTACATTTTCGCTGGGGCAGAGGGTAAGAGGGAGAGGGCGAGAGGTAGGAGAGGGAGGGGAAGGTGGAAAGAGAGGGGAGAGAGGGAGACGAAGAGAGAGAAAGGGAGATGAATGGCAGAACAACGTCTGTCGGGTTCTGACAGTAAGCAATATAGCTTGGGGTTACTAATATAACTCCCAGTTACAAATTGAAACTTTGTTTGCCCATAAGCGCGAAAAATAAGTGCAGTTAGGCATCAAATCTCAAACAGAACCAATTATAATCTGTCTTTAGAATAAATTATGAGCTAAGAGTGTACATTTCAAATGTCGCGCCTTTTAATTCTCCGCAAACTCCGCAAACTTCAGTGCAGCGGAAAAACAAAGCGAAGGTCCAAAGACCAAATGCTTCGAAACTACTACTACTACTACATTACTTCGAAAATGCTGAAGCGGAGTAAAATACGGAGTATAGGGAAAGTTATGTAAATGCTGCGGGAAATCGATTTCGGGATTTCAACGAAAATACACGTTTTGGGGTCCCCAGATACAGAAAACGTGTTGTTGTTATTGTTGTTTTCAAAACTTCCGTCTGTCCGTCCGTCTGGTATCTGTGAACACTACTAGCGTCTAAACCATACGTAGGATTTTTGCAAATTGAAGAAACCCGTGTCGATCTGGCTTGAGTCGAATCTTTGAGAATTTGAAAAAAAAAAAAACACTAAAATTTGGGGGTACTTTAGATGAAGCACCCCGCACCATTTTCCAAAATTTCTCAAAAGCGGCTCCAATTTTTTCTTCAAATTTCTTGTAAGAATAGAGGGACGTGCACTTTTAAAGGTGATATAGATTAGATTTTCAGGTTTAACTATAAATTTTTGAAAATTTCACAATTTTTCGGTTGTCATCTTACATCTACAAAATTGTCTCTCACGACGTTGATATTTACGTTAGCAGCGATTTGTTCATTTTATTATATTTACGAGTACGTGTGCTTTAAATAATGTCCTATAAATTTTCTCGAAAACTCGCCCGTATTCTGTGAAAACTAGCTCAAAATTCCGCATTTTCAGAAACGCTCAAACGCTACTTTCCCAAAAACGGCTCCAAACATTTTCTTCAAAACTTTTGAACGGATAGTCCTAATTGCACGCTTTAATTTGACTTAAAGTTCATTTAGCGGTATTTTTTTTGTTTTCTCAAAAATTACACAAATATAATTTTTTTACGATCTCTCGCGCCATTAATATTCACACTTCTAGCAACTTGTAAACACTATTGTATTTGTGAGTTAATGTACATCAAATTATTTCAAATTAAATTTTTTGAAAACTCAAAAAATCGCGTGAAAAATAGCTTCAAATTTCAAATTTACAGTAGCGCTTAAGCACCATTTTCTTTAAAATGGCTGCAAATTTTCCAAAGGAAATTGTTATTTAGGATGATGTTTTACTGTTCTTTAATATCCTTAAAATAATATTTGCGTTCAACCATTAGAAAACCGATTTTTTTAATTCAAAAAATGTACTTTGGCGGCGATGGCAGCTGGCAAGAGTATGTGGCAAGTTCGTATAGCTAGCCGAGACCAGAGGAAATAGAAAACTAATTCGGGAAAGTTTGTGCCATTCTGTAGCCCCACTAGTTTCATACTTTAAAAAAAGGTCATGTCCGGAGAAAAGAGGGCACGTGGTAATTCTACACATGAAATCAGCCTGCCAAAATTAGCAAGATTCCGTTAAAAAATCTCATGCAACTAAAGTTTCGAAGAAAGAAAAATTAACACAGAAAGAAAAATTAACACAGAAAGAAAAATTAACACAGAAAGAAAAATAAACACAGAAATAAAAAAAGCACCAAATTTACATTTTGACTGCTTTTCTATTTCCAGGTTAATTTTTCTTTCTGAACAAATATATTCATTTCTTTTGTAAATAATAAACAATTTACATGTTTCTGGAGTGTATCTATGCTTCTACGATGCAAATTTTTGCCTAGAAAGCTTTTCTTTCAACCAACTTTTGAGTGTTTATAAAGGCTCAACCTCTCAGAATACCCCAGTAGTTTATAAGACAAAATATGCTTAACATTGTCTTAAGAGCTTATTTTCGAAGTTTCGAAGTCCCCCCCCCCCCGCACATTCTGTATATAAAACTAAGACGTGAGAGTTACACCATTTATAACTCAAGAAAGCTGGACCAATTTTAATTATCTCTGATTTGTTGGATTCATCTCCGCCCGAATAGCAGAATAACTATTAAATTATCGGAAAAATTCACGAAAAAAAAGAACAAAGAACAAAACTAAATATTCACGTCAAATGCAATCCGCAAAACCCTGTAGAATTTGTGACTCCATATCAATAAATAACTCCTAATCGAAGCTTTCTAGGGATGAATAACTAAAATGTTGAAGGCAAAGACCTCGAAGAAACGTGTCCTACATTGTAATCTAGAGGATGAGATCTTCTTGAACATTCTGTTACATTTTTGCTGGTCTGGAGCTTCTCGATACTACCCCCACCTGCTCAGAGACGTGCAGAATCTGCAACTAAATGTATATGAGAGGGACAGAGAAAGAAAGTGACACGGACAGAGAGAGAAGGGGGAGAGACGAAAGGAGGAGGAGACGGAGGAAGAGAGTGACGGAAGGAGAGAGACGAAGAGAGAGAGACGGAGAGATAGAGATGAACAGAGACGGAGAGATAGAGATGGAGAGAGACGGAGAGAGATGCAGGGAGAGTGAAAGGCAGACGGAGATACGAAGAGAGACGGGAGTCGAAGAGAGAGGGGGAGTCGAAGAGAGAGGGGGAGTCGAAGAGAGAGGGGGAGTCGAAGAGAGAGGGGGAGTCAAAGAGAGAGAGAGAGAGAGAGAGAGAGAGAGACAGAAAGTCGAACAACATGAGCTGCTAATTTCTTGAAAGTTTACTCCACCTTTTCTCTTTTATCGCTTCTTGGCGTTTGATTATTCATTTGGAATAATTTTCTGTATTTACTGTAGAATTCCCGCCAAAGTGGCTCAGGGCATCGACTGATGTCACTACAGTACCTCTGACCGAAAGGTCAAAGGGTTCGAATCACGACTGTGGCTCATTTTCGACACTATCTAATTGTCTTGTCGAATTCAGCCGCTGTCTGTAGGAGAATTCTAGCGGCCGGCTGCTCTGATCGGTAGTGCGGGAATTCTGGATTTAAAACCCAAATAGTATTAGTTATATTTCTCCGTATATAAGTATAAGGGAAAGTAACAAGTGGTGCAACACAATGGCACAGACTTTCCCAAATTATATTTATATTTCCTTTAGTCTCGCCTAGATATTCAAACTTGCCACATACGCTTGTCAGCTGCCATCTACCGCCGCCCAAAGTACATTATTTTGAAATTTTCTTAATTTTTACGTCTCCTAATTGTAGGACGTAAATATTATTTTAAGAACATTAAAGAACAGTCCTAAACAGCAATTTTATTTCACAAATTTGGAGCCGTTTTTAGAAAATGACGTTTAAACGCTACAGTAGATTCGAAATTTGAAGCTATTTTACACAGAAAATTGATGAGTTTTCTGGAAAAGGTCATTAAAACCATTTGAAGCACATTGACTCACAAATACAATAGTGTTTACAAATTGCTGTAAATGTGGATACTAACATCGTGATTTTAAAAAAATATATCTGTGATTTAAAAAAACAACAAAAGAATACATCGAAATTAACTTTATGTCATATTAAACAGTGCAATTAGCACTGTCTGTTCGAAAAGTTTCAGAAAAATTTGGTACCATTTTTTTTTTAAATTGCGTTTGAGCGTTTCTGGAAATGCGGAATTATAGTTTTTACAGAATACGGTTGAGTTTTCGAGAAACTTTACATGACTTTTTTTTAGCACATGTACTCATAAATATATGAACAAATTGCCGATAGTATAAATATTAAGGACATGAGAGACAAGGCAAAAAAATACATTTTTGTAATTTTTTTGGAAAACAGAAGAATAGACCATCGAAATTAAAAGAAAAAAATTGGAGTCGTTTTCGAGAAAATCTTGTTGTTTTTTTACTTTTTTTAAATTGCACGAATCTCACGCAATATTTCGCGAAAACTATTAAAATTTTAAAACAAATATACATGATCTTAATGAAAAAACTCACTATGGAGAACAAATTTTATTTGAAGGAAAAATTTCTATCTTTAATTTTGTAGTTGTAGGAAGACACCGAAAAAAATTCATATTTTCGAAAATTCAGTGTTAACCGTGAAAATTGGACCTATGCCACGTTTATAAATGCATGTTACTCTATTCTTACAAGAAATTTAAGGAAAAAATTTGGAGCCGTTTTTGAGAAAATATTTGAAATGTCTAGAGGGCTTCATGTAAAGTACCCCCAAATTTTGAAGAATGTTTTCCAAAATCTCCAAGTTTTGACTCAACCCAGAAGGATAGGGGATTCTTCAATTTGGAAAAAATCGATGGGTCAAGCATAAGTTAGCAGACTAAACGATATAGCCCTGAAAGAGCCTACAAATAGAAAAGCTAGAAATAGAAGAACCTGCAATAAAACAATGAATTTGACCCTTGCCTCCTCGTAGTAAACATGTGTCGTATAACGAGTACTTTTTATAACCTTTGATAATATGTACTTCCATTTACACTAATAAAACAATTTAGACTGTGTAACGTATTATACTGCGATTTTTTTAATCCTGCCCCTCAAGGCCCTATTTCACGGTGGCATTATGTCAGTTTTTCACATTTTTCTCCGTCGGTTCGCCAGATATCGCATGACTCCCACCGTATAGCAATGCTGGATACGGTCGCGATCATGCGCCATCTAGCGAACCGACGGAGAAAGACGCGAAAAACAGTGGCATAATGCTACCGTGAAGTATGGCCTTGAAGGCGCTTGAGGGGCAGAGTTAGAAAAATCGCAGTATAATTTGATATATGCATATAATTTAAAATTTAATCATAAATGTCCTCACACATTCTATGAGAACAAAGAGAGGAAAATAAACAATGACGTTTTTACACATGTCGATTCCGCCCCCAAAAATTAATTTCAGATCTGAAACCAGCACACTCGGATTAGTTAATAACAATTGACAATAGCAATTGAACAAAAATGTTGTTGACCAGTGTAATAAAGCCTTCAATTGAAAAATTGTATATTTCTTCTTAAAAATCAAATTCCTGTTTGATGAATCTTCAAAGTTGCGTTATTACTATTTATAATTGTCGGTATTAATGTGTTAACAGAGGGCACAAACAAGTGCGAAAAATCATTAAACAAAAATTGCAAAGACTCATGCACTTCTTTCACAAAGGGCACCAGCTACTATTATCTGTTACTATACATCTTCAAATATCTATTACTTTGATATGATTATTGTATAGTTTGCTGATAATATTGTAACTATTTATATTTGCATTTGCATTAACAAATCTTGATATGCAAAGATACATAACAAGTATAAACGGCAGTTTTAATTTGGTAGTACAGAAGACAATAAATTTTATTAAGTTTTAATAATGTTCCAATATGTAGTATCTTATCTTCAAATCTCAAGAAAATATGTTTGTGTGTACCTAATAGAAAACAAACTGCTTGTAATTTATAACTCCTACAACAGGAATCATGAAACAAGTAGATCATGAGAAACTAGGAGTTTCTCCTGTACTGCAACTAACAGTAAATATAGAGAGAATATGTCATAGTATACTACCTTTCTCGTGATTTCCCGATTTTAGCAGCTTTGTAGACACTTCAATCATTTATCCAGCAGACATTAACATACATCAACTTGCATTCACTTGCACAAGCTGTACAATGTACACAACACGTTTCGAGTGAAACACAAAATACCAACAAATGAAGGACATTCGGAAAACGTCGCGAGATTTCATTACGCAATAAACAGCAACCTTCAAAGGATTGAGAAATATAATATCAATTATACAGTAAACATACGAATTCTCCGCACTGTTAATAGGCAATGAAGATGTGAATTTTTATTGTCAGATTAGTATGTTTTATCTTCATATTTTGGCAACACGAGCGGCATATACCCGCCATCTTTGAACAGACTTCAATATGGACAACATTAGTACAATAGAATTTCTTGAAAGAACTTAGTGTGCAACACTGTTGAAATTTCTATTAACCTATACATTTTTTTTATTGAATGCTTTAGAGCTTTACTGAAATGCTTGAGTAGACTTGTTTAAGATTGACACACCTAATTTCTTTTTCATTTCAAAAGAGAAAACAAATTTAATCAATTGCTTCGTGATTAATCACTTAATTCAATCAGCTTTTTATTTATTCTCATTTAATGACATGACTATTTTTTTTCTTTTAAGGATCATGAGTTTTATGTGAAATAAAATTACGTCAAGGAGTCTGAATAAAATAATAAATATAAACTGCAAAAATGATTTGAGGAGAAAATAATATACCAACTCATATTTTATTTTGAAGGAGATATTCATTTCATTAATACCTAAAGCTTAATTTTAATTTTTTATGTTGTAAGTTCAGTACATAAAAGCTGATAATGAAGAGACTACATTTGTTTTTGCAGCAGAGTATTTTGTTATTTGGAGTTTATATCAATTTTTGAAATCATTAGTTGAAACTATTGACCATGCTTTTAATAAACAGAAGTAAAACTATTGCTTTCTAAATGATGAAGGAAATCTATACTTTCTTCCTCAAAAGCATAAATTATTATAACATATCATTAAGGCTAAAGTTGTTATAAAGGATTACATTTTATGAATTAAATTTCTAAGTTATTTCATGGGACATCTGTTTCCTAAATAAATAAAACAATTTTATTTTTAAGGAAATAAGCAATCTTTCTTAACAAGAATTATCATTACTCAATTGTATAAAAGAAGATGCAAATCATCATTTCAAAATGTTCTCATCTGCCCAGTAACTTCAATAGAGAAATGTTGAGCCAAGAATAAATGTTGTTTGTAATAAAAGTGTCAACATTGGTACTATTTTTATTAACTTTGTTCTTAAAATTTTGTAGTATATGTGTTCACTCATAGAAAGATAAACTGATAATGTACTCCTCTATAACAAAGTTAAAATCAAACAGCCTATATATATTTCCAGCCAACATATATTTCCTTCATACACATTTTTAATTTTAAATATCAATTTCCACCACACATTTTATCTTTCTACAAGTGCACCTTAATACATTAATACACATAAATGAATTCACAATTAATACCATTTACACAGTTCACAATTAATGCATAAAAAAGTCACATCATTACTTTCATAATGTTCATACTTAAGTACACATCAGTAGAAATAGTATACAGTACATAGGTTTCACCCACATTTTCATGCAATACAAAAATTACAAAATACTTTTCTTTTACATATTAACTGCATTTTTTTAAATATGCACAGCAAAAGAATGTCAATACAGAATGTACCTGAGGAAGAGAAAGAAGGCCCAGAAACAAATATATGTCAGTTGTTTCTTCTCCTACAGTAGAAGTCTTATAGTCACACTGAAGTACAAAAGTATAGGAGGTAAGTACAGTATCTGGAAGACCAGATGTTAGGTTGTTATTAAGTTATGTTCTAAATGTTTTACAATAAAAAAATATACAAATGAATCAGAAATAGGCAAAGCTTGCTCTAGCTACAATTTTCAGTCACAGAGAGCTTGACAAACTTTTGAAATAAAAAAGACCTAGAAAGGTTTAACTATTAGAAATCTTTAAACAAAATATTTTACATGCAGTCACTAACTTTACAGTCATGTTTCATCCTAATGAAGGTGAATGGATCGATGTTATAAACTTTTCAATAACTTTTAAACTGTAATAATAAATGGAAATTTTTGAGTGAAAATGCAAAATTATTTTGCATAATATTTGCCATAAGATCACCATGAACTAATTGCCCAACATTGAATGAATATTTTTTCCAGAGAGCACAGTATTATCTTATCATCCCCCCAAGTCACATGGCAAGTTCAAAAGCTGTATCTTTAGTTAAAACTTCAAGATTCTAAAATTCCTTGATTTATTTCAAGTGAGATCAAATCAACATAATGAGTTAAAACTGGTAACTTAAGACATTACTACAAATATTTTGAGAAAATTTAGCCGTTCTAATCCTTTAATATTAGATAATAACTTAGATTTGGAGAACAATGATTTTAAAAATAATATGGTTCACAATAATTTTCTTCAATTACTGGATTGAAGGTTCTAAAAAGTCCCAAATCCATTTTCTCTCAGCAAAATCCTGACAAATTGAAATGTAAGCAAAACAATTAAGAAAAACAATAAAGAATTTTAAGTGGAATATAAATGAGACAAATAAAATTCATACTACAGTACTTACTTATGTTTATATTGCTACATTTTCTAAACAAAGAAACATACTTTTATGAATTATGTAATTGTGCATGAATGCCCTTTTTGTTCTCTCAAAATATTCATAGTTACTTATGGGTATATGGCACTATACATTCCCTGAAAGCAGATGTTACTCTGCTGTGTCATATGGCACCATTTACATACATAATATTTATTTTCATAACCTTTCCATTCAAATTCGCTGACCCCATTTGTACTAAGGAAACTTCTCTTCTTAGTACAAATTCTAAGAACTCTAGTAGTTCTAATCTTTTCTTTTACAGGGGCATATTCAGAAAGTATGGTGGGGAGGAAATTTCAATTTGGTGCCCTCATCACACACCACCTCCACCATTCAATATTTTTAAAATAAATATGTAATATGTATGTTGGGAAAAAAATGTATATTCATAAAGTGAATATTCTATTAGATGATATGAAACCTACATATGTTTTGTTTTGAATGAAGTAAAATTACAAAAAATATTTGATGGGAGGGAAACTTATTGGGAGTAAGGCATTACCCCTCCCTCCCCCTGAATTCACCCCTGTACTTTTAGATCACATCAAAACCTCACTTTTTTTTTCTTTCTTTTTTCTTCATTACTGTACTGATATACACTTTCTCACCAGACACAGAAGATTTAATAATTTAAAACATTTATTGCCTAACAGTATAAGTACTGTTTTGTTATTTTATGGAATGATTGATCGGTTCATTCTAAAGTAAAAGAACAGATTTTGACAATTTTCTTTTACTGCATGGAATGGGATACAATTTTCAACCAATTACAACTGTTCCAGTGGTAAAATAAACATTTTATCTTCCACTTCTTATACTTTTTCAGCATCTTCCTTCACCATTTTTTAATACAATATTACAAAAGGTTGAGTTATGGCAAATACTGCTAAATATTGTCATATGACCTGACCCATAAAAATGAGAAGTTGTACAAAAACTTTTGATTATATGACCAGTTTGGAGTGACATATACATGAATGTCCCTCTGAATAAGTACAAATTAAATTAATTTGTAAGCAACAGGTAAAATGGATTTTTAAATATTTAGAACGGCTTATGTACAATCCTTTTATGTAACTGTTATACTTAGAGGCAACCATAAGGCCAGCTAGTGTGTTTCACATGGAATGGAAGTGCAAATCACTGAGACAGACTAGGTCAGTTGCTTGACTTCATTACCGAGTTAAAGAACCACTGACTGCAATACCCATTAAAAGCACTCAAGGAACGTATATTTGTGTTCTCTTCATCTGAGAGCATTTCACCAATGTGAAGGACTTTCCGGAAGTGTATCATGAAGAAAAAATCACTTGAGGTAGAGCTCGACTCTATGCGTCTTCAAAGCACATTCTAACAATTCTCAGGATGTTACTTATTCGCTTTGGAATAGACAACTGATGCCGCATAACTGGCACTCTACTTCACAGGGGGGAGGGGATGAATCACCTTGACTAAATGCAAGTAATTTGGAGGTCCCGAATGTACTAAGCCTTTAATCAGAAATATACACTTTAAGAGGTAATTGGAATAAGTCCCCAACCATATGTATCTCACATTGGTGCTTGAAAAGCATCACAGATACCGAACATTAGGTGATATCATGTTGAATGACAATAGAAAAGCGAAGGCTGCCTGATTGACCCCAGAAAATTGGAATGGAAGAGAAACAGTAGTCAATCACATTTTAGTGCAGTGGAATGTTTTTTCCTATACAGTTTAGCTCTAGCATCCCTTTATTGCAAAGATTACGCATTATTAAGAATCACAATTTTCACAACTTCGTGACTACCTGAATACATAGAACAACTTAATATTTTTCCAAAGATCATCACTTATCAGGAAGTGAAGGATAATTTCATACACAGTGAGTTGATCTCTGTAGCATACTTGCTTAGCCCAATACTTGTCTGAAAACCTGGCACTTAAATTTGATGAATGCATATTTAGCGATCTGATGCAACTAAATATTCGTGATTTGTGCAGACATTTCACAATCATTTACTTGGTACATGGTTCCATTACAATGAAAGAGGCAGAATCTGACAGGAGCTTCTAGGGAGATTGAAAGCCATCAAGTACAATTCTTTTTTTATGAAATCAGTGCACATTAGGGATGTGATACTGACGTCGATGTCTTCAAAACATCAATGTTTTTATAGAAACATGTAAAAGTTAAAATATGAAATAATACCTGATGGTACCAATGTCATGGGACCAAACTAAACGAACACTGTTTGCACTACCTTCTTTGAGTAGACTCATCTCTTCCACAAGAAATGACCCTGATGCCCTAATATTGTTTAAACATTAAACGATTAAATTCGATACATAAGTTTAAGTCCCTAGTAATATCTTTTCTGCTGCACAACTGTTTATGTACTATTAGAGACTATACAGAGCATCCAAAAGGAAAGTAATATTAATTTTCACAACATTTAGTGTATTATTTACCATTTGGATTGTATAATTCTAAAGAACCTGTAAGTATTGTACTTGTTACTCCTAAGTCAATGATCCTGTCTCGATCAGGTTTTCGCAGTTTCCCTGATCCTAGAGCAAATACTGAGATGGCCCCTAGTTTTGCTTCTGGACATAAAGGTAACTTCAATTGAACTTCTCCCCATAGCACGTCACACACAGTTTTTAAATCTTTTTGATGTAAATAAATACATTTCCTACATCTTTCCAGGTATTTCGCACATGGAGAGTCAGCCAATGCATCTGCCGTGGGAGTAGGACCTCCCTTCTTTGGTGAACTGAGGACTATCCCTTTTGAGTAGACCTTAGGTGTTCAGGCTTTAAGCTATACTTCGTCTACTGTTACAATTTGTTTTTTTTGTTTGTTTTGAATTAAATCTTTATTATAAATTAATGAACATGACCACTAACACAGTAAATTTTGTTGCACACAAATATTATGTTGAAGTTATTAAACAAGCTTTAAAATATTGATGTTTAAAAACATTTATATTTTTTGATCAAAGTAATTTTAACATTGATGTTTTAATTTTGAACAATTATGATGGGTAACATTGATGATCTGATACCGATGTCGAATCACTAGTACATTTGCTTTCTTTCCCCCTTCTTTGATATTTCATTTTAATCTGCAATTTTTTTGATGCTGCTTTCTAGTTTAATTTTCCCTTTTAAAATCTGCTCACTATGTTCAACAAAATATCCTAGGGTAAGTTCCCCAAAACAGAATTAAACTACTAGAACAAGCTCATCTCTGAACAATAGAAAAGTATAATTACTCTTCATAAGGAGAATGCATGAAGGCAGAAAGATCATTAATACTCTCAGATATATTATATTATTTTAATATGACTAATGGTGACACCAATCTAAATTAAAATATGATTAAAAGAAGCATTCATTACAAAACTATGCTGGATGTTTAAGTATAGTGCAAAGTATCATTAATTTTGAACAAGTCAATCATTTCATACTATGGAGGTAATAAGTTACATAAAAAAAAATTACTGTAGCATATTATATACTGAATATATAAAAATTATTCCTAGAACTGTATATTCATTTATATAACATTTAAAGTTCATCGTGCAATAATGTTCTAAAAGTTAATCAGTCCCCATAATTTCCATTACCTATTTCAATTTCTTCTTTCTAAATTATTTCTCCCAATGTTTGATTAGTTCACTGATAATTCTCGGTTATCAAAAATAAGCTTCTTTAAATTCAGTTCATTACGCGAACTTCATTAGTACATCATCAAGTCTGCTTAACTTTCCACAATCCACATACACATATTAATAACAATCACATGTTCTCTACACACCAAATTAACTAGCATTAACTTTCTGAAAATTTCAAAAAATTTGAAAAAACAATTGTATTTTTTCTTAACTTTTTAATGATACACTAACAAACAGATACTGAAGCATTTTATCACTTATTTTTACACATGTTTTTCATTTTTTTAAAAATGTTAATACATTTTTTGCTTTAATGTTAATTTATTGTAGACTCCATCTTTCCTGGAAGGGTACACCAAACACAAAAAACTATTGTTGCCTACAGCACATCTCCCAGAACACTGAGGTAGTTAGATAAAAGATCCCAATTACACATCTCGTATTCTGATTTTCATTTTATGCCATCTCCACAATCAGAAATTTCATTTCAGATCTATTTTAAGGATTTTAATGTATTTTATGTTGGTCTAGAAATATTTTTTTACAATACGTGCAGTCTCTACATTCTGGCATTCTGGACTCTTGTTAAGTTACAAATAAAACAGAATAGAGCATTAGCTGAGTTTTAATATATCCTTACGGTTAAAAAAAAGAAACAAAGAAGAAGAAATGGATGCTGCTGCTTCCAGCCAAATATTTTCAGTGAAAAATTCAGATATCTTCAAATTGAGAATTAGCAAAACATAAATAATCATCATTGAGAGCAACAGGATTTGAAATGGTTTAACAACTGTTAGAAGATTTAAAGAGTGAATTCCATCTCCAAAAATATTATTTCGGAGACTAAACGCAATAATTACCACGTATCACACACTGTTTTGCTGGGTTTCCCGTTCTAAATAAGTATTACATTATTTCCTTTCAAAATGCTTCATTTTTTTTTTTTTTTACACCTTTCTGGCTCATTTAAGAAAAAGTTTTTATAATGTTATGAGAGAAAACTCACAAGAACAGAATCCTTCTGGTTAGAAATGCATTCTGAACTTCACTCTGCTTGACAAGTTATAAATACTAAGAGATCACTCACACAAAGTATATAGGCCAAGGAATTCTTAAAAACACGTAAATCACGAAGTGTCCATTTCATCTTTATTTTGTTTTTTAATGGAAAACTATATTTTTATTTACAATATACTTCAATCTATTAATTATTTTATCGAAGCAATTCTAAAGCTGTGTCCTTATCAAGATATTACCATCATTTACCATATGAAAACATTGTAAATAAATTTTTCCAGAAAATTGTAATAAATATTCCAAATTGTTAGCGAGTAAATATAGTTTTACATTTGTTAATATTTCAACATTAATCTAATTATAAACTTCTTTGGGAAGTTTCTTCATTAATCTTTTATAGCCTTTGAGAACCATGTTTTTGACATTTTTGCAGTTTCTGAAGCATGAGATGATTAGTTTCAAGATTGAGCAAAGCAGACAAAATCGCAGATGACAACAGAAACTCATCTTCTTCCTGATATGTTATATTTTTAGCATTGCTACAGAAATTAAAAAGTTGTTGGGAACATTAATCACAATGATTAATAAGAACATGGACCCTCACAAGAATTGGTGAAAGAAGAAAATATACAGGTGATAAATGAAGATGAAAAAAAAGAAAAACTACCATGTGACTTTTTCTTCACTTTCTTTCATCAATAATTCTTTTACTGGAACATAAAAGCAGTTGTCCATCAACAATTTTGAGTTTGTTTACTATTTAATTGCTACACTGATTATGTAAATAAAATTCTCGCTTCAAATATATTTTATCCTTTAAGTAAGCTCTTCATCCTTCAGTTATAAACACCCTGTTATCTTTGAAGAGGACACAACTTCATAGTGCTCCTGGCATATAAATAAGTCAAAATTAGTGCATCGACTTCACAAAAGGTTGCCTTGCATTTAAGTTTGAAAGGGAAGGAACCTTGGGAATCATATCACTAATTTACTGCAACAGACAAATAACAAAAACAAAGGGCTTGTTTTTCAGATGGGTTCAAAATTACGAGTTTATGTATGAAACAGAAGTGCAACAACTAAAAAACTTTGAGTTATGTCAGAGTTGCAGTAAATAACAAAAATGCTTTTCAAACATACACTACACACAATTGGTAGAGATATCTCACTACTCTTTCTTACTACACATAAAACATGTCAGACTTTTCTTGTATAATTTCACTTCAAATCTTGCTATAATGACTCAATTGTATATATCCTGTATGTACAAAAATCACTAAAAATTCATAATTTATTTTACATATATTGTATGTACACATCTTGCATACTACATCATAGAAAATATTTCCACATCTCTCTTATTCTATGTTCTATAAAGATCGACTTTTTAAAGAAAGCTAACATTCAATGAGGTCATAAGCATAAACATCACAACAAATTATATAAAAGACATAAAATAAAAATAAAATTTTTAAAAAAAGAACAGAATTGAGCAAATCCATATGTTCTATGATTTATCTGAGTGAATATGTTCTAAGAACATTGATGATTACTGAAACTTTGTATCTCAATATTGAGGATAAATTTTGGTTTAAAACTCGCACCCACATACATACACACATACATACACACATACATACACACATACATACACACATACATACATACATATACATACACATGCATACACATGCATACACACACTCAAACAGAATACTGCAACTACAATTTTAAAATATAATCACTGATGTTCAGTTTTTGTTGTAGGATGCCTGTTAAGAGAATTTCCACACTGACAATGGGAACAGATGATTTCTTGAATTTGCTGCACAGCTTTTTGTCATCAACAGCAGAAATTATGAAACTCTTTTCAGGCCATTTACCTGGACTAGGATCTTTTGTAAGGAATTGTCCACCACAATTTTCCACAATGCCTGAAATGCAAAACATAACTTCAATGTTTAGGATTGAATGTACTACTTGAAAAATATTAAAAGAAAATATTGCAAAAAAATGGGTGAACATTTTTTGGGCATCATTTACTCCTTTTCAACACAAGAACATATCAAAGGGTTTACAACCTGCTGAATAAAGAAAACACTACTTGACCTTTAATGCTCTACAACATTAATAAAAAATTTAACATAATCTAACATAATCAATAAAGATGAAAAAAATATAATTTTTTGCTTTCTAAATAATATAGAGCAATAAATTGCTCTCCATGTCTCTCCAGGTATTTTACAGAGAAATCCCAGTAAAGTAAGTTTTTGCTACATTGAGTTGAGATTATCTCCTTAGGAACGCAGTGGAATAATAGAGAGAAATGAGTGTTCACTGCAAGTGAATAGAGTATTTTAAACGTGTTATTGATGTGTCCTTGTGAAGAAAGATTGTTCAAAGACATCTACAGTGTTTCTTTAAATATCAACAAAGTTATCTTTCATACGTTAATAAGAAATATAAATAATGAACAATTCATTTTTAGTACCTAGAACTTCAGAGATGATCTTCTGTAGCTAATAATTTTATTAAGTAGTTTTCATAAGCATCAATATGAATGATCAATGAACAATTCATTTTTAGTACCTAGAACTTCAGAGATGATCTTCTGTAGCTAATAATTTTATTAAGTAGTTTTCATAAGCATCAATAGGTTGCTGTTCTAGGAAAGAAAAGGTCTGCTGATAGGAATAATTGGATAATGGATATAAAACTGTCATTTTAAAAATGTAAACTTGAATTGTATAAATGTTATATGGAGGCAAGAATTATTGGTTCATTGTGCTTGCCAATACAGAACAAGAAACAATAACAACTTGTGTTATGAAAGCACAAGTTGAAACATGTAGTCCACAATGTTCAAATATTGCTTATTGCAGCTATGGTTTTGCACAGTAGTAAGCACAATAGCAAGGGACACAAATTTTTTCACTTGAGACAACAATCTAACAAATGCAAATTTAACAAACTCTTAACAGAAATCAAGAATATTCTGTAGAATGCATGTTGCGTTTGGAAGAAAAAATGCTCCTTACATGTTTGAATGGCTGTTTATTGGTTGGCAAGTCTCATTAATTATGATTTGCTCATCATTATGGGACTAAGAAATGCAACCTTTTTCCCTTTAGCATCCTGGTCATTTACACCTTACTGCTTCTTCATATCACTTGCAGTTTACTTTTGTTTAAGTTTTAAAGCATCATGGATTTTGACTGTACAATCACTAAGTTTCTTGAGATCACTTTCTTGATATTCCTATAATTAACCCATTAATGCCCAGTCCTCATTTGGGGATGCACATATCTGATAAACTCGAATTTGCTTCTTTTAAAATAATCTGTAAATTTTATTTCTTCAAAAGACATAGACATCCTAAATGAAGCATACAAGCAAGTTTCGGCGTTCCTGAATGCCACATGTCAATTTAGCCAAGATAGTTAAAGCACTGTACACTTCTAGCCACGAAATATTCATGCATTGGTTTGAATCTTCATTTTCATCTGTAGTTAAGTCAGAGATAGAGGCCAGTGTAAAGCAAACAGTTTGGTCCATACCGAAGCTGACAGGGTATATGCAGCTAAGGTTTAACAGATTTGCTACTTTTTATAGAAAAAATGCTCATATAACCCTTTTGGCACTTCGGAGCACTCTAATAGTATAATTTAGCAACAAAACAATGGATTGCGAACTTGCAAGAACATGCAACCAGAGTCTCAATAATGACTGTGTGGTTACAGACCTGACAGCAATGGGCAAGCCCTATGTGCATAAAATTAATTTGGGCATTAACAGGTTAAGGAGACTTACCAGAGGCACACTTTTCTCCATTGAGAATGAGCCACTGTAAAGAATGAACATAGACAAAGAGTTCTTTTCAAAACGCATTATAAATATTGCTGCTTTGTAAAAAGAAATCTGTTTGTAATTTCACATTTCATTCTCTTACTACATTTTGTTGGCATTGTCTGATTTTTCTAGTATGTTGGGTGTTTTCTTGAAATAATCCAACCAACCCAATGATTAACCCATTAACTGTTTTATTCCTAAGGATTTTGCAACAGCAAGTGGCTTTGCAATAATCCTGAAATTTGAATATTTTTTTATCTTGCAGTGGTTAAACAATTTCTCATATAAGCAATAGCAATCACACAACTAAGCATCCTTTTCCGCCAGAAGTTGCCCGACATATGGTTGTGTTTCTCAATGGGGATAAAGGCCATCTCGATATGGCTTCCTTTCCTCTAGACATATTTTTGTCAACGCATGAATGTACAAGATACAAGTACGCAATTACCCCAAATAGATGGTTCTTCATCTTAAACTGCAGGATTACATTAAATAATTAATGACAGCAGATGAAGCTGGCATACTTGTACCAAGTTACAATTAAAACCTGCAAGTAAATTGTATTATACACACCTACAGTCAAATTTAATACCAACCCTCTCACAATTATTTATCTACTTGAACAACAATTTCCTCTTCATCATGAGTTCATACAGTACAACCTCTCTTTGAATGCATCAACTGCCCTACCCGAAACACAATCATGTAGAAGACCGTTCCAACTGTTGACAACCCTGTTTGATGAGGAAAGACCAAGTTTCTGTCCACACTTTCTCCTTCAGATGATGTCTCCAAAGTCTGCTGTCCATGGCCCTGACTAAGATCTTTCTGTTTTTGACCCGGAAGCTGCAAGGTATGTACGACCCAGTTTGCTTATGTATACAGTGTCTATTTTGTCTGGCATTCAAGGTCTA
This sequence comes from Gryllus longicercus, assembly GCA_038098605.1. Taxonomy (NCBI): domain Eukaryota; kingdom Metazoa; phylum Arthropoda; class Insecta; order Orthoptera; family Gryllidae; genus Gryllus; species Gryllus longicercus. The sequence goes on from JAZDUA010000400.1 coordinate 1,021,042, forward strand.
TTTTTATGTATATAATATTTTGTAATAACTTATACCTAATTTTATATTATTCATGTATTAATGTAATTTTATTTTGGTATTCTAATTTTAGCTCTGAGGATGATAGCTACACTATCGAAACAATCATTAACAAAATAAATTTTTAATACCAGACAACACCTTTAATTTACCATATTTAATCTTTCTCAAGTTTTGGATAACGTATATGCCATTCACGTTCCTAAATGTTTCAACATTATCATTTCCATTGCTTCTTTGTTGAAGTGTGAAAAGCCATATTTTTTTCACTTCACAAGTTATGTGAGAGTTCAGTGGTACCCATGTGACCTTTTATTGAATTTTTTCAATCTGATCAACATCTTTCTTGAAATATCTCGTATAATGTGGACATATTCAAAAATGGGTCTAATATACACAATGGATATTTTCTTGGTGGCTAGAACTTGAGAAAGGATTTTCATATGAGATACAGAAGGCTGTTGGTTTGCCTAGTCACAGCAGCAATGTTTCACCTTCCTTTGTATCTAGCGCTTCAATCTTTTGTTTTTTACAGTGGCAGTTTCTCAGGGGAGAGAAGGGATGAACATCCTTCTCACTTGAAGTAGTAGGCTTCCGCGGCCGGAGTCATATGAATGATCTTAGCTCTCTGGGTGACACCTTGTAGAAGGCCGTGTTGCCAACATTTCAACCATCTTGTCATGGTCTTTCTCAGGGCTGGTCTGTGCCAGAGTGGTCAGCGCTCAGGTTTATATATGGGTGGGGTCGAGTACGAATGGCTGAAATAGCCGGCCAATCGGAAGGCCGCACTTCATCATCATCCTCCACACTTATTTTCGTTGTCCCATTTTTTTTTTCCGTAAGAGGAAATTTATTTCGATCGAGTTTCTAACTTACGCATGCCTTGAACCTTCCTGAAAACAAGCGCAACCAATGGAAGTCGCTCTGAATAGCACTGAAGGGGAATACTCTGCCTTTCCTCTCCTTGTGTGTTAATTGTTTATCTCTCTCAGTACTCCTGTAGTGAGAAGAGAACAAGTGTTTTAATGCAGCTATATGGCAAAAGGGGAGAATCTTCTCCCTTAAATTGACATCCATTAGATTCTTTTTGAACCAGAAGAATGCTCCATGGTCGGTGAGCCATGTAGACAAGGGACAGACCAGAGGGTCAAATGTGGCCACAGTAGCAAGCTGGTGTAATACGATACCAGTAGAATTTGGCCATGGCTTTCTCTTAAGAAACCTGCATGAGCGCCATTGGTAATTTTACCTTTTAGAGATTTAAATGACACGTGATGAATCAGTAAATCTAAAACCATAAAACGGGGTGACTAGAGACAGATTTGAGACTTTTTTTTGGTAGAATTTTCTGTATCTATCTTTGTCACATGAATTATGGTTGGGTAGTGAAATTTCTACTTCAGCTATTAAATGAGATAAATCTCAGGAAAATCATGATTCTGGAAGGTTTTATCACAATATTACTGTTGTCTCATGGCACCCCTGTGGTTGGGATGACTTGAGACAACACTGTAATCGGATATCTATCGTATGTAACATCGCTTCTGGAGTAAAATGAAACAAGCAAAATTGTTTTTACAAATATATTCATGTGATTTCATGTTATCCAAGTAATAAAAGTATAAATAATTTTAAGATGGTATTTAAAAGAATGTAAAAATAAAAGAAGAATCACATATTTAGGGTAAAGAGGTCGAATCTCACGGCCCCTTCTCAACTCTGTTGGTGGTTCCAATTTAAGAACATTCTGAACATGGAAAGATGAAATGTCTTCTGACTAAGGGTAAATATATGCATCTCTTTTCTTCCAACTCTCTTAAAAACCTGGTAGAAAGAGTATTTTCTTCCTTTTGCATATTTGTCTGGTGAACCTGTCATCATTGCTTTTCTCAGTGGTAAAGTTCACCAAAACAAAGTCTCCACAACCTTTATCTGGTGAAATAGTAATTGGGTCTTCCCCATTTACGAGACCTTCATAACCTGGCTGCTCTATTGCTTCCATAACTCCTGGATCACATCTATCATTACTCTCTTGATCAGTACTTGTGCCAGTGCTTTTTCCGGCAAGGACGTTTAAACATTTTCATGGCAAAACTGGATTCCTTGAGAAGTTCAATTAAAGAATCTGTTCACAAAGATGAAAAACTGTTTTAGACCATGTTCGGTATTTTCTTCAGGACCCGATTTCTATCGCACAGGAAAAATGCCAGCCGCTCTGAAACCTCTTGGCAAATTCTTTGCAGAATTTGCTCCAATTTTTTGTAAGGTGCTGATTAGAAGAGAAGGAATTAATTCCTTCCGTAAATACCCTTTGCTTCACTTCTTCCAACTCAGTAGTACATCACAACCGAAGAGGGTCAAAATTGCCACTTCTTGGTGGCTGACATAGTGGCTGCTGTTTGGAACCAAAAGGGCAAAGTTTGTTTTCTTTGAGAAGAATTTGAATGACCTTTTCTGAAACGTGGCTTGAAAGGCTGTCCTCAATTAAAACTTTTTTCTCAACAGAATGTTAACTCTGAAAATATGGTAGATATATGGACAAAAACAAGTCTTCAAAGATGTGCCGATTGAACCAACCCAATTTTGTCTTGATATATCGTGCCCCTGAAGGGCCATTTCTACACCATGTTTCTCACAAACATTCAGCCTTGTAACAAACATATGGAGAAACTGAAGTTCTATCAGCACTTCCAGCAAACATTACCGATATTGCAGTTTTGGTTGAATTCAGAATGTTTTACACCCCAGTTTGACACCTACCTTCTGCTTTCCTGCATTGTCTATGAAAGTTTCGTCATATCTCACAATACATGAGGAAGACTAGCTTCAATACTTCAAGTTGTCAAAATATTGATAGATTGTCTTTGTAGCGCACTAATGCATTCTCATTTAACTGATGAGTCAAGACGTTTGCGTGTCTACTGAGAAAAGACATGGCCCATTCCACCCCTGGGCAGTTAATCCAGAATTTCTTTTCATTTTTCTCCCACCTGAACAGAAACCCCATGTATCTGCAGCTATAATACCTTCCACACGGTACTTTTCTTCATTAGAAGATAATATTAGTTATCCCCCTGGCGAGTTTGTATATTTCCCTTGTAGTCTTCGATGCAGGGAATCTCTGGTTACTCCAAACTTTTCAGCCATGGCTTGCAGAGATTATGAAGGAGGTTTGGGAAGGTTTATAGTTTACTGCTTTTGTAGGCTCTCAACGTCATAATTTTGATAAGGTCTGGACCCCATCTGGGCTTTCTCTTGTACACTCTGTCCATGTCTCAAGGTACCCAAAGATGACATAAACTAAAATTTAACCTGTAAGTACAGCTGGTGAGGGGAATTAACATTAGAAATTCCATGAGCTGTCCGTGAATTCACGGTTTCACATCGTGTATTGAAATCTAGTTTTTACCCAATAAATTTATTATTTCAATAAGAAGTATATGAGTACTTACAATTAGCAAAAATTTCGTGCAGAAATCAGGACTTTTTTCTACCGCTTCTTGCAACCATTATGACTGCAAAGTATGTTTAAACCTTCCCACAAACTGTCAACAATAACATTGAAAAATTCCCGCTTGCTATCCAATGTTCTGTGCATGCGTGTCAGTTTTCCATGGCAAAAAGCACAAGAAGATTTGTCGCAAGACACCCCAGTGTCTCAAGACACCCCAGCGTTTCAAGTCACTCTGTTTTACAGTAAGCAAAATGTTATGAAAAGGTAACCTTCATATGCATCAATAAATGTGTATAAAATGATGTGTGTTATTGATTGTTTATAATAAAAAAGGATAAAATATAAGAACATTTTAAGATCTCCCATAGAAAATTCACAGCAATCCATAGCTACATTATGTGAAAGGTATTCACTTCTTCCCAGTGGCTGATGACCCAGCGAGACAATAGGTATGTTACCACAATTTGCTTTCACTCAAATATATAATAATAGATCAACTCTCAAAACTGAAAACCCAAAAAGGGTATCCTGTTAATTTAAGCTATTTTAAAAAAAAAATTAAGAATTCCCATATACAATTGCTAAGGTTGTAGATATTTTTAACATTCAATAGTTCTTCATCTTATACAGGATCTGCTTTGTACAAGTTTCACTGTACAAACTATGAAGGGCAAAATGAGATGTAGTGACTATTGCATTTTTACTAAATATATAAAATATTGTTTAATATTTAAAACATTTACCCAAGTTTCCATCAATGTTATCTTTCCAGTACTTTTACATTTCTGATGTCATAAAGGCACTTTGCAGCAAGGTTTTTATTATTTTCAATTGTAATATTTGTTCCCTGCAAACTTTAGAATTGGGACTAATTGTGACAATTTGAAGAGTGCAAAGTTTATTTTTGGAAAGCAACATACCACACTGAACATTTAAAATTAATGCACCTGTTCAGTATAAATCTTAATTCATGAAAAATCCTGCAGTACCTATAAAATGACTTTTGTGCACTTTGGTTACCTAAGTTGAACTTCAGGAAGCCAAGATCGGTTTCGTAATAAGAGTTATTATGAAACAGAAGTGTTTTAAAAATCCATGACCCATTAGTAACAACAATGAACAGTCTTGTAACAAAACATAAAAGTGTTCACATACGTTTTCTAATAATGAATGGCCTCCAATGAACTACATCAACATCTGTCTGACACACTTTACAAGCAGAATAGTCAGATTTAAATGAAAATTATGGCTCACTAAAATGCTTACACAGCGGATAAAATGTACAATTTTCTCATAATTCCATCTTCCAAAACATATTAAAGCAACATTTGCGATACATTAGAGAAATATTTAGAGCATATTTTTGTTCAACATCCTGTTAAGAATGCAATTTATAATTCAAATTAACCAACAACATAGCAACATACCTTTCATTTCTGTAGGGGGAGGTTTCACAGATGGTGTTGCAAAAACAGAATAGCCATCTAAGAGCTTTTTGGCAGAAGCTTCTTTCAGAGACTTCTGCAATTGAAACTTGAACTTTTTTTCTGCTTCCTTATCTTTCACAATAAAATTCCAAGGATCTGCAACACCATACAAATGATTTTATACAACCAATTTGTAAAAAAAAAAAAATATTACAGAAATGAAATAATTAACTGGACTTTAATTCAAACTCAAATGTAAACTTAATAAAGTTTGAAATAATCAACATAAATACACAAAACAAAACACTTAAAACTTAAAACACATCCACTTAAATAATGAGTATGTATTAGAAAACTCTTCAGTCTTAGCATGCAATAATCAACTACTTCAATACAATCAATAACAATAATAAGGAATCTTATTTATATATTTTTTAAAGGACAGAAAATTTTAAATGTCAAAACGTGAAAAGTGTTGTAGAAGAATTCTCAATTTATTTTCTGTCATTTTCACATTTACTTCTTTGGAAGACTATTAATTTACAGGTGGTTTATGTGGTTTGTTCGCGAATATTTTTGAGGTCGGTTGTTGATGTTAACAAACAATTTCCCAGCTTTTTCTCTGTTTGCCTTGAAAATAGATCCAAAGAGGTCCTATTTCTGAATGAAACCAACCAATTCAGTCTCAGAGTCTCAATGCCTTGAAAACCGACCACACAACCCACAACTCAATAGATACTGGACAGTAGTAGAGAAAGTTGTATGCAAGGTAGTTGCAAGTGCAGAAATACCTCATGGCACACAAGGGCAGATAGCCTCATACTGCCGTTGCCTCCGTTAGCTTCACCCAACATCATCAAATCAGTCATTTCAAGGGACTGTCCTTAAGTCTGTATTGTAGTACAATGATGCAGTCCGATGAGTTACTATACTGCGATTCTTCTAACTCTGCCCCTCAAGCGTCCTCAAGGCCCTACTTCACGGTGACATTAAAGTCACTGTTTTTTGCGTCTTTCTTTGTCAGATTGTTAAATGACACATGATCACGACCGTATCCAGCACTGCTATATGATGGGGATCACGCGACACCTGGCGGAACGATGCAGAAAGACACGAAAAACTGTGACGTAACGTCACCATTAAGTAGGGCCTTGAGGGGCAGAGTTAGAAAAATCGCAGTATAAATGGATAGACTTAATTACTGACTGCGCAAAGAGAAAATAAGGGTGCTAGAGGATAGGATGGGATGGGATGGGAGTACTAAGGAGGAGGTGGTGTGGGAAAGTTTTGGGTGGGATTGCGTACCCACCCAGTAATTAAATTTGTCTTCCCATGGAGTTGTGGTGTAAGCATTGGAGAGTTTTGGTTTGAATAACAAAAAACTACTTATTCCAGCTCATTCAACATTTGGCATTGGAGTTCTGTTGCAATCAACATAATCTCATTAGTCAAGTGTCAAAAAGAGTAAAAGAAATCAGTAACGCACAATTCTGTCATTTAATGTAGTCGTTAACATACCCAAAAAGCTGCCTGACAAATGCGACTGCTTTATCCAATCTGGAGTAACAATTGGTTTCCCATGCCCCATGATGCATAAAAATTTGAATGTTCGTCGAATCTTATCCGTTATTAAAATTGTACATTCCTCTGGCTCCTGAACAACTTTTCCTCCTGCAACAAAATACAATATAAAAAGTGGGCATTGTGAGTTATCATTATTGTTGCAGACAACTATGAGGTAGATTAGCGAGTGCTGTACCTACCTAATTTTTTTATGGCTGCTTCATCAGCTCCAGAGCAACCGACACCAGTAAACATAATATGATATTCAGCATGATGCTTGATTCGGGATGACCGTTTGGGTGTGCCCTCACCCTGACTGGAATGACCATCACTCTGGAAAAACGAAGAGGGGAAAAAATTAAGTTAAATATTTTAATATAATCCTTCAATGCCAGTTTAGGTGGGGGCAGTAGCATTCCAACAAAGGTGAATTGAAATGGAAAATGTGTATCAGCATAGTAGCAGGTAGCCAGGTCAGTGCACAGCTACAATGGCCTCCGATCTCCACATGAAATTCCGCTGTTTAGAGGAACATCTCTGATGTCTAAGTAAGCTTCCCTGCGAATAGAGGTGAAATAAATTAACCATCTGAAGATGGCCTTCAGCACTGAAAGGTTAAGACAAAGTAATTGTCACAGGTGCTCTTACTCTATCCAGGAGGATACCTTGAAAGTCAGGTCTCAAAGGCAGCATATTTTTATGGGCAATGAATAAAAAATTTAAAAAAAACAATTTTCTTCTAAGACTGAGTTAATATTGGCAAAACAACCCCAGGACGAACATGAATAGAGTATAACACAATTTCATATTCCCCTATAAGTTTTCTAGAGAAAGATCTGCAATGTTGCACAAAGAATCCCAATATTTTGACAGAAAAAAAATTGTAGGTCTGTTACCAAACATAAGTTGTTTTTCTTTGTTTGTTTTCTTTCTTTTTCTATATATAAAGTATATTACTTTCTTGTAAAAAAAGTGTAGTAAAAATCCACATTTTAAGAGTCCTTCATACCAAAAAAGCTTTTTTCTCAAAACATACATTCAAACAGGCACCTAAATCATACGCAGGAACAACAAAATGAATATTCCCTAACCATTCTGAGCCACTCGGATTTGAAGTTTTAATTTTGCGAAAGTACATTTGAAACCCCAAAGACATTTTCAAAATTGTCTCAAAAATGGCTCAAAATACTTTACATTTTCTTCCTCAAATAGAGTAAAGTAGGCTTTTAAAATCTGAGCAGATCTGTATTTCAATAAATCATTGAAGTTACAAAACTCACAAAAGTTAAAATATTTTCAATGGTCTCTTACAACTACATTATTGAAGATTTCCATATTTACCTGAATGTAAGACGAGGTTTCTTTCCAAAATATCTCACTTGAAAAATGTGGGGTCGTCTTATATTCCCAGATTAAGCCCTGTCGGTTAGGCTTTAAATTTTTACATTGCCATTCCATGTCAGGAACCTCGTACATGTTGACGTAACAAACTGTGAGGTTAGTAAAAATATTGCGTGTAACAATACATAATTATATTCGCGTTCGTATTCTCGGCATCCACCGTGAATTTGTCGGGCAAGTCAGACCGATATTTTTGAATGGGCCGGTAAACAGAATCTTTAACCAAATGGCAACGTATCAAATTAAAACATAACGTGCAATGAATGCCAAGAGTTTGTTTCGGGATTTTGGTCGTCATTGCTCCACAAGAGATCCGGGTTAGACGAGGCCTCGGAATCTCGGTTTAATGCCCGGCGAATACGAATCTGCGGTTTGAACAGACAGAGGCCATTTACAAGTGTGGAATGGATAGAAAATCTGGCGACAGAAGGGAATGTTCTTAGATGGCGTTTGATGAAAGACTATGAACAACGCGAAATTTAGTCTGCAAAACCTTCAAGAGGGGCTAAAAAGAGGCATTTTCCTCTCAGACGGGGAGCATTGATCGACTCCCGCTGAATGGTGAGATCCGGCACCAATTTACCTATTGACTAACGTGATTTTCCACAACCAGATATCTCCCACCAGCAGGACTCCATCCCATCAGGGACAAGCTCTAAAATCCTGACTGGTCTCCCGGCTTGTGTGGTATTATAATGCATGTAAGTGTAAGTAATGGGAGAGAATAGGGCAAAGAAGAGAAAAGAAAGATCGCATGTGGTCAATGGCTCATTTGTTAGGGTACTGTTCCAGCATTCACCTGGTGTTGAAAGGAGAAACCGCAGAAAACTAGCTATCAGAGCAGCCAGCCATTAGAATTCTCCTCTGGTGAGTGGCTGAATTCGACCAAGTTAACGAGCTAGTGTTGAAAATCTTGCTATTGTCCAACTTGAACCTAGAACCTCTCGGTCAGAGGCACTGCAGTGTCATCAGTTTATGGCCTGAGTCACCTATCCCAGTTTTACAATCAGAAGAAAGAAACATTTTTTGGAAGCTGGTGACCAGTCATAAATTTTCTTTCTTGTTTAAGAGTTTGCAGAGGTAAACAGTCAATGGAATGAACACTTGCTGCCAGTTCACGCACCAAGAAGTCTTGTCTGAGGCTTAATACTAAAAAGAAAATAGCAATAGTTTTCTGGGATAAAAATTGAATTTTGCTGATGGACTGGCTTTCCCCTAAACAGACTGTAAACAATTATATCTTCTGCGATACCCTCGGAAAACTGCAACACAGAATTCAATAAAGGCAGCTAAAAGTCACGCTCTGGAAGTGCTTCTTCAACACGACAATGCAAGACTGCGAGACAAAAAATACATTGGCAATAATGGGATTTACAAATCTTTCTTACCCTACATGTTTGCGGGGCTTGACTCCTTCAGGCTACCAACTGTTCAACAAACTTAAGGGCCTATTATGTGAGTGTTGATTTTCATCTACCACAGAAATACAAAAGACAGACCAGGGCTGGTGCTGCACTACTCCAAAGGAACTGTTTGCTACGGTCATTAGAAAACATCCCAAGAAATTGGAGATCAGTTAGTCTGATTAGTTGATTGATTGGATTATTTTTTTAAATTTCAAATCATAAGCAGATAGTAGGAACTCACAATTACATAGAAATAACTTAATCCAATTAATAAAAACAAGAAACAGTAGTGGCTTTAAGTGAAAACTCTACAGAATACTCGAGTCACCTTATGTCTGCAGATATAAGAGATATAAATTTGACATTTTGAGTTCTATAAACAAGATAATCGCTTTTCTATGTGCCTAATGAAAATAATGACTGCAGTTCCCATAAGTACAAACAGCCAGCTGATAGTGAAAACAACTTCAAGGCAGCTCCACACATTCAGTGTGTGGTAAGTAGTGAGCGACTGCTCGCCAAATCCTATGTAGTATGGATGGGTTGCTTGCTGTTAGCAGAGCGATGAATATTGGGTGCTTGCCTTACCCACCATATGTTGATCTTTTAGACACATCAAAGAAAGTGAACATTTGTCTAGCACATCAGCTGCTCGGAATTGGACGAGCAAATAGTTCATTACTTGGCAAATGCCTAATGAGTAGAGCTGCCTTTTAGACATGGATACTAGTACAGAAAATATTATTTTAGTATGCAAGAGAACACTTCAGCTGATTGTGTAGGTAAATTCTCTTACAGACATCATACATACAATATCAAGCACATACTTTCATTTTGGTATTATAAACCCTAAAAATGTAAATAAGTTTCATTCAAAAATTGGAATGTTTATAAATTTCAGATATAATTAAGTAGGTTAATAAAGTATAGAAAGCAGTAAAAAAAACAAAATATCAACTTAACATAGCAGCGACCAGCTGCAAAATCCAAAAAATAACATACTCATGGGTGGAATAGTTAAATATAGAATTCCAGGCATTCAGGAGTAAAGAGGACGAAAGAACCTCATAAAACATGCAGAAAAATTAAGTAATAACGGGATCCATTCCACGTCTAGGGCACCGTTTCAAATTAGTAACTTTAAGGGCAGCCAGGTTGTTTCTTAAATGGATAATAGTCTTGTTCCCTTTCATTATTAATTTTAGCTCGGTACTAACCTCAGTGCTGCTTGCTTGTGACAGCACTTTCCGTTTCCTTCCAGCTGACCCGAAAGAAGGTGACCCGCACATAGACTGATCTTCATCGGACGCAACCACATTCACACCCTTCTTCCTACCCCTAGACAGTTTTGGTTCTGAAGCATCATTTGCTTTGCTGGGAGTCCTGTTTCCAGACTGAACGATAGTTCTTCTCTGTTTAGCCAAGGGTGGACTTGTAGGATTTGCAATTTTATCAGATTTTACCTTGGTAATGGGTGTCAGTTGCTCCTTAGAAGCCAAAGGCACATTTGGTGCAGCAGATTGTTTTGAATGGCCTCTCTCGTTAGTTCCTATAATTTCAACTTCACCACTTTCCAAAGATGCACCGCTCTCTCTCTTCAAAGGAACTCTTGGTGATGCAGATTTTTTTGAACGGCTTCTTTTGTTTGTTTCTATAATTTCAACAGTATCGCTTTGCAAAGAAGATGCACCAGTTTCCTTCTCCGAGGGAACACCCTTTTTCACTATTCTCTTTGAGCGGCCTCTTTTGTGCTCCTCCACAATTTCGACTTCACTGCTTTCCAAAGAAGACGCACAAGTTTCTCTCTCTGAAGAAACACTTGGTGTGTCAGATCTTTTTGAGCGGCCTCTCCTATTTGTCTCCACCATTTCAACATCATCGCATTCCAAAGAAGGCACATGATTTCTTCTCTGCTTTCTTGGAGTATCACAAATATCAGATCCTTGTAACCTCTGAACTGGGGCCGTACAAACTGAAGAATTAATTTCTTTGTCTAAACCAAAAGCTTTCTTTGCCGACCTTTTTGCTCTACCTTTCTTGCCTGCATCTACTTTTTCATCCTGTTCACTACTTGAAACAGCAACACTAATTTTCCTCCCTTTTGTTGGAGTATCACATATGTCAGAATCTTGCGTTCTTTTGTTGCGTATCACCGGCTTCAACTCCATCTCAACACTTGATCCCCTAGATGCTACACTTCGTTTTGGCCTTCCCCTCTTTTTGACATCAAGTTTATCACTAGGTGATACACTATTTTCCTTTTCTTTCTCTAAAGAATACTCTTTAGTTTTTTCAGATATTATCTCAACTTCAGAACTCGATGTGCTATTTGTTGCAGATCGTTTTGACCTGTTAAAAGGAATGTTTCTACTTTTGTCATCTTTGCCCGAAACTTTGCTTTCTGTTTGTTTGTCTCCTGAAGGAAATACTTTTTTCCCAGGCTTTACCTCTGCATCTGAACTGGATGCGCTGTTTGGTGTAGTCGTATGCCTTGGTCTACCTCTTTTTCCAACATTCACACTTTTGTCTTCGATACTGGATGAAGGCACACCTTCATTTTCCTGCCTGTCAACATCAGCATTGCTATCATGTCGGATCTTACCAAGTGCAGATTTAGAAACTGACTTAGTCCCAGACGTAAGCATATCAACAACTGTTGTTGATCGTTTAGGCCTACCTCTTTTATTTTGATTGGCTTCTTCTTTTTGAAGACTTCCATGCAAAGGACTAACTTCGTGCTTTGCTTCATTTGACTTGTCAGAAATATTAATAGGTTTTCTTCTGCTGCGAGTTGTACCTTCCTCTGCTTTTGGTTCCACACTTGAAGGTGGCACATTAGTCCCTTTTCTAGATACATCAACTGCAATTTCAACATCTTGGACACTATCAGACATGGGCAAGAGTGTTCTCCGCCTTTTGGAAGAACTAGAATCAACTGATGTTTCTGCCCTCCTGTCGGAAGAACAACTTTCTGGGCTTGATGAAGTATTAAGCCCTATTGTTTTTGATTTAATTACCTCCAAGGATCGCTTAGATTTCACACCTTTTTTCACAGTTGTTTTTTCATCTTTGCTTTGAGGAGACGACAGTGAATGTACATGAATGTTTCTCTGATTGTCTGAACCTATATCCAAATTTTCACTCTTTTTTTGTTTTACATTATTTTCTGGTTTAGATTCTGAATTCACACAAGATTCAGTATTCATTTTTGTGGGTAGCTTTGAGGTTTCTTTTCTATTTTGATCCTCCTTCGCAATGTTCTCTTCCTTAGGCAGAGACGAAACAAGCTTCTTAGTTTGTTTACTTGAGCCAGGTGAAACTTTGAAACTAGATTGCTCCTTAGTGTCACCTTTTTTTGTTTTCTGAATTGGGGCAAGGAGTCCTTCCTCTGTACTTTCTCTTGCTTTCCAAGTCGGTTTGCGTTGTCTTGATGGTCTCCCTTTCTCATTTTCATCACTTGCTGCTTTGTTTTCCTCATACTTGTCCTCCTTTTCAGCACTCTTATCTCTAGAGTTATTTGACTCCAAATACTCTGTAATTTTTTTACTTTTATCATTCCCTTTTGCTGCCATAGCTTTCTTTTTACCAGCAGTTTTCTTTAGGCCATTTTTGTCTTTTGGCAATTTACCCAGTTTCGTAGATTCAATATCTGGTTGTGCTTTGTTATCAGAACTGTTGTCCCCAGAACCAGATGCAACAGTTGATTTTATCGATTCCAAACTTTTTGCCATTAGAATGCCCTTTTTAAATGGAATACTGCGAGTTCGTTTCTGAATAACAGGACTCGACACCTCATTGGATGTCGATGGCTTCTCATCATCAGAAGCACAACCATAGAATTCTTGACCTACTTCCTTTAACTCTTGAGTGGACGGAAGGACCAAATCTGAACTTTCATCTGCAAGAGAAGCCATAGCACCAGCAGTGGCAGCTTCATGTACTTGCAATGGTTCTTCAGCTGAGGTTCCTTCCGCAACTTGTGTTTTCTTCTGAGTTTCCTCTGTCTGCCCACTTTTCTCAACGCTTTCTTTGGCATTATCAGAACTGAGCGCTACCACAAGATCGTCCATGCACTGGGTAGGAGCTTCATGAATTGAGCTGTAGCTTGAAGATCTACTTAAAGATTGGTTTGCTTTATCATCAGCCACATCAGAATTGTCCACCTCAGACAGTGCAGAAGACGTGTACAGCTGAGTGGCAGCTTCAAAGAAAGAGTCATTATGTCTGTCTTCTTCTTCCTTTCTACTAGCATCACAAACATTTTCTTCAGAACTTGTTTTTTCCTCATTGTTCTTAGCAATTTGCAAGTCTGCTTCTGGAACCACTTCAGTACCTAAGCTAGAAGAATGAAGCTTTCCTGATGTGCTTGCTCTTGGAGACGTTGCATCATGCAAATGACTTGGCCTAGAAATAATTTGGGTTGGAGCAGAGAAAATGGAATCATCACTGTCATCCAATGGATGAATCTGAGGACTATTCGGAAACTTTGATTCAGAAGCACTACCCTCTTGGTTGTTATTTTTTCGACATTCAGACACACACTTTTCATCTTCTTCTGCTGGAACATTGTTTAATGGTTTTGGTTTTTCACTTGGTTCTTTCAAAGATGAACTTCCTACACTTCCAGGTTCCACAACTTTGGTTGCGCCATCAAAAATAGTTTCATTCTCGCTCCTTGAAGTGGTACCTTCTGGTTTGGGATGATCCTCTGAAGACACTGGTCTCTCAACACTTTGGTCTCTGTCACAGTCATCTACAAACGTTACACTTTTCTTCTTTGCAGGTGTTGATGTCGTAAAAGTCACTGGGGCTTCACTTCCTAAATGAAACACCTGAGTTTCTGCTTCATAGATTGAATCATTTTTATCTGTTTCTGAATCAGAGACAACGGCTCTTTGTTGCTGGTCAGCTTCTTTCTTTTCAGGTTGCTTCTCAATTCCTGATGATTTTAAAGAGTCCTCCTGCAAATTTTCTGAATGAATTACTAGTTGAGTTGGTGCATCAAAAATGGAATCATTCTCACTACACCCTTCAATACTAGATCCAGTCGAACTATTCTGTTCAGCATGAGGTTCAATATCCTTCTCTGATGATATATTACCTTCTTTCCTTTTAACTTGAAGAACTTGAGTCGGGGCCGTGAAAATAAAATCATCTGCTTTTTTTACTTTGTCATCTGCTTCCGTTATTTCTTCTTTCTCTTGCTCATCTTTCCCACTTGTTTTCAACTTATCTGGAGCGACACTACTGCATGTTGGTTTTCCCAGTTCAACTCCTGGTGAAGGTCTAGAATCCGTGTGTTCGTTTTCAGTATGAACAATTTGTGTAGGTGCATTAAAAAAGGAACTCTCATCATCAGTAGTGGAATCTGAATCTCCTTCATCATCTTTATTACAAGTACTCAATTTATCTTCAGGTGCACTTAGAACTTGCTCTTTGACTTCCAGTTTAGCACCAGAAGAATTTTCTCCATTTTCCAACTGAATAGCTTGAACTGGGGCATCACAAATAATTTCACTGTCACACTCTTGGTCTCTAGATTCCTCATTTGTTTCTATGGCGTTACAAGGCTCATTCCCCTCAAGAGACAAATTAGTTTCTTGTCTTGTAGCTGCATCAATCAATGGAGTTTTTAACACTTCTGACACTTGACTTTCAGGTTGAAGAACTTGCGTAGCTGCATTAAAAAAGGAATCGTCTTCTTCCAAATTCAAATCCACAGTCTCTATTCTCTCTCCTGGCATCTCCTCATCAACTGGAAGGATAACTTGTACAGTCTTTTCAGTCTTTTTCTGTTCTTCATTAGCTGGTAAGGGCTGCTTGAATAAATGCTTATTTTCATTTTCTTCACTATGCTCTTTCATCACCATTTTAGATGTAGTACTGCCTTCACCACTTCTTTCAACAGAATCAGTGATATGGGTCGCCTCTGGATGGACCTCTTTCTCCAAAGAAGTCTTCTCTTCATTGTTTTCCTCTCCTTCTCCCCGAATCTTTTTCTCTTCTGGAACCACAATCTGATTAGCTGCTCTTGAAACATCATCCTCACTGTCTGCTGACGAACATGGTAACTCTATTGCTTTTTCGGTGCTCTGCTGTCTGGTGTTATCCACAGAGTCTTCTGTTGTCTTATTAACACCACTGCTGTTATCCACTATTTGATCTGTTTCTTTTGGCTGCCCGTTTTCCACAGTTTCTTTAAGTTCACTAGGTCTCTCTGCATCACTTGAATCAAGTAAGCTCACATCTCTCTTTTGGGTCATGGCAAAAAAGACATCCTCTGGGTCAGTTTCATCCCCATCACTGGAGTGGTTTACCTCTGCTGTAGTCTCCTTAACATCGCTTTCACAAATATTCACTTCAGAGCCACTTGTTGCAGCTGTATCCGTCGAATTTGATGCACCTGCAGTGGAAGACTCTTTGTTTTCATTCCCTTCAGGATGCGAGCCCTCAACAAGGTTACCTTCAGGCACTCCTGGGTCTTGCACTGTCTTCACGCATGGTTCAATATATCCAAGCTGTGTCTCCATTTCGAAAATTGTAGGCGACTCCTCTCTACTACTAGAAGACTCCTTGGACTCCCTCAACTTCATCTGCACAGGTGTGTCTGGGATTACTTCATCTGCAAAGGAGAATGCATAATTATTTGATGTGATTTCTGAAGTGTAGTCCACACTAATTATATTAAATGTCAGCATCAAATTATGGTGCAAATGAGGGTCAAGTCTAAACTATAAGAAAGAAAGAACCACGTTATGGGCACAAAACTAAATTAGGTGCATACAACAATCTTGATTGATGAGCTAAATATAGGATTTCACAAAATGAGGAGATACAATCAAAGGAAACATTCTACTAAAAATAATAAACAACAAAGTCCACAAAACCTCAAATAAAATTAATAGATTGTTATGTAACACTAATAAAAACAAAACCAATAGATAGAGGAAAGTAAGTTTGAATATATAAACAAAGTTTATGTTCAGATGTCAATACCATACAAGAATAGTGAGCTCTAAGTAGTTTTACTTGAAGAGTCAACGACTAATGATGACTTACAACATTTTTCAAATTTGTTACAAAGGGTAAAAGCAAGTTTAAAAACAGATAGTTTTCAAATTACAGAGAAAAGAAAGACAAAAAAAATATCACTTGTACACCAGGTGGGAAGGACACCAAACAAAAAGAATCAAGATAGTGAAAAAGGCTTAACATTTTGCAGTTCTGATTAGAGGTGATTAGAATGGTATTAGAAAACATGTGGAGGAAATGCTATTTGTACTGGAGAAATTGGCTATTATGATACATTTTCATTCAATCAAGATAATCTTGCAAATATACAATATCAATTATTACATTTTATGTAAGTACTGTGTTGCTGGTCAAAAGATGCTGCACAGTGAAATTTGTTATATATTTAATGGCAAAGGATGTTGAACTGAAATCTTTTTCTCCTTCTTTCTCGAAACAAACCATGTGAAATAGGACTATCTAGAACAAAACCGTTGATTTATATTCAGATAGAGGAGATACCAAATATAACTGTTCAATTAGACTCCTTTGACAAGAACATATCGGGTGTTGGCAATTAAACAACCCTTTAATGCAGAGCCTAGACTGGGTAGGCAGCAAGGGAAAAGAGATTTGTACATCAGGTAAGGGAAAAGAGGCTATGTGCCTCAGCACATAGAAACTGAGTGCACTGCTAAGATGACTGCCCATCAACATGCAGCATCCTGCTGCAAAAAGGAAAATCTGGTACATCTGGAACCACTTACCATCTGATTCCTGAATCACTGCAAATGGTTTATTTTCTTGTTCCTCGGGAATAATAAAATACTCTGCTGACAGATCACCCAAGAGGATTTGTGATTTGTCAAGGAGTTGATAGCGAATGTGAGGTTTCAGGATTGTCTGAAACAAAATTATTTGAAATGAAAAATCATTTTTTGCAAATCAATATAAAATATTCTTTAAACAATTCTACAAATAAACCCCTTTTTGTCAACCCTTTATTTCAGTTTCCTCAGCCATCAGCCTTATTCTATTGTTATAACATTCTCACAAGCTCCAGGTTACAGAATTTCACAGTCACTGCAATGTGACAACTCCAAAAATTTCTAATACACTTTAAATACATATTCCAAAACCTTTCCTTTTATTATCATCAATTTGAGAACCATTTAATAAATTTCATAAAAAAAATGTAAATAGTAATGCTCTCAACAGTTGGTTCTATTCCTTTGAATGTTTAGTGACAGTTCTCTACCTAACTGAGGAAGATTTTTTCTAGTAAAGATACTACAAAACTGCAGAAACATTCCCCCTCACTTCGGAACACCTATTTCCAACCACTGGTAACTAGAACTGCACTACAGTAGCCTCCACAGAAAAAGAAGGCACAAGATCTAACAGTCAACATTTTGAACTTATTTCCCACCTGTTCAAAACTTTTTAAATTCAACAGGATAGTAAATATCTTAGAAACTGGATCGTAGTTTTATGAAGTCTAATCATAGATGCACTAAATCATTCAGTATTGTAAATTTACTTTACACCATTTCTCTACATTTAGGCGATACACACTTTTATTTTTTAGGTTTAATTTTTGTTATTTAGATATTTTGTTCAGGTTCACAAACAGGACATGCCATATTAGCGTAATTATGTAGCAATTTTTACTCCCTGTAATATATAAATAAATAAAATTATCTTCTAACCTTCACGTACATTTGTGCAAATAAAACGGTTTCAAAGTAATCGAATAATTTCATGAAGAGAAGCATAAAATTTTGCAGGAGAGCTCACATGAAGTCTCACCATATAGCATGAGAACCTGTATAAATCACTGAAATAAATTCCCTATCAATTTGAGTGAATCAATAAGAACCAAGACATATGCCAACAGTGCCATCTATGAAATGGACCACCAGGAATTCGATAATTCTCCACCATGTTTAAACATTTTCTCCCAACTGTATTTGAATTCATTACATTATTTAAACCTTTAATAATAATTATTTCTGAAATCATTATATTAGCAACACGAATTATTCACATGAAACAACAAAAACTGTCACATTTACATGTATTTAATCTGTGGAAATATAAAATCTACTGATTTTCTATTAGGATACACCACCACAATGATAATTACAAACCAAAAAGTACATAAGACATACAATGTACATAAAAGAACAATCTTTGTAAATGGATTTTTTTTGTTTCCTAAATATATTCAAACATGAATACAAACATTGTGGAAATTTTAATTGACGTTTCTTATTCTTAAATCTGTTACCATGTAGTATGAAATGAATGAATCAGTTTAAAAGTTACTACCTTGATTGTTTTCTAACATTTGAATAACAATCATAACATATTCCTTGAAAACAAAACTATGAATCTGAAAATGGCACATTATCTGTGATACTTCCAAAAACTAAAATCTTTGAAACTTCCTTTCTTCCTGTTTGATCTCGTTGTTTCCTGAAGTTCCTCATAAAACTCTACCCCATCTAGAGCATTCTATCTTACTGGTGCATAATGTACTCCAATTATTGCTGAAAACATCAGCTTCCATGGCTGGTGTCGGTATTTAATTGGCTTTCTGGGACACGCCACATCATAGGCACAGATCCCAATATTTTGGCCATCCTACTGTGACCTTCCACAGGGTGTACCCAATTTGATACTCCCATTACTGCTGTTTTGTATGATTCAGCAGTTATTCTATCTCGTATCCAATTGTATTTACGTGAATGGTGTTTCAGCACTTATTTGATCGTAATTGCTACTCCTGAAATTGATTTTCATTGCTTTCTATTCTGAAGCAGTGAATTAGTATTTATTGATTAGTTCTTAGTTTTCTTTATAACCTCTACAATTGACGTTTGTCCTTATCTCAGCTCCATTGTAGTTTGTACATTGTAATTTTATAACAGAACAACTTGCAACAAGCATCTGCATTATGAAACATGCTGATGATTTATAGACATTTGAAAACCTTTTTTTTTAAGTTGTTACTTTTTTCTTGTTCTCTTACGTTTTTTCTCCTAACAATGTTCTATAAGCACATACTGATGCAAATGTGGAGTAATCCTCATTTAACATAGTCAGTCATTGCTTTTTAATTCTTCATTCAGCCAGGAGCTTGGCCATGAGATCCTTGGGGTTCCCAGACTCATCCAGGAAGCTGCAATCTCGAGTTGCTTAACCTCCATGACTTCGCAGCGATGCCAGAACTTGTAAAATACACATAATCATTAAGAAACTTTAAGATGATTCTAGAAGTTCAGAGATTATCAGTCAGAATCAACAGGATGAGAAATAAAATTCAAACGAAAAAATTATTTTAGAATCTATTGACAAGAATAGTCAAAGGAGGAAAATCAAGAAAGATTTTAACATACATTTTGGTCAGAAGCCAGAAAAAGAGAGAATCTAGGGTTATAATGTTTGAGGTACAAAGGGATGATAACGTCGAGTGTTATGATCAAGAGTGAGAGATGTGAGCAACTTTTGAAAAGTAAGATAAATCTTATACATTTATATGTTTAAAAAGCTCTAGTTGTTCAATTTGCACAGAAATATTTAAAATGCAGCCTGTTAATTAACAATATTCATAATTCTCCAATTTTAGAAAAAAATCTGTGATCAATCCACTGATGATGATGATGATGATGATGATGATTATTATTATTATTATTATGAGATCAAGAAAGAACCGATAAAGGTCTTGAGCTACATGTAATATTAAAAAAATTCAACGACAGACATTATAAATAATATAGTTCAACAACCTAATTAATTTATTACAATTCTCTTGTAACTGTTTAATGATTGTATATTAAATAGAGTTAAACTGAATTGATGCCTTATTTTCCAAAGCGAGACTCAGGCCATCAGGCCCGCTCTTCGTCTGACTACCCAAATTTCGGTACACTCCTTTCACCCACTAGCAGTGAAAGTAGGTATTTCTTGGGCGACGAAATAGGCTATTTGAATTTAGCTCAGGTTTTATTTAGGAATGCAGTAAATCTACTAACATAGGACAGCCGGCTTTTACTTCCCCTGTGAAGGATTTTCGCGCCCTTAAAAATCCATGGCTTCGATCGGGTTTGAATCCACGAGCTTGGGTATAACAGTCCGATACGATAACCATTACACCATTGCTGCCACAAATTATACGGCCATAGAAACATAGGTGAAAAATATGAAAAAGATGGTTACATGAAATTACTGCTGGCACTGGTCACCAAACTTCTAAACCAAGCTCCATGAAGTCAAGAAAATTACATACTTTGAGTCACCATGTGTACCCAGTTGGGCGACCTTTTGGGAACCTTGGTTATTAATGGCACTGGGCCCCTGGCCGTTAGGGATAAAAGGCAATGACACTAACTTGATTTGATATAAGACTGACTAAATATGTGTTCAAGGAAAACAACTTCTTGCATCCAACACCATACGAGCTTGGAGATGCTACTATGCAAGTAACAGAATTATATGTAAATGTACTATTTTTATTAAAAATAAAATAGAACTTGAAAGAAAGATTGCAGTACTGGGAACAATAATAGTTGTGACACACAGCAACTGCAATGCATATGCATTCTACTTTAATAAATATCAACCTCTTTCAAAAGATATACTTTTTGTTTTTTCTCTATCAGTTAGTATACACTCACCTTTCCAACCCTGGTTTTATTTTTACTGCCTAGGTCATAAATTAGATGTGAAAACCGGTCCTCCACTTCTATTACTGCATGCTCTTTTGACAGAGTCTGAAAGTACAACAAAAATCACTCAATATCCACTAACTTTAAAAAATTAACTATGTATAATAAGGCCAATGTTTGTTTTTTTGTTAGGGAAAGGGGTAGAAAGGACAAAAAATTAATTAACTATTTCTGATACATACAAAGATTTTATTCAAATCTTGCTTTGAAAAATTCCCTGCTTAAATGTTTAAGAATATTATAAAGACATTGGAGTGGTCATTTTAAAAGTCTTGCCATAAACACAAATAATTGTTGTAGTGAAGATTATTGTTATAATACAATAATAAATCCATCATCACAAACAATGAGATGTGTATTATGAACACTAACTTTCAGAAATTTAAATTTCATGATTGAGTGTAACATTGAAGGTTCCTGCTAATAAAAGGTATGCCATAAAAAAAGATTCATTGTTTACCATGCTATAGGATGTGTACCAACTGAATTATCTTCTAAATTTATTGCATTCAATAAACAAAACAATTCCTGAGTATAGGACAAGCATGTAAACAACCCAAATATTGACATCAAGAGGCACAATTAAAAATCTGTCTTCTTTGCATTTCTCAACTGCTAAGAATTGAATAAAAATTCTGATAATCTTATGATAAAATGTCAAAAAACCTTTTCAAGTAAATTAAATGCTCATTGCATGTCTACAAAAAAGTTTACACTAATAGGTCTATATCCTTTTTTCCAAAATAAATTTTAATTAAAATTTTTGTAGACTTTACCATATTATTGAAAACAACAGAACAGAATTCTGGATCTCGACCAATACGATTGCTGCCACTGAAAATTGGGTAGAGATTATCATTCACTTTGAGTTCTGCAACCTGCAAAGAAAAGTTAGAACAATTAGTTTCACCAAAGTTTGTCTATTGTGGAAGGTGTGAAAGCAATTAACTGGACGCATAAATTAAATATTATACAGCAGAAATTGTAAAAATAATATCCTATATAACCATTCAAAACTCAATACAAACCTTTACTTTGTATTTATATGCCAGAGAGTCATTGAGTTCGTCGCTCTCAAGAACCTGAGTGCAGTCCATTTTGCACACCACAACATCAATTGACTAAACAAAAATTCGAAAACCTTTTAACTAACGATAGTACACATCAACAAACAACCATTTTTAAGGTGATGACGCTTGGACCCGTGCAACACACTATCAGAGACAGAAGCGTTTAGCAGGCGTTTAGCGGGAAGCAGAGAAACGCGCTTGTACAGGACGGGATGAATCGATATGTATCATAAGTGCTCGCATTCATCACAGTCGACTTCCCATTGAGTGCATATCGATCCTAAAAAGTGGTAGGTCGATTTGGAGCGCGAAACGTTTGAATTGCGAATTTAAACCAAACTGTTAGTAGCCTTCAATGCTTCCTCCATGAGATAAGGATCTTCCCTCTTGTCTCGGATTTTACTATAATTAATTCTCTTTGTATTACAATGTCATCGAGGATTTCGTGCTTATTGTAAATGCGTTCTAAATTTACACTTTTTACTTCTTTATTTTTTCTCAATTTTCAGGCCCCTGTTTAATGTTCATATTTTGCAAAGAGATTTATCCAGCAGAAATGACCCGAGATTTCTTTTTAGGTTAAAATTCTCGAATCAATTTTCCTTCTTATGCTGATTTAATCGAAACAGAACAAGAAATTACCACTAAATATGATCATCAAAATTCAAAAACGTAAATAGATTGCTATATTTAATCAGCTTACATCCCAAATTTATCAAATTTTAAGTTAAAATTGTTATAAAATGGCATCTAATCCACCTTCTTTCTTCACTGCCTTTAACTAACATTCAACTTAAGTGTGTACAATAGCAGCAGGATTAAGAATTAACCAAGAGACTGAAAAGATGAAAAAAGTTATACTACATCTTTAACTTAAGTTCTTAAAATGTTTGTGATTTAAAAAAAAATTGCTTCAGTTCTACGATCAACATGATGGATAACAAAGTAGGTGAAACTAAAGAAATTCCTTGCCTACCATTTAGATTCATTACTTGTTTATTTATTCAACCTCAATAATTGTCAAAAGTGTGTGTCTTCTTCAGGAAGAAAATCTATTTGTACTTATTATTTTTCTGGCAGGTTTTATGAATTTATTTGATTTTCTCAATAAACATATTTCTGGATTGTTTACATAAATCAAAAACATTATTCTGAAAGTATCTTTCAAACATGTGTGCTTGTAAGCATAGACAATATTTTTCAATACATTTGATTGAATTTTACATGTAGGCCCGTCAATCAATCTTTATCATAAGTCCTTTCCCCATACAGTAACACTAATCCTGTACGTCAATAATAATTAAAGTTCTTCTCCCATATTAAAGATATGAGAAACTTTATCACAATGCCAATTTATTGTGGCAATATTTAAAGAGTGAACGAATAAAATCAAGTGGATAATGCTTCAAATCGGATAATAAAATATGAATTTCTGAAAATGAAATAGAAAGTTCAATAAGAATGTTGTCACAAATTCATGGGACAAATAGTACTGCAATGCTAGATGGTCATCTATGGATGGCAGCAATATATAATTTTTCCTAACATCAGTATTTTTATTTTGGTATAATAGTACATTCCCCCAGCAAAACTTATGCTGAGGAAAGGATGATGTTTTGGGGCAATTTATAAGTCACCATCATCACAACACTTCAAAAATATGTTACTGCTGGATTGGGAATTAATCCTCGGAAAATGTTTCAAATAGATATTATAATTTTTATATTATAACACAACCATCTTACATAACTCAGAAACCATGCGCCCTAGACCTTTAAAACCCATTTTGAGTGTCCTAAATGAGATATGAGTTGTTTCTTTCATCTTAAAGAGTGAATTTATGTCATCATCATCATCATCATCATGAGCAGCAGGACAATAGGTCTGGTGCCTGTTCCTGTTAAAAGACAGTAGATCTGGTGATTATTCCTCCAGATGTTCCTGAGCAATCCATCTTTTGTTGAGTTGTCCTATATTTCTTCGCCCTATAGGTTTATACTTTAAAACTGCTTTAGCAAATCTTTCCGCTAGCATTCCTTGCACATGTGAAAGCAATCTACCCTGGTTCTCTTTAATGTCGTCCACTATATTTTTCAAAACATCAATGCTTTTTGCAATTTTATGCTTCAAATCATCAATACTTGTAATGTACACTGCATTCCAGTTTTATCCTTCCAATACATTGCAATAATGATTTTTTTTTTTATTGGGTGTAATTAAAAACTTTCTCTTCAGCTGAGACATTTAGTAGTAATGGAGAAATAAAAAATTCTAAGAAATGACAGTCAGGCATGGATTATTTGAAGAACAAATTTGTAGATAAAGGAAAAGAAGATTTAGAAACAGAATCTGAATTAATTGTATAACAGAATGATTTAAAGAATTTTGTCCCCATTTATCTATTCCAAAATTAATTTGATTTTGTGAAGAAATGAATGAGTATCTAGTGTCATGAGTACATTTTTATCTTCATTATTTGTTGTTAGGAGAATACAGATCAGGAACCAAACCAACTTGAAGTACAACGTATGCCAGTGATACTTTCATACCCAGATCTGTGTGAATCAGGCTGTTCATTCAGGTTTGTATATACACAAATTTAAGTAAAATGTTGATTTCTAGATCAAGATAATTTTTTTTATCTGTCGAGAATAATAAACAATTTTTAAACCTTTGTTTGGTAACTAAATAATGTTCATTATTATAATTGTTTTGTTCAGTCTTAATTTGATTTTGATTCATATTTAATAAATAAAATATAAGGTAACCAAAACCATTCAAACTGGTTTCATTTGTGAGAGTGAAAGCAAAACTGTCATTTTCTCGATAAATAATTTTACTGAAACCAAAACCAAATAAAATGCTTATGATTTTGCTTTCAGGTTCCAAAACAACTTCATAATTTCATGCAATTCAGTGTGCTGGGTTCATTTTTTGAGAAGAGTGTAATAGTATAGACAACAAATGTCTGAGTTTTGGGTTATTTGCCAAATATCTCTGCAGATGAAATATTATCTTTCATTTTACCAGATGTCCCAGTCAGAGAAAGGTCTATTTCTCAATGACTTTTCAAAATGATTCCTAAGAATTGCTGTAGAAACTGAACAAATCATAGTCATGCACTTTGGTGATACAGTAAAATCTAAGTCAGAATCGATCAGGACAAGAAAAAGGGAGGTGTCTGTTTTATGCAGGGTTGTCCGTTTAATGACACTTGTGATATTGATATTCCTGTTCTGTAACAAGTAAATTAATGTATGTAAAAAGTAATTGAAGCAAAGTAAAAATTACATGATTTTATTATGATTATTAAAATAGATTTTCATATAATATATTAATGGAAGAAACCACCATTAAATGAATATTAAACATTCTTCACTGACAACTTCTGAGTTTTTCTTGCTTCTATAAGTTTGACCTTTTCATCAAATGTTAGAGAATGTTAGAGTTTTATGGCTTTTGCATTGTTAAACTCAGAAAAATACACACCACCTCACTGCCTGATGGATTAAATTGGACTGCCTGATGAGTCTTTTAATGCACACTGTGTCACAGTCCAGACTACTATGATTTTCTGATACCTTGCATGGTCTTGAGCAATGCATCTCTGGCCGAGGTGCTATGATTTTGAATGTGGGGCAGGGAGAGATACAATTAGAAGTCATGCCCATACACCTTCCCATGCTCTGGAGGAAAGAGTGCATTACCCTACAGCCTACCCCTTGAGAGACACATGATCCCAAGGTCAAATTCTACGCTGTCAGCTCCCTTTCACAGTGCGATTGTCACAACTAAATCACATGAGATAAAGAATTTAAAAGAGACTTGCATATGCATTCATTATGTTAAGAATATCTTGCAGTTTGGCCAATTGCATTAAATTCACAGGAATTCAGTTTTGTAAAGATTTTTCCCCCCCTATAGGACATGAAAAACTGTTCCGTTTCTGGGTAGGGCAGATTCCATTTTATGTTGTATAAAATACCATATAACTTCATGGGCCAGAGAAATCTTCCAGTTAAGGCAGGTTTGCAGTTTGTACAGGTTCTGGTTTAGACAGATTTTACTGAATTTTGTTCCAACAAAGTAAAATTGAAAAGAATAAAACATTTAAAAAATTGAGTTTTTATACATATTTTTGATGTGTACATTAATATTTCCTATTGTTATTTTTCAAAAATCTGATGAGAGATTTCTAGGGTGAATGTAAATTAGTAAGTTACATTAATAATAATTACATTATTTATAATAGCAGATCCCATGTAATTGAAAATAAACCATAAATTATATACATTACAATTATAGAGAGTTCCTTTTAGGATAAACATTTTGTTACATAATAATTTCTATGTTTGACATTATTGAGGAATTTAAAATTCTAAACAGGAAAAGAATCAACAAAATATTCTATTTATTGAAGATTGAAAGTATTATCATTAATTTAGAAATAATGAACAAGAAAAAACAAATTGCAAATCCTTTGAACTATTTAAAAATCAATTCTGAAACCAAAACGTCTGTTTATCAAAAAACAAAATATTTTATTAGTCGAAATCAAAACTAGGGTATTATTTGAAACGGTTTGATACCTTGAAAAAACATTGTAACTATGTATATTCAACATTGATCATGTGTGTAGAACTATAAATTTTAAATATTGAAAAATAAATCATAACCGTTTTTTTTATTAATTAGTTATAAAATGAATAAATAGTTTAGCTAAGTTTTTCATTTTAATTTATCATTTGATTTAAACATATGTAATATTCTGAATAAATAAAGTAAGTAAAGTGTGTAGCTCTTACATTAATAATATTTGTAATTTCATTTTTGATTCAGCAAGTCAAAAAATGTACTGAGATGTATGTGTAACAGACGTTGTATGTATGGAATTTGCAGATCTTTTCAGTGCTAAATGATTGAAAATAAAAGTAAAAGTAGACAACACTATCATATAATATATTTATAAATGTTCAGATATCCAATAAGCTTATTAACGTTCAACTAATTGAATATAGATATGCAGAAATTATCATCATATGTCATTATGAAATAAATTTTAAAAATAAGAGAAATATACAAAGAAATAAAAACGAAAAAAGAATGGCACCTCATAGTTCATTTATATGAACAAACTTCTCAGTGTCATACGGTACTATAAAGCTGCAATGATTTTTATGTTTTTATACTCTTTTCATGTGCTGAATCACAAATAAAATAAAAAATATTCTAAATGAGGTTTCTAACTCCTTCATAACCAGTCAATAACTTTTTGCAGGTGTGATGACCCACTGAGTTTTACTGAGATACAGTTTGTGTTACCTAACGGAGAGAAACATAACCAACTTTTCACAGCAAAAACTACTATTCAGGAAGTCAGAGAATATATTAGGGAAAATTTACAATTACCGTTTGGGTAAGTACTTAATCTGTTTTTTAAAATTTTATTCTTCAATAACAGAAACAATGACAAACTATTGTAGGCCTACATGTTGAGGATCTCCTTCTTAAACCTATTTAATTCAAAGGGAGTTGCAACTATTTACAACTCAGTTTTCCAGGAAATGAGAATAGTTCCTAATTTTTTTTCTATATTTTATTAAATGAAATCTGAGATTAGTGTCAGCAGCTTTTGTTAAAAGAGAAAATGTGTGGCGCAATTGTAGAACACACAACAACGTTTCTATTATTCAATTCTTTGATCTTTTTCCTTTAATTCTTCTTTCAATTTATTCATCTGCAGGGATCATTCCTCAAAGTCTTGGTAACCTAGTCAATTTTAATATTTGATCATCTTTATTTATTGATTTATTTTCATCAAAAAACAACCAAACTTTGTATGATGCTTTATATTATTTATATTTAGCTTTTAATAGTACTGTTTTAGCAGTACAGTTTTTAATATTATAGAAATAGTTATTCAGCAGAAAACATTTTTCTTGGTGCTTAGACTTGTGTAGGTATTGATTTTAATTGTTTAATGTCATCTGGCAATGTGTTGTAAACTAATGAACATGAATTATAGGTGGATTCCTTCATTAATCTTTCAATGCACAAGGCCACGTGAGTCAATATGCATCTTCACCCTTATTTAGGTTACCCATACCTAGGTGTAAAGGAATTGTTATGATCGTTCTGGCTCCACCTTTATTACTATGAGCAAGTGTAATCAGATGCATTCTTGCATACTCTTGACAACTTTCTAGTAACAGTTTTGACCTTCAAGAACTCAGAATCTAATTGAGATGCTGAAATGAATCAAAAAATTATGTAGAAAATTTAAAGGATTTCAAAAAATGCAGTTTATTTTAGTGAATTTGCTCATTATTTTGGAAATATTCACAAAAGAACAAACAAATAGAAAGAGTGAATTTTAAGGGATAGGAAAGGTAGAAGTAGTTTTCACAAAATTTCATGTTGACAGTAGATTTTTCTCTCATTTTGAAGCTTACATATATGAGAGAGGGGTTGGAGAAAGAGAGAGTTAGAGTGGGGGAAAGAAAGAAACTAAGTTTTTGAAGGGGTGGAATACCTTTCTTTTTCATTAAATAGTCAAGAAATGTTATGTGGATTCATTGAAGTGTAGCAGGTGTCCAATCTCTGAAAAAGGTCCTAACTCGAAACTTTGAGTTTAGAACTACAATTATGTTCCTTGAGTGTAGAGAGTATTTATATATTTTTTATTTGTATATATGAGATGTCCAACCAACTCGAGCCACTCCTATAACTTCTAAATGGTTCATGATATGGAAATGTAGTTTCTGCTCAATTACACAGAATCAAGTAAGTCTTGGCACTATGAAGTACACCTTACTCAAAGGTGCTAAATGCAAAAGCTAAAAAAGGAAATATTAGCTAATTTAATTTCATATGTCAAAAAGTATAATTTTATGCTCAAAATACTAACAAAATATTAACAAATGATACACATATGTATTCTTCCTTATAACCATTGCTATTGAGAAAAATACATAGTTCTATTTAAAAAATAAAAGATGACATGATGATTTTCTTGAAAACTAAAAATATTACATACAATATCTTTACAGCATATTGCTTGCTCTTTGATGCCACATTGTTGACCAAATACAGCACTTTGATATAGTGAACCATTTAGAAGTTACGGAGGTGGCTCGTAGTTGGTGGGACATCTGGTATATTATCCTCATTATATTTACCTAATTTTGCAGGAGTTCAAAAAAGTTTCTGTCATCTGAACGTAAGTAGATCTTTATGTCAACTTGATCTTGAGTGATTATTCCTTACTTTGTTGCGAATGTGTTGGACATAGTCATGCCTATAAGAAGAGCAATTAAATTGGAAGAAATACTGTTTCAAAAGTTGTTTAAATAGAGCAGTGTACATGCAAGAAAGTGATTGGGAATTATGACATTTTGTATATTACAAATGATGATATAATCGACCAAACCATGAATCTTCACAAAAAACATACTATTACAAACATGTCCATGAGTAAAGTACATTGAAAAAAATAGACACAATGCTCTGTACTTCTAAAGGACAAAATTTTATCACTTGAGACCATTGAGTGAGTCAGTTATTGATGACATGCAATTTGTTTTCCAGAGATTTCACTCTATCAACCACTTCTCCACAATTTGACTTCAGAGTTGAACACTTTGCTACTTCTCTTGGTGGTTTTGGCTTGGTGCCATTCACAGTATTAACTGTGAGGCCAGTAAGTTTCCATTAATAGAATTGTTACTAATAGAGGTACAACTGGTCCTGGATGAGAAACAAAAGCTATAGAACAATAATTTAGTTGTTTATTTCTGAAAAGTTGTCGAAAACTCCATAATAAGATGCCCACAAAGAATTCACATACTTATTTTGGGAACTCTTTGTAAGTAACTCAGTCATTAAAATTTAGACACATGAAAGGTGTTTGATAATATTAAACATGCCAACTGTGCTTGGAACAGATACTTAATGTGAGTTGAAAACAGGTGTTACTTTCATTAAATGCATAAAAAACTGACAGTTCAAAGGGATGGTGTCTTAAAATACTTCATTCATTCATTCATAGTTCACAGTTCTATTGCATTCCAAATATGGTGTATAACTAAATAAGTAGAAAAAAGTGGATTGTACTAATGTATACATATAAAAAAATAGTACAAAACAGTATTTTAATAATATTTTATTACGTCATTTTATCTGATATATTTTATACATTACAACAAATAACTTTATGTTAGTTTAATTTTAAAATATTTGAACCTGTGTATGATTTCAGAACATGCAAATTCGGTCCAATCATTTTACTAATGCAATTGAGCTGTTGGGAAGCTTCATTCTTTCTATTATTTTTATTATAATGATAATAGTTTATCGAATATATGAAACAATTGTTGGATTTCTGTATTCTGAATGATCAACACAAAATTAAGGATGTCTATCCTATTGTAAATTGCAAGAATATTGTTAAACTGGAAAGAATAAAAGTTTTACCTTCCAATACAAAAATTAATAATGTATTCAACATGAAAACATGCAAATTGTTGAATTAAATATGTGAAATGGTGTTATTTATTTCTGAACCAATAAACAAAATATTTTGGACACATTTTTATTGTTATATTGTGTGTAATTTCTTGACATAAATGGGAAAAATTAAAATAACTCTTAATTCATGTCAAAACTATTATATTAACCTTCTTCGAGGTTAAATATATTAAACAATAGTACCATGAATACAGAGTGAATCAAAATTTTCACACCTGCGAGAGTGAGCTTGTTTTATTTGTACTGTGAACTGTAGAGACGTAGATTTGGACATTATAGTTTTAAAATTATCAAAGTAAGATTATACTAGCGATAAAAAGATTCTAGTGGAGGCACAACAGCCGAGTGAAGATCATTAATTACTATAAAGTCCTACGGTGTTACGACATTTTCCGTCCCGCTCCAGAGGTTTGCATTTCCTGCTTTTGTGGAAGTTCTATGGAAACCAGTGCATTGTGGGCTAAATTATGAATTTTCCCGCATGCACTCCGCTTCGTGGCGACCCATTTGCGTTGAAAATGCTAGAAATGTAAGACAATTTAAAAAAAAGTATGTTTCGTTTGTCATTATGTGGTGAATGTTTTATTGTAGGTATGCAGCTTACCCGAGCTGGGTGAGGCCGCTCCGAGTGGATTATATGTAATGGGTTCCATGAGGCGGCAGCTTTTTTATTGATAAAAATAAACCCTTTCTGATTTCGTAACATAGAACCCTCCAAACAAGTGCGTGCGTAAGTGTAGATGGTGATGTCGCTGAATCTAAGTGTGTCCAGTTAGCTGCCGACGCTTTTCATACATACCCCCACAACCGGAATTCATTGGTTGATTTGTGATTCCGGGCGCGTCAACTGCTATCATTACTCCATAAGTGTGGGGCGTGTTTTTTATCCCGGAAACGGTGATATGCCCATTCTGGTTGGCGAGATCCGGCGCTGACCTACCCGTCAGCTTCCGGGGTTTTCCTAACTAGGTGTCTCCCACTAGCAAGGCATCGCTTCAGCCTGGGTAAGCTCTAAGCTCCCAACCGGTCTCCCGACAAGTGTGTTAGTGTAGTGCATGTAACTAAATGAATGTAAGAGGTGAGGGCAGGACAAGGAAGAGAAAGAAAAGATCTCGCGCGGTCCGTTTGTTAGGGCATTTGGCTGGAGTTAATCGGAGAAGCCACAGAAAACAACACACCAGACCAGTGGGCTGCTAGAAGTCTACTGCAGACAGCGAGTGAGTATTATTCACGTCTGTGATTTATTGCCCCGGCAAAGATTCTATCCCTCCTACGTCTGTGGCGTCTTTGCCGGAGCAATAAATCACAGACGTGAACGGTTTGTAAATTATTAAGTATTTATTTGAAAAAATGCTTCAACACCTGAATACTATGTACAATATTTACAATAAACAATACTGACCCGTTACTAGAAGGAATGTTCCCTGGTTACCATCACCGCTGGTCTGATAATTAGATATCATATTCGGTGTGATGCACCACTAGCCTACGTGAGCGTACAAGCGAGTATGCCGCACCTCCCGTCTCGACGTAGCACGCCGGCTTCAGTTCCCTGCCTCAGTAGCCTATGCATTAAAATGCAGCGCCGCGCACAACCCACACGACTTCCTACCGACGCGCTCAAGAATCAGAAGAAGGAGTTTAGGTCCGGGGTCCGTTTATATACCTTCTGGGCCGGCTGACGGAACTGCGTCATCTCGCTGTTTCCGCCGCCGGCTTGCCTACGGGGTTCCCAAGTTTGCCACCCACGACACGGCACCCCTTCCCTTCCGCTCCCTAGCCTTTGTTCAGCCCAGCGTCTCTTCCGCCAGCGTTGTCCATGAGCATGAAATGCACGTGGCTGATATTTGGTACGTTTGTACAAGGCGACTGATATGACGCCACATTATTTAGCTAGTGTCGAAAATCTTGCCGCTATCGGGACTCGAACATAGGACTTGCCGGTCAGAGGAATTGCACTGACTTGTCATACATAGCGTGTGCTGTATTTATGTGACAAATATATTATTATTATTATTATTATTATTATTATTATTATTATTGCAGTGACAGATTATACACTGACCCACCTCTTCTGTGGAAGGAATAAGTCAAGGTTTCTTTATGAAAAAGGTCATATAGAAGTTGTGAGATAAACATAACTCATCATTTTCAATTCAATCAACTCAATAAAATAAAAATAAATCATATTTTTTATTGTCTAACAAACTTCATGCATAAGGGTACTGGTTCAAAACAATAATGATAATTTAACAATTAAATTTAACATTTAACAAAGAAAATAAAATAGAACTATGTACTTAAGGGAACATTCAGCGCTTTTTAATCATTGTTTTAAAATTGAAAGATCTTCATACTGGAACGTAACTTTGAAAAGCCGGCCCCTTAATTGTGTCTCATGCCTGATACTGAACATGAATAAACATGTTAATATTGCTAAGATATGACATGAAACATTGAGCCATCACGTGATTATTCCACTCACGAAATGCTCACCAATAAAATTTTAAAATTTAATCACTCCCATGCAATAAGAAGCATTTTACCTGAACAATTTTATCGTTAGCCCTTTTTTGCTTTCATCTTATCGCCGCGACATGTCATGAAGTCCGATTGCTCTGAAGTCTTCGAACCGCGAAATCCTCGTGTTCAAAGTCGAAAAGTCCTTTTATCCAGAAGTCCTCGTAGCCACACGTTTTTTATCCAGTAGTTTTCAAATCAATATTCATACATATGCTATGGAATTTAACACTATTGCTCAAGACCCATTTCTTGGGGCAATACGTTTTACATTCTTTATTTTTCAGGTTACCCCGGAGTTCTAGAGTTTTTCGGTAGCATTCACACACTTGACAACATTTTTCGTAGATCAATGGAGGTTAGCCGTTTTTGAAGATGAATGATAAACTCTATCGGTGCAGCATACCTCATGCATCATCTCCGATGCATCATCTCAGTGGCCCAATTCGATTAAAGGAAATTTGACGCGTTTGCATGAATGACTTGTTCCTTATTTAGGTTTCTTCAACGCTCATGAAAACTCTCAACTTCACCTTGTACGTGGGGTAAGGGCTGCGACCTTGTGACGTAATCTCCCCTACAGAAATCGTGGGGAGAATTAACTCACATGCTCGGAATTCCAGATTTACGGCGATGCTCACGTCGTCAGCGCAAATATGAATGCAGTGAGGAGATGGGTTGGAGGCTCTAAGCTGCCCAGGCTTTAGAACTTGTTATCCGGTTGGGCTATCGGCTTCGTCGAGGTAGATTTCATTCGCTATTCACGGGCAATTGAGTAGGGGATATTTTCGACGACATTGTGAGTGGTATTAATCGACACAGATACCAACCTGGAAAGTTGGTAGCTCTGAGTTGGCAGGGCTACTCCGCCCACGCTCAAGTGGGTAGACGTCGGTTGCGGCTTATTCCGCTACCAGCCTCCGTAGCAGGTGAGGATAAGCCGACGGGGCAGCTGCTCCCATATGAGGTGCGCAACAATCAACACAAGCGACAGAATGGAATTCTGGCTGATAACATTCTTACATTCATTTGTCGTTCTCCTTTATTCTTTGAACCTGCCGTATTTTCTGTGAGGATATTGGCAGTCCCCAGTTGCTCGTCCTCTTCGGCGTCGAGTTGTGCAGTTCTGTTTTGAGAGTCGTTAGCCGCATGTTGTAGGATTAGGGACTCAAAATTCGTGTCTCCTTTTTCGGAGGCTAAGATTAGCGGCGTCTTCTTCGCCGTATCTCTGGCGCTTGGATCTGCACCGTTTTTAAGAAGGATCTTTATTACCTCATGATTATTACGGTTGGTAGCGAAGTGTAGAGCAGTCCATGCGTCCGCATCGCATACTTTTACATCTGCACCGAAGTCTAAAAGAATCTGAACACATTGCGGGCAGTCATTTTCCACTGCCAACATTAGCGGAGTCGTGTCTCTTTCATCTCTGGCGTTTGGATTGGCTCCGCGGCCGACGAGGAGCTTAATGATTTCTGGGTGGCCCCCCATGGCGGCGTAGTGGAGAACGGTCCTTTTCAATTCGCACAGCGAGTGGACGTTGACTCCCTTCTCCGAAAGAAGAATCACAGAGTTCAGGTCTCCGCTTTGGGCAGCTAACATCATCGGTGTCTTCTTCTCTTGGTTCTCGACATCTGGACTTGCGCCGCTTTCAATAAGCAGTTTGGTGACCGCGTGGTGGCCGCCCTGCGTCGCGTAGTGCAGAGGCGTCCTGTGGAAAAAGGTGCGCGCCTCTACGCTAGCGCCGTGTCGCAGCAGCAGCTGCGCGGAATGTTGGTAGCCCTGCTCCGCCGCCTCCATGAGCGGCGTCTTCCCCTCGAAGTCCTGCGCGTCGACGGTGGCGCCAGCTGCCAGCAGCAGCTCCAGGAGGCCGTGACGGGCGGCGCTCGCCGCCAGATGGAGCGCGGAGCGCTGGTCCTTGTCGCGCGCGTTCACGTCGGCGCCATTTTGAAGCAGCAGCTCCACGATTGTCGCGTCCCCTTCCTCCACCGCCAACATCAGATGGGTTCGGTTTTCACCGCATAAGCAACTTGAGTCTTCTTCTTCTGAGAGGATAAGTATCTTCAGTATTTGTAGATGACCTCCTCGGACTGCGTAATGCAGGGCATTTCTATTGCCGGTGCCGCGTACATGCGAGCAAGCTCCATATTCCAACAGAACCTGCACCGAGGCGGCATCTCCCGCTTTTGCAGCCAGTATTAGCGGGGTTCTTTTGTCCTTGTCTTTGCAATGCACACTTGCGACGTCGCGCTTCACCAGCAGGTTTGTGATCTCGTAGTAGCCGCCCGAGGCGGCGTGGTGCAAGGCGGTTCTGTTGTCGCTGTCGCACACGCGCACGTCGGCGTTGCAGTACAACAGAAGGTCCACAGAGGTCGTTTTGCCCCGCAGAGCAGCCACCATCAGAGGCGTTCGTTTCCCGCAGTCCTTGGCGTTCAGATCCGCGTCGTTCATGATAAGCTCGCGGATGACATCATCGTGGCCGCCTTCTGCAGCGAAGTGGAGGGCGGTTCTGTGGTTTACGTCCGACAAGTTCACGTCTATCCACATTTTCACCAGAAGCTGAACAATCTGCAGATGTCCTTCCCGAGATGCAATCATTAACGGTGTTTGATCCCATTTGTTCTGAGCATCTGGGTTCGCATTAAAGACGATAAGAATCTTGAAGACCTCGACATGACCCCCTAAAGTGGCGTGGTGCAATGCAGTTGAACTGTCAACATCGCACTGATGTACGTCAGCCCCATGTTTTAAGAGATATCGCGTAGAAGATGGGTTG
This sequence comes from Gryllus longicercus, assembly GCA_038098605.1. Lineage (NCBI taxonomy): Eukaryota > Metazoa > Arthropoda > Insecta > Orthoptera > Gryllidae > Gryllus > Gryllus longicercus. Next base: position 1,056,941 of record JAZDUA010000400.1, read on the forward strand.
CCTCCTTTTGCCGCCAGCATCAACGGAGTCTTGTGGTGTTCGTCGATAACATTCGGGTCCGCGTTGGATCCGATGAGGAGCTGCGTCGTGCGAAACCGTGCTCTCTCTGCCGCGTAGTGCAGTGCGGTCCTATTCCTTGTGTCAAACGCATGCACATCCGCCCCTTGCTTCAGGAGGAGGCGTACGCAAGCTACATAGCCTCGTCTAGACGCTAGAATCAGAGGCGTCTGATTTGCGGTGTCTTTCGCATTGGGATCAGCGGCAAACTCAAAAAGGAGCTTCATAATTTGAAAATGGCCACCATCGGCGACGTAGTGTAAAGCAGTCCGGTTGTGTTTATCGCAAACGTGCAGGTTCGCCCCGTATTGCAGCAGAAGCCGCACAGATAGTCTATCTCCACATTCTGACGCTATCATCATTGATGTCGTCTTATCCTCATCTGCAGCATCTGGATTTACACCTTTCTCGATTAGAAGTTTCATTATTTCCTTGTATCTACCCGCAGTCGCGAAGTGAAGGGCGGTACTATTGTGTGCATCGTGTACGTCAGCCCCTTTTGAGAGAATAAGCTCCACAGAAGATAGATCTCCCCTCTGAGCCGCTAGGATGAGCGGGGTGGTGTTCTCTTGGTCTTTCGGATCCGCGTTGGCTCCGGCCTCGATGAGCAGCTGCATGAGGGCAAAGTGTCCTTCCCGCGTGGCGAAGTGGAGCGCGGTTCTGCCCTTGGCGTCCCGCACGTCCACCTCGGCGCCGTGGGCCAGTAGCAGGGCCACGGCGCTGTCGTTGCCCTCTCGGGCCGCCAACATGAGGGCGGTGCTGCCCTCTTCGTCGGCGACGTTGGGGCTGGCGTCGCGCTGGAGCAGGAGCCGCACCGCGTCCCGCTCGCCCCTCCACGCGGCGCAGTGCAGCGCCGTCCTGTTGGCAGCGCTGGCCCGGTGCACGTCGGCGCCTCGCTCCAGCAGCAGCAGGACGCCGCGCGCGCCGCCCGTCGCCGCCGCCGCCGTCGCCGCCGCCAGCATGAGCGGCGTGACGAGCTGGGCGTCCGTGGCGTCGGGGTCGGCGTGGCCGGCCAGCAGCAGGCGCGTGACCTCGTGGTGGTCGCCCGCCGTGGCGAAGTGGAGGGCCGTCTGCCCAGCCGCGTTGCGGCACTGGACCTCCGCCCCGTGTTCCAGCAGCAGCGAGACGGACGGTGCGTCGCCTCTCTCGCACGCCACCATCAGCGGCGTGGTCTGGCGCAGGTCCTCAGCCCCGGGGTCGGCGCCCTGCTCGATCAGCAGCCGCATCATTTCGTGGTGGCAGTTGGAGGTGGCGAAGTGCAGAGCCGACCTTCCCAATGCGTTGCGCAAGTGGATATTCGCTCCCTGCTCAAGAAGGAATTCCACAGAACTCAAATCGCTGTTTCGGGCTGCTATCATGAGCGGCGTCCCGTGGTTTTGGTCTACGACATCCACATCCGCGTCGTAATCAACGAGGATTTTCATAATCTCCGAATGGCCACTCGCCACCGCGTAGTGCAGTGCGGTCGTTCCCGCGGCGTTGCCCAATCGCACTGCAGCCTTGTGATGCAGGAGGAACAGTACCGCATTCACGTGGCCGTTGTGAGCCGCTAGCATCAGAGGGGACACGCCCTCCTGGTCCTGCCGGTCGACGTCCGCCTTGTTGACGACGAGCAGGCTCATGACCTCGAGGTGCCCGCCACGCGCTGCGTAGTGCAGCGCGGTCCTGAGCTGGCTGTCGCCCCGGTGGACGTCGGCGCCGTGCTGGAGGAGAAAGCGAACAGGCGCGACGCAGCCCACCTCCGCCGCCAGCATGAGCAGTGACCTGCTGGCGTCGTCGCCGCCATCTGGTTCCGCTTCGCTCTCCACAACGAGAGTGACGATCTCCAGGTGCCCAGCTGCCGCTGCGTGGTGGATAACGGTTTCGTTGGATGAGTCGCACATGCGGATGTCGGCGCCGTGTCGCAAAAGGTACGCCACGCACTGAACGTGCCCGTGTTGGGCTGCTAGCATTAGCGGGGTCCTGTTGAATTTGTCTGTGGAGTTCGGATCCGCGTTACTCTCAACAAGCAGTTTGACGACGTCGACATGGCCGCCGCTGGAGGCGACGTGAAGTGCTGTCTGTTTGGTCGTATCGTAGCGTCGCACATCTGCCCCGAATTCCAAGAGAAGGAGCACGGCCTGCTCGTCCCCCTTGGCGCAAGCAATTGTCAGAGGGGTTTTCTTCGCTGCGTCTTTTGCATTTGGGTTGGCACCGTACTCGAGGAGAGATCTCATCACATTCAAATAGCCATTCATGGTGGCGTAGTGAAGAGCTGTTTTCTCGTGTCTGTCAACGAGATTCGCTTTTGCACCGTATTTCAGTAATCTCAGCACCGTCTGATCGTGTCCTCTTGCTGATGAAATTATCAGCAGGGTTTTTTTATTTTCCAATATAGAATTCACCTTGACTCCTCTGTGAAGGAGATGCAGCATGACCTGAAAACAAATTTGGTTGTTTAAACTTTGTTATATTTATTGTAGCCATTTTATTTTGGGCCTATTATGGTTACGAATTTGTTTATATGAGAAAATGAAACAATATTCATCATAACGCTTGCCTTGCGGCCACTACAAGTTTGCAAGCTTGTGCCTTTTTACGCCTATGCTACCACCTTATTTTCCTGGGTCGGCTGGAGGCTCCATAAGGCTGCGGACTTTCAAAATGAAAGAATATATTAGTTCCCATTTCAACAGTGAAGCAATTTCAAATAGAGTAAATTAAAAAATATAACATTTTATATTAACTTTTTTCCAAGGTCACATAGAAAACTACGGTACTAAATATTGGTACGGGCATAATCCGATTAGTTAGTTCCCCTTTTGAGTTGGGAGTACCTCTTTGCTTAGGTCCACCCCCCATCCTGGCTAACATCTATCCACAACTTCAGGATCTACTAGGACCGCACGTCATTACTACCCTGGGGGCAATTATCACTTAAGCGCCCCCTCGTGCTCCTCCTACATAATCCCGAGGGCCACATCGCTCTTGTACCATTAAATTTGTGGCCGTGGTAGCCGTGAGCTCACCGCAGTGATTGTTAAAATTATTCTCGGAATAGTCTGCCCGTTACTGACTTCTGCGCAATTTGTTTCCAGAACTTACAGTCACCGGTCCGAACAAGGAATCATTTAAGCTCTATGATATAGAAGTGATTCACTAGGTACTAGGAAATGCTATTTATTTATGTATGAATAGCTTTTTTTAATTTTTCATATCAACTAGAACATTGTATTCAGTTAGGTTTTACTAACACGTAAAGAATATTTTGACACAAAAAAACATGATTCGAGTACATCTGTTCTTTAACGATTGTTTTGCTAATTGATCATCTTTTACTTTTTTATAATATTTTTGGCTTTAATTATTCTTATTGACTTCATTTTCTGAACTCCCATTACGTTGTATTTTAATAAATAAAACGTAAGAGACCAAAGAATAATGTAGTTTACTTGTTTATATTTTTTCTATGGAAACATAATGTACTCATGAAGTACATAAAAGTTTCTCCAAAAGTGTGAGCCATATCAAAAAAATTTCTTAACAAACATTGTTACTTATTAGGTATCATTCAATGTGTTCAAATTCATAATCAATTTTTTTCATCACTAAGCAAAAATCAGGATTGACGGGTACATAAGTTACATGCTCAACAGTTTGAGTTGTTCATGTGAACTGGTTTTGATCAAATTTTTCACTTAGTTTTTCTTTCCTTTTAGGGTATTTTAAAAAGCTGAAGCTAATGTCATATTTTACTTTCTAGCTAGCTCTTACGCAGTAGAGAGAAAGTTATATAATGCTGCGCTATAAAACGCCAAATTTTCGGCAGAAAACTCTTCTTACAAACTCGTATTACACGCTGATAAAAAAGGGGATAAATCCAGTTGCTAAATTTAGAAAAATCCCTCTAAAACATACTGTAGCCAGAATTCATGTTTTACGGACCTTTGATACCGAAAAATCAATTGATAACAAAACATTTGTCTGTCGTCTGTCTGTGAACAACATTAGCGGCTAAACCGTTCAGTCACTTTTCTCCAGAATTGATGTTGTCCAGTCGATTTGGCTGATGTTGCGGCCCCTTGAATTTGGAACCGATATTTTAATTGTGGGTGGTAATTTAAAAGAAGTCTCTTGGACATTTTAAAACGTACATTTTTAAAGAAAATGGCTCCATCGTTTTTGATTACATTTTGCTGTTGGATAGTGTGAAGAATGTTTAAGAGAATGGTACAGGTCTCATTTTCATTGATTTTTCGAAAATTGCAAATATTCAAAATGTTTTCGTCGTCTTCCTAAAATAATTACTTTACTAAACAGTTATGAAGATATAGATTTTTTTCTTTAATGAAATATTCTCCTTAAAGATATATTTTGAAATAACTTCATGAACAAATTTTGGAAAATTTTCGCACTTTTCGTGTAGTTTTGCGTGAAAATACGGCGCGAGAAAGTACATGCTGATTTAGCACCATTAGTTTTGTGTACGTATGTTGAAGAGCTTACTTTTGCCAAATCAAACTTCGCAGCCTTAAGAATCGCTTCATGTGCGTCTTGGAGCACGAGGTCGTGCGCCCTGGCGCCCGCCTGCAGCAGTCGCTCCGCCGCCTCGAGGTGGCCGCAGGCACTGGCGTAGCGCAGCGCCGTCCAGCCCAGCAGCGCGTCCCTGCGCCCGGGGTCGCAGCCCTTGGCGAGCAGCGCGCCCACGGCGTCGGCGCGGCCCAGCGACGCCGCCTGCACCAGCGCCGTGCGGCCGAAGCGGTCGCTCTCGTCGGGGTCGCATCCAGCCTCCAGCGCCGCCTCCAGCGCGCCCTCGCTGCCCTCCAGCGCGGCCCGGTGCAGCGGAAGCCCGTCCGACAGCATGTGCTCCAGGATCTGGCGCAGCCCTGGCCACGCATCCTGAGAGACGAGGGTTTCCCAAACCTTCAGTAATATTTCGTTCACTCTGTACGCCGAGATCATCCAGCTGGCAACGAAATATTCCACGTATGTGTAATGGGCGAAGTAAGGCTTTCCATTTTCTCCTAGCCATATGATTCCATTTTTCTCTTTCATGAGGCTTTCTCGATTTCTCTCCAAGTAGTAACTAAAAATGTCCGAATTAACGTTGGAAAAACCACCATCGGAGACCTGAAAAAAGTATTTTTGCTATTAGATAGTTTTGAAATAACAAGCGGTGAAATATAAAACTTATATTATTACATTTATAAAAAAATTAACTGTAGTTGAAATATGATGCACTTTAAAATATATAATAATAACAACAATAATAATAACAATATTTTTTTGAAGAACTGTTGTTGTTAGTAAGGGGCCCCATGGATGTATTGCTCTAGGCCCCTTGTTTTCTCTGACTGGCCCTGCGGGAATGGGTTCTCTCTTGGGTCAATTATGCACGCTCCAAGCTCACACCTGTCCAAACGGTCAATTCTCATGGTCTGAAAGATAGCCTGCAAAGCACGTTTGTACAGCCAGGAATCGTAATTATGAATGGATAAGTGGAAGGGCCCGTTACACTAGGGCCCAAAGTGGAGGGAGAACCGAGGTAGTTGTTTTTTGTTGTTTTTTTCTTTTTTTGACAGAAGAAGCAAAGAGCTTCATTCCATTTTCATTCGATTCCTGATTCTGGTTTTACATTCCATTTGCGATTCTATTATATTCAGATTATTAGTAAATTTTCTGACTTTAAAATATGAATCTGACTCTGATGCTGGATGTGCAGTAAATTACAATTCTGACATTATACGGTCTTCATCATGACAGGTTTAAACTCTCGAGTTTAGTCGACTGTTATATGAAATTGTGACATTGTAATTGAACTTGTATTACCTAACGTGATTGTGTGTCACACGCACGAGCAAACTTTTGCATAAACGACGACACAAATTACGTCAGGATGCGCTTTACGCCGTGCATACCTCGGAGAATTGCCGAGGCTTTACGCCGTGCATACCTCGTGCCATTGGATATTTCTAGTACAGTATTAGTAAAAAATTAAAAGATATTTCTGTTAGCTCACCAACACAAGCATGGCACAATTCTGATGTATCTCGTCAAAGTTGTCTACGAGGGAGATGTTCTCGAAGTTAGCGTCGTTGAGCCCAAAACGCTGCCTGAACATCTCCCGCTTCAGTTCCACGAAGCGCCGGTAGAGGTCGCAGCGGGAGACGCCGCCCTCGGGAAGCAGGCGGCCGCCGGAGCTCAGCGCATGCGCGGCCTGTGCCTCGTACGCCTGCGCCGCCATCAGCGCGTGCAGCGGCACGTCGAGGAGGCTGCGCTGGCCGCGCTCGTCCGCGCCGAACGCCTCCACCATCTCGCGAGCCAGGAGCTCGAAGTCGGCGGGCGGGCGGTCGCCGCCCGCCGCCCATTGGACGCACAGGAACTGCTTCTGCTCCTCGGGGGAGAAGGGGCGCAGCGACGACGTCTCGCAGCGCAACGTCTGGCTCAGAGCGACGTGGGCCTGGGCAAACGGAAGGCGGCGACGGTTCAAATCCGATCGAAGAAGTGAAACTTTAAGGGCGAAAAGTCCTCCATTCACCTTCCTTCGGAGGGGAAGTAAAGCCGACTGTCCCATGTAGTAGTAGTTATATGTAAAAGATCCTCACGCCTAAATTAAGCATCTGAGCTAAATTCAAATCGCCTGTTTCGTCACCTGAGCGAGACCTCTAGTGGGCGAAAAGAGCGAAACGAGCGACGGAAGATCCTGACGCCAAGTACAATAAGGCATCAGTTCAAACAACGTTAAACGCTCAACAAAAACCTTTCTACTTCACCCCAACGATTGTCTTGAAGGCGCCCACAGACCGGCGCAGAAAACCCGCAGCATGCAAGGAATGGCCGCCGTGGAAATTTCGCGTCACGTGTGCACTTATGAGCACGTTCTCAGCGGATTGGTCCGCGTTTTCTTACCTGCGGATTGTGAAACGCAGTTCCACCCGTTTTCGACCGCTACCGCTAGAGTTTCGTGGAAGTCCCCCCGTGTTTGCGAGTCTTCGCTCCCCTCTGGATCGAGTTCCCTGGCTTTCCATTATCGGATGAGGAAAACTATCACCAAACGCCGAGTCACTATTGGCGCTGCGGTGTGAACGGTCCGCGCATTTCTTGGTCGCGTCTAGCGGGGAACTTTCCACACCGCACCCGCTGCAGAGTTGCAGCGCCGATCTGTGTGGAGCCTTTACTCAAATATTACGTACCCCTGGTCGGGAAGCAATCCACAAGAGTTGCACTTGCGATGCGACAAGTAACTTGAAGAGGGCGAGCAGTTTGTCCTTGAAGGAAGGGCAGACTTCGTCCACGCCGTCCACGAACACCGCTATCTCCCCAGAGTCCTCGAGAGCTGCTCGGAGGCCGCGCCGCGTCACCTCAGCCAGACTGGAGTCCGACGACACGCCACCCTTCGCCGCCGCTAGCAGATCCAGCAGGTGCTCCTTCGTCAAATCTGGTGACAGATGCTCCCTCATTTAAAGTAAAGTCTGACTTGAGCCGGACGTCACGTCGCCCCTCTGCCAGCAGATCCAGCTGATAGACCTGAGCAGCAGATACGGCAGATAGAGCAAATAGATCAGATCCGCGACAGAATCTCCCTCATTTGGCTCAGTTGGCCCAACTTATTTCACTACACAAACACATTCGCCAAGCGTTATAGTTCCGAAATTAATAGTAGAGTCCTAAAAGTAAAGTCTGACTTGAGCCTGACGTCACGTGGCCCCTCTGCCAGCAGATGCTCCTTCGTCAGATCTGGTGACAGATGCTCCCTCAGTTGGCCAACTTATTTCATGACACAAACGCATTCGTCTAGCGTTCTAGTTCAGGAATTAAGTCCTAAAAGTAAAGTCAGATTTGAGTCTGATGTCACGTCATCTCTGTGCCAGCAGATCCAGCAGGTGATCCTTCGTCAGATCTGGAGATAGAAGCTCTCTCAGATGGCTCACTTATTTCACGACAGAAAAGCATTCGCCTAGTATTGTACTTCTGGAATCGAGTGTTGAGTTCTAAAAGTAAAGCCAGACTTCTGACCGACGTCATACTGCCCGCCGCCGAAACCGGCGGATTTAGCAGGTGCCCCTTTGTCAGATCTGCATCATCTTTCAGTTGGCATACTTATTTCACGACAGAAAGGCAGTCACCTAGAATTCACGTTCTGGAATTGAGTGGGCTGGGGGTTTTCATACCATGGTCTTTGGAAAGAAGGGTAACCGAGGGTCTTTCACGTATCATTTTTCGGGAAAACATGGACCTAGAATTTTGGTAAAAGGAGAGTGGGCTGGAGTCCTGTAACGCGGCCATTTGGATAAAAGAGTGACAGGGGTCTACCTCTTTTCAAGACGAATGAGCTGGGAAGCCTATCTCTTGATCCGTTGGTGATAATAAATGGGCTTACGTGTTTATCCCTGGGGTTTGTGAAAAGAACTAGTGTGGAGGCATACCATTTTGTAGAACAGGAGTAGGGTGGGGTGAACTACGTGCGTTTCTGGGAAGGGGATTGGACTGGAGGTTCTCTCGTCTCTTTCCAAAAAAAATGAGTGTGCTGAGTATTAGATCGTTGACTTTTTGGGGAAGGGGTAGACTGGCGAACTCCCACATGGTAACAGAAATGTCCTGCGCGGCTTTCTTCATAGCTTTGGAGCAGATAAATTAAGTGGAGGCCTAACTCAAGGCCTTTTGGGGAAGAGGAGAAGGTTGACGTCCAATCTGAATCAAGGGAGAGAGCTGAGATTTTTAGGAAAAGGAGTTGGCTGAGGGATGCTTTGTGGTATTTTTGGGGAGGGTAGAATGGCTGCTGACCGCCTAACTCGCACTTGTATTTTACTAAGGGGAATAAATACTTGGGGTGGGCATTTTGGCGTTAGCTCTATCCTCCCCCCTCCCCCCTGCTGGCGTACAAGCACGTCTTTGGGGTGGTGTCTGGATCGCGCCAGTACACAGTTTCCCATCTCGGTAACCTCCCTGTACAATGGCATGGTCAGACCGTCCTTCCAGCTCAGAGCTCCTAGCGTTCCAGAACCGGAGTCAAATCAACGCACTTCTGACATGGAACGAATCCTGTGCCTAGATTTCCGGGCCACTATCACGACGACGCCAAGAGCCCAACCGGGAACCACCCGATCTATGGTTCTTGCGGCTTCGGGCAATCCTCGCGTCTCCTCACTGCCTACACATTTAGGCTAACGACGTGAGTATCGAAAGAACTTGGGAAAACTGGCGGGTGGTATCAGATTCCCGGCGGACGTCTATATGTGGATGCCAGAGCATTCCGAAGAATCACCTTCACCCGATCATGCCCAAAGGTCTATGCGCCATCGGCTCGATTGGTAGTTTACCGGGCAAGCTGGTAATCAGGAGCTTAACATCATCAACTCACATTGAGACTAACGACGTGAGTGCCGCCGTGACACTCAGAGTCTGGGAGGTCGTATACAACTCTCCATTCGAGACTGTGACCAACTACACAGTCACGATCTCCCCCTGCGGGGAAGGGTAGTGGTCGGTGACATACATAGTTGTCTTTATAAGAAGAAGAGGGGAATGAAGGACTACGTTTTGGGAAGACTGGAGGCCTACCTCAGGGAAGGGCCTACCTGGAGACGAGCAGAGAGTTGAGGTCCAGTCTGGATAAGGGGAGAGAGCTGTGACTTTTTAGAAAAAGGGCTTGGCTGAGGGATAATTTGTGGGAAGGGTAGGGGGTCAGTGACCTAGATCGTGGCCTTTATAAGAAAAGAGGAATGAGGGACGCTTACGTCACGAGGTTTTGGGGCGTCTCGAAGTCTACCTGTTGGCTCCGGGAAGCTCTGCAGGAGGTGCCGGTGGCGCAGCGCCTGCACCGTGACGGTCCACCGCTGGGGCTCGCGCGCGCACGCCTCGCCCGCCAGGCGCAGCAGGAACTGCGTCTTGCCCATCCCGGGCTCCCCGACCAGCAGCCCGCCTTGCAGCCTCCATGCGGCCCGCTCCGCGCCCGCCGCGTGCACGCACGTGGGCGCGCGCTCGCACGCGTCGCTGGCGAGGACCACGAAGGGCGCCACGGCCGCCCAGCTGCCGACGCTGCCCTTCCACAGCAGCCGCAGCGCCGCCAGGTCCGCGTCCTCGGCCTCGCTGGCGCAGTGCAGCCAGTGCACGGGGCGGCCGCCGCTCAGCTGGCTCGCCTCCCACAGCGCCTGCTCCCCGTGCTCCAGCGAGGGGACGATCGTCCAGCTGCGAAGACGTTGGCCATCAATCGGTGCAGTGTTAACGCACGAGCTCCCCTCCCCATGTTCGAGAATCCCCAAGAGTTGTTAAAAAAAGTATTTAATACTAAATTTTTCAAAAATTACAATTAAAAAAAGCAATAAAAAGTTAGTACACACAAGTACACCCAAAATTGTCATAACGAGGTGATGCGTCTCGTATCATTGGATACCTGGAATGTTGCTGGTTGATGCGTTTCAATTTTATATTGTCCAGTTCATTAAAAAATTAAAACTATTTAATTTGTGGGCTTTTTCTATGTAATTAAACTACTTTTATTCTGACTTATACATATATGTTTAATTTTTTGTTTGAATAATGTAAAATTGAAATACTAAGAAATACTTTCAAAATATTTTAAAAAAATACAAAATACAATGTGAATTCTTAGGATTTTCTTTATATTCCAGCATTGAGGGGGAGAGATCGGTGAAAATAAGAATAAGGGGTCCCCAAATTTACTTAGGTCCAAGGGCCTCCAGTGCTGTTAAAACTGCCCTGCCATGAACTGCCACCTGTAGCACATTGTAGGTAACGACATGCGAGATACATATCGGATATGGCCAGATTTTTACTTAAATCTGAAACTGCTGGTCCTCTTTCGCGTCGTAATACATTCTCGATATATTGTTTGCTGGATTAAGGGTGAAATCGCGTATTTATTTAGAATTCTTAAGTATCTCGAAGAAAATTTCAGTTGCTGGTTTTTGTTACAAATGGTTAATTAATGGTATTTTCAATCTCTTCTTTAGTCGAGAGAGAGAGAGAGAGAGAGAGAGAGAGAGAGAGAGAGAGAGAGAGAGAGAGCAATTGAAATGTGAATATGTTGGTACAATGGGAATAAGTAGAAAGTTTGGTGATTTTCATGGAAAGCTAATATAAGTGATCAGTACTGTGTAATAGAAATCAGCAACGCAAATATTCCCAGTAGGGTTTGATATTTCGAAAGTAGAAAATTGTTGAAGCAAATAGATGTTCCAATTTCACTAAAGTTCTCTGTGTGAATTGAAAGTTGAAGAAAGACGAGATCTTGCTACAGCGGTGAAAGGCGACCTAATGTGAGTTATATTCCGAAAGAAATCAGTTTGGCTTTCACAGTAATGTTGTGCAGTAATGTAACTTCTCATACGCTTGGAAAGTAGCCTCATCCTTACCTAGTACAGAGATGGCCAAATTATTAGACTGAAGTTATTGAATAAGACAAAATGTATTTGCGAGTATTGATATTGACACACTCGGAGCACAGGGTTCTAATGTTTTATAAACATTTCATAATTAACATACTTGTTCTGAGGTATGTTGAAAATTTATTTTTAATCCATTCTTTCAATTTGAGTTTCATTTAACGATATGCGAATGAGTAGTTTCATGAGCTGGTTTTTATGGCCTTATTTTTATAAGTTACTTTTAACTATCAAACAAACATTTTCAATGGGATTCATGTCAGGACTATTTGCAGCCCATTGGAACCAAGACTGATCGATGTATTGAAGATATTTTCTATCTTCCTTTCCTATTGTGATGGGGAGCCTAGTCATTGTTTTTTTAACAACTCATGTATGTGAGAGACCCATTGGTTCTTTAGGGCTTCTAAATGTTGGTCGTGCCTCGTTATCCCATTGACTGTGCATACATTTCCAATAGCATTAACAAATATTACACTTCAAACAGTCACTTTTGCCAGGTTAAGTCATATAAAAAATATGTAGTCTAATAATTTGGCCAACTCTGATGGTGTACTGCCTGTTACCTTTCTTAGTCCCTTAGTTCCATGTCATTATTACATTAACTGGGTATACATTTCCAATAGCATTAATAAATATTACACTTCAAACAGTTACTTTTGCCAGGTTAAGTCATAGAAAAAATATTTTGTGTAATAAATAATTTGGCCACCTCTGTTGGTGTACTGCCTGTTACCTTCCTTAGTACCCGCTTGATGTTAAACTAACCAGTTTCTCCTCATTTGACTCCATATGTCGTTTTCTTCTCGGTTCTCCCCAACGCTCCATTCCCCCGTGTCCTCGCCATCCCATTGGCTAGCTCTGGCCGGCCCGTCCACTGCGGAGCCGCCGGCCAGGCGCTCGAGGAAGGCAGCGGGCAGGCCGCTGACGACCAGGTGGTCGCGGTCCGGGTCGAGCGCCCACAGCACGGCCGCGTGCAGCGAGGACGGGTGCTCGAGGGTGCGCGGGAAGTGCAGGTGGGCGGGGGCGGGGGCGTGAGTGGCCGGGGCCGCGCCCAGCGCAGCCCCTCCGCGCAACAGGGCGCTCAGCAGAGCGCCGTCCGCGTCCTGCCGCAGGGAGCGCCACGTGCACGACGCCAGGCGGCGCAGGGGCATCACGTGACCCTGCAGACCAACGAGCTGCAATGTACAACATAGCCCTCTCCGGGCCTGCCCGGGGGCGTAAGGTTCGGGCCCGCGACACACGCAATGCCGGCGTGGCCAGGGAAAAGAGGGCCTATTTTTAGGGGATATTAACTAACTTTGAAGATCCTAAAAAACTACTTGTGTTAGCTTTACACTTTTGAAAAGAGAGCCCGGATAAACGTGTTGCGGGCGGGTCCGCACTCATTTCGTTACGCTACAGCCCACACAATTGTTTTTCCCTTATAATGCGTTCTTTCTTTTCGTTCAGATTGGTACACATCGCTTGTGTAGCTCGTTGAAAATCTGTAGTAACGGTTTCTTCTTGTACGAAATTGCCTTCCTCGTACGAAAGAGGTACTATACGCGCAAGTTTTCTTGCTCCTATTCCCCAGCGGGGGGAGAACGGCTTTGGCTACGTCACGGGTTAAAATGACGTACCAACTGTTGTCATGAACATAGCTCGCTAAAGCGTGCCATGAGAAATGTTACGATAGTTTTGAAGGTACGAGGTGATTGTTGCCAGCATTGTAAATTGGTACGTGCTGTTCCGAACCGAACCTAAGGATCTCAACGTGCTGTTCTATTCAACGCTGGGTGAGAACGAGGGTGCGCATGTATCAAGAAAACTTGCACGATTAATACTACATAGAGTGGCTGACCCTATGGTTTGTCTGCTCTTGGTAAACGCTCGACGAACTAGGGGCCGCCATGATGTATGCAGTCAAAACATGAGAGATGCCGGATGGTGGCGTGTCTTTCTGTTTATCTGTATTTAAATTATATTAGTGGTTAGAATAATAATATCCACAATGCCTTTAGTACGTTCGGCAAATAACTGTAAAACTAAACGGCATCAAACCACATTACATTACATTTTAAGTTTACCGCCTTATTTGTGATGTGTGTGTGTGTGTGCTTGCTTCTTAATGTAATAACATTCTGTTTCAAGTGTTATACTAACTTTTCAATAGCTTTCATTGCTAAGACAATAACCGAAGCAGGAAAAAACGAGTATTTAAAGTTTCCCAATTCGTTCTCCTAACATTTTGTCATTCCGTTCATAAATGAGTGGATTTTGATCGTGGAACACAGAGTAAGGGAATTTATATTAGGCGCGTCCCACGCCCACCAGAACTTTACATGTGTATATGGAATACTAGAATACTCTGTTTCTCCAGAGGGCGCCACTCTAACTGCAAAAAACCATGGCTTCTATCTGCTGCAAAGATGGAGGCGCTCCAGCCCCTCTACGTAGTGTATTCTAGCTGGTCGCCGCAGCCGCACCCCGCATTGCTGCCACCCGCCGACAGGGCTGCCAACTCAACGCACCTGGAAGGTGATGTCCGCCTCCAAGAGCGCGTCCTGTGCCTCCTCCGTCAAGTCCTGCATCCGCCAATCCTCCTCCAGCGTGGGCCAGCCCTGGGGCCAAGCGGCATCCGGGTCAGAAGAGACGGCCACCACTTTGCGGTCGGGGGCGCAGGCGAGGAGGAGGTCCTGCGCCGCGCGCGCCGCCTCCTCCCCCTCCACGTCCACCAGCAGCACGTGACTGACGGCGCACGCGCACTCGAGCGCGGCGCGCGGGAACTCCCGCAGCGCGCGGTCGCTCAGGTACAGCCAGCGCCCGGCCCACCGCTCGTCCAGCAGCTGCACGACCTTGGCGGCGCGGTGGCCCTGCGGCACCCCGCGCACGCGCACGCGCACGCGCGAGTCGGGGTCGGCGAGCAGCCGCTGGAGCGCGGCGCAGGCGTCGCGGTCGAAGGCCAGCGCGCCGCCGCCCGCCGCCGCGCGCCCCTGCCGCGCCAACTCCGCCGCCACCAGCCGCTCCAGCTCGCCCGAGCAGTGGGTGAGCGGGTAGTTCTGCGAGTCGTCCAGCGCCCACGCCTTCAGCAGCGCCACGTACCGCGCGACGAAGTGGTCTTTGAGGGGCAGCGGGCCGCCGAACACGCCGTCCAGCTCCACGCCGATGAGGGCGTCCATGGCGTTGGCGTGCGACTGCTCGGCGAACACGCGCACGCGGGGCAGGAAGTCGTGGCGGAAGGCGGTCTCCTGGCCGTCGGAGAACAGGTTCCACACCTGGACGTTGAAGGACACTTTACGACACTCTGTGCCTTAGTGTGCTACTATGTTTGCATAATATTCTCTACCCAAGTAAGCTATGCCGCCTGGACATTGAAGGACATTTTACGACACTGTGCCTTCGTGTGTTATTATGTTTGCATAATATTCTCTACCCAAGTAAGCTATGTCGCCTGGACATTGAAGAACACTTTACGACACTCTGCCTTAGCGTGCTACTATGTTTGCATACTATTCTCTACCCAAGTAAGCTATGTCTCTTGGACATTGAAGGACATTTTACGACACTGTGCCTTCGCGTGTTATTATGTTTGCATAATATTCTCTACCCAAGTAAGCTATGTCGCCTGGACATTGAAGGACACTTTACGACACTCTGTGCATTAGTGTGCTACTATGTTTGCATAATATTCGCTACCCAAGTAAGCTATGTCGCCTGGACATTGAAGGACATTTTACGACACTCTGTGCCTTAGTGTGCTACTATGTTTGCATAATATTCGCTACCCAAGTAAGCTATGTCGCCTGGACATTGAAGGACACTTTACGACACTCTGTGCCTTAGTGTGCTACTATGTTTGCATAATATTCGCTACCCAAGTAAGCTATGTTGCCTGGACATTGAAGGACATTTTACGACACTCTGTGTCTTAGTGTGCTACTATGTTTGCATAATATTCTCTACCCAAGTAAGCTATGTCGCCTGGACATTGAAGGACACTTTACGACACTCTGTGCCTTAGTGTGCTACTATGTTTGCATAATATTCGCTACCCAAGTAAGCTATGTCGCCTGGACATTGAAGGACACTTTACGACACTCTGTGCCTTAGTGTGCTACTATGTTTGCATAATATTCGCTACCCAAGTAAGCTATGTCGCCTGGACATTGAAGGACATTTTACGACACTCTGTGCCTTAGTGTGCTACTATGTTCGCATAATGTTCGCTACCCAAGTAAGCTATGTCGCCTGGACATTGAAGGACACTTTACGACACTCTGTGCCTTAGTGTGCTACTATGTTTGCATAATATTTGCTACCCAAGTAAGCTATGTTGCCTGGACATTGAAGGACATTTTACGACACTCTGTGTCTTAGTGTGCTACTATGTTTGCATAATATTCGCTACCCAAGTAAGCTATGTCGCCTGGACATTGAAGGACACTTTACGACACTCTGTGCCTTAGTGTGCTACTATGTTTGCATAATATTCGCTACCCAAGTAAGCTATGTCGCCTGGACATTGAAGGACATTTTACGACACTCTGTGCCTTAGTGTTTGCATAATATTCTCTACCCAAGTAAGGTATGTCGCCTGGACATTGAAGGACATTTTACGACACTCTGTGCCTTAGTGTTTGCGTAATATTCTCTACCCAAGTAAGCTATGTCGCCTGGACATTGAAGAACACTTTTCGACACTCTGTGTCTTAGTGTGCTACTATGTTTGCATAATATTCTCTACCCAAGTAAGCTATGCCGCCTGGACATTCAAGGACATTTTACGATACTGTGCCTTAGTGTGCTACTATGTTTGCATAATATTCGCTACCCAAGTAAGCTATGTTGCCTGGACATTGAAGGACATTTTACAACACTCTATGCCTTAGTGTTTGCATAATATTCTCTACCCAAGTAAGCTATGTCGCCTGGACATTGAAGGACATTTTACGACACTGTGCCTTAGTGTGCTACTATGATTGCATAATATTCTCTACCCAAGTAAGCTATGTCTCTATTGTGTTTTACTTTCCCGTACACGAACGGGAGAAATATACATAGTGTAGGGAAAGTTATGTAATCCTTCGGAAAATCAATTTCGAGATTACAACGGAAATAACGTTTTGGGCCCCCCATACCGATTTTTTTAGAAAGTCTGTCTCTCTGTCGATCTACTCGTCTGTTAGTCCATCTGCGAACACCACAAGCTCCTATACTGCAATTTTCGCAACTCTATCCCTGGCAGGTATCAGCTGTTGACAGTTTCATCCAATCGGGGCTTGAAAGTCACCATAGTGACGCGAGTTTCTTTAATATTCTTAAAATAATATTTCCGTTCTACTATTAGGAAACCGAAAAATTAAAGATTTTTTTAAAAAAATGTTCTTTTGGTGGCGACTATCAAGACTATGTGGCTAGTTCATAGAGATAGCTGTGATCATGGGAAGTAGAAAACTAATACGAGAAAGTCTGTGGATTCTGTAGCATCACTAGTTTAATTTATATCTAAGAAACATTATTTTTGTGTTGATAGTGTATGCTTCAATATAATTGTTAATAATTAGTGTTATACATAGTTCTAACCGTGATGTCAATGCATTTAGCCCTGATGATGGAGAAAGAAACTCCAAAACGTCGGCAAACTGAGATAAACTGTCTTAATTTTGACCACAACCGAAGAACAACAAAATTATTTCTACTACAGATGGTCGTGAAATACAAGATAATAATAATAATAATAATAATAATAATAATAATTATTATTATTATTATTATTATTATTATTATTATTATTATTATTATTATTATTATTATTAAATTTATTATTATTACTATCCTTCGCTATTGCAATGTATTACACTTGCAACTGGTCACGTGATTGTTAATCGCGTTTTAGACTATGCGCTGCAATTATTTTAATAGACGAAATATTTTTTCTTTGCTAGAACGGTTTGTTCTATATTCTGATTCGGACATTGTTGTCCAAATTGTTCAAACGTTATCTCTCAAGTTGGGCACTCATTCGCTATGACCTTGTCATCGAGAATTTATATTTATTTGTCCGAGATAACGGACAAACAATAATTCCGGCCGATATTTCACAATCTCAGGGCCAGAAAAGGCAGCGAAGACGAGCTTAATACGATGGTGGGGTCATCGTCAACAACGCCCCAATTTGCATCTATGTGCGACAAATATACTCACATTCCCATTGTGCTATCCCTATATAATTCGTGTAAGTGAAAGAAATATGTTGACAAGTTTAATCGCAATCAGATGAACTGAACGACAGTGCACAAACAAAAAACCAAAAATTGATTTTTATATATTAGATTAATACTACTATTGAAATTAGGGGCTCGTGGCTAGCTCTTGGTCAGCGTACTCGCTTTACACTACCCCGCGTTCGATTCCCGGTGGAGCCAAGACTATTGTGTGCGTTTTCCTTGCAATGTCCCTGTGTGACGACGAGAAAATGCACTTCTCAGGTTGAGAAGGCCAGAATACGGCGTGGGGATTTCTACGTGCTAACCACACGTAGAATAATACCCCCTCAACCCGTGAGGCATGGCCCGTTCCCGAGCTGGCGCACCAAGTACGTACATGTATACATTGATATTAGAGGCTGGTGTTTTCTTATCCATTGAAACTTGCCGTACCATCTGGTCTTTGTGACCGAAAGAGAAGACGGAGCCGCGGGACGAACTGGTGCTGAAGACGTCCTCCAGCCGGAAGAAATCCAGGTGGGGTCCGTCAGAAGACCCCACGCCGCGGTTCACGGGCTTGTTGGTGTAGAGCACCAGGCGCACATCGTCTTCGTCGCAGTCGTGCAGCAGCTCCTCGTCTCCTTTCCGGCGGCAAGATGGCGCCCGGTGGGCGGCCATGAAGGCGGAGTAGAAGGAAAAATACTTCTGCAAGCTGAAGTCTCCTTTCGGGGATGTGAAGGCCTGCGAAGGAGAGAACAATATCACGAAGCGGAGTGGTCAGACACCTTATTAAACGTTCCATGAATGGGAAGAAGTAATTCTGCAGATTGAAGTATCCTTTCTGGGATGTGAAGGCCTTCGAAGGAGAGAACAATATCACGAAGCGGAGTGGTCAGACACCTTATTAAACGTTCCATGAATGGGAAGAAGTAATTCTGCAGATTGAAGTATCCTTTCTGGGATGTGAAGGCCTGCGAAGGAGAGAACAATATCACGAAGCGGAGTGGTCAGACACCTTATTAAACGTTCCATGAATGGGAAGAAGTAATTCTGCAGATTGAAGTATCCTTTCTGGGATGTGAAGGCCTGTGAAGGAGAGAACAATATCACGAAGCGGAGTGGTCAGACACCTTATTAAACGTTCCATGAATGGGAAGAAGTAATTCTGCAGATTGAAGTATCCTTTCTGGGATGTGAAGGCCTGCGAAGGAGAGAACAATATCACGAAGCGGAGTGGTCAGACACTTTATTAAACGTTCCATGAATGGGAAGAAGTAATTCTGCAGATTGAAGTCTCCTTTCTGGGATGTGAAGGCCTGCGAAGGAAAGTACAATATCGCGAAGCGGAGTGGTCAGACACCTTATTAAACGTTCCATGAATGGGAAGAAGTAATTCTGCAGATTGAAGTCTCCTTTCTGGGATGTGAAGGCCTTCGAAGGAAAGTACAAGATCACGAAGCGGAGTGGTCAGACACCTTATTAAACGTTCCATGAATGGGAAGAAGTAATTCTGCAGATTGAAGTATCCTTTCGGGGATGTGAAGGCCTGCGAAGGAAAGTACAAGATCACAAAGCGGAGTGGTCAGACACTTTATTAAACGTTCCATGAATGGGAAGAAGTAATTCTGCAGATTGAAGTCTCCTTTCTGGGATGTGAAGGCCTGCGAAGGAAAGTACAAGATCACAAAGCGGAGTGGTCAGACACTTTATTAAACGTTCCATGAATGGGAAGAAGTAATTCTGCAGATTGAAATGTCCTTTCTGGGATGTGAAAGCCTGCGAAGGAGAGAACAATATCACGAAGCGGAGTGGTCAGACACCTTATTAAACGTTCCATGAATGGGAAGAAGTAATTCTGCAGATTGAAGTCTCCTTTCTGGGATGTGAAGGCCTGCGAAGGAGAGAACAATATCACGAAGCGGAGTGGTCAGACACCTTATTAAACGTTCCATGAATGGGAAGAAGTAATTCTGCAGATTGAAGTATCCTTTCGGGGATGTGAAGGCCTGCGAAGGAAAGTACAAGATCACAAAGCGGAGTGCTCAGACACTTTATTAAACGTTCCATGAATGGGAAGAAGTAATTCTGCAGATTGAAGTCTCCTTTCTGGGATGTGAAGGCCTGCGAAGGAAAGTACAAGATCACAAAGCGGAGTGGTCAGACACTTTATTAAACGTTCCATGAATGGGAAGAAGTAATTCTGCAGATTGAAGTGTCCTTTCTGGGATGTGAAGGCCTTCGAAGGAGAGAACAATATCACGAAGCGGAGTGGTCAGACACCTTATTAAACGTTCCATGAATGGGAAGAAGTAATTCTGCAGATTGAAGTATCCTTTCTGGGATGTGAAGGCCTGCGAAGGAGAGAACAATATCACGAAGCGGAGTGGTCAGACACCTTATTAAACGTTCCATGAATGGGAAGAAGTAATTCTGCAGATTGAAGTATCCTTTCTGGGATGTGAAGGCCTGCGAAGGAGAGAACAATATCACGAAGCGGAGTGGTCAGACACCTTATTAAACGTTCCATGAATGGGAAGAAGTAATTCTGCAGATTGAAGTATCCTTTCTGGGATGTGAAGGCCTGCGAAGGAGAGAACAATATCACGAAGCGGAGTGGTCAGACACTTTATTAAAAGTTCCATGAATGGGAAGAAGTAATTCTGCAGATTGAAGTTTCCTTTCTGGGATCGGAAAACCAGCCAGAAGATAAGAACAATATTACAGAGCGATGGTCAGAAACATCGCAAATGCATGAAGGTGAAGAAACAGATGTACATCTGCTGCTGAAGTCTCCTTACGATCATTTGAAAGTCGGAGAATATAATACCACGAGGCAGTGCTGGGACTACGTTCGTTTAAAGTTCATTGTGTAACTGGCAACGCACGAGGGAGTATCGTAAACTTCACACGAGTGTATTAAGTTTACGAGTGTATTACATTGAGTTTCATACGGTACTTTTTCTGCGGCTTATGATAACTTTTATAAGTTAAAATTTTACATTTAATCATTTGGTGGCAGTTGATATGCAAGAATCAGCCAAGGCCACCTAGACGACAGCTCCCTAATCCTAGTCTGATACACCGCAACTGGCTTTGGTTACCAGTTCGCCTGCGAGGGAGCACTGGGATAGTGAAATATGATCAAAGTGAAATTACGATCCAATTTATTTTAATTAATATTCCGCGAAAAAATTGACTAATAATAACAGATTATTAAAACTGACAGCATAATATAATATTAAATTCAATTTTAATTTAGACAATCGAACGAAACATTTACTATTTTATTTATAGATTCTCAATTAATTCTCAATACTTGGTTTATGAACGTCTCTATGATTGGTCAAGAAACTATATAATAATAAAACCTGTATCGAAATGAGTATCATTATGCAACTTGTTGCTGACATCAAATGACACAATGGGAGCAGAAAAAGTAAATATTCGGCTGGTTTACAAGAATTTTCGGTTTGTTTGTTAAAGACTTGTTCCTCTGCCAATATACACCCGTCAACTCACATATTTAATGCATCCTCATGCACCGAAGCTTTCCAGATATTTTCAATTCAGCTAAGATTAATCCGTTCTTCAAAAAAAGGCGACGAAATGTAGTTCATGTGGCCGAGAGTGAATTGAATTGCATTGAATTCATGGCTTATTTTACGTGGCGAGACTCGGGCCATCAGTCCCGCTCTTTTGCCTGACCAAGCAAATTTCGCTACGCTCCTTTCACCAACTAGTGAAGAAAGGAGGTGTTTCTTGGGCGAGAAATTTAACAAATTTAGCTCAGACGCGTCATTTGGACTTGAGGATATTGTACATGCAAGTAAATCTACTAACATGGGACAGACGGCTTTACTTCCCCGCAGAAGGAAGGCGTACGAAGGATTTTTTCGCCCTTAAAAATCCACGGCTTCGATCGGGTTTGTACCCGCGAACGTGGGTATAACAGTCCGATACGCTAACCGTTACACCATCGCCGCCGCCGAGAGTGATTCAGTCGTCCGCATACGGACTCGTGTCAAGAGGCGCGTCGTGTCGGTGGGCACTTGCCTGCGGGGTGATGGAGTGCGTCTGGTCCGCGTTGGCGTGTTTGAGCTGCACGAAGACCGTGGCTGCGAAGGGAGCCAGCACGCGCACCACGATGTCGTCCATGGGTCGCGCAGCCGCCACGTTGGTGAACACTTCGAAGCGCCAGCCCCGTCTGCGCAGGCGCAGCGCCAACAGGCCTGCCAACTTGTACTCGTACTCGGTGCCGAACGTCTTCGCCGCGCCTTTCAGTCGCTCCAAGCCGGGCGAAAGAGGCCTGCGAAAAGGTGACTTACAACTTTGTCACGGGAGAGTTTCACAAACAACTGAACAATAGAAACAGGCAACCAATAATTCTCTTAACCATTGTAGAATTCATGGCCAGGATGTAATGAGGAATGTAGTTCACGAGATTGGTCACAGTATAAACAATTAAACAATTCGTTTGCCGATGTTTCGGATTCATTTTATTCTATATATATATATATATATATATATATATATATATATATATATATATATATATATATATATATATCTCCGGACGTCACCTTGTCCGAACAGTTCTCGCCAGCGGACGTAATCACTCACTAGACTTGTGACGAGCTCAAATCGAGGTGGGTTTATTTCCAGGATTGCTTGGCTAGGGAAATGCCAAGGGGCTTACTTGGAACATTTTTACCATCTTTTCCGGGTTACGACTATCTCTAGGACTAAATTTCTGTTTACACATACCCACATTCTGTCGTTTCCATCTCGACCTGCAACAAACAAATAAAATTACCAAATATTTCATTGCACAATTTAAATATACGTTTTCTAATACCCTTTTTACTTTCTCCTCCACGTACATACGGTTCTATACGTAATGCAAAGGTATGTAACGCTGCGGAGAAAAGCGGCGTTTTTCGACAGAAAACCTCGTATTGTGGCTCCTTTATATCGTAAAAGAGGATTTTCCTTGCTTCTGTAGATGTTTAAATTACTTTCTTTATCTTGTAACGTAGGTTCTTCAAGAATTCTCAAGTTTTGAGTAAATGAGAAGTAAAAATTTTCGAATTTTTCAAAAATGTAAGCAACGCGAATTTTCTAAAAAGTTCAGCATTTCTTTTCTCGAAAATCTCCACTATTGAAAAGTGTTCAATTTCATACGAAATTCCGAAAACAGTTTTTCGTTCAAGATATTTGAATCCCGAAAAAACAAAAAAAGTACTGAAAAGGTATATGTTTTAATCATATTTGGCGTAGAAAACTATTATTTACAATTTTTAAAAAGTTTGTTTTGAAAATGAAAAATTGCGCATTTTCAGAAAATTCCAACGATACTTTCTGAAAAATTTTCTATTTAAAATTTCCATACACTCGTAAAAACAGGTTTTATTCATTTGTGACATTCTTGAACACACGTTTCCATTCTATTACCAGGAAACGAAAAATTGAGATAACACAATTTTCTCAATATAAACATTACATGACACAAATCTAAATCTTTGGGTCAATTGATGCTTACTGTGATTGTTATATTTTTCAAAAGTTTTCTCTAGTGGTAGTTAATTTAGAAAATTATTCATTTTTTAAAGTGATGTTGATAGATTGCGAGAGTTGGAGCACCAAACATTGTTTCCATTTTATCAATGGAAACGAATGATGACGTCATATACATAGAAACATTAGGTTTAGTTAATAGTTCTATCAAGTTTATTATTATTAATATTATTATTACTGTGACATTATTATTATTACATCAATACATTATTATTATTATTATTACATCAATACATTATTATTATTATTACATCAATACATTATTATTATTATTATTATTATTATTACTGTTACGTAAACATTAGTGGGCATTAATATGATATTAATATTGTTACTGAGGACAGAAATGGATGGACAGAAATCGCGGAATTATTTCAGAACCATTACTGAAGTGAGAAAGTATGTGATGTTGTAGCTCCACTATTTTTTATGCACGATTACAATACTTTCTCTTTAGTACGTAAGTACTCGTAGTATGCGAGAAAATAATAAAACGTATTCATTATACAACGAATAATGAATCAGTACCTTTGTCATCGCAGAAATGTCTAATTCATCCGCAAAAATAAACGAAGCGCCTACCTGCAAGTTGAAAATGGTGGTTGGTCTGCTCGGCTGTTGCTAATACATCACACATGTTTGCGTTCATTTGTCACATTATTTTACTAATGATCTCCCAGAACACATCTCAAGCGTTCTTCAGACCTTTAATTTATAACTGCAGTCACGCTCATGTGCAGCTTATAATACCTCATCTACTTTATCAGAGTGATAGTTTGCAACGCTGATGAGATAACACTCCTACGGCGAATTCTAAACAATTGGCTTAAAATATAACTGCAGAGTTTTAGATTTTAAAAAAAGTCGTACAAAAGGTGAAACGAAAAGTAAGCTGATGCTCTTTTTATCCAGTGCTGCGTTTCATATTTTTACAGGAGACGCCTCCTTCGGGGAGGCAAAATTGGCACTGTCTGCTCTTATCAATACGTACTCGTTTAATACATTTCACACGTACAATAAAATTCAAATGATTTTTGCTGTATTTGTAAGTATTTTTAATCTGAAAATAGAAAATGAACTTTTCCTTCTAGAGGAACCCTCTTCAAGCAATTCGTAGCGTGGACCCGCGCAATCTGTCCCGACTGTCTGCACCAAACCATGCCTCTGGGTACTACGAATACGCGATTATTAAACTAGTGGAGCTACAAAAGCAAATACTTTCTCGCATTTTTTGTAAATTCGCAATTTTTGAAAATTTAGACAATCAACGAAAATAGGGCCAACTCCATTTTTCAACATTTCATTAATTTTCAACATTTGCGCTTAAATCATTCAGAGATTTTTTCCAAAATGAATACTTCCCAACCGATGTGTCACGACCCGAATTTCGGCGACTTTTAGCATATAAACTACAAGTATGATATGAACCATGGTTTTAAAACTTCAATTTCTCCATATGAGGAAGACATTGAATCAAAAAATGTAGTCATTTTTGAGAAACTTTTGAAAATGTTGAGTCTTTATGTGAAGTTCCCACAAAAGAAAAAATCGTTTTAAACATAGAGGGTCTCAAGTTTGTCGAGATCGGTTCAGTTTTACAGAAAATCATCTGAACAATTGAGATGCTCGCTTTGACCTTTGGCAGATTGAAGACAATTTTGCTGTCAAACAATTTTGCGTAATCAAGGACCACAAAGAGGGGATTCCAACTTCACAACGTGTTACAGGAAGTGATTTGGTGCTTATAGTTGCAGGGTACATATATCCACTTTTTCGATACCAGGACTCCGTAATATGCGTTTTCAGTCGAAAACTCACTGGTGTTTGCAGCAGCATTAGTAAAATATTCACTTTACTACATAAATAAGTAAGCGGGTCTTAAGTGAACGGATCTTTACCTCGTATTAACAAAATAAATAAACAAGTGCTGTTGACAACAATAAATGCCGACAATACAAGGGGCTATTTCTACACTATTTTATTTTTCTTTTGGTACAACACGTTGAATAATACAAAACTGCAATTACACAAAGAACGATAATTTCAATAACTATATTTCTCACTTGAAATTTACGAGTGAAGAAATACAACTTTAAGTCGAGGGAGGAATACTCAAAATTAAATGTTTACTACTTGGTTAAGTATGATTGAAAAATAGTTTGAATTGCGCTCGTTTTCATACTAGGCTTACATATTTGGTATTATTTTTACTGCTATTGATGTTGAAAACAGAATAAACTCTGAAATTTATAATTCGGAGTTACGAATATTTTTCTGTTTCCATTGTTCAGAATATCTCTATTAATGGTAGCACTGTGATTAATTGCTGTACAACTGCTGTGAAATACATCTAATATTATTTTAGAGGAAAGTGGAAAATATTTTCTTCTAAGAGAAAATACTTAATTTTTTGTACATAAAAATACAATTATGAATAGATATACATGTATTTTATTACTTTTCTGTTTATAGTTGAACGGATGGTTCAGAAATTAAAAAGGACAAGAGTACTTTCAGTCGTAAAGTCAATATTTTCACACAGTCATTTTTTAAATTGCATCTTTTCAATATAGAATCCTTTTGCGACCTGAAAAACTGGGGATATTGTATCCTATTCTTTCATCAAACAATGTCGCTTCTAAGAGAAAAAAAATTTAATGTCTGACTTCGCAACCTAGAGCAGATGGGATTCAGGAAGGAGATCATTTACACTCACCATTATTTAATAAATTTTCTGTTTTATTCATTTCCCACATGTATAATTTTCTTTAGAGCAGTTGTGTTGTTTGAATTTGGATACATTTTATCAGCAATTAACAAATGGATGCAATACATTAGCACGAATGCAATACAAGTATCCAAAATTATTATAATTTTAATATTAATTTTAACAATGACATTTAATCTATTATATATAATTTGGATTGTATAATTGTTAAAAACTTGTAACAAGTATTGTACTTCAGTTTCTGGGTCAATGACCCCCATCCCGATCAGGCTTTCGTCCAGTTTCCCTGATCCTCGAGCAAATGAGATGGGCCCTTGTTTTGCTTCTGGACGTAAATGTAACTTCAAATTAACTTCTCCCCATAGCACGTCACACACAGTTTTTAACTGTTTTTGACGTAAATAAATAAAATTATAAATTACATTAGTACATTCATTATGATAATACATCATATTAGTTCATAAGTTTCTTGTGAAGACGAAGTGGAATGAATTGAAAATAGATATCACAGTGGAACTTTGCAGATAAATGAGACTTTTTCTGTACATCTAGTGTCATATAATAACCTATCACTTATATAAATCATGAGGCAATTGTACGTGGTAGAACTCAAGGGCCCTCCAGGGTAGAAGGCTGCAAAACCCGTGTTCTCTACAGGTACTCCGTTGTCGGTGACAAACTTGCCCTCCTGCTCGATGTCGTTGGCGGCGTGCCAAAAAAAATCATTCTGAGTTCTCCCGGTGGCGTTTGGCGAGAAGTGTGTGAGGAGCAGCTCCACCTCCTGCGGCGACGTCGGCGTCAGCAGTTCCCCGCCCTCCCTCCGACAGAGGTCGCCAGCGGCAGCCCAGTCTTTGGCCTCGGGCGGCGCGCGGTAGTGCCCCAGGCCGGGCAGCGTGAGGTAGCCCGGGGGCGCGGGCCGAGGCGTGGAGGGAGAGGGCGACAAGGGCGTGGAGGTGGTGGAGGGCTTAGAGGGCGTGGAGAGCGTAGTGGGCACTGAGGGCGCTGGCGAGGGGGTCCAAAGACCTTCCTCCGGGGGCCCCTTGAGCTTGAAGGACAGCGACCGCCGTGGGACGTCGCCAGGAGGCCCGCATCCTGACGTCCTCACGTCCATTTCCAGCAGCCACCCGGGACTCCCCAGCGGCTGCTCAATGTTGGCGCTCACGGCGCGGTGCCCTGTGGCGCTCGTGGAGTACGACATGGTGAGGGCGAGCTCCTTCCCGGACGAGCACTTTGGCTGAGCAGCCAGAGACGTCGACAGCGATACCGCCAACAGCAGAGGCAGAGGCCACGGAACAACTCGCTGCCCTCCCATTTTGGATACATTGCCTGGGGCGCCAGCCGGCTTATATAGCGAGCTTGAGACGCAGTTCGCTCCATATCGGCACTATCGTTGCAAAACATGCCTCGTCAATCGCATTGCGTCAAGGAGGGTCATCTCCGGGTTGATGTGGGTCACGGAGTTTCCACGACCGATTGTTGCCATGTAATTATCGCGTGCTGGCTCTGAAATTGCGTCTCATAATAGCAGATATGATGTTTCAGATTCTATATTAGAAACAGTTACGACGCACGGACGAATGGTCTGCTAGGCCAATGAATATGATCCATGTCTTCCTGATTATAGAATCTTGCGCAATATTCAGAATTCACCGAACGTTCTTTTCTCTCAAATGATGTACACAAATTATAGAGGCTTCAGTGTTACTCCGTCTGTAGTAAGATTTTTCTCTAATATTTTGAGTAAAAAATTAGAAAAAGAAATCTATCTGGCTTGAGTGTGTTTTAAATTGGGACGATCCTACTCCATTGGACAATATTTAATGTTTAAGACCAATTATTGATAAATTCAAAGGCAGACCTTTATCTGAAATTTATAGATCTTGAAAATGCCGATGGTATTCCGCGAAGTAAGATACGGGAGGCAATAAAAAGAGTAAATATAAAAAAAAGTGGATCAACATTGTCAAGAAACTAAGTAAGAATACTGAAGCGAAAATTTGCAAACATGATAACTCAAAATATATTTGTAAACAAAGGTCTTAAGCAACGACCTATCGCCAATTTCGTTCAACATTTACCTTCAACAAGCTCTGCATAGATGGAACAAAAAGTGCTCGAGCATGGGAATTGAAATTGGAGAAAACATCCACTCTCTCCTATATGCGGATGATCAAGTATGAATTACTCAAGATGAAGAGGACAATGAATAAATGCTAAGGATAGGGTTGCCACCTCCCCGGTTTTAGACCGGAGACTCCGGTTTTTGAGCTTCATCTCAGGTTTTTGAAAAATTATCTCCGTTTTTTTTTCAGTTTCAATACATTTTCAAATTTTTTACAAAATAAATAGATTTTTCAACTTAAAATTTAAAGCTTTTTCTATTTCATCAGAAATCTGTCCTTTCCTTCTTCATTAGAAAGATAAAGAGCAGAACATGAAAATTGGTCTTGCGATTCTCGTGTTATCGCCATCCGCTGTCTCTTTCTTTCTACGCATATCAGAGACAGCATCTAGCGATTATGCGAGAATCGCATCGCACAACAGTTTCAAGAATAATCCCCCGGGAATGCTATTCGATATCTTCATTTTGAACAAGATCGAAGTTCGTTCGTTTTTTCTTGGAAACATTAAGATAAAGGTACATTTGTGATAAAAAAAAGCTCTGAGCAACGAAAAGTATCGCTGGAAAAAGTAGAATGTTAGCAAAGTGTAACACTATTTTGAATAAATGTTAATTGTTTATAGATCACTAGAAACCAAAGATATGTAAATATATTTTAAAGAAATAAATAAAAGTCTGCGTCAATTTCTTTTTAGATTTCAGTAATTACCCCCCCCGTCGCAGCGGTCTTGAACAAAGGTATTTAAAGTTGTTACAAGTTATAATTGTACCACCATCTACTGTTATGTCTATTAACGTTCGTCCAATGCACATGCATTCGGTTTTTTTTAATGTATATCTAAACTTCATCTGTTGTATTCCTCTTTAAGTATCCTTAGCTAGGGTTGCCACTTTGCCAATTCTAGAAAAAGGTTCTTGAAAGAAGATAGCGTTTTCTTAAAAAAGAAAGTCAAGAAGATAGCTTTGTCATTAAAGGAGAAGCAATATCAAGAATTTATATTGGCACAAACTGGTGGTGCCCAAATAAAGTGGTCCTACTCTCCTGCACTATTTGTGATGACTACACAATATTAATAGTAATGAACTTGTAAAACGTTTCCCAAACAGTATCGTTAGCTTATCTCGCAACCCGTGTCTGAGAGCACTTGATCTTGTTTTGGCAATTTGGCAACCTCGAGTTTTTGCCACCTTTCAAGACAGCCGTGCCTCGCACGTCGACAATGCAGAGGAGGTAACCGTCAGGTCATAAGCTAAGCAACTTTCCTGTTCAAGAGCTTAGGCGGGCAGATACGCTTATGAAACAAAACGGTAATACTTAGGATGTGGAGGGAGGTTATGACTGTTTATATATTTATTAACACCAACGTAATAATTATTATTATTTAATGAAAGTCGGCTCAGAGATAATTCAGAAAGATATCTCGTGAAGCATTACCGCCTAGCCCTACATTATTTGTGACAATAATGTTTTATTATTATTATTATTATTATTATTGAATCTGATTATTAAGCAAATAAGTAAGGCTTAATGAAATTATTAAAACACTAATAAAACATAAATAATTAGTAAATTAATAATTACTAATAAAAAAGATTAAAATATGATGTCCTTAAAATGACAAAAAACGACCCCCAAGTAAATGCTCAAAGCTATTAACCAAGAGACAGGCGTTTACTCTTTTCAGTGAGGGACTGCAGTACGTTGATGACTAACAAGGACAGAATAAGTGCTTTCTCTCTCTTCTAACTAAAATTAGCCACAATCTCTCACTCCTAAATCTGAGGGCACGCGGCCGTGGGTCACTAAAAGTGAGAGGAATGAATTGTATTTCACGCGTTGTCAAATAGCCAAAACAAGAGGTGGTGTTTTCAGATACGGATTGCGAGTTAAGCTAAAGATTCTGTGTGTGTGTGTATATATATATATATATATATATATATATATATATATATATATATATATATATGGGGTGTGTGTATGTGTGTGTATATATATATATATATATATATATATATATATATATATATATATATACACACACATACACACACCTCACGCAATCTCACCTTCCTCTTCCTTGTCCTATCCTCACACCCCTTACGTACACACGCTTGCACTTACATTCACTGCACTACCACACATGCCGGGAGACCGGGCTGGTGCTTAGAGCTTGTTCTGGCTGCGGCGGTGCCCCACTGGTGGGAGATACCTGGTTGAGGAAAACCCCGCTAACCTACGGTAGGTCGGCTTTGTATCTCGCTTTCCATCGAGGCAAGATCACGGCCATCTCCCAATCAAAAATATGCTCTACACTTACGAGACTAGTGAGTATAGAAATTGATGCGCTCAGAATCACTAGTAATCAATCTATCCTCGCAGGTTTTGGGAGTTAGCACGACATACACGTTACCCCTTCACCACCAATCTCACAGCTAAAGTCCACCTCCCCCACACGTTAAAAAAATATATTTCCCAATCAATCTGGCAGATTGACCTGGCCCCTTGAATTTAGGAAATTATTTTAATTTTACTTTATATGAAGCCTCTGGGGAATTTTCAAAATTCCCCCAAAAATGTCTAAATACTGTGATTAAATTTTGTTGACGCTTACGAGAATAATGCCGGTCTAATTTTCGTTAAAATCTCCCAATTTTCAAAAATTTCCAAAGGTTAAAATGTGTTTGGTGTTTTCTTACAACTAAAATATTGAATACAGATATTTTTCCTAAATAAAATCTGTTCTTGAAACACAGATTTTAAAATAAGATCATGTACAATTTTTCGAAAATTTTATTACTTAGTTTCCCTGTTATTTTGCGTGACACATGACATGTCTAATTTTGTTTAGACAATTTTTTTCTCAAAAAAGGCACCAATATATTTTACTATATGTTGACCTCGGATAGTGCAAACAATGATTAAGAGAATGGTGCAGGTCTCATTCTCATTAAAACCCCTGATTTTTCAGAAATATCAAAAATTCAAAATGTTTTCGCCATTTTCCTACAACTTTAATTACAATATTTTTTCTTTACGAAATGTGTTCAACAAAAACAGATTTGAAACAATGCTGTGTTCAATTTTTCGAAATATATGAGTATTTTTTGCATAATTCTGCGTGAAACAGGTACATTTTAAATTTTAAACAATTATTTTCTCAGAAACGGTTCCAAATTTTTTCTTAATTTTTTTCACGTACAGCGAAAGAGAACGGTACAGAAAGAGGTGCAGGTCCCATTTTCGCTGCACTCTGTATTTTCGAAAATTGGGGGGTGTTCGAAATTGTTGCCACCCGTTGTACCACGCACAACGTCGCGATCACTGGAAGGTTAGATCTTGAATAAGATCTTGTACAATTTTTCGAAAATAGAGTCGTTTCATGTAATTTTCTGTTAAATATAGCTAGGCAATTTTGAAACAATTTAAAATTTTTATTTTCTCAAAAATCTAACAGTTTTCAGAATTGTTCCTTTAAATTTTATTTTCATAGCCTATATATCAAAGATCGGTAAACAAAGTGGTGATAGTCTTATTTCCGACGAAGTCTCTGTAGTTTCGAAAATTGCAAGAAGTTAACATTTCAAAACTACAAAATTGAAGATTAAGATTGTTACCTTAAGTAATCTGTTCTAAAAATCATCTTTAAAAAGCATATACAATTTGTTTTGAAAAACGAGTAGTTTTCGCGTAATTTGGGCTTGAAATTAATGCCATTTATAAAAAAACAATTTTCAAAAATAGTTTCAAATTAAATTTGTGCAAATAAATACTAATATTCTCAAAGCAGTGAGCAGGATATGAAAAAAATAAATGTGGAGAATAAATTTCATTTTTTCACAAAAGGTTTCAACAAGTTTGGGAGGAAATTTGCAATCTCCAGTATGCTTAATAGTTGTGCTACTTATTTCAGCAATAATTGAAGAGTTTCTTTTTGTATGATATGAACTTTAGATGCGAACAATTATTTACAACTGAAATCTCGTATGTTTTAAAAAAGAGCTATAGACATTTCAGTAGCTTATAAAAATAGTTATTGGTGAAATAAAACGTTCTTTGAGAACACGTGGGATCGCTTTCTCAAATCATTTTCAATTCATTATATGCGGATTTTGGCTATGTGGTTTGAGAAATAGGGACATTTGTGTATCTCCTAAATAAAATTGTTTCTGTTTTAATTGAAATTATTCTGAGAATAAATGTTACTACTTTACGATTTACAATTTATATTGTTTTTTTTTTAATTATGAAACATTGAAAGTCCTTGCAAACAATTTATTTTCCATTTCTTTCTCAAAATGATACGAAAGTCTTCAGACCAGTTATTGCTTTAGCTTTAATTGAGAAATCTTTTAATATAACTGTCAGAAAAAAATAAATGTTGCATGTAATCAAACTGAGTGATGTTTGGTATCAAAGAACCTTAATACCACCTTCTGCCCAGTTGCTTAGAGAAGTTAGTATCCGTTTCAATGAAGTTAATATCCGTCTCTTAAGAATATTGTACACATTACAATATTCTTACAATTTCATAACTCCATGAAGAAAAATGATGTCGAAATGATATCAATGCAGAGTTGGATTTATGACATCATTTTGAAGATTTAAAACAGAGGTGCATCAGTTATATCTTATATTATAAAACAATAAAAGACAGACATTTGAGAGATATTAATCATTTAATGAGCGGCTCACATTAAACAGAGGTGCATCAGTGATATCTTATATTATAAAGCAATAAAAGACATTCGAGAGATATTAATCATTTAATGAGTGGCTTACATTCAGTGATTAATAAATGTCTTGTTACTATCGGCAATAAAACCTAGTTGACTGACATATATCTTTTCAAAATAAATTAGTAGATGTTACTTTTTATGTACGTATGTACGGTGTTACTTTTTACTTTCCAGGTATACATACTGGGGAGAGTTATGCAATGATGTGGAAAATCGATTTCGAGAATTCAACGGAAATATACGCTTTGGGGTCCCCTGATGCCGAAAAAGTGGTTATTTTTAAAACGTCCGTCCGTCTGTCCGTCTGTTCGTCAGTGACCAACACTAGCACCTAAACCATGCGAGATTCCCAATTGAAGAAAACTCTGTCCATCTGGCTCGAGTTGAAGCTTTGAGATTTTAAAAACTCTTTCTTTAAAATTTTAGGGTACTTTAAATATTGTCGCCCGTACATTTTCAAACTTTTCTCAAAAACAGCTTCAATTTTTTCTTTACATTTCTTGTAAGAATAGAGTAACATACATTTATAAAACTGGCATTGGTCTGATTTTCACAGTTAACTCTAAATTTTCGAGAAAATTCCAAAAGTATGATTTTTCTGGTGTCTTCCTACAACTACAAAATTAAAGATAGAGATTTCACCTTCACATAAAATTTGTTGTACATAAATAGTCCTTTTCGGTCATGAACATTTTTTTGAAAATTTTAGAAGTTTTTGCGCAATATTGCGAAAAATATGGGCAATTTTAAAAAACTACAAAAACAAGATTTTATCAAAAACAGCTCGAAAATTTTTCTTTAAAATTTTGATAGGGATAGTGCTAAATGTACTCTTTAAGATGACATTAATGTCACATTTCTCGATTCTTTTCCTTTTACAATTACAAAAATGTAATTTTTGTACTTGTCTCTCACATAGTTACTAATTACATTAGCGTTGTTAAAATTAATGTTACTTTCCTTTTGGATACTTGGTATAGTCTCTAATTGTATAGAAACAGTTTTGCTGCAGAAAAGATTTTACTTGGGACTTAAACTTTTGTATCGAATTTAATCGTTTAATGTCTGCTGGCAAGGTGTTGTAAAATAATGTACATGTATTATATGTGATTTTTTGTATTGAGCTGTTGATACTGTTACCTGATGAATGTGATTACTACGTCGAGTTTTGTAGTTATAGACAACGGCGTTTGCTGAAAATATATTCCCGCCCTTAAGTAAGTCATTTTTGACAAAAACCACTGAGTCATATATGAAGAGACAAGGTAATGGTAAAATACCTAGATTAATAAAGAGAGGCTTACAAGAATCACGTGGGTGGGATTAGCTCATTATTCGTACAATTCGTTTTTGCAATCTAAACGTCTGGGAGCTATGAGATGTACTTCCCCAATGCTTTTCGAAAATAGCAAAAACCATGTGTGAATGCATCGGTGAATAATCTTAGAACAAATAACATTAGAAGATGCAAAAGTTACGCCGAGCAAAGAAACTCGACGTGGCAGTGACTTCTGATATTCCATGCGTGCTTTTTCCCCAATGGCGTTGCATGAGAATGCAATTCCGGAGTTCACAGTGACATGCGGCTCTTATCTCCAAGTTTACGCCAAGATAACAGTGTTTCCTTAATCCTGCGCTACAGCAATCCAAGTTGGGACTGAAGCGTCAATACCTCGCACTTGTTGCAGGAACAATACGATCATATTGATAAGCTTCTGTAGTTTGATATTCAAAGCGACTCATCTTTATCATGGACGTTCACAGTTTATCTTAAGGTAAGACTTTCAGGTATGCTCGGAGAAAATGATGAAAAAATCATAATAGAGATTCCTATTGTTTTACAACTAAAAAAAGGAAAACATCTGCCTCATTTACACACCTATTCAGGTAACAAAGTTTGAAATATAAATTATTCCTTTATATTCACATTGATTTCTCTATACATTTAATCTATGACACAATTTTTTTAACGTCACAAACATGATTGTAATATTTTTACTTTATTTATCTGAGTTTTCAAGAAACTTTATTAATAATTTACTAGCGTACCCGTGCAAGAACTCTCGCATGTTAATCCTCAACCTTTTCCTATCCAATTTCCTTTAAGAAGTAAAGTTGTTAATTAAACGTGTTTATTTGTTAAAAAATGTAAAATTCTACTTCGTACTTACAGAACATCAAACAAAAATAAAAACAATGTAATTGATGTTGGAAACAAATTTTCAGTAAAGGTTTATTCAGTATTATAGAGATATGTTCTAACAATTCACCCTCACGCATGTTGAAAACAACATTTGAAGTAATTATTCTATCTTCATTGATAGTTAGCTTTTCGCTTTCCTTGGCAGTCACAAAAATATTAGAAAAGGTTTCTACTCTTGAGGAAGCCAAGTAAAGGTTTCCATGCGAAAATACAGGATCGGGCAAATACAACCCTACTCTTTGCAATATTATTTGACTCACCTGGATTTGTTATGAGGAACAGAGGGGGCTTTGGAGGGACAGGACGCCAGCTTGCTGGGGTGCTAAAATTTAAAAAGTATTTGCATACTAAAATATATTCGATTATTTTCTGCGTTCTTACGAATCTCAAGAAAAGCAATTCCGACGCAAGAAATAATAAAACTAATATTTTTACCTTTGAGTAATAAATACCATTTGTTACCATTAGAAACAATTCAGTAAGCTAAGACTTAACATCGGTACATGGTAATTTTGCTCAATCGATGTTTACGTATTGAATATCTTAGCGCACTGACACAGTTTAATAGCAAACGGTGTAGTATTTACAAAATGTGTTTACAGCTGGGCATTGATGTACAGACTTCGAGATATCGCTATCATTTAAATCTAATCTAACATTTAAATCATGCATCTGGATTGTGATCGTTGGCAGTTGTCAAGTGCGTTGCACCATTCTTTCTATAATTATAAATTTGCATGCTTTTTTAAATTCATTCACGTAATATTGTAGCCTAGCTCGTTTTGATTTGTGTTGTTCATTTCTTTCAAGTTCTTTTACTTCAGTTAATTTAAAAAGTTTGTTCTTTGTGTTGTGCGCCATAGCACAAGTTTTCCCCTACTACCTCTGCGTACCCGTGCGAGAACTCGCATAAGTTAAACCCCATACTCTTCCCTATCCTTCTATTTTAAGAGGCACATGTTTGCGTCACAATTATAACGGGAATTTTAATTGCAGGGCAGATATCAAAATTGTCACATTGTTACAAGTTATTGAAACAGATATGTAAAGAATTTTTTTTAATTTTTTCATCTTATATAACATCGTCTTATTTTTGGTTGGTCACCGTTGAAAATTGTCACTTTCAAAATGTTTATCAACACCTCTCGCTCTCCATGCAACGTGGCGGCCAGCGTCTGGTCTGGCTTTTCCACCGAAGTGCCTGTGCTGTGGTCACGTGGTTCGTGACGTAAACTGGTGCTGCGCAGAAAGAGCAAAAATTGGTGCACTTTCCACCATGCTTCTTACAGAGCACCAGCGGAGTTAAAGGCTGATTTCCATGTTGCCAACTCTGGTGTGCCATTTACGGGCTTGGCATCACCTAGACAGCGCTGTCGCTCTGTTCGATTGGCAATAGCTGTTTGTACAGTGCTAGCAATCACATGCAAGAAGAGATTTTTCTCGCTGCTGTTAGATTATGTATGCTTTGTGACGTGCTGCTAGAATAGAATTCGGCGCGCAAACAACAGTTGGCAAAGCAAATGTTCCGTAAACTTGTTTATTTCATTCACTTAATGTTTCTTGAAGGTGTTATCTATTCCTATTTTATTTGATTTATCATAAAAACAGTAAAAAATGTATGTGACGGGTAGGAGACAAGATCATCTGGGCACGTTTTCTTGAGTTTCAGAATCCCTTTATATCATTTTAACTTTAAATAGGTAAAAGATCAGTAAATGTAAAAAAACAATAAAATAAAATAAAAAATATAAAAAAAAATGCGCGAGATTAGCAACACTTGAAAAACTAGATATTTTCGTTCCCGATTTATAGAAAACGTATTTGCAAACGAAATGCAGATTTGAATTTTCTGCATTGCTAACAAAATAGCAACTCGCCCTTCCGTCTATTCTTACATTACAAGCAAAGGAGAGTTCAACAAAACGTGCGTATTGTGAAGCTACATTTACGTACAGAAGCAAAACAAGGGGCCATCTCAGCGTTTGCTCAATGGATCAGGGAAACTGGACAAAAATTTGATCGAGATGAGAGTCATTGACCCGGAAGCTGAATACATTATTTGTTACAAACATATTAAGTCTTAAAAAATATACAATACAAATGTAAATTAATTCATTATATATTTCTGTTTTGTTAAAATAAACATTTTTTTTATAATCAGTGTTGTCTCTAATTTATAGAAACAGTTATGCAGCAGAAACGAGTTTTTCTTTAACCTATATATGTGTACCGACCTAGTGTAAAGTTGTTAAATGTCATCTGGCAATGAGTTGTAAAGTAACGTACAAGTATTATATGTGTATTTCTGGGAGTGAGCTGTTGATACTGACACTTGAACGTGATTTCTACGACGTGTATTATAATTATAAATATTAGTATTGCATGAAAATATGTTGCCCCCGTTTAGTAACTCAGTTTTGACAAATATTCGTAAATAAGCAGGTAACGCAATGGTAAGATTCCAAGCTCAATGAAGAGCGGCTTGCAGGGATCACGAAGACGGCTTTTTTCGTTATTCGAATAATTTTCTTGTGCAGTCTAAAGTACTACATGATGAATTTTCCCAGAATATTATGCCGTATCTCAGGAGAGAATAGACATTTGTAAAATACATGCAACGAGCTACATGAAGGCTGACAGAAATTGTAAAAATTCTGAATGCGTAACATAATGAACTTAATTTAGTGTTTAATTCTGTTATGTGTACATTCCAAGTGTGAGACCTAGAAAGTTTGTTACCACAACATCAGCTAATTGCATACTGTTCATTTTCAATGGATCATGCGATTGCTGATTTGAAATGCAAAAATGCATTGAAGCTGTTTTGTTCTGTTAACTATGATTCCTTAGCCGATCCGGTGGCCGAGATCGCTACGTCAGTAGTGCCGTAGCGATCTCGTACCGAAAGATCGCGGGTTTCCCAAGAAAACCCGTTATGGGTCACCTAACTTCCGTATATGGAAGATAGGACCAAAGAAGATGATTCCTTAACTTCGTTAACTGTAAACGAGCTAACTCCTCCCCCGCCCGCACCAACTGCACTAGCCTCTCAGGCGACACCATGTGCGCAAGCGTCCACGGCATGTGCTGGCGGCGGGCCTCGTCGGGCAGACGCGCCGGGTGCTCGCTCGGGGTGGGCGCCCTCTGGCGGGCGAGGCGCAGGGGGCGCAGCGCGCAGTCGGCGCGGGTGCGGGCCGCGGCGCGCAGACACAGCGCTCGCAGCGGCGGCAGCAGCAACAGCGCCCCCACGCTCCCGTAGTGCTCCTCCGCGCCGCCTCCTCCTTCTCCTCCTCCTCCTCCTCCCGACTCCTGCGGCATGCACACGCACGAGAGATGTAAATTATAATTAGATTTATTCAGTCAAAAAAAAAAAACAGTAAAAACTGCACGTGACGTAGGGGGGAAAAGATTATCTGCGCACCTTTTCTTGAGTACCAGAATCCCTTCCCGTCATCTTAACTATAAACAGTTGAAAGGTGAGTAAAAGTTTAACATAAATAAATTTTAAAAATCGTAAGATAAACAATATTTGAAAAATAGTCATTTTTATTACTGAGTTATAGAAAACTTATTTGCATCGGTACACGAATTGCAAGTATGATTTTTCTGCATTGCTAACAAAATAGCAACTCGCCCTTATGCCTACTCTTACCATTACAAGCAAAAGAAGAGAAACAAACAAACCATGCGCGTAATGAAGCTACATTTACGTCCAGAAGCAAAACAAGGGGCCATCTCAGCATTTGCTCAATGGATCAGGGAAACTGGAAAAAAACCTGATCGTGATGGGGGTCATTGACCCGGAAGCTCAAGTACATTATTTGTTACAAACATATTAAGTCTTTTAAAAAAAATATACAATACAAATGTAAACTAAATCACTATATATTACTATTTTGTTGAAATAAACATTACTTTTCTTTTTCATAATCAATACAGTCTCTAATTGTTTAGAAACAGTTATGCAGCAGAAAATATTTTACTTTTAACTTAAATTTTTGAACCCACTTTAATTGTTTAATGCTATCTAGCAGTGAGTTGTAAAGTAACGTACATGTATTGTATGTGGATTTCTGATTGTGAGATGTTCATATTGATACTTGATGAACGTGATTTTTACGATGTGTGTTGTAATTATAAAGATCAGTATTGCATGAAAATATGTTCCCACTGGTAAGTAAGTCACTTTTGAGAGCGTAGGCTTCCGCGGCCCGAGTCAGGAGCCGCTTGGCTGCCCGGAAGACGCCACGTCCTAGGCACAGGTGCCGACGTTTCGCATTTCGCCCTGAGGAAGGTCGCAGAATGGCGTTGGCACCTGTGCCTAGGACGCGGCCTCTCCCGGTCAGCCACGCTGTTAAGATGTTGGGTTTTTGTGATTCGAGTAAAAAAAGATATTTCACAGTTTACTTCGTTTTTGAGATAAATCCAAAATTGCTTTCTTCCAAAACATGGGAACAGCAAAAGACATGTGCAGTGTACTTTTTAATGTGCATGTCAGGAGTATAACACACGACACACAGAATATATAGGGGACCATTTATCAGTCCATTGAAGTTAAGTTTCTTCGATTTCATAGTTAATTTTCAATAGATACATAAAAGTGAATTTGAGCTATTTACACAGTTACGATGCTTTCTTCTTCTTCTTCTTCTTCTAAATGAATACAATCACAAACCTTCACGAACTTTAAACAACAAGCAGTCTCATCCAAGCAATTTCCACGCTATCAGATCTCTCAATGCTAGAACGCAACCGACAAGAAACACAACGCTATTCTATCTGTTCTAGTATGACTTATCAGCAATGTTTCCAAACCGTTGTCATTTCCTAGAGCTGAACTGTCTGAACTCAGTGACATAAATTCCTTATTCACTTTTCGATTGCTCCTGAACTACTGGAACTGCAGAATAATTTAATCAAGCTACAGCAAAATAACCTATATGCAGTGTTTTCAAGGAGTGTCTGTAAATATGGATTAGCGTGTAACAAGAAAACTGAGCTCGATAGACAGACACTAATTTTAAATTCGAATTTAGGGTCCAAGTCTTAGCTGAGAACACAACTCAGCTTCTTTGCTACAAAAATGCTGTTGCCAGTGTTATTGTAAAAGGAAAAATTGATTTTAACCGATTTTAGGTGTAAGATATAACGAAATTTCCTACATTAAATGTTGTCCTTTAGAATTAAAGACCGATTTTATGAATAGCATTAACACTATTTGTATAAATTGCCTTCTTCACATTTGAGAGCGTAGGCTTCCGCGGCCGGAGTCAGTATTTACTTGGCTGTCCGGATGACGCCGCGTCCATGGCGAAGGTGCCGACGTTTCGGTCGCCATTCTGCGACCTTCCTCAGGGCGTAATGCGACCTTACCACAATTAGTGTTCCGTTTCTATCATCTGCGATTAATATTTGGTTAACCATTTATTACTCCGGCAAACGTAGTTCTTAAATTCATCCCAATTTCGATGACACGAATTGTTCGTTTCTACTTCAGCAACATTAACCATCTACCGCGATTTCTACGCACATTTCTCGTCCCGTCATCTAACTTTTTTCCTCTACGTACATCTTTACTCTCCCTCGGCTCACCTTCATATGACAGTTTATCTGCCCTCAATAATACTTTCTTCTCGGATCGTTTTTTTTTGTCACCATTGTTTTTATAGCTCATCGATGTTATGCTGTCACACTTTGCTATTGATTAACATTAATCTCCTTTGTTATATGGTCATAATGTTCCATTATTAAATATAATTGAGATTTAAATTAAATGCTACTCTATTATAAAATAGTATTGGAATAAATCATGTATAGTAGTGACTGTCACATATCCTCTCGTTTCCCTAAACTAGCCGAACGTACTGTCGTATTTCGTATTCGTTTTATACATTAAATACCATTGAGATGTCATTGATCATTTCGTATCCTCCTTCCAGATGACAATTCATTACGAACATAGTTTGCGATGAATTTGGCTTTCTTCGCGATTTCTTAACATACACGTATTGTTATTAACATATTTCCTTCCTTTTATTTGGCCTATACTCACCCCCTACCGACACCCACTTGAACTTAGATGAATTACACTACCGCACCTGGAAGGCCTGCCGGGAACTTACAGCTTGTCCCGGCTGATGCGGTGCAATGCTTATAGGAAGTCTCTGGCAATTCGGACGTAGGCCGGCGCCGGATATCGCCAAACAGCGGGTGAAAATCAGCATCTCCTGCGATGAAAACATGCACTGTACTTACGGAACTAATGCTCTTAGCAGTTGACGCCAAGAATCGCTTGTCAATCAATCTGTTACGAAATGTAAATATAGAACTTGGCACGAGTGTATTAACCCGTAAAAGATAGAACTAGTGAGGAGGTATGTAGTGGGTTCCTAAGGAGGCGAGTTTTGTTTGAGGAAGGCTAGCTAGAGTTCGTAAGAAATGGACGTCTAACGATGAAGTATTATTTAAAGTGAAATACTTGTTTAGATACCTTATTATTAGTGTCTTCAAGTGATTAGAAGATTGAAGAAACTGTGGAGAACAAAATATTTGCACAAGAGGAGCAGGTAACAGTTTGCTTATTGATTAGCAATCCAAAACTTACGAACAATATATTTCCTTTTTGTGGAAACATTAAGAGTTCTTTTTTAACTTACCTCAAGGGTAAGGAGAACGGAGAGCAATATGGGGTAAGAGGAAAGCAGCTGGCAGTACCCATGATCGCGGGCGCCTATGGGAGCATACACTGTTGCGGGACGAGAGTTCAACACAATCAAGTTCGTGCGCTTCTTGGCTCACATTCGGGCGAAATTAGAGTCTACTGCAAGGTGAAATGGCGTAGTACGAACTACATCAAACGTCGCTGGGATTCCAGCATAAAATAATGCTCAATGAGTTACAAAGTAAATCGCGCTAATTGAGATGGGCGATCGCGTAATGACAAAGTAAATCGCGCTAATGGGCGATCAAATGACGTGGTATCTGCGGAGACGAGCGTTGTTGGGCGCCCATGAAGAAGATGGCGTCGCCGACGACCGCCACGGAGGGGGCGCTGTGCGGCCCCAGGGGCAGGTAGTC
Source organism: Gryllus longicercus (assembly GCA_038098605.1). Lineage (NCBI taxonomy): Eukaryota > Metazoa > Arthropoda > Insecta > Orthoptera > Gryllidae > Gryllus > Gryllus longicercus. The sequence goes on from JAZDUA010000400.1 coordinate 1,099,011, forward strand.
GCCGCCCGTCGCCTCCGCCTCCGCCCAGCGCCCAGCGTCAGGCAGCGGCAGGGGCACGCGCCAGAATCTCTGCGCACCACGCCCTCACTCCAGTGGCACAACGAATCAAACGGAATGTCGCGGAAGCGAGAGAAGAGAAAAAAGAGAAAACAGAAAAAATGAAGGGGAAAATGGAAGAGAAAAATGAAGAGATGAGAAGTTAATAGGTTGGTTATTTCGTGTTTCCTGGAAGGAAAATGCTGAATTTATTAGTCGCGCTAGTGCAGTGTATTCTTTTTATCGCGTGTGGTGGCGGTGATCACACCTTGCTGGAAGTGTGATCTCCAGCGCAGTCCTACACTTCTATAGAGCGATTACTACTAGAATGGGACATTTTGACAGCTAGTGCTGGCAACACAACTGAAGGTTATGTGGACGTAGTGACCTTGAACCTAATAGTCTCTTCTTCCTCCATTCGTTGATTTGCAGTTGGCTTACTTGTAAATGGCTTCGACTCTTCTTTTTGTGATGTCGTCGTCCGACAAACATATAGTGCGCCACGAGAAATAATTGAAGTTAGGAAGTGCAGAGTTATGTGCTCTTCTGTAAAAATTCCTTTTTTATAAACATTACATTAATTTTTTTGTAATAAGTATTATATTTGTTTTAAAATCGAGTATTGAACGTGAAATGCGTACTGGTGGCGGAGCACATGTTTCCGGCTCCTGTGTTGAAAGGTGGCAAGCTGTGTGTCCCAGAGCCTTTTGTGGTTCCGTGCTCTGCTTCTCATATTTACTTTTTTTATAATTGTGACACGATTGTGAACCATGGGAATCCAGAGCGGGCGTAAAGTGCATCTCCTTGTTCACGCCAGCGACAAGAAGACATATTTGTCGAGAGGAAATGGAACAATGAGTAGGGAGATGTTGAGGAATGGATGGAGAATACTCTGCTCCCAAAACCCAAAGAACCGTCTGTTATTGTGCTAGATAATGCTTCTAATTACGGTGCTCATGTAAGTAACATTTGAATATCGATTGTATTGTACTCCTGAAGAAACAATATATTTGCAATATTCTCATTTCTGTAATTACAAAATGCAAAACAACAGAGTTGGTGTGACTTCTTTTCCAAAAAGAAAATTAAGGAAATAATTTTGTATTTTCTATGCTTACAGCTGAAGAGATTGCCTACAAGACAGTGGCCAAAACCTCAACTGAAACACTTCCTGGAAAACCACAATGTTCCATATAGGGCTGATGCACTAAATGTTCCATTTAGGGCTGATTATACTAGCGGTGTTTACCCTATTCGCGTGGCTCCCACCAGCAGGGCACCGCCCCAGCCGGGAGGAGCTCGAAACTTCCGGCTTGTTTCCCGACATGTGTGGTAATCAAGTGCATGTAAGCGTGTGGATAAGGGGCGAGGATAGGACAAGGAAGAGGAAGGAAAGATTACGCGCGATACGTGGCTCGTTTGTTAAGGGTACTGCTCCGGCATTCGCCAGGTTTCGATTAGAGAAACCACGGACAGCTACCGATCAGAGCAGCCGGCCGCTAGAATTCTCCTCCAGACAGTAACTGAATTCGACCTAGCTATCTAGCGAATGTCGAAAAACCTGCCACCACGGTGCACCGTGACGATCCGATCAGAGTGCAGTGATGTCTGTTGATGCCCAAAACCACCTGAGTGGGTTTATAATGTAAAGTTTGGACATCTAGGGTAAGACAAACATTGGAGTATTTTGAACATTAATTCTTATGGTTTTAGGATATCTTGCGAAAAGAGTTTTTCCGGACATGACGTCCCTATTAGCATTAAAAAGTAGAAACTGACAGGTAGCATAGGAGCTATTGGCACATTTGATACGGAAGTTTTCGCGACCTGCAATTCAAAAGTTGTAGTGAATTTGAGGTCGCAGATGGACCGTTGAAGTTGACTAAGTATTCGACGAATGTGCTCAGATCTTACACAGCAACCGGCTCGCACGGCGACTTTTCATTAAAGAATTTCATTTAACGTCCTTAAATAATCGGATCGTCTCTCTCCATAAAAAAATGTTTAGACCAAACTTACGTATTTTTTGTGTAGAAGTTGAATTAAAATTGGGGGTATCCATATAAGATTTCAAAGTTGGCTCCCACCTCGCCCTCAAGGGGTGGGACGAGAAGTTTCATTTTAGGTCTGACAGATGTACCTCTTGGAGATATTAATTTTTTGCCATTGACATTTTTTGTACGTAGCATATTTTTCGAGTTATTTTGATTGGTCAAGCTAAATGGGCCATCATGAGTGTATATATATATATATATATATATATATATATATATATATATATATATATATATAAAGCAACGCATGAAATACTATTGGCATCCCTTTCACGTTTAGTGACTATCGACCGCGTACCCTCAGATTTCGGAGTGAGAGATTGTGGCTAATTTTAGTTAGAAGAGAGAGAAAGCACTTATTCTGTCCTTGTTAGTCATCAACGCCCCTACACTGAAAAGAGTAAACGCCTGTCTCTTGGTTAATAGCTTCGAGCATTTACTTGATGGTCGTTGTTTTTTTGTTGTTGTTTTTTGTCATTTTAAGGACATCATATTTTATTCTTTTTTATTAGTAATTATTAATTTACTAATTATTTATGTTTTATTCGTATTTTTAATAATTTAATTAAGACTTACTTATTTGCTTAATAATCAGATTCAATAATAATAATAATACATTATTGTCACAAATAATGTAGGGCTAGGTCTGGTCAGTGTCTTAGCGATCTCGGATGGAAGGATCGCGAGTTCGAATCCCGCCTCTGGCATGGATAGATTTGTGATCGTCCCTTCACCCTTCATCATCATCATCCTATCACTTCATGAAAAAAAAAAGAATTAATAATTCCCTGCGCGATCAGGAGACCCTTGCCCTGAATGGGATGTGCAGTTGGCTAAAAAAAAACTTCCTAGCCTTGCAGCATCACGCACCTGGTGTCGTAAACAAAGACCTCCATGGGCGGCAATGCAGCCACCGCATACGTGCGGCGAACATGGCTCCGGGGCGTGTAGCCTCCAAACGTGAACACCAACGGCCCAACCGCGGCGGACGCGTGCCCGCGTCGCTTAAGCTCAAGGCCCCTGGCCTCGCCAGAGCCTCCTCCGACCACGATGTCCTGCCACATCGCGACCCCGTGCGCGCAACTCTCGACGAGGCACGGCACTCTAACGACTCCATTCCGGAATCGACACTTTCTTCTGTTTTTTCGCAACGTCAACACAGTCTATTAATAGACTAGGGACCACGCTACCATAGTTTTTTAATAGAATCATGGCGAGGCGTGGAATTTTTGCGTTGTCGTCGCTAGATTTCACCAGTTTTTTTGTTGTTTTTTTTAATTCTTAGAGGTTCTTTCATTTTTTTACTTATTTAAAGTAAATCTCCTGGACTCTCTTAATCAAAAGATGTATGAACCCGGAAAACTACATGAAAACAAATGCAGGGTCACTGAAGCACTGCACAATACGCCCTTGAAAAATGCACATAAAATTCGTCTCCTCTATTATTTCAATAGTATATATACATGTTGTGGCTCTCATACGCAACCAATCATTATAAATAAGGTCTCTAAAGAAAGAGATTTCACGTAGACCTGACGAATTTCACTTTAACTTCAAAAATATGAAGTATTTGTTGAAAAAAAAACGCATCTAAATAATCACCTGTAATGCATCCCGCAACACTCGGCCCCATTGTCAAATTCCATGTAGTTAAATAACTCCTATAGGAAGCGTTCTAGGACCTTAAAACCTGGAATCTTGAGACGAAAGGACCAACAAAACGTGCTTAGATGGCTGATACCGATGATGATTGTTTCTTATGCGAGTAGTACAACCATTCATTTAACAATTTGCCATGGTCTACAACCGCTGTATACCTAATTGTAGAGAGAACGATAAAAACGGACCACATGTTCCCATGTTTCAGTTTCACGAAACCCTTAGAAAAAATGGTATCTCTGCGTTCGTCGGTTGGATTCTCACGCAACAAACGAATGTGAGTATTGGCATTCTTGTTTCTGTGATAAGTTTGTGACATAACCTACATTAATCATGCACTTGGTATAGTATGACACAATGCATATCTACTAAGCATCAAGCGTTCATATTACTTATTCAAAATCTATTAGTCAGTTTTTATCGCTCACCTCTCAAATTTCAAACTGCTAATTTAAATCAATATATACACGTTTATAGACAACACAGTTCAAGAAGAGACATTGTTTTTCTAAAAATATGAAGTAAAAATGTAATTTAATAGAAGCGTTGGCGTATATTTCTTTCACAATATTGTTTATTTTTCTGGTGTGGTTGATTTTAATGCCCTAACGTAAGTCATGAATAGAAACTAACGTACCTGTGCGAGAACTCTCTTAAATTCCACCCTTTTCCCTACCTTTCCATTTCCATATGAAGGGGAAACGATAACGCAACGTGTTTAATGGTTAATATATATATATATATATATATATATATATATATATATATATATATATATATATATATATATCGGCAACTTCCAGTATACTTACAGAATATCAAATAAAAAACAATACAATTTATGTTCGTAACAAATTTTCAATAAAGGTTTACCCAGTTTTATAGACAGATGATCTCGGAACAATTATAGCTTGAAATTAAGTAAAATAGCTTAAAATAAATGAACAGTAAATATCAAAACGCGATAGCATACTGCAATGAGCAAGGCTCATCGCACAAGCGCGACCCTCGAGTCACGCTGAGTTAAAATACTTCGAGGCAAAGAGTGCCTCTTTCGCGCATTAGACACACACAGCTGCACGCGTGCTCCCTGCTCGTAACCGCCCCTGAAAGGCACCCTTCCACCCCTTTGTGCAACAGTGGGTGATGGACGGGCAGAACTGTTGCATTAAGAGGCGACAGCAGCCTACTGTAAATCAAGACCGGCCTATGGAAAACTTCGCATGTAACTTTCCGTTAAGTTTTGCGACGGGATAGGTCGGGCATCTTGCGAGAGGGGTGGGGGTGGAAATCGCAGAGGTAAACAGGCGCTGGAAGGTCTGGACAGATAGAAATAGACTGTCGAAGTGAGCGGTCGGCTCGGAGATTCGTTTGAAATTTTAACGGCGACTACCACCGCACGAGAAACTGGTAATTATCTCGAGCAAGTAATTTCGACAACTCCAGCATCGGAATTTATTCCGAATGTCGGACTAGAACCATCACGAGGGAGTGTGCAGCATTGTTTCTCGGCTGCTAAACACTATGCGGTCCAGGCGACGTTTGACGGCCTGAGACCAGCGCATCAGACGTTGCGGCCTCAACTCCACTGGACTCTGAGCGGTCTCCGACTCAACCAGGCGCAGATTCCTGCCGGCTTCCGGAGAAGTCCATGGCTATTCGGCGGGCCATCTGTTGCCACCGACTGCCAGTTGAGTGTGTAATCCTTTCGGATTGAAGTATCTAAATTCCAGCTATCACATCACTGTAAGTCCATGTATTCAATTAACCGTCGAATGTAGAAGATCAACCCGCACAATAAACGTGTCCCCGTCGTTTTGGTCGGGTGATTTTACTAGGAAAATGTGTATTTTTTTAAATAATTAGTTAGTAAATGCAACCTCCGACCCAGGGCGCCCACCCCTGTTGATGTCTAGACGCCGGCGCCCAGATACAGGTAGGCATACGCTTGGCGCCCCCGTAAATACATTTAGCGCATGCACCAGGTATCTGGAAATTACCGTTGCACCTTGAGTGTGACGGCACCCCTATGATAGTGCGACTCACTGCGACACGAGTATTCACGTCAGCGTGGTCTATTACAATACAATACTACGTGAATTAATTTAAAAAACAACTCAATTTAAAATGATCTAAAGGGCACGTCACTCGACAACCGCCAACTAACATAATCCAGATACACAGCTGTTGGCGGTATCTGTAAGCCAGTACCCAGTTGTAGACTTATTTTGTAGATATTACACCGTTTGATATTAAACTTAAGGTGTCGGTTTGCAAAGATATTCAATTCATAAACATCGTTTGAGTAACATTTCCATGAACTTAATCTTAATAAGTCCTTACTTACCATTACTTGATATCTTAAGTCTTTAAATGACTATTAATAGGGCCTTAAAAGCGCTGGATATTCGTTGACGTAATAGAATCAAATTGCAGGATCTACCTATATAACTTCTGAGAAAATTTCTTTTGCTAGTGACTAAAGTGAAAGTAGAAATTTTACACGGAGGACAAGCTCTCCGAAAAAAAGCGAAATAATAGTTATTTATGTAAAAATTCCTTAAAGACAAATAGAGGACTTGTTAAATACAAAGTTTTTTTGTTATTTCTAGTTACTCAAAATAAACATTTAACACTTTCGTGAGTTAAGAATGGTCATTACCCTCGATGTTCTGTAGCAGGGTTGTTGTTACTGGGTCTTATATCGTTTTTAAATAACAATCGCAGTGCGCGGAATGACCGTAAGGACAGAGGAGTACAAGTGGGACAAAATGGAACAATGGGGACAAAATGGACACAATTGGAAAAGGGGAAGAAAGGCACAAAATGGGGAAAAAGTTCCCGTTCGCGAGCTATTATGGAGCGGCCTTTACCATATAAGGTTGTTATATACTGGTTTGCGGGCTCAAATCCTAATGAAGGCTTGGGTTTTTAAAGGTCTTCGAGAAGGGCCTTTAAAAATCCTTCGTATGCCCTCCTTTGGAGGTCAAGTAAAAACTGTTTCCCAAGTAGATTTTCTGCATGTATCAGACCCTCGAGCGCATATAGCCCTCGATAGAGAAGTTTTCGCAGTCAGACGAAAAATTATGCATCACTGAATTGAGAAATGAATTGCATTGAACTGAATTTCCCCTGGTTGCCCCTGCTGAGCCCGCAGCGCCTGCAGGGATTGCGGGTTGCGTCCGCCAGGCGTTCCGAAGGCGGTTGTATCGAGGCTGGCCAATAAGGATCTAGGTCGATGCTTCCAAACATCGATATTTTTGTAGAAACACTGATGTACTTAACATCAGTTTATTGATACCTATATTTGTAACATCTATATTTTGATCTCGATGTTTTCATCGTGTTGGTATTATATTTTCGAATGAAAAAATATTTCCAAATGCCTATAATTTGAACAATTTTTAGACAAGTCACCAAGAGTGAAAAAAAATATATAAATTTTGTTGATAAATGTAATGTTTTTTATTATCCAATTAGATAATAAACGCTTTATCAATTATTCTGAGAAATGATTGACTTTGTTTTGTCACCTGAGTCTCAATTGAATGGGTGAAAACCAAAACGCTGTGACATTTTATAAATTCATAGAGAACTGTTTATTTCATTCAATATCACTGTAAAGTCGTGGTGCGGTCGTGTAAAACCACGGTATTTCAATTCATTAAAACCACGAAATTACATTGCCACTGAAATATAGCCTAAAATAAACACGTTTTTATCAGAATTTATAAAATGTCACTAATACCGTTCTGGTTTTCACTCATTCAATTGTAAATTAATAATCACGACCACCGGGACAGGAAATCGTCCCCCTGACTGATGTTAGAAGTAATTAAAATAGTTTTACAAGCAATAATATTTAAAAACATCGATGATTTTGGGTCGATGTATTTTGAATATCGACTTTTTTTTAATTTGAACATCAATATTTTAAAACATCGATATTTTCAAACATATAAGTTTTGTTCTCGATGCATCGACAGGGGTTGCGGACCAAAGGCCTCCGTAATAATTATATTATTATATATTCCGCTATTTGTGCGCCTATTTAAATTGAGTGATGCTACAACAGCACATCATTTGTTGCATTACATTTGCTATTTATTTCTGTAAATTCAGAGAGTTCAAAGAAAACAAGACCGCGCTATTATTTTCAGCTTCATTTTTCTATCAATGAAAAATAAAAGAACATTTTGGAGCATTTTTTGAGATTTTTAATTGCTTTAATTTCAAGCACAAATTACGCAGAAACTACTCGTTTCTTCAAAAAATTGTACATGACCTTTTTTAAATAGCTGATTTCTTACAACAGACTGTTTAAGTTCAAAAAAGTCTATCTTCAATTTTGTAGTTTTGAAATGTTAACTTTTTTCAAGTTTCTAAACTACGGAGAGTTCGGCGAAAATAAGACTGCTCACAAATGCAATAATATATAATTTACGTCCGTAATATTAATGGCGTGATATACTTTCAAAAATATGTTTGTGAAAATATGAAGAAATCAAAAGAATAAATCAATCTATTTGTCACTCTCCATTCATAACATTTTTTTAAAAAAAGGGTTTGATATGTTTTTTGAAAAGAAAATTCTGCGAGCATTTCTGAAAATACAGAATTCCAGGCTCTTTTGCTAACTTTGGAGAATTAATGGTGGAGAACAAATTTTATTTGAACAAAAACTGCTATCGTCAATATTGTAGTTGTAGGAAGGCGCTGAAAAAAATTAAACTTTTCCAGTTTTCAAAAACTCAGACTTAACAGCCAAAATCGGACCTATGCCATTTTTATGAGTATTTTACTCCATTCTCACAAAAAATTTAACGACAAAACCTAGATGTATTTTTCAGAAAGTTTTGAAATTGACCCAGGGCCTTCGTGAACACTACCCAAAATTGTTTTTAAAAGTCGCTGAGCTTCGAGTCGGGCCAGATAGATCGGGATATATTCATTTTGGGAAAAATTCTATGAATAGTTTAGGCGCATCTTGTTCACAGACGGACGAATAGACAGACAGATAAAACAAACGGATGGATGTTTGATAATCTAGTCGTGCTACGAATGGCACAGACTTTCTCGTATTAATGGGTTTTTGTATTCTTTTTAGTCTGGTCTATTTTCGGTTTTGCCCCACCGTCATTCTATATGTCATCTATTGCCGCGCAAAGTACATTTCTTTTATTACTTTTTTGGTGCCCTCATGGTAGAACATACTGTAACGAATATTGCATCACCTGCCGAAGTCGCTGCGCGTGGATTGCGTCATCTGCCGCCGCCCCTTCCCTTCCCCCCGAACTAGACGGTTCCGGACAATCCGCGAGCCGCGGAGAAACGCCGAGAAGTTGCCGGGTGCCTGGGGACACGCGCCGGGCAGGTATAAATGCGCAGCTGCCGGCGGCCGCGAGGGAGAAGTTTAACAGAAGTCAGAAGTTAGCGCGAGTCAGTCAACAGAAGGAAGTCAGTAGTGAGCAGTAAGACGTCAGTCCGTCAGTGTGTCCGAAGTGGAAGCTGTGCTGGGAAGTGTGCATTGCGGTGAAGAGTGGTGCAGTGGTTGAACAGCAGTCAGCAGTCTGAAGTCTGCAGTGGAAGCTGAGCTGTGAAGGGTGCATCGCGGTAAGCAGTGGTGCAGTGGGGAAACAGCAGTCAGCAGTTTGAAGTCTGCAGTGGAAGCTGAGCTGTGAAGTGGGCATCGCGGTAAACAGCAGTGCAGTGGACCCTGGTGTGCGCAGTGAAGTGTGGTCTGCGCAAGGAATTGTGGTCTGCGCAGGGGAATTGTGCGTGGTCTGTGCAGGGTATTGGGGTCAAGTGCAGTGGACCGTGGACAGTGCATGGACTGACTGATACTGTAGAAGAAGAGAACTGTTTAAATAAATAGTGTGTAAGAAGTGAACTGTGTAAATAAATCAAGAGAACGGAGTCGTGTGTAACAGTGTAAATAATTAAGTGTAATACATCTGTAAATAGACCAAGTAGTTTTTAGTGTAAGTAAATTTTAGTGTATAGTTGTTCCCGAATAAACCTTCTTTGTTTAAATAATATTTTGAGTGTGTTTTAATTCACCACGGAGAAACGTTACAATACATATGGGTTTAAATATGTTGTAGAAGAGTAAAACCCGATCCTATAGGCAAATTTCAGTTGAAACATTTTGAACATTTTCTATAAAATGTCGTTTGCTCGTTTCTAAAGATGCGCAGTTTTAAGCACATTTCACAGGAAATTTTTGAGTTTTCGAGAACCGAGATTTTTTGGAAATAATTTCAAGCACTTCTACTCTCAATTGCAATCATTTTGTGTAATTTTGTTTTAAAAACAAACAAAATAAAACAGCAAAATGGCATTTATGTCATCTTATACGAGTAATACAACGTATTTACAATGCATTACAATAGATTTGTCACTATCCGTAGAAAACAAATTGTAGCAAATTTTCTCTATAATGCTTTATTAGATAGTAGTATAACTTTAAACCATGGAGAGTACGCCTTCGCGGGCAGCAAGGCGACTTCGACTGCAACCTAGATCTTCTGCGCATGCGCAGATGCACAAAAGCAATGCTAAACTTGCCCTGCGCATGCGTAAAATCGATAGTGCTCTCGATTGCTTTGACGCAAAAACTTTCTAATATTCCGAATTTGTGAACGTATACGAGAAATTAAATTATTAAAACTATTCTCTTTAATAAGAAATAAAATGCACATTGCCACGCTCCCAAATCCGCTGTACGATCATATTAGCATCATATTTTGAATCTGGCAACATTGTGTTACAATTGTCTTTCCCGGACTTTCAAATGGCGGGCAGTTCGAGCGGTCGTGTTTACAAAGGCAACTATGACTAATCAGTGGCGTTCGTTTGAATTCGTCGTATATTACGGTAATAAGTTTAGTTTTTCTGTTAATATCGTTATTAGTGTATATTTTTATGGATAATGTTCTTGACACAGCCTTGTATTTCAAATTGTATATTAACCTTAAAAATCTTAGAATCAATTGAGGGTGGGACAACTTCCGTTCCGGCTGTATATCATTTCTTTCTACATAAAACACAGTTTCATAACGCTTTCCCCTTTGCTGGATATAGTACTATGTCATGAATAGACACTTGTTTCCTATCCCTACTGTCACACTTGGATTGTATTGGCAGTGATTTATTTGTCAAATCATTGTCAATACTTAAATTCCTTTAAAACTCAGTGTCTAATATTATTCTTTTCAGATACAGAAAACAAGATCTTATGAGGAGTTTCCAACAAGCACAAGAATGAAGCTAGAACGCAGTGTACTGATGCTAATATACTAACCTGAATTAAAACAGTTGTTGAGAACTGTTTAGTCATTCACTAAATTCAAATCTAACCCAGAATCAAACTTTAAAAAATAATTCAAATTTTACTTGTAATTTGATGAGAACGAAAAAAATATCAATGAGAAAAAAACGTATGACATGTAATAAATATATATAAGTCGTTTGTTAACAAGGTGAAATCAAGATTGCCAAAATTCTCCATCTTCATTTAGCAGTTACTTGTAATCCTAACATGGATTCAAATCACAATGAAATCACAAATGATAATGAAGTACGTTGTTCAACCAACACACACAAAATGAATTTCGGTACTCGAATCTTACATAAATTATTTTATGCTAGAGAAAAACTATATATTGTTAATTATATTTACATAGTTGCTTATAACTTAAAAATTCATGGTTACCAGGATAGTCAGCACCACATATTTGATCGACTTGAAAATATGCCAGTGTTGCCCTCACATCCTGGTCTCTGTGGAACAGCATGTCCCTACAGGTTAGTATCAATGTTTTTAAAATAAAATTACTTTTTAACAAATCACAGTAATACACTAAAATATATCATACATTTTGAGACATTTCAGAGATAAATGTGAAATTTCTAAATTGTGAATGGGGGACAATTATGTAGCCATGCAAGTGTGAGAACATAATCTAAGCTTTGAAGGGCAGCTTAAAATAATAGGGACCCATTTCGCCCTCCCCCCTTATTTATTCATGTGTTTTACTTGCAAATTTTACTAGTCAATAAATAGCACTCTTAAAGGACAATGAAACTCCAACTGGAATGAAACAATATATACAATTGATTATATCTTGAAGCTTGTGTGGTGTTAGCAGATGACTTGGTGAGCCTCTACCTCGAATATATAAAAGTTTCCCATATTGTCAACTTAACTAGTGGGTTTGATATTATTTATTTAGTCAAAAATCAGTAGAAACTATATGTGACTTATGGAGGAGAAAATCAACTGCGCACGTTTTCTTGAGTTCCAGAATCCCTTCCCAACATGTAACAACAGAAACCCAGTTTCCTAATCTTTAATCTGGGTTAGTTTTTCGGTTTGGCCTCATTTTCACTTTTACTCAATTTTTGGGCTCCCTAATATTATCAATATTATACTTTTGCAATTTTGGAAAGAACAGAGCGAGAATCAACATTCTCAGGCAAGATTGAACATTCACAAAATATACACAACGAGCATTATGGAGGCTGACTGAATTTGAAAAAATTCTGAAATCGTAGCATAAAGAACTTAATTTAGTGTTCTATTTATTTATATGGACGTTCCATTTAAGGTTTGACTGAATTGAAAGACCTAAAAATTTGTTACCTTAATATTACAGTACAGAGCTGTTTCTTTGAAATAGAAAACTTGAGACCGTTTTCTTTTCATTTACTATTAATTTGTTATTACGGACCCATTTGAAATATCTGATATTGTACAACTTGCGGTTTCTTTATTGCAAAGAATATTCGTATCATCCGCAAAGAGAACTGTTCTTCCGTTTTTAATCTTCGAGGGCACGTTTACATATAGTAGGAAGAGAAAAGGGACTAAAACATATCCCTGGAGAACTCCACATGCATTTGGCAAAGAATCGGAAAGGTGTCTACATAATGTTCCAATATTCCTGTAAGGTATTTCTACCCTCTGAGATTGTTGTTTAAGGCACTAACATAATCAATCTAGAGCAATACCACGAATTCCATACGAAGGTAATTTTGAAAGTAAAATATTATCAATGAGGTCAAAAGCTTTTGAAATATTTAACATATTCCAATAGGTGCTTCGTTTTTATTCATGGATAAGGTGACATCTTTAAGAAAAGAAAATATGGCTATTTCCGTAGATTTTGAGTTTCGAAATTCATGTTGGCAATCTGTAAACGCGTGTTGTTCACTAAGAAAGATTTCCATTCGTACGTAAAAATGCCTCTAATAATTTTGAAAAAACCGACAAAAAGAGAAATTGGCCTATAATTTTGAATTTCATTTTTGTTGCCTCTTTTGAAAAGCGGTTTAATCTTTAAATTCTCAGCTATCCGGGAGACGCCGCGCGGTTGGCTGGGGTGCCGACGTTTCGCCTGACATGTCGCAGGCTTCCTCAGGGCAGTGACCAACTGCTCTGAGGAAGCCTGCGACATGTCAGGCGAAACGTCGGCACCCCAGCCAACGACACGGCGTCTCCCGGATAGCCGAGAATTTATGGATTCGAGCCGCGGAAGCTTACGTGTACGATTTAATCTTAGCTGTTTTAAAATGTATGGAAAAATTTTCCTGTGTATAATAATATAATAAATATGTGCGTTAACGTGTATAATGGCAGGTGCACAAGTCGTTTACAAACAACCCGGACATTTGTCTAAACCGGCCGAATATTTATTTTTTAGTCTACCGATTATTTTGAGAACTTCATTGGCAGAAGTTTTGGAAACGAACATCGTATCTAAAATCTTTGGGGACATGTCTGATGTTGAATTTTGTGGCTGAAGACCCTTAATGAGGTCGACAGCAATTCTCGAAAAGTATTGGTAAAAGAGACTAGCCACTGTTGCCGGATCGTTCACATTTCTACAGTTATCTTTTAATACAACATTTTCTACAATGTTTCTAGTTGATTTGGTCGAATTTTTTACTATATTACACATTGCTTATGTTTTATTATTTGAGTTCAAAATATCGTGATCATGTTTCATGATTTTAACCTGCCTTAAGCCTTTACTTAACAATGATTTGTATTTTTTTAAATAGACGAGGAAATCTTGAGATACGATATGATTCTTTGAAATGAAAGAAAATTCGTTTGTTTTTACATTAAGCCCTAATCCCTTGTGTTATCCAAGAATTACTTTTACGTGAAAATTTTCATTTTCATTTTTGAAGAGGAAAGCGAGTGCAAAAATGGAATGGAAGCGTTGAAAAAAAAGTATTATATTTATCGTTTGTTTCAATAGAATTGTAAACCGCGTCCCATGACTCTTGCAGCAAATAATTGATGAATAATTTAATTTTACTTTTAGTACACAATCTACTCTCTTTTGTTTCAATTTCATATCGAGTAGTGGTTTTGTTAATTATTATTTGATCAATAGCCTTTGAATTTAGTGTGATCCGTGTAGGTAGGTAGATATTTATTGTAATATCTAAACTGAAGGAACGAATTAAGTTGAGAAACTGCTCTATCACGCAAGATTCGACCAGAAAATCGATGTTAAAATTTCTGCATACGACATTGGATTCAAAAGAGCGATTGCTGATTGTTATATCCAGTTATTTTAAGAACATAATATTATCTACTGCTTTGTTTGTTGGAGGCCTGTAGATGCAAAGTAATATAATTTTTATCGTAGGAAGATGTACTACAGATTTTTCAAAAACATTTTTTTAAACGGAATACACATTTAATTCCGTCACGGTGATAGAATTGATATTATTTCAAACGTAAATACAAGAACCCCCACATGCAGGACCTTCAGCCATTCCTTCTGCTGCTTCGATAAATTCAAATTTATTTGAAAGGGATCGAACATTATAGTGCAGTATGTGTATCTTTTGCAAGTACCTCCCCGGATGTTTTTCTACTGCATCTGACTGTAGTTGCCATTACTTACTCCATTTTTACATAAGTGCGTGGCCGAAGGTTGTAGTGTGTCCCGGCAGCGACAGGTTGTGAGGTAACTGAGGCATCAGGTGTAGGATAATTGGTAGTGAATTGGTAGAGAAACGGGAGAAGGGTCAGAGGAAGAGGTAAGTGGGTTCGAAACAAGGGTGTGGGGTGGAGAAAGTAAGGAAGGTGAGAGGGATGGATTTTTGACAGGAGACTGCTTAGAACTAGAATTGATGATGTGTTGTGCAAGCTTGTTGCCGGCTCTATATTGTCCAGCAAGGTTCATGCCTATGTCGGGTGAAGTATTTTGCTGAGAGAAAATTAATTTCAAAAAGTGTTCCATTTGTTCCTCTCAGTTGCAGTTTTAATTGTTGGTTTGCGTGCTTAATCTCGCTGTATAGTGTTAGTCTGTTGTACCAAAAGGGCAGAGTCGAGACTTCAATGTTACAACTGTGGGCGGCACATTGTAACTTGTTACATGCTGTTCAGGTGTAAAACCACCGCCCACGGGCTCCTGGGCGCAGAGGTGGATTTACGCATAGGCACAGTAGGCACGTGCCTACGGCGGCAAATTTTCAAGGGCGGCAAATTTTCAAAGGCGCAAAATTTTCTTGATATTTTCTAAAACAAATTTAGGTTCTCTAAAAACTATAAGAGCATAAATCATATTTTTATTTTAAAAATATCATATTAATATTTAATACAAGCTATTTATTAGTCTACTTCATTAGAGTATACCTTATGATTTCAGAATTATATGAATCTGAAACTAAGGCCCGTTGACGAAAGAAATCATGTTGCAATTCTAGTTGTCATGTTTTAGTTTCCTTTTAATGTTAACGTTTCAGTGTTGAAACGTTAATAATGTTGAACGTTACTTGCTATGAAGATACAGTGTATATCCAAAATTAGCTAATCCAAAAAAATTATTTAATTCAAGAGAACAATGTGCAAAATATAATGTTACTTTTAAAGTTAAAACGTTTAAATTAATGAGGAATTGTTACTGAAGCGTTACAATTTGAAATGTAACATTAATTTTAAGGGGGCGGCAAATTTGATGTGCCTACAGGCGGCAAAAATATTAATCCGCCCCTGCCTGGGCGGCAGAGCGAAGTCGCTCGCCTTTCACCAATAAGGCCCCGGTTCGATTCCCGGACAATCTCATATGAAATTTGTTCCGACAAAACGAGTTTGGCTGCTTCAGCAGGGCTAGTCCAACCCCTGTGAAGTGTCCTAAACCATATCCCAATCCTAATTCTGACAGCTGGGGAGTGACGCAGGAGCAAGAGTAAGGGGCAGGAGTAAGAAAGAGAGACGCGTACACCAAGATGCTACCTCGCGGTCCTCTTGACAACTGACTGAGACGACACCACACAGTGAAGAATTAGTGGAGGTTACTCCCGCGCAGAGATTAATGGAGGACTTCTTCAAAAGCGCGAAGGGGATTGGAGACGCGTTGCGTCTATGTAGACGCAACAAAATTTAAAAAAAATTTTTAATCCAAAAGATTTTTTTAATTTGAAAAAAAATATATTTTTAACTGGAATTACATTTGCTCATTTTCATTCAGCACAGGCACCAGCGCTCGCACAGCTGACCAGCAAAGAACGATATTGAGAATCTTTTTAACAAAATTATGAAAATTCAATTTTTTAATACTACAGATTTCAGCATGTTAAAACACACAGTTTTTGTTATATAAGTATGTTTTTTTCAAATTACAGCAATTAAAGAAAATAATAAAGACTAAATATTTTATTGTATAAATTTTCATAGCTCTTTTTAACTTCAATTCCTCATATCTCGGTTGATAAAAATAACTTGCCATTTTGTTTGCCCAAAAATTGGAGCTATACATGAAGACGATTTAACTAAGTTGATCAAAAAGTGCACATTTTCAGTAATAATTAACAATCAATTAACCCGTTCAATTGACCCTACACATTCGCATTTTCAACTCAATTGAATCTTACGAATCCTGAGAGTTGAGACACGAAAAACTTCTAGTGAGAAAATGATTCAAGGTATAAAGAACATTTTGAAAAATACTTATTCCAAAATATTAAACGTTATAGAACTTGCTACTTGGACTGCACAACCCAGCGCTGCAGTCAATTGCAGACGCGCGCCTTCCCGACGTTTGTAAATAATTCTCGACCGTTTTGTCATGTCAACCTACTGTGCACAGTCAGTTTTGTTAAATCACATTGTGATTCTCTTTGCATAATTGACTTTAAATTAATGAAGATTTACTTAATTGGTAGATTAAGTTAAAAGTCGCAAATAAAAATGTAACGAAGACCGGTCATAACGTGACACGAATGTAGCCGTTTTATTTAATTGTTCTGATTGGGCAAGAATCAGTGAAAAACGAATAAAGTTGAGCGGTGCTGCGTACTGTTGAAAATCTCTCGGTAAACAGCGAGAAGATAATGTTCATTTGTTACACACTCCAAAATTTGACACGTGTTTTATTAAATCCAATCGCAATCAAAACACGGAACCAAGTCTTAACGAAGAAGAGACAAAATTCGCTGCAGATGTCGATACAGATTGTAAGTTGAAAAAATGTTTGATATTTTTAGTCTCCGTCTAGAAAACCTAGTCGCGCTACAACAGCACACACTTCTTCGCATTATTTCCAGCATATATATAAAAATACTTTATACATACTTTAATACACGTGCATATATATGTAAATTTTAATAAAGAAAAATATACCATTTTATTGAACGTAGTAACATTAACGTTAAGTAAATTAAGCCGTGTTATCTTAGTACCTCTCCCTTAATACCGCTGTGCATGTGTGTGAATGTTTGTGTATACTCATAAATCCATTTTATTATGATGCATTAAGTTTGTGTGTAATTTAAATTTGATTCCCATTTAATATTACAGCATAGTCATGAAAAACTGTAAGTGGCTTGAGCACGGTTGCAATCTCTTATCGGTTCCAATATCTATTGCTTAATCTGCTACACCTCGTTAAATTTAAGATATTTTTATAGGTGCGATGACCCGCTCAGTTTTGCAGAAATTGAATTTCGCTTACCTGGAGGAGCAACACATACTCATTGCTTTACAGCAAGAACTACGATTCACCAAGTCAGGGAATATGTGCAGGCAAATTTAGAACTACCTTTTGGGTGAGTATAAGAGATCCAGGTTAAGGCATGAACATTATCTCTGGCCAACTGTGACCTTAGAATGTTAAGGTTCAATATGACTTGGAGAATATTTTATAAAAGAGCATTTTCAAAGTTCTTCAGTCTAATAAAGACATTCATAGTTTCTTGTTCATAAAAGTATTCTGATTAAAAACCATTGTTGTAGATGTGACAGAGTTTGAACATTAAATATGACATCTCTGTAACAGTGATTGAAATAAATAAATGTTAGAAATTAAAAATATTTCTCAAAAAATCTACAATTAACTACAACTTGTTGTTCTTCCCCAGAGACTTCACTCTGTCAACAGTTTCTCCACAATTTATCTTTACAACTGAACATTTCTCCACAACTCTTGGGGGATTCGGTTTAGTACCACAATCAGTACTTCTTGTGAGGCCTGTAAGTATTATAGATTATTTATAATTGGTTAATTACTGTATTAAGGTCAACTCATTATCAATTTTGCAGCTTTTTTCGTATTTCATTTTTGTATAAATAGTAAGTTTTGTCATATTAATAAACAGATTTAAAGGAAAACATGCACAAAGTACTTTCAAGGAATTTTATTCCTCCAATTCAAAGGTACAATGGTGCTGGAAGGCATCAGATCTGTTCAAGTACTGCATGTATTCTTGTTTTATATCTACACCCACTTTGGTTCAGATAATTGTCTCCAGGTGCAAGATATTATGGGAAGGATTTTTGTTTAAGTGTGCAAGAAACATACACCACACCACAAGCCCACCATGTGGGACTCGAACCTACAGCCCAGATGTACATGGGCACAAATGCCTGATGGCCCACTGTCACCCAGGAAAGGAAGGAAGAAGATTCAAGAGTTGTACGTGGAAACTGGGAGTGCTCTACCTTGCCACATCACACAATCAAAACATCCATCTTTACATCCCAACATTAGTGATCACTACCCCAGTTGGCCTGTTTCAACTTGCTGATAAACATTATTTTCTACGTTTTATGAATCAGCCTACATGAAAATAGTATTTTGTGTGGTTCGGATATCTGTGGGCAAAAACAAGTCGCTCCACCCCTTAGTGTAGATGCCTCTACACTAAGAGTTTCTCAGCTTCAGTGGTGTAACAGCGGGCTGTTACACCCAAGTTTGTGGGTTCAAAGCCTGAGATTTTTAAAGGAAAAAAAAAATACCTTCACAGATCTTCCTTCAGAGGGAAAGCCAGCTGTAGATTGATTTACTAGAAATAAAAGGTCCTCAAGCCTAAAGGAGGCCTCTGAGCTAAATTTAAATCACTTGTTTTAACACCTGAGTAATACCTTCTTCTTTTGCTAGATAGTGAAAGAAGTGTAATGAAATTTGTGTGATCAGACAGAAGAACAAGCCCGATAGCCTGAGTCTCACCACTTAAAAAAAAGGCATCATTGAATTTAATTGAAGAGTTGGGAAGACGTGGACAGCACAGGTTGCGTAGACATCTGAACTATGTCACTCTATTGAGCTGTCTACCTACAATTAATCACTTATGAAATATTACTTTTTTAGTGCTGTCAGAATTTTGATTTAATTACCAAGACTTATTAAAGTATTAACATTTATTTTCAGAACATGCAAGTTAGATCTACAACCTTCACTGCTGCAGTCTCAATAATGGGAAGTGTGATTCAAGTTTTAATGTATTTAATGTCAACTATAATTATATATTTGTATGAAAACACAATCAAACATTTCTGTCACTAACATTAATGTTACAACAAAGAATAAACAAGAATAAGATTTTCATGAAGTTATCTTTAAAAAACATTATCATTATTTTGGATTGGTTTAAAAAATAACATTCCAAATTTCTTGACAGGATTTCAACCCTGTATATGCCAATCATGTAGTGTGGAAGTTTTCAAGAACTTGAAGGTTTGCTCAGTTGAAAATAAATAGCGATCACTAGCAGCGGTAGTTTTAAACTGCTTGCCACCCTAGACAAGACAATTTTCTCAGAGTTAAATCTTCGGGTTAGTACTAATATTTCTTAGTTCAACAAAAAGTTAATACAACAAAATTTAAGTCATCCTCTGTTAATACAAAGGAAAAATTATGGATTTTTCCCTTTTATAAGGAACTGTGGACACGAAAACCCATATGTGTATTACTGCCAGATAAAAAAAAAATAATAATAATAAAAAAACATGAAAAACATGTGTAAGTCCACAGAATGTTTTCTATGACCATTATCTACAAAACAACACCTTTTCGGGCATTCTATTACGTTCTTTGATAGCTTCTGTCACTCAGCCCAGAATGTCAGAAATGGTGAAAGCCAGAATGCCATGTGAAGCTATTTTCACTTTTAAAACAATGATTTAAAAATTGTTTTTTTTTTGGAGGATAGCAATTTTTGCGAAAATCTTTGAGATGCTTCTATTACATTTTTCTGGATTTACTTGTCCCTTAGCTATTTCATCCAGCAAGGGAGATACTGTAATATAAACTGCCATAATGCCTGCAGAAGTATTTTGAAATTACAAAAAAAAACCACTTGTCTTTTTCTTTCTTCCTAGTTTAATTTCCATACTTAAGTGTGGGATCATGCGATGAAGATTTGGAGGGAAATTTGGGAGATCTTTTAGGGGATCACTTCAGGAAACTTGTGAGAAACATGTAGGGGGTTCATAGAGCAACATGCAGAAATTCATGCCAGAAATCTTGGTGAGCATGTGAGGGATTTAGTGGTAGACAAGCAAGGGAACACATGGAGAATATCTTAAGAGAATCAGTGCCAGCGCAATGGGCAGATCGGGCAATTGCCCAGGGCGCTGCAAGTCAACGGGCGAGATGATGGGACCGATAGGAAAAAATAAATAAAAAAATTAATACTGAAGAATATCATTATCGTAATTTTATAAGTTGCAGTACAGTAGTCTGATATTTCATAAAATTTCCAATTAAATTTTTATTTTAAATAGTTAATTATATTCATTACTTGTAAGGTAGGAGTGTATGAAATTAATCAAATGATGCTAAATTTAAAATAAGTTATACTAAAATTCATATTTATAATTTCATGTATTTCATAACAAGTCATTTTATTAAACAAGATTTTTTAGTGTTTTAAGCTCACCATGGAGAGTGTAACATTTGATCACTAATAGTTTTAATAATTAAATTTGTTCAAAGAATTGGTTGCCCTGACCAAAATTTGAACCTGGGTCTCCAGGTTTACACCCAATTGTCCTAAAGTAAATACTTTTACTAAAAACTATTATTTAAAACATATTTCCAAAACCTTTTTCTAGCTCAAAAGATATATGTTTTGTTATTTGTTAAAATAAATAAAATTAACTCATTTAGTTTCTTGATACATTCACATTTTAAATTTTTTTTTTTTCAGGGCAGGGGGGCTACGAGTCAGCATTGTCCCAGGCCCAAAATTGTCTCTGGCATTGAAGAGAATATATGGTGGGAAAACGAACATGCGGTGAACATGTAGAGAACATTCAGTGAACATGACATGGGAAATTTAATAAGAGCATGTAGGGACAAATGCACGGATCAAGATAAGAATTGAGTGAAGACTTAGTTTTGGCGACCTCTAATCCATGGCAGGGAATTCAGAAACTACAAATCTACATAAAATTATATAAACATGATAATGGGGGCCGTCATTGGTGTTCAACAAAATCAGAAAGGGGAAGGCCGCATACTGACTATGACTAGAAAAGCCTACTGTGCCTCTTATACAAAAAATTCTTTCATAAATCGAATAACCCTAAAACTAAAAAAACATACATTAGACCCCTATTCTTGAATACATGAGTGTCATGTAAGTCCCTAAAACAAGAAAGATACAGAAAATATTTTAAAAATTCAACGAAGGACACACAGATACCCACTGAACTCTTTTGTCATCTCGATGCCGAGAGATAAGAAACTAGTGGGGCTGCCAAAGCATATACTTTCTTGCAATATTTTTAAACACTCAGCAATATTATACTGATTTAAATATTATATTGTACAATTGATTTGATGTGACATACATTTTAGGAACAGGACAAGACTGTTGAAAACTTGTTAAAAAAATTACAAAATACGAAAATGACATACAGACACTTCCAGTTTATTTAGAATCTTAATAAATTGTAAATGTGAGTAGAATTGCTTCAAATGATTTTCAATTAAGTTTCTGAAATTCTCAATAATTTTCTGCAGCAACAGAGTTGTGACAAATAATTACCCCCAAACCAAGCTCGATCCTGCAGCCCTTCTCTGTGAAACGCTGAGTCCGAACCCAACATTTAACCACTTTGGCCACCCCAGTTTTACAGAGTATTGGCACTTCTATAATCGTCATAAGCACTGAAAGTCAACAACTGATTTAATGGTTCATATGTTTTACAAATCCAATAAGAGATCAAAAATTTGTTTAATAGTTGATAATCACATACAGACACTTCCAGTTTATTTCTCTTGATACATAGAATTTGCTATTAGAATTGCTTCAAATGGTTTTCAATAATTTTTCTGGAATTATCAATTATTTCTGGCAGCAACACAGAATTGTCACAAATAATAGTTCCCCAACAAGATTTGAATCAGCAAACTTTGGTCCATTACCTACCATTAGTTTAAGTTGTAGCATTACACAGCCGGCTAATTAAGAAAATGTGAAAAATGTTTGTTTTTCAGGCAACAAAAGAAAACAGGCAAGAAGACAATGACGCCTATGGGAAAAGTTGGTCAAGAGTAGAAAGAATAGAAAACTAACTAGGACGAGAAAGTCTGTGCCATTCTATAGCCCCTAATTTTTTATTTATATATTTAAATAGCTAAATTTGTACAAAAACTTAAGACGCAAAAATCTCAATCTTTAAATTTGTAATTTTGAAACATTTTTGCAATTGTCAAAAAAAAAAAAAAAAAAAAACACATATTTCTTACCAGCCCTTATTACATGTGTGGAGAAAATTTAAAGAAAAAACTTGAGCCGTTCTGGAGAAATTGCTTTTTATAAATTTTTAAGCCCACATTATGCCAAACTACTTTTTTTTTTTCAAATTACATATTGTCTTTTTCGAAGAGGTAATTTTGTACAACAGCTCATCTGAGCCAAAAATACCTATCTTCAATATTGTACTTTTAAAAATAATTTTTGCAATTTTCAAAAAATCAGGAATATTACCGAATACGAGACCTGCACCATTCGCTTAAACATCTTTCACACTATTGTACAACAATTTAATCCAAAAATTTGGAGCGATTTTTTGAAAATGTACGAGTAGCGAGGAGAAAATCGTCTGAATGGTTTAGCCATCTACTAGCGTTTACCACAGACATTTTGACGTCAATCAATTTTTCGATATCAGGAATCAACAAAACACGGATTCTGGCTACACCACAAGTTAAAGGATTTTTTCAAAATTAAACAATAGAATCTATCCATCGTTTTGTTACCAGAACCCAGCAATAAGGTTTTTCCTGGTGAAATTTCAGCGTTTTCTAGAGCATGATTGCATAACTTTCTCTACTTACAATGAATTTGTAAGGCGAGAAAATAAAAATGTGCCTCCCCAAACTACAACAAACAAGTGTATATTGTTGAAATATTTAAAGTCCTGAACATTAGATACATCCAAAACTTTAATGGGATTTTTGTCAGGTTTAATGACAGTAATTACAAGGATGTCATCTGAAGCTTCAGTGATCCTGAGGACCAATGCTTGGAAATACTTCTCATTCACAGGATAGTCAACAGTTGTCCCCCACATAATTGTGTTGACTCCTTCAAAGAGAAGCTGGACCATATTAACTCCTGAAGAGGAAACTTACTATTCAGTTTTATAAAGTAGATCACCATTGTTGATATTCAATTTGAGTGTAGAGTATGATGCAACTTACTCACAAATGGTTTCAATTGTAACTTCATACGTGTATATGAGCTTTAGCTGTTTCCATTAGTAAATAAATTCAAAAATCTATTTACATATTTTTGAGATTTAAGTTGTTTTTTTATTTTGATGAAAATTGTATTTACACAGTAATTGGCTTCCTTTTGTGAGAGGGGAGGAGGATGTGACACATTTTGTCTTAAAACTCTATTTCAGTCAGATGCTTAGGACTATATGCTGAGCCCTTCACAAGCATCTCAAGAAATGAATCACAGTTAAAAAATCCCCCTTGACACATTTGTGAGGTACACATTACTTAGCCTCTCAAAACCTGAAAACTGTTCTTGAACCTTCTTTCCCCCATGCTTCACATGCTATTGGCATAGTTTCTATATGAAAGAACACCACTAAAAAAGAGATTTAATACATGGAGATTACAGATATTAAAATTATTCCATAGAGTACACTCGTATTTGTGCCAGTTTTACTACCATTATTTATCAATATTCATAAAAATGCTATATAAAATCTTATATTACAGAATTCGCAAAATGCTGTCCAATAAAAATAGGTTTATGACTTAGCCAGGGAGTTTGTTGGGTGTCCACATACTTTCTTTGACCCAAAATAAAGCCAAGGAAAATTGTATAAGACATCTCTAAGCAAAATTAAGTAAAACATTTTGAAGCCAGTCCTTCGACAAATAGAAAAATCTGTTAACTATATTTTTATTTTTGATAACATAAAGCTTCAAAAATTCTAATTAAAAATTATTCAGTTTAAAAATAGATCAATATTATTTTTTCCTGTTTCAAATTTAAAAAATTATTTTTTGGAAAAAAAAAATAGTTTTCTAAATCTTTCAAAAGAATTTTCTACAGCAGTTGGATCAATTCATTTTAATGCAATAAGGACATTTAAAAGGCAAAATAAAATAATAAAAATATTTGTTTAGAATTCATAGAAATGTATTATTTTTTATAATAGACTGTATAAATCAACAAAAAATTAAAATACAAAATAAACTTCATAAAGTTATTCTTTTAAAATACACTATTATTGTAAATTATTACTTTAGAACTCTTTGATCATTTGAGTACTCATTACATTAACACATAATTGTTTTGTACCTTTCACACATAAGCAAGATTTACAACAGCGGAGTTACAGAAAGCAATGATTGATGACACATGGTTAATATCAATAAGATTTAGCCTGATATCACTTTTGCTACATACTGGAGAGACAAAGCATCAAAAAAGGATACTTTGAAATTTGCTCATTCTGAACTCTTTGTAGATAACAGACAAAACATACCAACCATTTCTTTTCATTCCATTTCTCTTTTGCATTTAGAATTAAAGAAATATAGAGTAACACAGAGATACACTTATAACTCAAGTCCAAAAAATTCTGGTATGTTTTATACAAGTTTATACAAAATCTAGTTACCAGTGTTTAAATTCACAAAAAAAAGACATTAAAACATGTTAAAACAAAAAACACAATTTTTGACAAAGGTGAAATTTGTTATCATCTAGAAACTTCAAAAATGTGTTTTTTGAAAGAGCCAAGAACAAATTGTCAACTAATAATAATTTCAGAAGAGGAAGTTATCAAAATTGTTCCATTTAAAAACAGCATAACTTATCTGCAAACACCTCTCATCAAGTTTTAACTTCTCTTTATAAAAAATGTATTGCCAGTACAAATTACATTGCCACTTGTATTTTAACTGTTCAATGTGCATGTATTCAGTATAGTTTGATATCCTCACAACTCATTAAACAGTTTTGTAGCCACAATTGTTATCACTAATTTCAGGGCAAATTATCCCAAGATATTTAATAGTACTTATTGCTGGAATATTGGATTAATTACACTGATATTAATTCACAATAAATTTGAATCACTAAGTATTGATAATGATGAAGGCACTTTAAACATCGAACAAGATCCCCTTCTGCAAACCAAAGGCAAGAAAGATTATATAACTTTGTAAGTTATATATAATGTGTAAAGTTTCAAAAAACTGTCTAAGAGCTGCATGACAAAGACAAAAAGAATAAGGAGCAGATGCTGCCAACTAGGGTAGCAAAACTATTACCCCTCTAACTTCAAAATCATAACAATGATATAAGGATAATTTCCTTGTCTTTGGAATCTGGGTTGGAGTACACTAGCGTTTAATTGAAATCTATTAACAATAGTGCATAATGCAGAAACCTAATTGTTCTCTATAAATCTCTAATTCTAAAAAACATACACCTTCAAAAATATCATTATCAAGGCACTATACAATTGTGTAGGGCAAAATGTATTTTAGAATCATAAAAGCATTACATAACTGCTTTGAATATGAGTAATTTGAAACTTTACAGTTTAAGTCAAACTACCTAGCTTGTATTCAAATCAGAATTTTCCTTCTCGTCTCTTTCAAATTTGGCTTTGGTTTGGCTTATGATAGATAATATGTAAGTATCTAGTTTACAAGTTAATTTAAAAAAATTGTTTTAATATCAGAGATGTAATCTTTCAACACAAGTTCCATATATTTTTTGTTATTTTTCCCAATGATTCCTATGCCATTGGAGAAAGTCATTACACTCTTGGAAATACAAAGTAGTGGAGAATTCAGAAAAACATTTTAATCACTGGTCTACAGAATTCTGGATATTCTGACCTCAATGACACTATCATAAAACAAATCCTTGTTTCCTGAAAATCTTCCTAACCCTGGAGAAATCTCAATAATATCAAGGCACGATATAAGATTGTGGAAGAGCAATTTACATCTAAAATTGTTAACATTCAATTTAGATATATAATTTGTTAATATACTTTTAAATCAATTACAGTAATGTAAAGTCAAATTCTCCAGCTCAGAGAATCCAACTCTGTCATCCCTCCCCTGAGTTTTCCTTTCTATTACAGCCCCTTATATATATATATATATATATATATATATATATATATATATATATATATATATATATATATATATATATAATACACACAGCAATGTTGTCAGTATCGCATCTCCTATGGTATTGGTACTATGTAATCATGTTAAACCTTTTCAAAATATCATTAAAAACGGTTAACAAAAATTCAGAAACTATGTGAAGATAGGAAGACTTCTCTCTGATCGATTGTGATATAAATCGTGTTATAAGGCACATTTTTCACAACATAAATGACAAAATAAAGACACGAATGGATGGTGCTAGGAAATGAATACTGTATAACAATGTAGTGTTCATTACACACACAATACAACAGCGAAGAGAAAGTGCTATCCAATAAATCTCCCTAGAAGATGTTTCCATATCTTTGGAAATATTTAGTATTTAGAACTTGATGAATATCAACAGTACATGGCACCAAAAATTTCATCTTCAAACCTAAATGAGGCATAGCCCCAGTCAACCAATTCATCTCCCAGATGGATCACTTTATCCTGATGTTCATCTGATAACACAACCTGCAATACCCCCTCTTCACTTCTGTGGATGATGATTGCAGATAAAGGTTTAGGATCCATATTATTTCCTACTGTTAATTTCCTGAATGTCAATATTGCTTCATAATCCCATTCACTTCCCATTGGCTTAATGTTGAATAATGTTGCTGGGTAAGCTAATCTAGGAAGATTTGAAAACCTTCTCGGTAAGTACTTTAAACTGTTCATAGTGACTTTATGATATGTGCCATAATCGACAGACTTAACCAACATCCGTGTATTATCCAAAACATCCAAAATTACCACTCTTTGCCATTCACCTTTTACACATGCAGCACATACCATTTTTACTTTAAATTCACTGACAGGAATATCATATTCTTCGGAACAAAGTGAATACAACTTGCTCATATCACCTGTCAAAACCCTGAACTCTTCATCCAGTTCCATTTCACCTTCACTCATTCCAGCAACTCGTATATAGAAATTATTAGGACTTTCTACAAAGGAGACAAAAGCTGCACAAAACTGCTGATTGTTGGCATTGATTACTTTTGCAAAACTTACACTTTTCAAGGAATCTCCAGGTTTCAAAACATCAATCGGTAGATGTACTTTTTCAAGTTTTTCAGGTTTCTTCTCTTTCAACCTAAAAATGTCATACATATTACATGGAAAGAGTACACATGAATTTCCAATTTCTTTAATTTTAAAAATAAGCTTATTATGAAGTTCACTTAGGAATTGATTAAAATTCGTCCTAATTAACAGTTTTTCAAAATACAGTGTTTCATAAGCAGACATTAGATGTTTTGAATTTAATCCTGTATTCACATGAAGTACCAACTTTCTAATTTTTTCTAGAATTTCTTCATACACAACATCACCACACAAATGCTGTTCCTGGAACTGTCGGCAATCCACAGTTCCAGGGACAGCATTTTCTGTGACAACATATCCAGAGTCAGATTGGAACATAAAGAAATCACCTGGCAAAAGTAGCAGAAATCTCCAAAGATCTGCAAACCCAAACTGCTGCCATTTAAGTTCTTTCCCAAATTTTTTTAAATAAAGACGAGGGATATCAATTACGTATATTTGCTTCTTGTCTGCAAGTAAGGCACAAAGATTCTGAGAGATTTGAGATTCACGATAACCCAATCTGAAACTGGGGCACAAATGTGCTCCTTCTATACAAAGTTCTTCTGGTAATTCTACTTCTTCTTTCTTTATCTGATGTGCACTTCTCACAAATGCACCATCATTAATCAGTAAATGCGGCAGACTTCGGATCAATTCGTCGATTGACCCTTTAAGATTTAAATAATTTAAATCAAATTTTTCCCATAACAACTTCATAATTTCTTCTTTCCCAACTCTTCTTTTTAAGTACAGTATGTGTCTAATTTCATCTTGAACAGTGAATGGTACAAATACATCCTTCTGAGGGACACTCTTAACAGGTAGTGTTTTGGGTTTTGTTTTGTTTTTTTTAACTAAATTAATAATGTGAGCACTTTTTCGTGAACTCTTTACAGTAACAAGAGGATCATTACTTGATTCATTGCTAATTTCACATGCTTCTGGGATTCTTTTCAGTAGCTCCAAGGTACTGAAGGTACCGAAATCCCGAAATGGAATCCCTGACCTGAAAAAAACTTTGTATTCTTCTTCAAGTTCACTAACTCGCAACGATTTACCTGCTGCTATTAGAACACTTTTCACATTGACTTCTAGTTCCTTCAGGTCCTTTGAAGGTACAGAAGTTCGCTCTTGAATTTTACGTTGCAGATTTTCATTCTGGGAGGCGAACTTGTGTCGATTCGACAGTAAGTCATGCAGTCCCTTGGCCATGGCTGTAGATTTCAATAAATTATTAATAACACAGTATTAAAGAACACACAACACCCTCCTGCAGAATGTTGTTGCTGCTCAAATAGCATGTAACACTTTTCTCAACCCATAACACACACCTGGCTTCTTTCAACAGTGGGTTTTCTTGCCTCCTCCACCTTCTTCGGCACAGAGCACCCACACGCAGTTTATATGTCCTCCAGTATTCCCGATTCCACAGAACATGCTACCGATCGCGGTTCTCGTCTCACGGAGACCTCGAGGTGCGCAATGCGATGTTCACTTTTTCGAGAGAGCTGTGTCCACGGTGTAAAGAATACACCATGGTTGTGTCATAACAAAGAGAAATTAACACAAAATTCAGATTCTAAATATAAAGTTTGCTACTTATTACTGGATTGACAGTCGTTTACTCCAAGCCAGAATAAAGTGTCCTGCGCCTGCGGAACCCCATATCCGCCTATACCATAGAGGTAGTAAGTAGAACACCCCATATTGAATAAGACTGGGAGCACATTCTATCGGGGAATTTAAAATACTTTCAAATATGGAAAATTCATATATATATATATATATATATATATAAACAATTTTCACTTAATATTAACTGACTTTTTTTATTTTCACTAATTTCTTGTATCAAACATTTCGTAATTTCATTACACTTAAAGAAGCTATTTATTTTAAAATAGTCGTTTTGATTGCAAATAAAAAATGATACACATTCGGTGCTGTGTTAACGTACGGACCCGAATGACTCCAAAGGACTCGGCCCCCAGGGTCCCTAACCAATAATATACTCTCTGGTCCCTCATGTATAAGAATGTCCCTAATGTATACTATTTAAAAACAAAAGAAAAGAAAAATTTATAAGAAGTGATGTATGATTAAAATGCCAGCAAAAATGTGGTATTAAATGTATGCAAAAATTTGGCATACTGGCATAATATAATGATATTTCGCTCATCATTGAATAATATTTTTAATATTAAATTTTGCTGGTTGATTCGTTTCAATTTTATATTGCACAATTCAATAAAAAATTAAAACAATTTGATCTGCAGTCTTTTTCACTGTAATTATAAATCAATTATTCTTACTTAAACATAAATGTTTATATTATTTGTTTGAATTATGTAAAATTGAAACACTGAAAAATGCTTTCAATTTTTATTTTCTCTTCTTACTAACGCAAGAAGAGAAAGTATTGTAATCGTGCGCCGGAAAACGACGACACAAAAACTGTTATTGCCGGGCCCTGGTAACGAAAAAGGAGACAAATCCAGTTGCTAAATTTAGAAGAAAAAATCCTCTAACACATGGTGTAGCCAGAATTCATGTTTTGTGCGTCCTTCATACCGAAAAATCAACTGACGGCAAAACGTCTGTACATCCGTCCGTCTGTCCGTCTGTGCACAACGCTAGCGCATAAATTGTTCGTCCGATTTTTTCCAAAATTGATATTCCCCAATCGTTCTACCTGATGTCGCGGTCCCTGGGATTTGAAACCGATATTTTAATTTTTTTTGGGGGGTGTACTTCACATAAAGTCCCTGATACATTTCCAAATTTAAAAAAAATGGCTCCAATTTTTGTGATTTAATTTTGTTGTTAAATAGTACAAGGGACATTTAAGAGAATGGTGCAAGTCTTATTTTCGATTACATTCCCGATCTTTCAAACATTGAAAAAAGAACTAAAAACGGTACAACCATTTTTTTGAAAATTTGGAAAATGTCCCAAGGGCTTCATGTAAAGCACCCCCCCCCCAAAAAAAAAAGAAATCAACCAGATCGACTGGAGAATACAGAGATTTTTGCCTCCGACAAAGTCTATTGTACAAAATTAGCTCTTTAAAAATGTCATGAACATTTTTTTAAGAGTAGTTTGGGGGTAATTTTTGCTTGAAATGTAAGAATATTTTTTCTCAAAAACCGCTCGAAATGTTTTCTTTAATTTTTTTCACCTATGTAATGAGAGTTTTTAGAAAATTGTAAAAAAGGTAGAAAATTACAAAATTGAAGATATAGATTTTTCCCTCGAAGTCTGTTGTACAAAATTATCTCTCTCAAAAAGATCATGCACAATTTTTTGAAAAAAGGGTAGTTTTGCGTAATTTCTGTTTGAAATTAATTAAATATATACAGGTTTCACACCAACGAGAAAAAGTGAATGAATAATAAGGAAAATAACTAATTTAATTTTAATTATAATTTACTATTGAAAAAATCCAATATTAATATTATTCTTACTTTCTCGCTTTTTTTTGCTTTTTACTCAATTTGTATTCTCAATGTTCTGATATATTTCTACTTAAGCAATCCGCAAAGGTTAACAGAAATTTCGCAACATCGTCGCATCGATATTTCGCTAGGAGTAGAGAGAACGGAGTAGAGAGAACATTGTGTAATGCTGCAAGAAAAAACTGGGAATTTTCGGTAGAAAAACTATTATTACAGGGCCCTGATAACGAAAAAGTGAATAAATCCAGTTGCTAAATATAGAAAATATAATCCTCTAACCAATAGGTATCATTGTTGAAAAAGATATCCTCAAAATATCATCAATTATCGTATCGACGCTGAGGAGAGGATGATGCAAAACCGGAAAGGTAGCGTAGTCTAAAGTCCAGGGGACGCAGTGATTACTTTTTATACTCCTGCTTCCCTCCTCGCCCTCCTATCCCATTTTTTGTTATATGCCGTATTGTGCTAATGCTGGTGTTGGCCTACCATTTTCAATTGCCCAAACCTTTTAGTGGAATAATCTCCTTGAAAATGGTCTCCTCAAAATATCATCAATTATACCCGTCACTAGAAGATATACTACACATAATTATTACTGATACTCGTTAGTCAAATCATTTTTACTGCACTGCAAAGTCACTACAAATGCTCACGAAATAACGAGTAAACACGACAACACGTCGCAAACACTTGTGACGTCGTGCCAATGGGCCAGATGGACCACACATGTCGGAAGGCCAGCGAGAGAGCGGGGGCAGTCCTTTGGCGGCAAGGGGAAGGCCACCAGTGGCGGGCCCTCTTTAAGGGCCGGTGTGGGCGTGTCGCGGAACGCGGGTGTCAACTGGCGCAGAGGGAGATGGTGGGTGAGTCCAGCCGCGGTGCAGCTGGACTCCAAAATTGCAAACAGGCCCACGTTTCGGGATGAGAGGACGCCGCCGGCATGGGAGGTCGGTCACGTGACCCCTCGCGAGGCGGCTGGAGAGTGGCCAGCCGTGGTCATTCGTTGTCGAACGGAATCGCGGTGCGGAAGGCACTTTTCACCCGCCAGGGGATATCGCGAGCTTCGGCTGCGAGGTGTGGCGGTTGCCACGGGACGAGAGACCAGGAGCGGCGCCAAGCCGCTGGGGTCTGCGTCAGACTGGGCGGGTATGCCTCAGGGATGTGCAGTGCTGGGAGTGCAGCGCTAGTTTCCGAGGAGTGTAGATAGTGTATAAAAACTTGTGAATAAATCTGTACAAAACAACTCCGTGTCTGTGTGCTTCTCGCACCCGACGACGCCACACACTACAATACACCGCCATTGCGTATCGCTCTGCCCTGACACGCACATTGATTCTCTAGAAAACGCTGTGCTATTCACGAATTCTAGGGATCTGATCACATGTGAGTCAAAACTTACTTCATCAGAAAAAAAGAATAAAATCTCTACTGAATATTCTGGTTCACTCTCATTACATTGAGAGAGAAATGTGTGCCCCATAATCATTTTAAAAGTTATAAACTTCTCGACAAACGGTACGTTAATTTATTCTAACAAAACATTCATTTTAGAATAATTTTGCATTGTGATAGCACCGGCTTAAGAGTAATCACGTTCGCAGACACGACGAGACCGGCAAGGCTGGCCTTGAAGCAGCGGGAGGGGGTGAAACGTCATCCATCCCCAGTTAGCTAGAGTTCAGTGCATAGCGGCTACGGCTTCTCTCCGATCGCCGCCTGCCTCTGGCCCAGTGAGGTAGATGCGCGCGCAACACCCAGGCCCAGCGAAGATGCTAGAGCTGGGGTTTGTTAGTGCACTGCAGAAGCAGTAGGTCGCTGCACAGATCGCAGTGGAGTGTACAGTGGATGCAATGTGTTTTTGATCTTGTGACATAGAATTCATTGTAATTTAATTCTCAAAATTCATCAAATTCTCATTTTTGCTTACCCCAGCCGTGCTGGGGTTGAATGCACGTCATTAGAAAACTAACTAGTGCGAGAAAGTCTGTGCGATACCATTGGTTTTTCGGAAGAGGGTGGTGTCAGAGCAAGCTATACGTTACGTTTCACATATTTACTTAGAAAGATGCACGAATTCTTATGAGGATCCTGCACCCCCTAGCGGGCAATGTATGTACTACTCCTAATAGTTTCCTTCAAGCTCAACAGAGTTCGCAAGCTTACAAGTACGCCTGCCCTGGCCGTGCCGCTCATTGCGGCTTGAGTAGTACACGCCGCTACCGCCCTGCGGTGCCGCGCACCGCTCGCTGCGTGACGTGGCCGATGCTTCCCCCACTCCCGCCTCGCCGCCAGTTGCTTCGGCGGGCGCAATGCCTTGTGGGAATTCCTAGAAGCGACTGTGACGCAACACAGGACCGTTGCTGTTGCTCGCTGGCCCAACCAGGGTTGCCAGATTGGGCGGAATCCCGCTTTTTGGGCTGGAAAAAAGGTTCACTTTGCGGGAGAAAATATCAATTGGCGGAATTCCGCCCAATGGGCGGAATTCATTTTTGCATGCCGCAAATTGGGCTATTAAAAAACTTAGAAATAAAAAATAAAATCTATAACAATACGTATTTATTATATACCGAATTTCCATCGAATACATAATGAAGATAAAATAATACAATATCTCTCTCTATATGTTTTACCACATATCATGGTTGGTTTCAATTCTCAAAATTAATCTCGTATATTACTATATGAAAATCAAACGCGTTTCCAGAAACCATAAAATTCTTCGTAGAATTCAACAACCGTACTTGAAACTAGAGATGTTTCTAAACACGTATAAAAACATAAGTGCAGTTGATGTAAACCATAGACATATGCGTCAAAGCACCTTATGATACATTTTGTTTAGTATGACTAGAGCTGTCTGAAACGAATGGTCAATCGAAAAACACCTTCGCGATCAAAGTATTTTGAACATAAAACCCACTATCTTTAATATAAAATTTATATTATAAATTATCGCGCCGTTTCGGTTCGTAAATTACCGACTGAGCAAGAACCGACTTTACCACTTGACTATTTGTAAGAGGTAAATTCAAAAGCAATGGGTGTTTCGTAGAATAGTTTATTTAAGAATATTAAAACATTAAAGCCCACAAATTATTAGCACGCACTACTGACAAAACACGTACACCACTCTGACAAGATAAATCTATAAATATAAAACAAATAATATATGGTCCCAATATAACTGAGTGTTGCACCACAACTTTCAGTTCTCTGAAGACCTATACAAAAACATATTAAAAATACTATGAAATGCATTTCTCTAAAACTGCCTAATTAAAAAAGGCACTTAAGGCAAAATAGGACTCGAGCAGCATCTGGCAGCAAATAAGTCCTAAACATTCCACAACTAAAAGGACCCAAACATTATTGGTAAATAAATTTACCAATGCTGCCTTGTGCTAAAACAACAGGCCTATTTAAACATTGCTTTGACACGTTCATTGGTTCATATTACAAATATCAATGGTGCTAAAACTGGACTAGATCTCGGTTCGTGCTTATCTAATATTTGATTTATGATGCTCGAAAAAACTCGAAACCCGAGAAAGAGACAATCGGGTGACTCATACACATTGCACGAACCTACGTCTTAAACATTTTAATGCTCCCACTAAAATAATTTGACCAATCAGAACAATAATATTAAGTTTGCCTAGGCCAATCATATTGCTCGTGTCCCTTCTATCGCCATTGTAAACAGTTTGAAAATTAACAACTGAAAGTTTCAGTTGTTTCAGTCTGAAACAAAAAGAATTACAAGAAACAGAACTCGTCCAACATTCAAAAGGGGAACACAACAATGGGAAAGTGGGGAAAATATCTTAAACGTTATAACAAACAGTGGGAAAGTGATCCAGTTTTTAAAGGTGAGTGAATTAAATTCATTCATAAACATCAGTTACCTTGATCTTTTGTTCCTGAACATTGAAAATTTTTTTATCTTTAAAATAATGTTTAGCATGGATTCAACCTTCGACGGAAGAAGCAGTCAATGCCGGAAAAGGTGAAGCTTACTGCAAGTTGTGTGCAACAAATCTGAGAGCGCATAAATCTGATCTTCTGGATCATCGTCGTACGAAAAAACATACAACACGCGAAAATTCTCTTGCGTCGACATCTCGGGGGAGATTGGACAGTTTTGGTACTAATTGATCTGTATATTAAAATGATTCCCAACCAAAACATTTTTGAGAATTTTTAACAGATTTTGTTGATTCTTTTTTTTATTTGAAGCAGTTCTTATGCTTAATATTTAATTAATTAATTACTAATTGTTTCAAAAAGCAGAAAAACTTTTTTATTTATTTAACAATAATTTGTTTTCTATCAAATTCTCTTAAAAATGAAAAAAGTAGAAGTCAATTGTGTAAAAATTGCGGTACCAGGAACATTTTAAAGTTGACGAAAAGAAAAATGAGCATGAATTCTATACGCCTTTCCATAGCTATTGCAGCGCGAACAAAGTACCGTTTTTTTGGTAAAAAGTAAGTTTTGGAGTTAGACATAAAAAATATTTGCAATATATATATATTTCAATAAAAATATGTATGTGAAAAAAGTCTTCAATACAAGTGAAATTTATTATATGTATATGTTAAAACATAAATTATAATTTTGTGCATGTTTTTTACACTTATTTAATTACATGCAACTCGCATTTAAAGGTATGGTAAAGGCGTATCAGATTTATTGTTAATTCGTATGCAAATTATAAAAGCAGTAATAAACAGAATATAGAAATATATATACAATCGAATGTGTGCTTATTTCTTTTTTAAGTTTAAAGTTTGCGAAAAAGGCAAGGCATGAATTTCTCTAACTGTACATTGGTTCTTTCTGTTTTTCATATTATATTTTTATGATTTTATATATTTTAGGTTACATTCAGATTGATAATTCGGCAAAAATAAATGACATTCGACTGGCTGTGTTTACCGCGATGCACACCTCTGTGTCTAGTATCGATCATCTTGGATCGCTTTTATGCCAACTAGGCAAAGGTAGTAAACTGGAAAATTTAAAATTGCATCGAACCAAGTGCTCGAAACTAATTTCATCTGTTATTGGTCCATCAATATTAAAAGAAATAATTGAGGATATCGGTGAAACTCCGTTTGCTGTAATTGTAGACGAGTCTACGGATATATCGAGTATAAAATTTTTGGCACTATGTGTGTCATATTATAGCAGGAAAAAGAATGACTTAATCACCGAATTTTTAGGCCTTGTCGAAGTGCCACTTGTCACTGCGGAAGCATTATACACTGCATTTACTGATTTTTTTAAGACGATTAAGTTGCCGTTGCAGAATCTGACATCTCTTGGTACAGATGGTGCAGCCAATTTGTGTGGCCAAAAACATTCCCTGTTTGCTTTGTTGAGAGACAGAGATTTACCTAACTTGCAGTTAATAAAATGCATATGCCATACAGTAGACAATTGCGCATCGAAAGCCTGTGCAGAACTACCTTGTTCGCTGGAATTTTTGATTAGAGAAAGTAGAAATTGGTTTTCGAACAGCTTCAAGCGAAAAGAAGAATATGCTAATCTGTATAAGGTATATAATGTATAACAATTATCGAAATAATAAAAATATACTTTATCTTCTTGGATACAAATTCTTAATAATCGTAAACAATCAAACAATTTTCATATTATTTTAGGCTATGAATGACTTCAAGGATCCACCTGAATTGGTGAAGCTTTGCACGACAAGATGGTTAATTTGGTATCCAGCAGTTAAGCGAATACTAGAGCAATGGTTGGAACTGAAAACGCTTTTTAACATGATGGCTTCCTCCAAAGATTTTACTGCAAGACAACTGAGCATGATGTACCAGGATCAGACAAATTTATTATATTTAACATTTCTGAAGCCTGTGTTACAAGATTTAAACGAAGTTAACCTTCTTTTTCAATCAACACGGGCTGACGTGACGAAACTTTATAAAGATCTGCGTACGTTGATCTTTTCACTTGCTACACGTTTTCTGACACCGCATTCAATCAAACAGTCAGAACACACACATACTTTGCGCAGATGTGAAATTGATATGTTGAAAGAAGCGTTAAGCAAAACCGAAAACTACCTGCCAAACGATCGAGTAGATTTGGGCGCTAGTTTCAACAAAATAACGTCTTCTCCACATTTTGGAGTTACGGATGAGGAACTCTCAGTGGTCCGTGAAAGGTGTACAAAATTTCTGATCACTTTGACTCACCAGTTGTTAGAAAAACTTCCCAACAACGTTACTACAATACAAGAGCTACGACTGATAGCACCAAATTCTGCTATAGCTTCTGTAGGACGACCACGTTTCGAGCAGCTTCCTTTCGACTTAGCAGGTATGATTTGTTTTAAAATATAATTTAAATAAATAAAAATGAATAGCAAATTAATAGATTTCTTTGATAATACTTTATTAAATGATTTTATGCACTCAGTTCCAGATATTGACATTGACAAGCTGGAGGCACAATGGCGTTCGCTGGGAACGCTGACGCTCAAAGATATCAACCCTGAGTTCTCTGATGGAATGGAAATTGACTCCGTGAAATTTTGGGGCAACGTCAGGCAACTATCAAACGCAATCGGTGAAACTCCATATGAACAACTGGCAGATTTCTGTTTAAAAGCTCTCACTTTGCCAGTGAGTAATGCTGTAGTCGAGCGCGTTTTCAGTATAATGAACGCTGTAAAGACGCGAGCTCGAAACAAAATGCAGCTTGAAATTTTGCAATGCATTATTCGCATTCGGGTACATTTAAAGGTAACTATATTCAAATTATATACATGCAATTAATGTATTTCAATTATTAATATTGCCATGAAAATTTGGTCAGTTTTGTTTTTTTAATTTAAAAGAATAAATAAATGTTTATTTTCAAATTATAATTTCTAATGCATACAATCTTGATTATTATAGGAAGTTTTGAAATCCTGCTGTATAGATTTTCAACCATCTCATGACATGCTGATGCGCTTCACATCGCAAATGTATGAATCAACGCGCAATCCTAAAGATTTGGGCACGCCAAGGCAAACGTCGAACTCTACCGCAGAAGGAGAAGATTTGCTAGAGATGATTACTTTGTTCGATAACGATAATGAAAGTCATGATTGTTTGTGAACGCGGAAATCGAAGACTATGCTCAATGTTTATAATGTTGATTTAGTTTATTTATTATATGTTTACTAACATGTTTATAAAATTGTAATGATTATAATACAATAAATATTTTTATACAGGAAACATAAAAGACTTTATTATGAAATTCATATTTTAAAAAGATTGGGCGGTATTGGGCGGCTTAACTGCCATCTGACGGCGGTTGTATGTCATAAGAATCTGGCAACCCTGGGCCCAACGGACAGTGTGTACTCGTCTGGTGTTCAAGCTGGGCGGACGTGCTGCGCGCCTTCTTCTTAACATGGCCAACGGCTACGGTGCCTCGCCGTCCAAGTGTGCGGCTATTCCTGCTGCACATATTCAGTGCCGGTGCTGGTAACACTATTATGACTGCTACGCTCACGCCTAATGTTCATTTCTCATGGCACGTGCATCCAGTCATTATTACGACTGCTACGCTCACGCCTAATGTTCAATTTTATGGCACGTGCATCCAGTCATTATCAAACTGCGGCGCTCACGCCACGTGTGTAACCAGTGTATTATCTTCACGTTAATGTTCATTTTTTATGGCACGTGCATCCAGTCATTATTACGACTGCTACGCTCACGCCTAATGTTCAATTTTATGGCACGTGCATCCAGTCATTATCAAACTGCGGCGCTCACGCCACGTGTGTAACCAGTGCATCATCTTCACGCCTAATGTTCACGTTTATGGCACGTGCAACCAGTTAGTATTACAAACTGCGACGCTCACGCCACGTGTGTAACCAGTGTATTATCTTCACGTTAGTGTCCACTTGTGCCCCGTACATATTCAAATGTGCAACTTTATGCCATGGGCAAACTGTGCCTTCTATCTTTGTTGTAACAAATAACTTGTGCCCCGTGCATATTCAAATGTGTAACTTTATGCCATGGGCAAACTGTGCCTTCTATTTTGGTTGTAACAAACAACTCATACCTCGTGCATGTGTAATTTTATGCTATGTGCAAACTGTCTCCTTTGTAGGTTAAGATGTGTTATTTTCTAGTATAGAATATATGTTTACATGCTCTAATTTACAGTCTTATGGTAACAAGTACCCTCTATAATTCCATCCTTGCAGTCCCAGACCTGCAATGGTGATTATAACCTGTTGTTCTGTATTACAGGTGTCTGGGTGGTCCTTCGTGTTATTTTGAGCTATTCCAGGAATGTTTGGGAAGGGTCGAAGCTTACTATTTCACACGCCCAGTCCACTCGCTCGACCCAGCCCATCCAGGTGGTGCAAAGGCAAAAAAATTTCTTATTCAAAATTACACGAAAATCACTAATATTTTTATTAAAAAATGTTATTAATGAAAGATCTAGTTTCAATGAACATACAGTGTATTCAAAAAATACCCGGACTGTTTGATTTCTGCCGCACCATTTGATTCCAGGGGAATTTACTAGATTTGTTGATTATGACGCCATCTTTGTTGGCATCTTCAATGAAGATGTCAACAAAGATGATGACATCTTCATGACATCATGTTCATTGACATCATTATATGACATCATGTTTATTAGCTACGTGGTTTAGTGTGCAGTGTGAGTTTTTCGTTTGGC
Organism: Gryllus longicercus; assembly: GCA_038098605.1. Classification (NCBI taxonomy): domain Eukaryota; kingdom Metazoa; phylum Arthropoda; class Insecta; order Orthoptera; family Gryllidae; genus Gryllus; species Gryllus longicercus. The sequence goes on from JAZDUA010000400.1 coordinate 1,138,998, forward strand.
GGATTTCACAATGAATGACCTCAAGGACCAACAACTTGTGAAATTTTGAGTTTAACTTGGAAAATCTGTAACAGAGACTTTCGCTTTGTTTAACACGGCTTATGGCGATTTTGTTATGAAGTGACCGGCATGTTTCAAGTGGCATGGACGTTTTGAAGATGGTTTAAACAAAGATCCAATCGTTCCAGTGGATGGGTAAAACTTTCCCAGACCCAAAAACGCGGAAATTTCCATTACGCTCTATTTATTTTAGCGAACGAAGGCTATTGCGAAGAAATATTTTTGGTGGGTAAAAATTGACTCAGATATAGAAGAATACGCAAAGAACTGCGATCGAAAACGAAAAAAGCCAAGAGAAGATCCCTGAGGTGACAAAAGTTTTTGAAGAGGTTATTGAGGATTTCCTGTGACCTTTTAATACTTTCGATTCTGAGGTCGTATCTGATACATCTCAATTTTACTGCTGTGTACTATGGACGTGTGTCATACGTTCTTCTACATTCATCGTCTTTGACAGGCTATAAACATTTCTCGGAGAATAGTAGGCAGCTAGAATACGCATTTTAATATCACTAAGATGGTCGCGGCACAAACGCGGTTGTGTGCAACTGTTATTTGCAAGTATTTACAATTTCTCAATAAGCGGTTATTATTCGTACAACTTTTCTTGAACGATGGATTGACGATTTCGGGTGGAGTGGGGGTATTAGTTACAAAGTCTGCCACTAGAGTATTTTAAGTAATGCCAACGTCTGTGAAATGAAAGTCAAAACTGCATCTTGTGCTTAACTTTTTCGGGAGTTTTAGTTGACTCCCTTGAAGAACCTGGACCTGACTCAGCCATTTCTTTCGATATTGACAATAAATCTGAACAGGGGTTCTACACTATGAAAGCAACTGGCTTTAACTAGCTTCTGTTTCGCGCCAACGAAGTTTCAATGCTTTGAAGGTTGTCATTAGTGCCCGCTGCGAGCTTTTGCCTTCAACTGTTTATTGCACAAGGGAGGGGGATCAAGGTCATCGTTCAAGAAAAGTTGCACGAATATTAGATACTCGTACTTGTGGGCTTTATCGATTACGTTCGGAACGTCGTTCTTTGTGTTCGTGCTATTAGCGACGTAAATAACAAGATATTTAGAAGACATGAATTCACAGCGATTCTCAATATCAGAAGTTCAAGAGTTTTTGAATAATGGATCAGAATTGGATTCTTCTGATGATTTTATTTCTGGACTGTTGTCTAGTTTGAGCAATGAAAATGATATCGAGAGTAATGACGCGAATTATTTTATTGATGAGTTTTCTGAAGTTCACGAGTGTTCATTTCCTTTAGATGCTGTGAATTGATAAACATTCGAAACTACCAGTGTTTGAGAAAACCAGTGAAATAAAATTGTTTGTAGGAGAGTAAAAAAAAAGGGGGACGTGCTAGCTCGTGCGTCCCCCCTGTGTACCAATATTCCACTTCTCCGTTGGATTAGATCGACCCCGCCGCACTTCCCTTCACTCCTATACTTGGGTTTTTATTTCTTGTCGCGCGAGGACCTGTCACGATGGAAAATCTCACAGCATTTCGCGTCTTTCTCGGTGCTGGCGATCATGCGGCATCTGGCACCACAACCGAGAAAAACGTGAGATGCTGTGAGATTTTCCATCGTGACAGGTCCTCACGCGACAAGAAATAAAAACCCAATTATAGGGGCGAGGGGAGGCCCTGAAGACATCTACGGTTCAGATCGGCGTTCCTATGCCCCGACAGTTCAGTTCGACCGTCCGGGATCCTGCCAACAGGTTCCCGTCATACACTCCAACTATCGTCGACCCGACCGATGGCCACTGCAAAGTCGCTCTTCTGAAGGACTGCCGAAGCTGGGCTACGGCAGGTGCCGATGCCCATGTAACACCGCTCAATGAAACTGCAGCGTGCCCTGATCTCATCCCACCGTAGACCTAGAGCAGAATATAGGGAATGGCCCGGAGGAACCCCCCCCCCCCTCCCGGGCGTGATATAATTGTCACCCAAAAGCATGGGGCCCTAATACAACCAGGTAAAGATATGTGTGTGTGTGTGCGCGCGCGCGCGCGCGTACGCGTGTGTGTGTCGGTATATTAACACACACAATACAAAATTATATGAAAATTCTTATTTAAGAAACTTACAACGTTACAGAGTTGAAAGGATTGCTTTGCAATAAAACTCAAATAAGATCAGACACATTCTGTTTATTATCAATATAAAACAAATGTCTAAAAAATGTACTCCACTTGCACAAGTTGGATTACTGATATATACAGTACTATGTTCATCGACTTATTTGTGTGTACAACATGACTCAAAGAAGACACAACATGCTCCTCTGTAGGAACTCACCTTGTTCCCACAATGAATAAATAAAAAAATAAATAACTTCTCTGTTGCTAAAACTAATAAAAGGCCAAGACTTGCCAACTATGCAATATCTGAGTGGTATGTGAATGAAGCATTGGTTTCTTAACCAAGGATCTCTTAAGATTACATCTGACATTTTATGGAATGTCTTATACATGCCTAAGCTAAAATGCACAACCTGCTTAAGCTCTAGAATTATATATTATATATACATGTAATAACACTTACATGGAATTGTCTCTCTAATAAATACGAACAATGATTTTTTTTGCGCTTTTGTGTAATGGCAATAACACAGAGGAAGACTATCCAATTACTATTATTTTAGCTATAAATTGTAAATGAACCCTTTCAGTACACTGGCAGTTTTCAATTATGTGACAGTAATGGGAAAACTTGGTATAAAAATGCTCCGGGAAATGTTCAAGAGATACAACGAACAAGAGCTGAAGATATCTGGGCAAATTTGTCAGAACCCATCTGGTACATCAATTACTTTAGATATTCTGCTCCAAGTGACAATGGTAAATGCTCTACCTGCCACACACTAGTTGCTACTGCAATAAGAAACATTTACGTATATTAACACGTTCAATTTTACTGTGAATGTGCTCCTTTATATCACAGAATTCTTTTGCAAAACAACTGTAACTTTGAATGAAGTAATATTTTTACCATAAAATTAAGGAATGGGATGAATGCAACTTATTATTTGATAATTTGATACAGAAAATCCAGGTGTTTTCGATTACTTCAAATTCATAACTAATGCATTTTGCTTCCTTACACACGTAAGTCATAAGAAAATATAAAATTTACAGCCATCAAAATAAGTTATAAAATTAAAACATTGGTATGAAAATGCAATGTGAGAAAAATATTACAAGAAATATAAAATAGAAATCCATCTGTTAGATTTATAAAACTGTATAGGTGATGATTCCAGTTCTGATTTCAAGAGCAAACAAAATAATTTTTTAAATGAATTAAAAATTTCATTTTGAATATTAAAGTACATTTTCTTTTCTGAAGCAATATAATATGTCATTAAAAACACTTGTATATCCTTACAACTCTGAATAAATTTGTTTGGACTATCTAGACAACACTTCTTCCTTATTATAACAAAAATAGGTAAAATTATACAAACTTATAAAAATATTAAAAGTTATAAACTCAGACCATACAGAACTCTTGTCATCAGATGTAAGCTTAAAATAATTTTGGTACCTCTATATTGTTCCACATAAAAAAAATTGCTTAACAGCTAAAATTATTTTCCAAAACTCACTTCACAATCAATCGCATTAAAGGCAAGCACTTTAGCCTCTTAACAAGTTAAGCAAGGAATTTCACAAATAAATAATATCATGACACTTACAATACTAGGACAGATATAACATTTCTTTTTCATTTTCACATTAAAAAATTAATGGCTCAGTACAATTATTCAATACAAGAATTTCACACAATGTCTAGCCTACTATTGATGTACTTGACTGCACTGATCCTCAAAAACTACATTCTTGTCTGATATATTTTATGCATACACCACAAAAACACAACCACTTGAAGTTGTATTTCATTAGTTTTCATTTAAATTTAATACTCTATGACTTTGCAGGTAGGTATTATTAAACTCAAACTGAGATTGGAATCCTGCATTTTTGATATCCACTTATACTTTTTATAAACTGGCAAGACGGGCAACAGCATGTTTTCTCATGTGAAATCTTAATTCTACCATTCTGTTGAAAGCCCAAATAAACTGCAACACGTTGTTTTCATGTCACAACTGTTCTGCTCAAGTTATTTAGAAGCGCACACAGATGAGATCATCAATGAGTAAGAAAATTATTTCTCTGTTCCCCTGCTCAACAAATCAAAAACACATTTTCCACAAGTAGATAACAATGAATGTTTTAACTACCACTAACATTACTATGAAGACATGAATTCCACTTCACAATTTCAAATGGGGAAATACAGTCCTATCAAAAAGAGCAATCTTGTAGTTGACAAAAAAAGACAGAAGACAAGGCAAAGCTTAACAAGGGCCTCCAGCGTGTCAATTTGATATGAAAACACTAAGGAAGGAATAGTAGCAATTGTGGAAATTTACACTTCAGGAAATCACATATAGCTTTAAAAATAGACATCACAGAATATCCCACAAAAAAAGGAAAAATATCATCATACTACTGTATCAAGTCATGAGATCAACATTCCAGGAATGTATACACATATTCTGATTCTAACAAATAAAACTATAAGGGATCACACTGTACTAATTCATGTTGTTCTTAAATTTTTATAAATTACAAAGATGTAAATACCAACATCATTTTCTGTGTGTTATAAAAGATAAAAAGTTTCAGAAGTGAATTACTTGACAGAGTGGCATATGTATTGTACCACAGAAATATGTTATCATAAAGTCACAACAATTTTCTCTTAAAAAAAAAAAATAAATAAATAAATAAACAAAAACACTTCTTTCAATGAGTATTCAAGATTTTTAACTTCAACAATGTCCTACTAACCATTACTAATTTTTCAACTTAGAACACAAAAATTGAGTTCTAAAATTTCAATTATACTTCAACTAGCCATCTCAAACAGCATATCAATGAAACAGTGAGTCATGTTTACTTGTAAATTATGATAATAAAAATTAAAGACATTAAAATGAAAGTGGTGGGATGGATGTATCCAGTAATATTAGTCGACTAATCTGATTATTTTACGATTCTTAAGTTAGTAGACATATCACCCAGAATCATTATTTCAAAAACCACTATCAAAGTCGTTATACATTTACTTTCTTAAAAGTTTTCTTTCAGACAAGAACAAAGTTTATTACATTAAAAATTTATATGCCTAGCGGATCTAAAAAATATATAATCTTTACAATTTTGGCCATCTATTTCTGTATCCTACTTAAAGGTTCAGTTCAAAGAAATTTGATATGATAACGAATTTTATGAATAGCCTTTCATGCATTTTTTTTTAGTTCTGACCCAATTTGTGAAATACAGTTGTTTCTTCTTCCATTTTGGGCCAAATTGGTAGAAATCCTAATGGTAATCATTCAAGCAATTGGGATTAGTTACTGGTTAAAAAAAAAAAAAAAAAAAAAAATAAAAAAAAATAAAAAATAAAAAAAAAAAAAACCATTTCCCAACCAGATCGTCTTTTGTACAAGTATCATTACTATTAAAAGCATAATGTGCACAAAGAGTTAACTACATACATGAAAGAAAACAAAATTGTATGCTAATATTTACAGGTTTGATTACAAGCATAAATAGTTATTTTTGTTTCTTTTGATAGTTTATTTATGGAGGACTCTGCTTTGACTACTAACTTAAGTATCTTAATAATGACCATAATCACAATCCCTTAAGAAATACATAAAAGCATCAAATCATTTGGAAACTGTTTAAAGAGTATTATTGGCAGTTTAGGATTAGACTAGAAACGACTACTAAAATCTTCACAATTCATATAAGTAAAATTACACATATCCCACTAGACCAGTAATTTTCAATGTTGTTTATAAACAGAATTGAAGATTTTAAAATTATATAAAATAATTCATTAATTATAGACAGTTTTTAATAGCAGCTGTTATATCACTTTAACAAATATACTGCTTTCTAATGCAATTTTATTTTGGTTTTTGCAAGTCCCTATTGTTGTTATAATTGTAGACAGAAGGCAAATTAACCCTTTACCTGTTGTTTCACCGTATGTATATCTAACTCAACCTTTTAATTAGAACTATACAAAAACTTAACAACCCCATAATTTTTCTTCAACTTTTAAGAAAATTGTTCTTTGAAGTGTTCACAACCGAACCAAGAGTTATTTAGTGTTGAATTTTTGACTTTATGCATTCACATTTGTTAAATTCATTGAATAACAATTCTGGTCCACATATCTCAACAAAATTGCAGCCTTTACCCATTTTCAACTGATAAACCCATGACAAATTCACACAAAGAAATAAAGAAGAATATCACTTTGGCTGCAACAAAACCTGCAAATTGCTTTTTTTTTTTTTTTTTTTTAACCTGACACAAAGAATGACAAAAGACTGTCACAGTGCTTGAAGATTTTCTCTCCAATATTGTAGTTATTACTTTATTAATGAGAGATTAAATATTACAGCTCTTTACGATCACGACACCATCATCCTAGATCCTATTAGGATCATGCAGTAATTCCATCACGGGCTCTTTAGATGATCAGTCATTTCATTTTACCAGAAGCGCTTTAGAAATATACATCTTGGCCATATGACAAAGTATTCAAAATAAGGAAACTATGAAAAGCAAGGAAAGCATGAGCACCGAGCAATAATACCTATCTCAAGGCTTGCGCAATTTGCCAATGCTTTTTCACTCATCTTGGACCAGGAAGTTTTTGCCATTATTAGTGATCACTTTAAAAACCTTAAAAATAAATGTCTAACACGTTACTTTTTATAAACTGTCTCAACTTACAGTGTTGTAAGTAAATTAGTAAAGAAACCAATCAAGGGTGGGTTTTTATGTTGTACGAAAATATTTTATTTTCCACAAATTAAACTAAATTAATTTGTGTAATTAAATAAAACTTGCAAAATAGATCCTATCTTGTTTAAAAAAGTTTCATAAAAGTCACTTATCTCCTAAATAAATAGTATATCTAATGCAATATGGATTCTCTAGAGAATATCTTGCTCTAACCACCATAAGTTATAATTATTGAAAGCTACTGGTCCAGTGGCCTTCTAAGGGACCATCAAAGCCATCCACAAGGAAATTACTTCCACATTCTTAGCAATGACTTAACAGTTTATACATCATATGGTGCCAAAGAAAAGTAAACAGCATTTATGCAATAATGAATTTCCATTCTCTAACAGAAACATTTTGTTGGACAAGGTTTTGGAGTGCCTGACAAATCTTCATGTGATTGAAGAGAAGAAAAGTGATCAGTCTCCCATGTAAACATATTTTCAATAAAACCATGATCATGGAATCTGACAATGACAAAGAAAGTACGATTTAAATGGATCAAAAGATATAACAAAATTCTGAAATTAAGCTAGGTATCCTTGCACTAACTGCATTATCGCCTCATATTTGTGGCAAAGTGTAATCTCTATTTCTACATCCAAGTACTTGATGGAATTCTCACTGAAGCTGAAAGATTAACAAGTTTCTGAAAAACTACTTTCACACATTGTGGCTATCTCAATCTACAACAACAAATGACTCTTCATTTAACAATAACAAATGATTCAAATTCTGCATCTCCATGGTTGTGTGTACAATGCAGTAACTGTTTAAAACTGATTCTGGGTGCCAGTCTAATCAAAGTAAGGGCAGCTACAGAATGAAACTAAATTAAGATGTCAAAATCACAGTTGTTAATAGAACTTTTGAACAAAACATCACTTTATTACAAAATGAATAACATGAAAAATATGAACTATATGCATCACTATGGGCACTGCTACTTTTCTTCTTGATATCTTTTAAAAAATCTTCAGTGGAATTTTCCCTAGAAAAGTTGCTGTCATTCCCTAACAGGCTCCGAAATAATCCCTTAGTCAAGTTCGTTTACTCATTCACAAATGTTTTATAATTTGCGACCATTGAACATGGGCAATCTCTCTTCTTTTGCTACTTTAGACATAAATTTACCTGGTACCTGGGAGCATTGGCAGTCCCTTAGAACCATTAGAAAGCACCACCTTTTGGTGTCTTTCACTGTACGTAAGGCCTGTGTCACATGAGCACTACATTGACACGCAATAAGTAACACGCATCGTAGATTAACTCTGTATCTTATGCGGAACGGCCAAAGAATGTGTACTATTTCACGTAAGATACAGTGATATTCTATGATGCATGTTATTTATCACATGTAAATACAACACTCATGTGCAGGGGTCCTACGTACTGCTTTTGAATTTCTGTACTTATCCAAATATAAGACAATAATATATATATATATATATATATATATATATATATATATATATATATATATATATATATATATATATATTTTTTCCTTTTCTTCCCCCCCCCCCCCCACACATTTTAAACAAATTCTTAGAATTCAGTCAAAATGAAACCACAACAAGTCATATTGACCAGAAAATTGCAGTATTTCCTTATTCATTATAAAAATAATAATCATTGGTTTTGTACTACCATCAAATATTTCATTGTTTCTTTCATGATAGTTCTCCATTCTACGTTGCCTTATTCACTTTTGCCCAACAAATTAGTGGGAAATGCCAAGAACATTTCCACAAATATTATGTATTATACATATGCATGGTATTTCACAGAGAGAGCACTGTTTCATCAGCATTTGAGTTTCTTGACATAGAAAGGCAACATAAAAGCACAGATCCCAACCAAGTATAATCCGCAATTATAAGACAACCTTATATACTTTACACAAGATATTTAGAAAAAACTTGCCTTATATCTGGATAAATACAGTTTATTTGCTAAGAAAGCAAAAGCATGGTTAGAGAGCTAGTATGATTGCTTGCTCACTAGAGGGGGGGGGGGATAAGTGGAGAGGGAATAGAGTGCATTAATTGCATCTCTTAGCGCAAGTGTGTAGCAGCAAAAGGATAATTCATTCAAGCAATGACTCTTCAATTGCTTGATAGCAGTGAATGCCAAAAGTTGTCTGAATCTCAAATAAGTGAAAAAAGGAAAATACTTCAAAGTTCATACAAATATATGATATTCAGCGAGCATAAAAGGAGACTCCCAATAAAAAACCTCTTAACACAATTACTGAATACTTTTAAATTACAAGTTTGTGGATGATTCATTGATGCAGTAAAAAATGTTATTCAACCTCTTACACATAAAATAGTTCTTTCAATGAAAAACTAAAATTATTGTAAAATGAATATAAAAATATACATACTACAACAAAATTAAAAATGAAAAATACTGTTATAATACATTTTAAAAATGGGTCACATGAGAAAAAATATAAGGCTTGTCTGAGAACAAAGAGAAATAGTTATCTACAAAATTAATATAGGTTTCTTAATAGAAAAATAAATAAATAAAATAGAGAGCAAATAAGTTAATGGATACACACCACAAAGTTGACAGCTTTACAAAAATCTACCCTATGTGTGATTTTAAACTACCTTTCCTCGTTAAAAAAAAAAAAAAAAAAAAAAAAAAAAGGTTTTGTAAAACATTGTGTTGAGTCTCTTTTGTCATAAGTCTTGACTAATTAGGTTCCATTACATTCTGCTACAAACCCACATTCAAAACATACACACACGTACCCAAGGAAAGAATAGATACAGCTTTGAACAAAGCACTGAGATCAAATTAAGATTGATTTTTCTATATCATCATTGTGGTAAAATGTGTTAAACTGGTGCCTATGGCTGGAGAAATTTCCAGTTCCAAGACAAGTTACGAAGAATTGTGTCACAAAAGGTCATTGCCAACGGAAGAACTCTGTTCACACCCACGACAATAGTCAAAACTACTAGTCACACTTGGGCTGCAGTGCCCAGTGAGTGTTCAACCTGCATTTACGTAGATCCATTCTGCGATTGCACAACATTGTGGCAGTGATTTAATGACCTGTTCCTTTCAATATGAGTGTTCACCATGAGTAGAATTGAAAACAGTGCATAACTGTACCGTACACAAGACGGTATAATTGTAACTAGAAGTGAATTTCACCCTTACTTCTTGAAGAAGACGTCCTGAATGTGAAAAATCCACGTCTGCATTTCTTGCCATTCCCAGGTCAGTATTATATTCATTGTTATAGTTTAAGATCAGTTGAACGTGCATCACACCCCCAGATATAAAAAAAATTAAAAACACGACACGACATCATTATGAAATGGTGATGTAAGTGTGGGGGCTGTGAGTGCCTCTCGCTGCATGAGGATCAGATGCGGCGTGAATGCCGGAGTGGTGGTGGCCTACGTTATCATGGTGAGCGTGGGGGTTGGGATTGGCAATAACAGCACTGCCAGTGGGGATGCCGGAATGAGGATTGGGGTTAGTTTGGTAACTGGTAGGATAGGTCTGGTTGTCGTGATGGGGGTGGGTGTTCATTGGCATGTGAGGATCCACCACAGAGTTGGAATGTGCGCCAGGGTTGGTCGCAGGAAGCATGTTGGCATGTGGGGACTGCTGTGCTGCAGAGTGAAGATCAGGGCTATTCTGAGCATGAATGCTGTGACTGGAATTGACAGTGGGATCACTGTAGCTGTTCATTTGGGAATAATGATTAGATATGTTGTGTGAATTCATACTGCCATTGTTGTTCATGTTGGGAATAATACTGTTGTTTGCATGACTTAGTGTGTTCATAGAGGGAACAGTGTGGCAAACACTACTACTGGTGGTGGACACTGTGGTCACATCAGCAATGGCACTGGAGTTGGGAACAGTATTTGGATTTACAACTGTATTTATATTTGGAACCGGGCTAGAATTAGAAACACAAATATTCGTGTTTGGAGTAGAATTAATACCAGCAACCGGGCTTAAGTTTGAAATCTCAGAGTTGGTTCCACCAACTGTATTCATATTAGAAACCAGATTGGTATTTGAAACATTTACACTGTTATTTCCAGCAGTATTCATGTCAACTGAAGAGTCACTGTTTGGAATTCCACCATCAGTGTTTGACACATTGTTTACGCTATTACTGGAATTTTCCATAGAATGACCAACGGCAGTGGGATCAGAGTTATTAACTGAATTAGTGTTGTCATCATTACTACTAGCAACTGTGTTACCGCTGCTGGTGTCTTGAGAGTTTGAGTGCACATTCTGTTCTTGTTTGGTGTTCTGAGTGCTGCTACGAGCACGTGTTGCGTACCCACCAGAATTCGTGTTTCCATCTGTGTCAAGGTTGGAGCCTGCATTCTGCCCACTGTTATTCTTAGGGTACACACTGGCCCGAGTGTTAGCGTAAACCCCAGCACGGGAGCGGCCAGTGTAGGTGCCTTGATCAGTGTTCACACCATCACCCTCAGTGTGGCCGTCTGGACCAGCATGCTGGCGCTCGTGCCTCCGCAGTGCTCTTGCAGCAGCAAATCCACGACCGCAGACTCTACAGCCGTATGGTCTCTCACCGGTGTGAGTTCTGCGATGGCGCTGGAGTGCATCAGCTCGCCGGAAAGCGGACCCGCAATCTGGGCAGGGAAATGGTTTCTCCCCAGTGTGGGTGCGAATATGCGAAGCCAGATTGTCGGCACGAGCAAAGGATGCCCCACAGACATCGCATGGAAATGGTTTGTGTACCAGATGAATGAGACGATGGCGGCTCAGGCGACTGGCTTGTACAAACACTGCCCCACATACCTGCAACACAAGCAACCATTGCATAAACACATTCTAAATTTCCACTGACAACTTAACTTGTTTACAAACAGATAGAAAATTAAATAACACAGCCATCTTATATACTTGCAAAGAAAAAATAAATCCATTAATTTTTCATATTTTATTCCTCATACCTGTACGTCCAAAGTTGATTTGGTAGATATAACATGTTTCCTGAAATGTGACTGACTAATAAGTATATCAGAGGAGTTTCACAAAATAGCTATTTCAGTATATTGTCAAATTATGCAACTAAAACAGTAAGCATTGAATTATAATGTGCGATGAATTTCAGAGAAAAAGGTAGACTTTTTTATTTACTACAAATCCAAAAATTTTGTCCTTCTCTTGAGTTTGGATTCGAAGTTTTGAAGTACATTATTGAATATTTGATGTTTTGATGCTTTGAAAGTAAGAACTGGTTCCCCCATCAAATTGCCAGCCTGAAAGGTGGAACTCTTGTTTTACCCTCTAAAGCAATCAGTTGTGAAGAACAGTTATTTAATGAAGTAATCAGATGTAAAGTAAAGTTATTCAATATGTAAACAACTACAACCCATCTTTTGACTCATCATTGGTTTTCTTACAGTACTGTGAACAATGTTCATTTGTGTCCATAGCATTTACTTTCACCTGGAGTTGTTCTGAGCAATGAATGCACAATTTTCTAAACGGGCAGATCTAGAAACATGATGTAAATGAACACAGGCAGCAGATTGTTATATACTCAATAAACAATATATTATATTCTTATGACAATTCAGCTGGTTCACACAAAATACTGCTGTTTTGAGTCATCAGACATTTGAGCCAGTTCAAAAAAATACATGTATTTTTTTTAAAACTGGGTCAAATGTCTGTAATTGGTCTGTACGATAACTGAGAGCAAGTCATCAAAATTTCATACAAATCTTCCCGCACCCTGAAATGTCTATCTTCCATCCTTGAACATCAAGCTAGGGCTACTGAAAAAATTTTAAGCTGTCACAAAAGAATAATTAAGGAACAAGAAACTACAGGTGTTTGGGCAAAATCATATTGGTAGACTACCGCGACATGGAACACGTCATAGATAAATGTTACAACTTCTGAGAAGAGAGAGGAAAAAAAAAGAAAAAGGGAAAAACCAAACATCATCAAATTTTAATTATGTTTTATTTTTCTTGTTGTTGTTGTTGTTGTTCTTGAAAGAAATCATTCTAACTTTTAAAGCCAATTAAATAGATTAATTGAATTTTAGTGAAGGAGTCAGTAAGGAACTTCGAAGTTCATAACTTAATTAGCTGTAGAGTTCTCTGCTAAGCTCATAAGCTTTTGTTCTGTTCGTCTTTGGCATACCTCACAGGAGTATGGAGTGTCGCCCCAGTGCCAGCGTAGATGGGCATTCAGGATGTCACTTCGGCAGAAAGCCTTGTTGCAGAGGTTGCAGGCGAACTGCTTGCGTCCAGCATGCGTCTGAGCGTGTTGTTTCAGATGATCAGAGCGGGCAAAGGCCTTGCCGCAACGGCACCGGAACTTTCTTGAAGCCTATAGCACACGTCAATTTAACAGCCTGGGTTCTTACACACCGCTTCCTATATCTAAGAATTGCTCACCCTTGGCCAAAATTATTTTCAACAGGTTAACACTACTTCATAAACTAACCAGATGTACAAGAATGCAATTCATCAACATATATAATAATTTTAGGCAAATGATTATTTTTCTTTTTTGACCTTCCACTTGAAATTAATTGTAAACCTTCTCTGCAACTTCACAATTTTAAACAAACTACATTTAATAAAATTATTCAATTAAATTTGCCTTTCATTACTTACTAACTGGTCAAAATAATCAAAATGTTTATATATTAGTTATTTCCTATTTAAAAGCAATCTCGTATAATATGCATGAGGAGTACGTAAGTACCCTGCTTAATAATCGACATTACATTTAGAGCTTGGTATGTAGAGGGATACGAGAAGAGCTTAAGACAGCAGCTATGAAGGAAATAAATGCATTAAAATCTTATCTAAAAATGACAGATTTTCAAGATCACGCTGATGTGATGACAAATAACAAACAGCAAAGATAAAAGCAATAATGGAAGTCTAGTTGCGGGAAACACTAGAAGTGTCAAAATTATGTATTTTCAAATTTTTAAGCTGAATGTAGTGAGCTGAATGACTTTAGAAATGTTGGATATGCCACAAATGGTGCTTTGATTCTTTTAGTTTTAAATTAGTACAATAGATGCAGCAGTTTGCAAGTTCCTTTGGTAATTATATGAAGAGAAGTGCTGACCTATTGTGCCTGAAAGCCTATTCCCATTGCTGTTCCAAAACAAAAGTCTATGATGAGCACATTCAATTTTTTCTTGGAAGTGAAGCTTTTACCAATCACTGCTTTCATTGTATGAAAAATTAGATTTTTTATGATTATGTATACTAAAATTCAAATACATTTAAAATGTTGTTTATGTGAGATATTACCAATGAAGAAAGCAACAGAATTTCAATTTTATTGAGTAAAATTACTTTTAATACACATTTGTTTTGTTATTTTTCTGTTTCCTGAAATTTTGAAGCTTGGCTCTTTCAATGATTCCCCTATACCAGTGTCCAAACAGAGCAATATGTTAAAGAGCAATTCTTGCCTGTGGGCACTCAACACAGTCCGCCTCTGGTGAGTCTGCGGCAGGAGTTGTTGGAGTGGCTGGAGTGGCCGGAGCGGTTGGAGCGGTAGTAACAGGCTTTGAAGGTGGACCTGCATTGACTGTGGGGCTGCTTGCAGTATTCAAGTTGCTCAGAGGTCCCAGGTTGCCTAGCGTGCCAAAGCCACCGCCACTGGCAATAAGGGGCCAAAACTCTGTTTGTGCTGCACGATCCTCTGTAGCACCAAAACACAAATTCATTCTTGCTTTTGCAATCTATTATTATTCTAAATTTACAATTTACATAGTTGAAAACCTCAATTACTACTAAATATATTTACTTTTGAACACTATTTTGGAAATCAATTATTTATCTATTTATGTAGATATGAAATCCAACTGGTAAAAATTGGATTGTAGGTAATTTATACAATATAATTTCGGTTTGATGCTAGTAATTTTGTGAAGTTTCATACATAGTGAAGCAAGCAGAACTAACAAAAGTAACCATTAGGATTATTTAAAAGTAATTCCTTTGACATTATAAACATTTTAGAGTTCACAACATATCAGTTAATGCAATTTCTCTTAATCAAACTGGACTTTTCACCAAGTACCAATATCAAACATTGCAACATAGTAAAAAATCAAAAGAACTTACGTGTAGTAACTCGAATGTGTCTTTTGACAGTTACAGATGCTGATTTCATCACCACCTGCAAAAAAGTATTTTTTTTTTTTTTTTAATAATGGATATCACATCACACCAGCAATATGCCACTCAAGTGACAAGATTTTTTGTCTGTTGAAATTTTCCCATTTGGTTTGACTCAGACATAAAATTGAAATCATTTGAAAATTTTTGTTTTAAGTTTATTAGTTGAATAATTAAGATAAAATGCACTACTTTGACTACACACTTTGATAAGACAACATGTTGCAGAGGGACAGAGTGAAGAATGTTATTGGTCAGGCTTTGTCTTGGGCCTATTGGCTTGGCCAAGCCAGATGTTCAGAAATCTGAGCTCCTTAGGTTAAGGAAATCCAAAGCTACCCTTAGTCAGGCTCACCCAATCATGTGAGTGAATCTTGTGAAAACCTGATACTTTTGTAACAGTTATGGAGACGTTACACCAGTAAAGAAGAGGCACTAATCAGCAAGGTATATCTGAGGATATTAGAGAATATTTTAATGGAGAGTAAGTCATAAATGACTCTCTTGTGCTAAATCATGCAACACAGACTAGAGTAGCAATAAAATTTTGAAGGGCTTCGAACCTATTATGACTTATGATCTGTAACCTTTGAGGAGTGAGAGATTCAGAGTAGGCCACGGTAACACAGACCAACGGCTTTGTTCTGTACATAAGCAAGGTGTAGGCACACATCTCCAAATGTCTGTTGCCAGCAATTCCATCTTTTCCTTCACTGCAAGTACACGTTCTGCACTGCGATGCATCTTAAGTGAATAAATATGTATTATTTCATGAGCCAAATCATTACTTTTCGTAGAACTTGCACATTACACAAGTTATCTTATCTATAAGGCTCTGAAACCATATCTCACATTTCCTGTTGTAAGTACTTAGTTATACAATTCACTTAAATAATAACCTAAAAGGGAAAGCTTAGAAACATTTACATTTTACTAAGTGCATATTAAATGTAGACAATCAAAACATTAGCTAATTATAAAAAAATGTTTCAAAATTAAGCTGCAACCTTAAATTAGCGACTTAATTTTGAAACAGTTTTCCTTTTTACACATTTGCTTCGAAAAAAGAAAAAAGAAAAAAATATATATATATATATATATATATATATATATATATATATATATATATATATATATATAGGTTTTTTAAATTTTACAAATTATAGAAAATCATTGATTTAACCAGTTTTTAATTCATTAAATGTTTGAAGCTAGAACTTCATTTCCAAGATTTTGGCCATTACAACAGAACAACATTTGGTTACAAATTTCAATAAAATTGTAATATTCAAGGCGATGACTTAAGAATTTACTTCTTATTATTTTTGGAAAGGCTGAATTTGCATCTAAAGCCACACAAGAATTTTGTAAGGTTTCAGCAGTCAAAAAGCAGTGATGACTACCGAAGCATGTTTTTACAATTAAGGCATTTAGCCCCTATATGAAAATTCCTGCATTATATTAGTTACATTAATTAACCTTAATTGTGATTAATTTACTTACTAAAAGTAAATCAACCTTCTTATTTCCAAGATACACTATTTACAGATGACAAGGAAAATGCAATTAATTCACTTAATCTTAAAATGTTTATTAGCTTTTGATTCAACCAGCGGTACATAAGAAAATTTGTCCTTTTGAATAGAAACAAAATTCAAAGCTTTTCTGACTCAGAATGTGTAGCAACAACACCGAAGATGGCTTCAAATGGAACAAAGAGCGATAGAAACTTATGATATTGAAATAGATAAAATATAAACAAGGTAAAAGAAATTAAAACGGTGAAGCAATGTAACAAAGAATGTGTGCACAAGAGGAAAAACAGATGTGGAAAGTTCACTGTATCCAAAGTTGACTGCATATTTACAATCAACTCTGTGCACTAAAGTCACTAGTCCTGACAAACACAGGAAATTAGCACTGGAAGATCCAGTTGCAGTGAACTTTGAACATTGGTTGCACTGAACATAGTACACACAACTTCCAGAAAAATAAATTATACATTAGCAAATTCATACAACACTAAGAAGTTGCAGGGAGAGGGTCAATTGTATTTAATCACTTAATACCAAACCAAAAAATTCTTTGTAGTCATTTATAAGATTGAGGAATCATTTGATGATTTAGAACTCATTCTTTCAAAATTATCCATTCATTTTTCATTAAAAGTGCCATGAAAAAAAGAAAACAAGAAAGGAAAGAAAGTGAAGAAAAATTAGAGAGAAAAATTTATGTGAAAATTGTCTTAACAAGATTTATTTTTTATTTTTTCATTTCATTAATTAAAAAATAATTATTGTATGATAAGGATAAATATAATATGATACACATCAGAATGATTTTAACTTTTGAAAAATGTTTACTATTATAGACATGTGCCCCTGCACATATGAAAAATTGCTTCAATAACATATGAAAAGATTTGACACGATTTCAATTTGGATAAAATGAGGGAGGGGGAGAGAAAGAGAGAGAGGACAGAAAGAAAAATTTCCTTGGTCCCTCGAATCATGTGTTGTCATGGAAGCATGAAAATATGGGATGAGTTTTAGAATACAAAACTTTCTCCATACTCTGTACACAAAAATCAAAAGGCCATTACATTTTAATGCTCACCTCCTCACACACAATCCGTTCCCTAGTCTCCCCTTCATCCATATCTTTGTTAATACGAGGAAACACCACCAATGAAGGTCGTTCACACTCCTACAAGAATGCAAATACACATAACATTTTCAATTATATACCTGTCACTTAAAGCAAATTCAAATATTTTGCTTCATCAAGTCATTAGCTGTAACTTCACTGTTCTTTTTCCATAACATCCACAATTTTCAAAGGATGTTCTTAAGATTTAAAATTTCTGACTCCCTTGTGTAAATTTCAAGTGAAGAACAACTTTATTTTACATCCATTTTAAATTTCATAAAATTGCAATTTTCGTTCTTTCTATTTCAGTTTCTTGTAATCTCAAACAATGAACTTTTTTTGGTTGAGATAATGACTATACTCAATTAACTCATCCTGCAGTTACACTGTCTACAGAAATCTGTAGGATCTAGAAACTTTTTGAAAAATGTTAGTGACATACCTCATCACTACTAATGGTCACCACCTCGTCTTTGATTTCTTCTTCGTTGACGTGGGTGAGCACCACTTGCAATGGTAATTCACACAACCCCTGAAACAAATCACATAATTTATTTCAATAGCTGTAAACAAAAATCCACTTTTTTTTTTTTTTTTTTTAATATGCCATTCAGGCAAAGAACTAGGGTCATCTTTAGGAAAACGTAAAAAAAAGTTTGTTAAGTTTCGTATTTATAGAGATACATTTTCTGATCCATCTTGAAGAAATTGACACACAGTGAGGCTCTCAATTAAAACTTTTATATTAAATTATTAACTTTATTAACTAAAAGAAGATGACTATATAAACAGACTGTATACTATAATACAGTGTGTACATATATGTACATGTAAAAATGTTGCATAACAAATGTATGGCACTGTGGAAAAAAACAAAAAATTAATGTCGATGCAACCCAACATTCAGCAGCATTTTTGAATCTATTTTGTTAAATGAGTTCTAAACAAAGCATTCTAGGGCATTAAAAACTAAAATTTTGAGGCCTCAAAGAAACATTTCTCACATCATAATCTACAGAATGAATATAACTGCCTGTCTCTGTCTCTCATTTATATTTAGTTGCAGATTCTGCATGTCTCTAAGCAGGGGGGGGGGGGGTAATACTAAGAAGCTCCAGCAAAACTGTAATATAAAAATATATGTAAAAGAATCAGAAAGAAAAATTAAGCGAGAAATAAAAAAGCAGTCTAATTGTGTAATTTGGGTGCTTTTTCATTTCTGTGTTAATATTTCTTTCTTAATAAATATATTAATTTCTTCTGAAAATAATAAACAATTTACATGCTTCTGGAATGTATCTATGTTTCTGCAATGCAAATGCCTAGAAAGGATTTCTTCACACCAACTTTTGAGTGCTTATTGCGGTTCAACCATTCGGAATATCCATGTAATTTATTACACAAAATATGCTTAAAACTGTGTGAAGAGCTTATTTGAGACGTTTCCTTCCCAAACACCCTGTATATACAAATATTATTATAATTATTATTAGTATGAGAAATATTATGAACTGTCCAATACATTCAAAGCACAATCTCACTGTCAGTCCCCCACCAAGCACCACACACTTTTAGACAGATACTTCTGTTGGTGTAGATATTGCTTGTTCAACTTTGCAGAGGATGTGCACTTTGATCAATGATCTTATGGCTAATCAGGGAAGTTATATTGACACTTTTGCTGATTCCATTACAAGTTCATGTAATACAGCCTGTCAATTTAATTAATATTTACACATTGTTTTTGTAAGAGTCTTCGCCTTCCTTAGCCAGGTTTCTTTGATTTTCCAGATAAAAAAAGTGCCCAGTTTCCCTTTGTGGAAAATGCCTGAAAAAGACATCTTCAATTCATAAGGAGGTTTCTATTAGTATAACAGTTGGTTGACTTTCACCAGGCCTGATAAGAAAAGCAATGGATGAAATAAAATATTTTAATTACAAAAGTATGCAATCCAAATCATTCTAGTTGATTAGGGCCAAGCATCCTTAATTTCTTCAAAAAACCGAAATCCAAATATTAAACAAATATAAATAAAACAAAGTTCATTACAGCAACTATTACCTAATTTATAACCAATTTTTAAAGTTGGCAGGTGAATTTGATTATCATTGAATATTTTATTAGTGCATTTATACAGCTTTTAAAATCTTTTAAAAGACCTGGGTACTAGAAAGAGAAAGGCAGAAGTTCAGATATTTGAAAACAACATTATTAAAATCCAAATTTATGTACTCTCAAATCTGATCACCAAGCTCAAACAATGATAAAAATAATTGAAACAAAATATTTTTTTCTTGTGCAGGATTTAAAGCTAAAATGAAGTTTTTGTATGAAATCACTTTATGAAAATTTCTGCGATACTGACATTTTTATCTCTTGAAACAGTGATATGTGAATGATATCTTCATATTTAAAGTTAACAAGATAAGTAGGGATGTACTGGGTTTATTTACTTCCTACAATACTAATTATATTAAGGTCATCCTAAAGTGAGCATGTTTTATTATCTTGTATGGCATATGTATTGTCTGCCTTCACAATTAACTGCAAATATTGTGTTACAACTTTGACCGTTGGAATCATTTTATACGATAAAAAAAGAACTCTGCAAACACAACTCTCTTCTAACAAGCTTCCCACCAAAAGTTTGTAGGTGACATGTATGCACTGCAGTTGGATTTCATTAGGTACAAGCCAGAAAAACAGATTTTTTCTTGATTCATGGCCGAGTACGGCAAATTGAAACCCTACAATTTAACATGCTGTTTCTTCCATGGACTGTCTTGAGCAGGGTTGGGCAAAATATCAAGTAACAGGGCATGACTAACATAATAGTTAGTTAAGTAAGATTCTATTCCAGAAAATTCTTAAGTTGAATAATATATTAACACAATTTCTGAATAATTTATGTTTGAAATTTAAATGATGATGAAAAAAAAATTCCTTCATTATATTCCAACTTCTCTAGCTATTCTAGGTTCACTTACACACTCTAACAATCACAACAATTCTCAATGAAAATACCAAACAAAGGGACTAAATTAAGTTATTTGAGAAGAACCTAACAATAAAGCTGACCCACAGTTTGTCCAGAGCATCATCTTTCTCTTCGTATAAGAATCTACATACCTGTAACGAAAAACGGTTTTTTAAAGCAGTTATTTACAATTTCTCTTGCTACAAATTTTTCCACGCAGTACATAGATAAGATAACTTTCATATAATGACCCTGCAATTGCAGATTATTAAATAGAGAACAGTGAGAGTGGTCCCTCTTTCTCTTTAGATTCATTTAGGGGGTGCTTCTAGAGGATTTGCATAAAACCTGCACGATTGCAAAGGAGAAACTTACCAAGCGGTATAAAAAAACAAGTTAAAATCTACTTATGAAAAATAAATGTACAAAGTTCAATTTGTTAATCCCATCTGTCATTATACCAGCGTTTAACAAGATTATTTACTTTTAAAGACCTAGAGTTTTAGAATAGGTTTAGAATGCTTCGTGCAGTTGCTCATACAGAAATAAAAATACTTTATATTTACTTGTCTGTCTAGACGTCATGGCCTAGAAAAGAGATGCCCACGTTTCAGTCAAAATGCTGCAACCTTCTTCAGGACAAAATGCATTTCGCCCTGAAGAAGATTGCAGCGTGATGACTGAAACATTAGCATCCATACCTAGGACTTTGCATTTTCTAGTTTCCCAAATTGATACTGACTCTGGCTGTGGAAGCCTATACTTTCATCAAAAAACTTTGATCTACACCACATAAAATTCGGTTAAAAAAATGTAAGTTGTTAAGTTAATATCACGGAGAGGTAGTAGAGGGGTTTCCTTTCTTACCTACCTCTTATTACTATAAACTAGGGGCAACATTATGATAGACCACATTTTGCACTTCCAAACCAAAGATGTTCATATTTCTTCAAAATTCAAATATTACAACTTAAATTCTGCAAAATCAAGCTAATTCGCCTTTTTCTGTAGCTCACAAAAATTACAAATGAGGGTTATCCCTGTTTCGTACCATGCAAACATATCAAACAACAATATTGCAACCTCCTGAATGTGATATAATTTTAGTTATAATGAGAGTTATATAGTAATACATTTGCACAAATTGTGTGCGATAAATAGAAGCTACTTAAAATTCAGATGTCTACACAAAAAATATTTACTATCGATACAGTAATTCTAGTTCTTCACTTCAGTATACTTGAAAGTAACACAGGTCTTCTCTAATCATAACACAAAATTTGTAGAAAAACAGGCAATTATCGTTACAACAAATGTAATGACTGATGGATAAGAGCTAATGATTATTTATATAATTTATATGATAAAAAGGTGCCAAATATCAATTTAAGTTCCTTTTTTTACCTCATCAAAACCATTGTCTTCGCCTTGACCATCATCTTTCGCTTCTTCTTTGATATGAGAAAACATCACTTGTGACGGTTGTTCATAAGCCTGAAAAAGAACAAAGCTTTCGATATATCTACGATTCCACTTTTCCGCACTTTTTTAAGTTTTATGGAGTCACAAGAACTGTTTCACAAAGTCTTTCAAATATAATTACCATGCTTTATTCTTTGGAAACGTAACTACACGGCGAAAACGCTCATACCAAATAATCTGACTACGTTTCAGAGGCATCTCCAACTTCCGATGGTCGATGTCAACTGTCAACTCACCTCTTCTTGTGTTTTCACGACGTTTTCTATTCCTATCGAAACGCTGTCCATAAAACTTGCGATGTCACTATAGTAAGAACAGGTGAGGATACTAATGGTACCCTCAAACCTCCTACTTGCACATGAAAGTAATTAGCACACCAGACAGGAATAAAGCGGGTATAAACAAAACAAACTGCCTGAATGGGGGGGACGAGTTCCTTTAGAACGAATCTTTGCGTACGTCAGAAAAAAATCGGATCTCGGAGGCGAATCACGAATCAACCAATGAAAGATGCGCGTATTTCGAAACGCTAATTTATAGTTGAAATAATAGAGTTTTAAAAGTTCATAATTTGTTCCCCTTTAAGATTTATGGGACTCTAAAAATCTATTTGTCGAGATCACTATTCCTATGATTTATTATTATCAAAGAAGAGGTTCACCCGAGAAGGGTGTTTTATTGTTGTTTAGACTATGGTGGAATTACTGTACTCACTGTAGACTGAAGTTTAGACATGGTGGAATTCAGTACAACTGTATTGTATTAACTAATCGATTTTTCCTTTTTTTGAACGCGTTTCTAGGAGGTATCGATCGCACATCTGGTTGCAAAACTCAGAGATTAATTTTTATCTAGGTCCATGGATATTTTTTATTTACTATGATTTGAATTTATTTTTATTGATTTTTTTTAAATTTATTTGTATTTGATTTTTTTAAAACTTATTTTGATTTGAAGGAAGCTAAAAATTGTACTGAAAGAACCATTTTCAAAGTAAGATTATTCTCTGGATGGCCTAAATAAATGTTTGTGTTGTTTTTTCATTTCTGGCTTTCCCCCCCCCCCCAACACAATTAGAAATTTCATGAGGGTACCAAAAACATTATTAGACTTCCAAAAGGGATCTTGGACAATTTTGATAATATTAAGGTGACCAATCGTCGTCCTTTAGGGAAAACAGTCTTCCTTTTGTAGGTTCTGCCCTTCCTCGAAAAGTGTCCTCCCACCTCTCCTCCTTTTCAATATTTTAAAACTATTCTGTTACTCTGTATTCACAGTTACTGTGCCGAACTGTGCGACATGTGACGGTACAGTTCGGAAAGACGCGGTTAGTGATGCCAAATCGGGGGTATACTCGCCGATTTCAGTGGATTTTCAACTCGTACCGTGGGAAAAAAGTAGTTCCGCTGACAGGGGAGAATACGATGAAAAATAATTGAGATGGCGGAAAATACGCAGAAAACTAACCATTAATTTTCTTACAAAAATATCTTGTTCTAAAACTTTCAGTTTTGACAGAAATATTCTTGAAAACGATTGAAAACATTGATTGCTGAGAAACCTTTGTATCGGCACAGTATCTATATCTATTGCATGTACAGATATACTCTCAATATTCTTCACAATCATTGTCGTGGCTAATTTATTATTATTGGCGTTTTACAAACTATTCACTGCAACTGTTGTAAATATTTCTTCAACATGTATGATTTTGTTCCAAAATTTCCAATATGTTAGAAAATAATCAATCGATATTAATTCACTGGAAAATATACTCGTTTCATTAAATAATTAAAAGGGCTGTAAGAATAATTGGTGTATTTTTGTATGAATTAATAAAATGTTTTATTTATTTATGTTGTACTTTTTACTTTCTCGCACTTACTAATGTAAGAAAGGGAAAGTATTGTAATCGTGCGCTGGAACACAGTGAATTTTCGACACAAAACCCCCTATTTACGGGCCCTAGTAACGAAACCGTGGATAAATCCAGCTGATAAATTTAGAAAACAAATCCCTCTAAAACGTGGTGTAGACAGAATCCATGTTTTGTGCGTCCTTTACACTGAAAAATCGATTGGTAAAACGTCTGACTGTTCGTCCGTCTCTGCTCAACGTTAGCGCATAAACCGTTCAGCCAATTTTCTCCAAAATTGATATTACTCAAGCGTTCTGGCTAATGTCACGGCCACGAATTTCACACCTATACTTTCATTTTGAGGGTACTTTACATTAAGCCCTCCGGAGATTTAAAAAAAGGCTCCAAATTTGTTGATTATATTTTGTTGAATAGTGAGAAGGAAATTTAAGGGAATGGCGCAGGTCTCATAGTGCAAAGGTCAAATGGTGCAAGTACCCCAATTTTTTAAATTGAAAAAAGAAAAAAAAAACCTACAAAATTGAAGATTGAGATTTTTGCCTCTGACAAAGTCTGTTGTACTAAATTAGCTGTTTTAAAAGAGCCATGCACAACTTTTTGAGAAAACAAGTAGTTTTTGCATAATTTGCACTTCAAATTTACATTTTTTCCCAAAAACCGCTTCAATTTTTTTAAATTTTCTCCATAAATGTAATAAGGAACGGTAAAATATATGGTGCTAGTCTCATTTTCGAGTATTGCTCGTTTTTTCGACAATTGAAAAAATAAATTCAAAATCATAACTAAAATTGAAGATTGAAATTTTTACCTCGTACAAAGTCTATTGTACAAATTTTGCTCTTTAAAAACGGTAATGTACAATTTTTTGTATAAGTCAGTAGTTATCGCGTAATTTATGTTTGAAATTAATAAAGTCAAAGCAGTCTAGAGATATGATTATTTTAGACTGCCTTGATGAAGCATGTATGGACGTTTCGTCGTACTTAACGATAATATTGTAATATTGCGAGAAAACATGTGCTGTTATAGCACCACTAGTTTCGTGAATTATTTTGTCCTTTCTTAATTAAAAAAAAAGGTCACCTTGTGCTTGTTGTCACATTACACTTTAGAAAGCACGATACCATCCTACTTTATGATATTTTTTTCTTACTTTTTTTCGTTTACCCTTAAGAATGCTCTAAAAGAACGTCGAGAAATCTTGTCTACAAAGAAATTTCGATGACACTTTAGAAGGGTTACATATGCCTCATAAAAGATGGGATTGTCCTCCTTTTTTCAAATATTGTCCCATTGTTTTGAAAAGCATTGCCGAGACACCAAAATGTCCTCTATTTTGCTTTGTCCCTTTATTCATATAACAATACAGGCTTTGTGCATCACATAATGTGTCCTGATACATTTAAAATAGAATATGCCAGGAGATCAGTATTTCCCAGCAAGTCATAAAATTTGAGTAGATAATTTTTCATTTGAAATTTTGAAAAATATGGTTTCATAAAATTTAGAAAAATCCAATTTAGCTTGCAATATTCTTAAGACCAATGCAAGTTTCTTCTTTCTCTTGTGTGGGTTGTTTAGAAACAGTTGAATCAAAGTCATTGTTGTACACATAACTCATCGACTTCATTTTCTTAAAAAAAAAAAGGGATTTGGAAGTCTTGTTAAATATTAATTAATAGAAAAATAGTATTGATATATTCAATATTCTTTCATAGGTCTGCTGTGTGAAATGATGTATAATAGCAAGTTCATTCATTATTGTTACTAAAAAAATACTTTTATGGTTTTTATATTATTAAAATTAGAATACAAAAAGTAGTAGTATTTACTATATTTTAAGATTAGAGTCTGATGAGGTTGCTTCAGAGATTGGAATGAAATCAAACAATTGTACCAAAGACTGGTGCTCTTGATTTCATTTATTGTAACAAAATACCAATAATTGGTTTGTATTTGATATCACACATCGATGGAGTTTAAACTTTTCTCTCAAACAAGTCCTTAGGAACAAACCAGTATTTTTCTGATGAGTGAGTGTAAAATAAAGAAGAAAGTGTGTAATTACTACAAAACTATGCTTCTGCAATCTGTGCACACGCCCACACACTCACATACACAAACTCTGATTAAAAATTCTTTATGTTTTTAACATTTTATTAGGTATTTGAAGAAAACTAACAAATAATAACTCACTTCAAAGGAAATTTGATTCTCTACAACTTCTGCTACGATATTTATATAAATACTTCATCTAAAGACCTCTTCTTTTTCTATTATATGTAAATGATTTTTCCAAGTCTAGAGATTATATATTAATATCATGTGGAGATGAAACCTCAGTTGTTAGTAATGCTAAAGAGTTAATTACACTAGATGAAAAATGACCAAATCAATGGATCTTGCTACTTATGAATAATTTTATCTTAAATTCTGAAAAAACAAATGTAATGTACTTTAATTTATCAAACACTAAGATCTCAAATAACTATACTCATGTTGTAAAAAAATGAAACCATAAAACAAATTGAATTCTATAAATTTTTTGGAATATTTATTGATGAAAGACTAACTTTCAGTAAACACATTAATGAACGTAATAAAATAAGCTACAATATCTTATTAACAGATTTTAGGAAATACAACAGCTATACTTAAAACAATTAATTAAATAACAATAGGCACAGGCTCAGTAGGCATGAATTTTGTCATTGTAAACTATAATTGTGTCCAAAGAATCTCTTTTGTTTGAAGGCGATTTTTATTTTTTTAATTTGTATTTATGAGTTTTTGAACAAAATTATTAAATTCTTGCAAATTAATTTATTAACAGGCCTATACCTTATACTCTTATACCTTCTGCTATAAGAATTTTGAAAAGTCAAAATGAGTTAATTTGTAGTGAATACGAGAATATTAATAAGTCAAAATGTCGAATTTTAAACATGAAGAGAATTATGATTCAACAAAAAAGGGCACAAAAAGTATGCATTTTTAAATGAAAAACTTCATAATCAAGTAAGAATTACTACAACACACACAACATACTAACTATAATAGCCCTTTATGCCTTTAAAATCATTACTCTCTTCAGAAAGAAATCCAGCTTGCACTTAATTCATAATAATGAATTGCATAATTATAATTCTATTGGCAAACAAAACTACCACACGATATTTATGACTACAGTCTCAACAAATAAAAGCTCCAAACACACACCCAACTTTCCATATAGTAAACCTCCTACAAATATTAAAGTTGCATAGTTGAATGTGAAGAAAAGAAATTGACGTGTTGAAAAAGTATTTAATAATGTGCCTTATGTTTATGTAGTAATATAATATATTATATAGTATAAAATATATATATATATATATATATATATATATATATATATATATATATATATATATATAGTATAATATATTTAATAGTGTGCCTTATGTAAAATGTATTAGCTCTATATATTATTTTGAATGTGTGTGTCTTATGCACTTTACGCATTTTCTTATAAATTGTACATTTTGAGTTAATTTTGTTTCATACCATTTTTAAGTTATTAGACTTAGATAATGCTTGAAATGTATCACTGAACTATGTATTTAGTATGACCTTACTATTTATTATGTATGCACTAGTCTATTGACAAATCGAAAATTATTATAATGTTACTATAAAATCATTGGCTGATGGTCTAGAACGCTAAGTTTGTCTGCAAACAAGGCTAATAAGTGTTTTTTCAAAATTTTCTAATACGAAAACTTCTCAGAAAAGAAAACAATAAGACAATCTCTTAAGCAATAATGTCAGCATTTATTTTGAATAATGTTAATTTTTTGCTTATATGTTGCAGTTTTTAAAATTTTTTGTACCAGTTCAAGAGACAAGTGAAAAACAAAAGGAGGGGAGAGATATATCCTAACCACTAATAAAAATTGTTTTTGTCGATCTGAGTTGTAATAAAAACAAAATAAAAGAGAATATTCTCTTATCTGATTGTCTGTTAGTGATTTTGTAACACTTCAGAAAAATAAAATCTTGCATTTTTGTTAAAAAATGCATGAACCCTACTTATGATTCACATTCTGCACCTCAAAAATCGGACAATTTTCAACAGATTACTAGGTTTTAGTTGATATCTTACCACACATTTCTAGTTATGGTAAATAATTTTCTTCTTTAATCTTTTCTAATTTAAGTAGTTTTTCATACTTTTATCGAATATTTTTTGATAAATATCCCATTGCATTCTAGTATTTTCTTTTTTTTTTTTGTTCTGTTTGACTTATTTCATTTGATGTTAAGTGACTTACGTAGTTGATACGAGTTGCATGACGAATGTGTTGCCATCTATAGTCGAGAGTGTTTTGTCTCTACTAGAACGCTCTGCGCCGTAACTGTTTTATATTCAGTCTGGCTCGATCAGCCTATCAGTGCACATCGTGTTGTGATGTTGTGAATTGTGATTTGCCTAATAAAGCATTGTTCTACTTGAATGTCGTGTTTCATCACTGCAGTGATCATAAATTAATCGGTGAACCTCTAACATGTTCTGTGTTTTGTTTTTTGTTTAATCCTCTTATGAACTGAAAATATATCTCAAATTGGTCTAAATATTAGCCAGCAATCAAACATTAATATTATATTTATTTATTAAATATCGTTAGTGAAGTTCCAATTTTCTAAAACCAAATCTCCAAAATGTATATCCTCCAAACTTGGTCAATATTAAAATAATATTATTTACTTTATTATTTACTGCAGATATTAATATTCATATGACTTCAATCCAAGAACTTTTTGTGGAAAAATCAAATAGAACACCACAGATCAACCATTTCAAAACTATTTATTGTAAACAAACATTTAAATAAATAATAATTCTGTAACAGTGAATATTTTGTTCTTAAATTTACATAGAAATTTGTCGCATACATTTTCACATTCTCTTTTTTTATACATTAGCTCGTTTTCATTAAATATAAGTCTTTTTGTAAGCAAAACAGTTCATGGGGCGGTCAATTTCATATATTATAACAAATATTAGGAACATACACTTAACTAAAAAATTAACATCAAGTACTGAAACATTTCACAACCATTTAATTAAGGAAAATTACTTATCTTGTGGCCATACAATTAGAATGATGTGTTTGAAACAGGAATAAACTTGAGTCATTCAAAACGACAATGAAATATATCACCATTATGCACAATTCTTAAAGAAAATGAACAAATAAATGAAACATGAATATTGTTTTCTGTAATGATATTTCCACAACAAAAAATGGAACTTCAAAAATCTTCATTCAATTATTTACATAAGAGTCCATTTTAACTTAACATATTTGCTAAGAATTTACATGCAGTTGTCAGAAATGTTAAGTACATGTATAGAGCCTTTGTAATACGCAGTTAAATCTATCTTGACATTCTACATGACATATCAATCAAGAGATGTTCTTTGACTGTGGTAATGACTGGAATATAACAAACCATAGAGAAAAGAAAAATGAACTAAAACACACACAAACACAATGAGTTTATCAGGCACCAGTAACTAAGCCAAACAACAATTCACATTTAAATGATTAGATTGAATCATCTATTGAATAGGTGTACTCACACAAAACAAAATGGTTTGTATTAGTTTTTAGCAGATGCTGGATGTATTCTGTTCCTTTCACAACTGCATGAAAGAGGTGACTGGATTGCAGAATATTCTGTCACAAACCACACAAGAGCCCATAATACACTGAGCAGGATTATAATTTGAGCAAAGGCATTGTCTCCTAATCAATAGGCACCAAAAAACCCTTCATACTATATTTACCGATCACCCCTATCCCATTTAAATACCTACTCATATACCTTGAGTTTCCTTATGTTTTATTTATTGCTTATACATCATGCGTATCTCTCATACATGCAATATCAGCTGCCATTTTGCAAGTAATAACTTGAAAGTAGGCCAATCGGAAAGAGTTAATTTCAAAATTTAAAAAATTGAACATCCAAAAATGTTTTTTGCAATTGAGATTATGTTGAAGGTCATTCTTTCTGTTCTGACAAGGCTTGATTACAGCTTGTCTTTTGGTACACATAGTACATACTGACAATTGCCGTTGAGAATATGTACAAAATAAAAATACCAGAGGAAGTGTTTCACAAGAGAATGCTAATGTTGATGATCCAGAAGCAGCTCCTCTATTCTCCATGTTTTGGGAGTATGTTCTTCATCCTCATATACATGGAGTTCTGCATCTTACACAGAGCTTCTATGTTCTGTTAACCAAAAGCTGTTCCTCGGCTTTGACACACACTCTTGAACCAGTTGCCTCCACACTGATTCAATCATGACTTGATATACAAGCTGTCTCTTTCTCCTAATCACTGTTCAGCCAACACAGGTCATTTCCTATTAGCTCAGTAACTGTTGACCCACACATTTGAGTAGTTTCCCAAACCTCTTGTATAACTTTGCAAACCCTGAAGCTTGTCTTGACTTGTTGAGATGATTCCTGAATTAAGACAGCACGATGTCCATCCTTCCTGCGACTTGGAATATTTCCTGTTATCTCTCTGCTGCCGTGTCCTCTGTCTCCTTAAGCCAGCTAACGTTGGTGGGCAGGATTCTCTCTGGCACTGTTATCTCAAAGCCCTGTCACAAAAGACGGATCTCCCTCTGTCCCATCAGTCTCTTCATGTTCTTTTTTAATCGCCTTTTCCCCGATCCCCGCGCTCTCTGCCTCGCCAGGACCTCCCGTCCCCGCGCCCGCTGCGTCGAGGTCGTCGTCGTCCCAGACCGGGTCGAGGCTCTCGGCCTTGACGACCAGCGATTCCGCCACGATCTCCTGCTCGTCCGACTCGTCCGAGTCGGCCACTTCGGTCTTGACCACCGCGGCGGCGAACCCCGCCTCGCCGGTGTCCGCGTCGGGCTCGGGGCCTGGGCCGGGGCCGTCGGCCAGGGCGGGGTCGGGGGGCGCGGGTCCGAGGCCGTGGGGCTGGTGCGCCTTAGCGGCGTGGCGGTGCAGGTCGCTGACGCGCGCGAAGAGGCGCGGGCAGTGCGGGCAGGGCAGCGTGCGCGGGAGCGGCGGCGGGCGCGCCTGCTTGTCGCCGCCCTCCGCGGCGTGCTTGCGCGCGTGCGTCGCCAGGTTGCTGGCGGCCGCGAACGTCTTGGGGCAGTGCGCGCACGCGAACGGCCGCTCGCCCGTGTGCGTGCGCGTGTGCGTCGCAAGCTCGCTCTTGCGCGCGAACCGCTTGCCGCACTGCACGCAGCAGAAGGCGCGCGCCTCGCGCGGCGCGTGCGTCGAAGCGTGCTGGCGCAGGTGGCCCGCCTGCGTGAAACGCGCGCCGCACGTCGTGCACGCGAACGGCTTCTCGCCCGTGTGCGTGCGCGCGTGGTTGTCGCGCGCGCCGCGGTGCGCGAACGCGCGCCCGCAGTGCGGGCACGGGAACGGGCGGTCGTCGGGCGTGTGCGTGCGCTCGTGCGCCGTCAGGCTGCCCAGCCACGCGAACGTCCTGCGCACACACACACGCACGCACTCATTCGCAGTAGCCTAAATAAAACGCACTCAAAACTACTCCACACAGAGTGGCACGAAAACACAATAGTGGTTTATGCAATTACGTAGTTAATAATGTTAAGCTTTATTGCGTAAGTACATGTTTTGAAAACGAGCAACGTTATACCTGGGTGTTTATTTCTTGGGAGTGTGAGGGCCTGCCTTCACGATGGAATAACTCAAGGGATTTTGCATCTTTCTCGGTTGTGCCGCTAGATATCGCATGATCGCCTGCACTGTTCAATCGTAGAGTACAAGTATATGGTATCTCTCCTCTACGTGTTCGATCATGCGACATTTAGCATCACGACCGACAAAGACGCTAAATCTCAGGAGATATTCTATCGTGGAGACAGTCCCTCACGCGCCAAGAAATAAAAACCCAAGTATAGAAGCGAGTTTTTAAATGTGTACGAATGCAATAAAGCAACATTATAAACGAGTTGCATACGCCATTTTTTTGTATAACAGCATTATAAATTCAAAAGAGAATCAAACTTAATTTTGCGAAACAACTTTCGTATGACGTCGCGGGCATTTGATATCTGTGCGAGAAAACGCTGGTTGGCTGTTCCGTTTACCTTTACCTCCCTGCGACTCTCTCGCTGCGATTGGCTAAACGTGTGATGACGCAATCATTCTTGCAGTAAAATGCCCAATTGTGAATTGTGGGATTTCTCACAACAGAAAAGGTCGTTTATAATGCTGGTAAACAAAAAATTTATTAATTTACAGTCAAAAATACTTAAAAACTACGGGGAAAAGTATATTCTGCACACGTTTTCTAAAATTCTTTTATCCCTACCGTAATCCACTTGTAAGTTGAATTCTGAATAAGAAGGAAATGAGCGTTTTTGGCAAGAACTGACACGAAAATATTCGCTCCGGGGTGATAAAAACTATTTGCAAAGGCAAATCAGCTAGATTTGGACTGCCATCCTTAGAATTCTACTTGAAGGAATCGACTTAACGCAGTGAGAAAATGGAAAACATTTATTGTATATTCCTTGCAGAAGTCAACAAAACATGAGCAGACAGTTACGCTACATTTACGTTCTCAAAGGGACATTTCAGCATTTGCTCAAGGATCAGGGAAAGTGGAAGCAGAAATCTAATCAAGATGAGAGATCACTGATTCAGAAGCTGAGGTACAATATTTGTCGTAGTTGTTTAGAATTATTCAGTCTACTTAACACCCTAAGTTTCTAAGGTTTTAAGTACATGTTTTTGTCCTGAGGGAGACTTCCAAGCCCTTGGAATTGGAAGTCGATGTTGGGGCAAAACGAAGTAACGCCCGTAGTGCACACAAATTATTATAAAAGGAAAGTCTGAGGCAATAAAATACGCAAAATATGTCATATATGTATTAAAATTAAAGAAAAAGCAAGGGGAGATAAATAAACAAGAGTGAACAGTAAAATTGGAGGAGGATGAGAACAATTGGCAATGAGAGAGAGAAGGGTAGAGACAAATATCAAGAGTAAGGGAGAGACATAACTAGAGACAAAAACAGAAAGAGTAAAGGGCAAAGTAAGAACAAGGTTCAAAACGGGAGACAGTACAAGCGCGAGAGAAAGAAAAGGATGGAAATAGAAGGGTGAAAGAATGAAAGGAAGTGATTAGGAAGAGAACAAAAAGAACAAGAAAGAAGAAGGGGAAGAGAATAAGAATGAGAGAGAGAGAATAATCAAGATAGGGAGGATCGGAGGAAGAAAAACGAATGGCAGAGAAATCATGACGGGAGAAACAACCAAGGAATGAGATGGAGGGGTATGCACGGAGTGCGCGCGGGACTGAATGTCAGAGTGAATCAGAGAGGGCGTAAGAGAGGAAGGGAAAAATAGAATATACTTGGATTTTTATTTCTTGGCGCGTGATGGTATATCTGTCTTCAGGATGGTACATCTCACGGCGTTTTGCGCCTCTCTCGGTCGTGCTGCTAGATGTCGCATGATCGCGACTGAATCGAGTAGTGCTGGCGAGATATTCCATCGCGAAGACAGCCCCCACGCGCCAAGAAATAAAAACCCAAGTATAAGTACGTGGATGTGAGGGATAGATGTGAGCCGAAGGGGGCGTGAGAGAGGGAGAGGAGTGAAGCGAGAGGAGTGAAAGAGGAAGGGAACGAGTACGTGAATAACAAAGTAAGAGGGAATCAGAGTAGGTGAGAGTCGAGGGTGGCGTGAGATAGGGAGAGACAAGAGAGGAGAGGAGCGCTGGCAGTGAGAATGGAAACTAGGCGGGGTAGGAAGTTGGAAAGAGTCGTGAAAGAGAGCGTGACGTGTCGCACCTGGGGCAGTAGGGGCAGTGGTATGGCCGCTCGCCCGTGTGCGTGAGCATGTGGCGGTCGAGCGAGCTGCGCCGGCCGAACGTCTTGCCGCAGAGGCCGCAGGGGAAGGCCGGGCGGTCGGCGGGCGCCGCGTGGTTTTCGCGCTCGTGCTGCCGCCACGTGGACGACTGGGCGAACGCCTTGGGGCAGTGCGTGCAGCGGAAGGGCCGCTCGCCCGTGTGGGTGCGCTCGTGGTTCGCGAGCGCGCTGCGCTGAAGGAACGCCTGCGGAGCAGCAAAGCGCACGAGGCGAATCACACGGTGGGTAGAAAGTACAGCGTAAGAAATATATGCACTATGGTATACACAGGGGTACCCAGAGAAAATCAGGGGCCCGGGGCAGTTGATCCACTGAGGGACGATATTAAAAAAATTCCCCCTTAATTCATTAACAAAATGAATTTCTCCAAGCGTCAGAAATAACTTGTAGCATTAAATTTCGATTAGAGATAAATATATTTTTCATTTTTTTTTTTGAATGAAAACCAATATGGGCCCAAAGGGCATGGTCACCTACTCTTCTAGGGGTGTCTTACTCTCACAGTATTATTTTCCTCAAGCTACTTCCCAGTCATAATGTATATTAAGAATCGTTGAAATGACATTGTGCCCATGTTAAAGAGCTGACACGGACACGAATAAACGTACGCATCCATAATTTTTTTGTTTATTAATTATCTGTGCATTTCTTGATGCAATACTAACACCGTTGGTGAGATAATTGTATTAGAGAGGAAAGTAGGGTTACTAGTTAAAATAACTAGTGGACCCGACAATGCTTCGCTGTTACGATGTATTACACTTCACACGCTACTGGTCACGTGATTGTTAATAACGCTTTACCCTACGCTCTGCAACAATTTTAATAGATGAGACTTTCTCGCGAGTATGGTTTTGTTTTGTCTTGGTTTGGACACGGTTGTCAAGTATCTTGTTAAAACGTTCTCCCTCAACTTTGGGCATGCATTCGCCATGACACTGTTAAAGAGAAATTTGATTAACTTGTTCGAGAAAACGTTCAAGAAATAATACATATATTCAGATATTTTTGACACTCGCAGGGGCAGAATATGCAGCAAAGACGCGCTCGATACACGAGAGTGCTGCGGGTTGCGTAGCGATTCTGTTCAGGGGCGCTTGAGTCAACATAAACGTATAAAATTACCATCGCCCGCCCATGCGCGAAAGATGACAAAGGTGACAAAGTTTTATCGCAATCCAATGAACGATTCGGCAGCGCATAAAAAAACACCAAACAAACATTGATATATATATATATATATATATATATATATATATATATATATATATATATATATTAGATTATTCCTATTTCATTATTCCCTGTACAAATGTAAGAATCAGACATACTTAATTGTTCTTATAGACAGGAGCATTTGACTTATACCGCTTTTCTCTCCAGCGCAATTTTATTTTTGCATGCCACGCTTTATATTAAAAATTAAACAGTTAATAGTTTATACACGGGGGGGGGGGCGAATTCTAATGAAATATCATTTTCTTCTTTTCACTAAAGAGCAATTCCGTGTATTATAGATATTAAATTATGTCATGAAAAAAGGAAATGACCTATTTTTATACTTGTTTTCACTTTTCGTCGATTTCCTCCAATAAGTCTTTTTTTACCTTTTCCCGTCATTTTAATGCAATTTTCGCTGATTTAATTATTTTAATAGTACTTGCTCGAAGTATTCTCATGATGCAACAAAAGTTCCCCATAGAATTCCTGATAGCCAATTCGATTTCTTCGCTCAGAAATTGTAATGTCAGCCGTTCTATGAAATCTTAAGTTCCTATGACGCCTATCGTCGCTATTGTTGGATTGGCCGATTTTGGATAACTAACGACAGAGATTTACTGATAACGATTAGTCCAAACCAAACGTTAGCAAGCCCAGTGCACATGAACGTATAGAAGCAGCCTCGATTACATCAGTAACGTATCCAACACTTTGAGATGTTCATCTGAAGTGGTTTCGATCATATCTTTTTACGTAATTTTTCTTTGCGTTTACGGCATTTTCAAAACATTTTATTGATAATTTTTGGCTTTTTTTTTTGGTCGTCAAAATCCGCCCCCTATTGATACACATTACAAAATCAGGATTTTTGTAAACAAATCGGGGGCATCGAGGGCAGAGCCCAAAAATCAGAACCCGTCCTCAGGGTGTCTGGTAACCCCAAAGGAGAAGGAAGGGCCGGGCCAGGCCGGCACCCCGTGCTTACCTTCGGGCAGGCGCCGCAGCGGTAGGGGCGCTCGCCGTGGCCGCGGACGTGGTAGTTGAGCGAGTCCTTGCACGCGAACGTGCGCCCGCACTCCTGGCACTCCAGCCTGCACACGCGCAGCGCACCAGGGTTGCAGGTAGGGAGGGTTTCCACACTCATTTTGATTTTTGCCTTTACTGGAAGTTTTCGAGGACTTGGGAGGGACGAGGTTTTCGTAGTTTTTTTTAAATGTTCATTTAAAAAAAAGTTTATCACAAAATCAGACAAATACTTTCACAACTACCTTTCATACTACCTTTGGCAGGTATGTTTTTTCGAATATGAGGTGCGGGGCGCAGTAGTTTTGTCAGGTTACAGGTTTTCCCCCTAATTTTAGTTGCTTTTTTTTACTAGATGTTTTCGGGGGGGCAAATTTATTTGCAAGTTTCCTCTACTTTTTCCAGTTTCCGCAGCGTTTTTTTATTTTACAGATAAATGTGTAGAGTATTTTATGCTATTTAAAGAAAAATATTGAAACAAGCGTGGAACTTATTTGTCTGCGATAATCTACAAATTAAAAAAAAACTCAAAGAAAATAAATTGTCCAAAAATAATGCAGTACTATTTTTTTCAATAATATCTACTTTTCTAAGCATCTGAACATTTTCCCTGAGCAACTTCTAATCAACTTATTTCACAAAGTCCCTGATTTTCCCCGACTTTTTCACAGCAATGAAATTCCCAGATTGTTTTTGGTTTTTCAGAAAATGGCCACCCTGATTATTCGCCATGTGCTCGCTCGTAAGTCTTTACAAAAGTACCAGCAGCGTATAAGCGACACTGATAGTTCTCTCGCCATGTGTGACCTGCTCTGAAGCAGTCAGCTTGCGAGGATTTGTTTACAATTGTTTACTGTTGTTGTACATGGCCAGAGTTCAGTGCTCATTTAACTCACACAAAGTCGCAAAGGTGATAAGGTACAGCTTTGGCAGATATTTTGAACATTATATCAAGAAGTGTCAATGTCTGTCAGTAAATGTTGATGTTTTAAGATTTTATTTATTTGTCATGGTGGTGTCATAGTGTCATGTAGTATGTGGAAAATGCAAAGGCACTGTCAAGATGAATTCTAGTATGAGAAAAGCAGAATATCGCAATCAAAAACGTATTTGCATTTTTTAATCAAAATCAAAAAAAAAATTCATTCATTTTATACTTTGCCCCCAAGTTCCAGAGTATCTAACGAAAACCACAGATAATTCTCATAATGCTATAGGCTGAATAGTTTTCTTACAGTTACTCTGCACATTGTAAGCAATATAAAATCTTTCTCAGCCGAGACAAGGAAGCGATTGTAAACAATGCCACTTGGAATAACAATCGTTGATTAGTTATAAATCTGCGCCACATGTTCCTCCTACTCCTTGCACCAGTATGCACATAATAAAATAATTCTGTGAAATTGAAGCATCTGCCTGTGGTACACAGTAGAACGGCTCCAAATTTTCCAATTAAAATACGTATAAGGACCAAGGTTTACTTTTCTCTAAAATGCTTTAAGTCATATTTCAAATCTACCATTAGGGGACCGAGAAATTGAGAAAAAGTGGGGAAAAAAATTGTTTTGGGCGGCAATAAATGGCATCTGGGAAAACTCTGAGACAAAACTGAAAAGCTAGACCAGACTAAAAAGATTACAAAACTAGTATGAAAAAGTCTGTGCCATTCTGTAGAACTACTAGTTCTTCAATTATTGACTACAGTACCTTTTCTCGCTGCTCCCTCGTCTCCCTTTTGCTCTCACATTTGGTACTTCCTCCTCCTCCTCCTCCTCCTCCTCCTCCTCTTCCTCCTCTTCCTCATCTTCGTCATCTTCTTCAGCGATACTCTCGCCATTGAAGCCCTTCGGTACTGTACCTTCTCCTCCTAAAAAAACAAAACAGAATCATCTAAAAAAAAAAAAAAGAGGTAATCTTCATCACAGATAATAACAAGTGCTTTGGAAATTGTTGATAAATCCTCAGCTCGCGAAATAAGGAGGGAATTTATCTGAGAATTTACAAAGCACAATAGGTATTTAATAGGACTATTCCACAAATGAAATTACATCCAACAGACTTTTAAAACGCGCCAAATATTGAAAATAACTGAATGCATGTTAAAATCAATGAGGTAACATTATACAGTAAAACCTAAGGTGGAATAGATTGGGACACAAAAAAAATTTAGGTTTAGGGAGGTTTCGGTTTTATGCAGTGTTGGCCATTTTATGACACTTGTGATATTGATATTTCAGCACTGAAAGTAGTAAATTACATGACTTTATTATAATTATAAAAAAATTAACATATAATGTATGGAAGAAATCACCAATAAATGAGTATTAAACACTCTTCATTAACAGTTTTTGAGGTGAAAAATACACACATTACTGTCTAATGGCCATAAACACACAGCTTGCCAACCCTTTCAACACAATGCGTCACAACTCTTTACTATGACTTTCTGATATACTCGCATGATCATGAAATAATGTGTTTCAAACCCAGCAGTTATGATTTTCAACACTAGGCAGGGTATTTGCGTGAATAGAAGCCATGGTCGTACACCTTCCAACGCTGAGAGTCAGAAGGGAATTCCCCTACGGCCTACGCCTGGAGAGACAAGGGACCCCCAGGTCGAATTCTACACAGACAACTGAAGCCCTTCTCCTTCAATATCCGGCTTCCACGACAAAATCGCATGTCACAGGAATAGAGAATTTAAAACATGCTTTCAAATGCATTCATTAAGAGTCTTTCTGTCAATTGCATTATATTCATAAGAATTTGTTGTTCTTTTTATTTAATTTTTATTTGCGGGTCATGAAAAACCGTTCCATTTCCGTGTTGGAGATGTTCCGTTTTATGCTGTGTTAAATGTCATTATCTTCATGGGTCGAAGAAATTTTCCAGTCAAGGCAGGTTTCCGGCTCATACAGGTTCTGGTTTAGACAGATTTTACTGTAGTACATACGCGGTTTATTAGACAATCAATGTATATCGTCTCCCATACATCAAGTCAAGCTTATGTTTGACCTGTAGGAAGAAATGGTAAGAAAAATTGGATAGAAAAAGTGATGAACGTTTTGAGATACACTGCCCTGATGGGGCATTTTGTATGCATAGTCAAATGCTATTGGTTTTAATTTCACGAGTGGAATAGACCATATAAATGAAAATTGGAGTGTCTAACTGTAATTTCAAAATAGTAACTGTCTTTCTATAATTGGATATGATTGTTAAACCCCATTCAATTG
Source organism: Gryllus longicercus (assembly GCA_038098605.1). Taxonomy (NCBI): domain Eukaryota; kingdom Metazoa; phylum Arthropoda; class Insecta; order Orthoptera; family Gryllidae; genus Gryllus; species Gryllus longicercus. The sequence continues at coordinate 1,178,536 of JAZDUA010000400.1, forward strand.
TATTAACAATCTTTATCTGTCTGAGATAATTTCGTTACCGGCTAAACCGATTTGAATGTGGTTTTCCTTGAAAAATAGAATGTATTGAGCATCAGGTGGGCTATTTTTTCAGATATTTTCTATTTTAAAACAGGTTTGTTTGCTTTTTATACATATCTACACTGTTATTCTAACAATTAAATTTCTTACACATGACCTTCAAAATGAAAGTTACTGCATACAGAAGGTTTCATAAAAAGTATCTCCATGTCCCTTTCCTACCCCTGAAAGTGCTCTCTCAGTTTTTCCGAACATCTCAAAAATGATAAGGAAATCCACATAAGTGACTCCAACGTTTCTTAAAGCACACAAAATGTCATACGAAATACATGTTGATTTATTCCGGTAGCACAATAAGGCTTTAAGTAATTGAAAGTCAAAACTGATACTGGACTTTTGGGTGTGCGTATGTTACATTACAACTGTTTATAATAGTCTACGGCAGTGATAACAATAATCATAGAACAGTAGTGTAAAAAAATAAATGCGGGCTCGTTCGTAAAATTTTTTAATCCTGGCCCCCTTATATATGTATAGTAAACACAAGTAGTGTTAGTACCTGTGGAGTTTTCTTTAATGTGTGTCAACACCCAAGAAAATTAAAATAGAAAAAAAAAAAAAAAAAAAAATCCTATGAGTTTATTAAGATTTCTTCATTTATTCCAACTTCCCTGCGATTGGCATCAGCATGTCCATGCAACACAGGCAGTGTGATAGTGCACATCAAGCCATTGGCATATGTCTCTATCAGGAAGCATCAGGTGGCGGCTTAAACATGTATTGTCCACGCACGTCTGGAGTCGATTTTTCGAGAGGAGTGGGAGAATAGATTACATTGTTGACAAGACTATTTTATAAAATTTGTAGCTAGTTTGTCCACGCAAAATAGTTTCTATTGCACAGGAGCAAATATTTCTGATACCCAATTTTGTCAACAATGCTCGTAACTATCATTTATTTTAAATTCAACTAATGTTAGTAAAGGAGTGGGGGGTAGGTAATCTGGGGCTCTAGAAAATGTGCGTATGTAATAACTGATTGGTTGAACTGACTCACCGATACCATTTCTATTGTCATCTGCCTCTGCAGCTCGTAAAGCTTTGTCGACAGCACCACAGTTTTCACCCTCATCCTGCAGACAAAAAAGGACCATCATTCCCATCTCACATGACATCCACCCATGATGGAAAGACATGGGTGAGTTATTGCACATAGCATTCGACTAAAGCCAATAGCAGCTGGAGAGGGGATGGAGCAAGACTGAAAAGCTAGCACAGATCAAAGAACTAAATTAAGTCAAAAGTGTGTGCACTTCTGTACCACTACTAGTTTATTATGTTTTCTTGCCCCCTTATTCTTCAGAAAATAATGTTCTACGAACTCTGATCAAAGCTTTCAAATTACAATGAGTAAAAGACTCATGTTTGGCAGAGAAAATGCATATTAGGGTTTAATACTGCATGGAAATCCATTCTTTAGTTATAATAATTTATTATATAACTAAGACTAGTTATTTTTATTGATTTTATTTTACATAAAATCCATCATGTTACCCCATTAAAGGACTTTCTGAATTACAATTTAATTGCAAAAACAGACAATATCAGAATAATATGCTCCAACAAGGAAGTTTATGGAGTCAAGTAAGGTACATCTAAATTCAAATCACAATGAGCAAAAACATTGTTAGTTAAATCCATAATTTTAAATAAACTAGATCTGTACACATACATTTTGTTAGATAAAGGATTATAAAAAACCCTGAAGGAATCGAAAAAGAAAACTGAGGCAACAAGCAGGATGCATGAACACTTCTTGGAATAATTTTAATTTAAAAAAAAAATAATTTGTTGGAATTTTCTGCTTAAAGTTAAAATTAAGAATTTAGCAAACTGTTTCGAACATTTTTCAAGTGACTTAATTAAACCAATTCCGTCAGGAGACTACACAATGGATGCTTATTTGAGTCCAGATCTAACAATTGCAACAAAAAAAAAAAAAGTACTTGCACTTGAAGTGCTTTGATATTTATTATTGCAAGACATGAACATACTTGCTGCTTCAAAATCGTTAGTACAATGAGTTTCAGACTACTGACAGCCAATGCCACAGAAGTAATATGTGCTGTCATCGATTTATTGTCAAGGCAGCATCTTGCATTCTTTCGGCATCCTCAAATTGACCTTGCCTGGCAAGACATCTTCTTCTCCTTCCCCCCTCTGAAAGTAAGTTGCGTCTCCTAATTTTATGGCTAAATGGTGCTGAGATGGGATGAAAGGTTATTCCTTATGATAACCGATGCTGCACCATACATGATTAAGACGTTCACAGCATTAAAAACCTTCTTTCCCAATATGGTTCTACCTGTGTTTGCTGTGCACAAGCTTGCACATGGGGGAAGAAATTAGAAAGAAAATAAATGAAGTTTTTGGAAGTAATCTAGGACTTCATACTTTAAAGACAGCGGGTAAACTCTTAGAAGGAAACAGTGTTCCTCTTCCACATAATGCATTGAGCACAAACACAAGTAAGTACAAATCCATAACATCACATGATGTGGAAAAATCATTTCCATGCCTTATATTACATGGTGAGAATCAGGCCACGATGCCTGCACTTCCGTCTGACCACGCAAATTCCACTGTTGTATTATATAGTAAGAGACGCTTCCTTACAACAGATAACCTGAATAAAATTCTTGTGACTTTCTGTGCTCTTAATGCAAAATACAGTGCAGAAATAGATACTAATCTGTTTTTAATGCACATATTTCATTTCTCTAGGTGCCAAAACAATGTAAAGTTGAATATGTAATGTAATGTAAAATACAGTTTTGTAACCAAACGTTGCAACTTAAAAATTTCTGTACATATTTCAAACTTTTTTGGCAATTTTCATGCCTATTTCAGGAATAAATGCTTGGATAAACTTCCCAGCTCTAATGATAATATTATGGCATATTATACAAATCATAGTATTACATGTTCATTTCAAACAGCGGAAGACAATTCTACAGAAAACTATTCAACCAATATAACAAGTTTTTTAATCAACTTAAATTTTCACAGTTCAATATATAGAATAATGTGTGTTTTCATTACAATTTTTAGTTATGTTTAGTTTAGACCACAAAACACAGGTCTACAGCCACCCCATTTATCATGTCTTAAGAAATTTCATCATAAACCTTACCATTTAAAAAAAAATTTCTTAAAGTATAATAATAGTTCTGCATTTCACCTTCTTAATATTTATGACTTATCCCAACAGTTTTGACTTTGACTATCAGATTACCTGCTCCAGGATATGTTGTAAAAGATTCCCCAAACTTCAGTTACATTTGTATAACCTTAACTAATTTCAATTAAATTATACACTCACCTCTGTCATTTTCCATTTCTCGTAGTTGATATCACCATTATTATTTGTCCCAACTTCCATCTGCAAAGCAGAAAGTTTTCTTTTAAATTAATGTCTAGAAAGAGGGTTTGTTATGAGGTCCATATATGATCTTCCTATTAGGAAGGAAAAATACTGAGGAAGATTTATGATATCAATTTACAATTTCTTGCAATAAAAATAATGTATATTATAAGAGAGGACAATAAAATTGTATTCACGAGTAAGAACATTTCTCTCCTGCGAGAATGATAGAAGCTAAGGAGACTATTTTTCATGAGTAGTTTGCAGGAACATTCTTACACATTCTTTTCACAACATAGGGATATTCTTATTAGGCAGTACAGTACCTGAGATAAATTTGGCTCTGGCTTGTCAACAAAGTTAGTGTAGATACAATGTGTATTCCCATAGAATTTTGAAAAACATTTCTGGTTGCTTAAACTATTAAATGTATGTTTATTCACATCTTTCTAAATGACACGCCTATTTCTTTTGCATATTTTTTATGACATTTTTCTGCAAGAGAATCTTCCCCATAAAGAAATTGAATCAATTTTAACTTGATAAAATGTTTTTAATTTTTAAGCAAGAAGATGAATAATACTACATACAGTACAAGTAAATAAAATGAGATATTAGTGAAGTGTGTGGCACTGAAAAACTGAGGAAAGGGCAGAAGCCATGCTAATTCTTCCTTTCTGTACTGTTCTTACAGTCAAAGCCATTTTACACTAATATAAATCTAATGATCTCAGTTTTAACTATGAATTTTGTTGCACTCTTCATAACTTGTTTGGCCTAACAAGTGCCATACATTACCACTACAAAAATGCAAGCAAGAAAGTTTAATTTAATTTTGTAAAAATTGCATGAACGTCCACATGAAACACATCTTTAATGAGACTGTTGTCAAAGAGAATTAAATTAATGGATCTTTACTACTCTATGTATCTACTTATTAATACTTTGTAAATTGAATTAGCAGCAAAATCAAATTCTCATCAGTGAATGAAACTTTCTACTACGATCACATAAAAATGCAATTCTGTGCACTGTTAAGTGTGCACAAAATTAGATTTTTGAGTAGCTTTTATTACAAAGTCTTATATTATAACACGAAACTTCAGACAAAAATGGAAAAAACAAAAAATTTATAATTACAGCTGGAAGTTCTGTCATTTGTTTTACCTAAAACAGGCATTGAAAAAGGCTTTTATTCAGGCTAAATCAGGGGTGCAAAAATGTACATAAAAACAAAAAATTGCCTTTTTAAAGGGGTTTATTGTAAAAATAATAGTGACTGGATGCGGATTCTGACAAAACAGGGCATTAGATTGTAATGTACCACGTACAGGAACAAAAAGTATTCACTTTTCTATACCAGGAACTTACAATACAACCTTTTCTGCAAAAAAATTACATTTTTTTTCTGCTTCATTTCATTACTTTTATTATACTATGTAAGTAGTAAGCAAAAAATGTAATCCTCTTTGGACAAAAAGGATCTAGTTCTTATTGTTTGCAGTTATTTTAAATTGTATAGAAATATCATGTCTTTCTTTGTTATTTTGAATTTTCAGAATGCAATGACTGCACTTTTGCAATGGTCAATGATGTGATGCTGAACGCAAAGAAATATAAAAAGATAATATTCTCAAGATTTAAAAATGATATTGTTCACACCTATGCAATGGTGTTGTCTTGGAAACTGAGAATATGATTAAGTATCTGGAAGTGATATTTGATAGACAAACAAGCATCAATTGCCACATTGCCCAAAAATCACATTGATATGATAATCAATAAGGCTTATCAAACTTGTAAATTAAAATCCCCATGGACATTGAAAAGACTTTATGTAGCTCTAGTTAGACTCATACTAAAGTTTGCTTCTCGTGTTTGGTTCTCCAATTTTGATGTTTGTATAAATTGCATGGAAATCATTCAACATTAATTTCTCAGAATTGTTGCATCGTGTTTTTGCCTGCCTGATTCTTTTATTAATAATATTTAGAATTCATTTGCAGCATTACTGAATATTTCTTCCAGATATACTCTTCTCTAATGGTATAAAATGTTTATACTTGATAAACTATTTAATCGTAAAATTGATTGCTTTTTTTGTTACAATATACAAGATTCCTAAAGGATTACAATATCAAATTACACATTTGTTACTGACAACTTTAGTTCTACCTATTCATGGAATGTTTTACCTATTAATGGAATAATCCATTAAACAGAATATCTAATTATGTTAACAGATTTCATTTTGAAATTTTGAAAGCTAATGCAAAGGTTATTGAAACTGCATTGCATCTGTTCTGAGTTTTAAATACTCTTGTAATAGTTTATAAGTATTATGTATTTGTTAATTTGAATAGTTGAAATATTTTCTTTGAGCTATCAGGTCTTCTGCTGCACATTATATGTGAAACCATTTTTGTGAAATCATATTTTGTTTAAGGATTTACACCTACTAATTAAAATAAGTAAATAATATTTGCATAGAAGTAGGGACAGAATATAACACGTGTATACCGAATAAGTACCAAATTTAGTGAGTTTTCTTGAAAATAAAAAAAAAATATATAAAGGTGGATGCAAGTGTGTGCATTCAACAAAAACTTTGAATCTGCAGCAATAATTACTCCTGAATTTTGCACGAAGACATTTGAACAGTAGAGAAAAACAATATGAGATTCTCAATCACAAAGTGTCACCTACGACGCATTTACAAAATTAATTAAATACATTTCACAATGCTACTTCGTAAGGCTTTCTTTGGAGGAGAAGGAGCAGGGGAGAATGAGGAGGAGGAGGCAAGAACCGAGAACTGGATAGGAGAAGAGGGAGGGTAGCCAGTGGGGAAAGAGGAATGCCCTGATAGGCAAGAGGTACATGGAGAGGGGCATGATGTTAGAAGGAAATAACATTTACAATCATCTTACGTGAATCTCTCCTACATCACTAACTACATGCAAATGTAGATCAACAAACTCTGAACTAATATAGATATGTACAAAATTAGTGCAGTTCCTTTCACATCTGGACTTATTAATTTGTCTCCACTTCAATTTTTTTCTTTCTTCTAACTTGTATGAAGTAACAAACCTTGAAATGTTTTAGATAAAACTAGTGTTGTAACATTAAAATTTTTTAAAAATTCGTAACTTTGAAAATATTTTAAAATTAAACCAGTATGTTATAAAACCATGTCATTTCCGTTAATCCTTATTCAATATTTTCACAATTATAACAAATGAAAAAACTTATTCCACATGACCTCTCTTTTCTGATAACAAATTTTCCTCTTTTCTTGATTTTCCTGAACATTTTCTTCCCTTTTCTGATAGAATTTCTAGAGTAGTTCACACTATTTTAACAAAATAAAAACAACTTGTCACTAATATGAAAAACTACTTCCAGATATTACTTAAGAAAAATAAAACAATCCCCCCCCCCCAAGAAGATTCATTATCCTCTCTGCTGTTTTAAATTAGTTTGCTCCCACAATCTAGGCAATTGTTGCAAACTGACTTTGATTAAAAGCTCCCTGGTGATGAAAGAACATTTAATACATTTGTTGAAGATGGATGATCTTAAATTGTATCTAGAAATGAAACAACTCTCTCTAGTAGTGAATTAATTCAGTTATTAAATATCATCTGCATGAAATTTGGTCTTGACAAGTGAGTAAAAGTAAACTTAAAGAGAGCCTAAGTGGGAACGATAGAGAATATTCAAGTTTATATGCATTCTCTGAGTAGAAATCCCAAGCCAGACAGTGCCAAAACCCACATATATCTTGGCATTGAACAATGTGGTATCTCCAAGGACACAAAGGAGAGAATTTGAAAGGAATATAACAGAAAAATAGGACTCATCCTACAGTCCACTCCAAACTCTAGGAATGAAATTTTCAAAATGAAGTTGGGTGATGCCTGTCATAGAGTACAGCTTTGAATTTTTTTTTACATTGTGGCAATATCGCATGAACAAGAAATACATATTAAACATACATACGTTTCATGAAATGAAATGGAATGAAAACATACATACGTTTCACGAAATACATACGTTTAATACAAGCAAAAATAATGGATTCTGTTATTCAATATTTGGGAAAAAATAATGTTTTCCTGTAGTTATTATGCAATCAAAATGTTGTATCTAAGAACGCAAAGAAATACCATCAATACAACAGTTTGGTAATTGAGGTCAACCAGATGTGGGGTATCAAAATTTGTACTAAAGCAATATCAGAGCTCAGGATTTGTTCCACAGATCTTACTTAAGAACTTGACCTAACTCCTGGGTCATCTAAAAGTCTGGAAAAAGTAAGACATCATTTGTTAGGAACAGAACGTATTTCGCACAAAATATTATAGCAGCTTGAAAAGTCACTTATCTGCCCCCTTAGGAAGTGGTTTGTAACTTTAAGATTTTAACAACCCACAATAACATATTTAGTCATGAATACAAGGGATATTAACAGTAATAATACACGTTCCTCAACAATAATGACAATGCTGAACCCACTATATAAAATTATTATGAAATGTATGACTATCAATTGAATCATTTATTTCAGAAACTCTTCAAATGCCAAATTCCTCATTTCGAGAAAACTGAGAATAAGTCTCCCAATTTTTCAGATTTCAAAATATTTTTGTTGATATATAAATATGCACTAAACGATGTGTCTATCCTCCTGAAACAATGATGTGTTGCTAAAGCGTGTTTTACATTTTGGTGTACGATGGGTTTCTGAAATAAACGATTTGTCGTATTAATGGTGACATCGGCAGAAATTTTTTCTATTTTAATTGACATGTTACTCAGGAAATGTTCTGATTGAAATTTTCGAAGTCATAATTCATGACAAGATAGTACTGCTGTTTAACACATCTTTAGAATAATCCTCGATAAACATTGTGAAAGCGTATGATGCTATGTAATACATCTTTATTGTCAATTTTTTAAATTTCTTAAGTCATTGACACAAAAGAAGGTGGGTATATCAAAAGAAACAAGCCCTCATGGAAAAATAAATTATGGGCAAATAAATGAGTGTGTGTTCAGCATTCACATGAACACCAGTAACATCACACACAGTTTTTAACCGTTTTTGATATAAATAAAACAAATAAACACCATCTACAAGTAATATACATGAAACAAAACCGTTTATGGTGCTTAAAAGGGGAAGAACAATGCCAGAAGCAGATGCAAAGACATTTCCATACATTAACTTTCAATACAGTTTACAATTTGAAAGTTTTATAGTAATTCAGGAGTTATAAATAAAAAGAGCACACATGCTTACGTCTAACTCATTCAATTGTTCTCCTAACACTGCTGAATTTATTCAATGGCATTTAATACTCCATACTGTCATTCGAATATCTTAACAAAAAGCAAAAGGATTAAACTCGGTCCTGCGGTGGAATTGAAGAAAAGAGGATATACGATAAACTAGTGAAAAATATAGTAAATGAAGGCTGTCATTGACAATTTAAAAAGTGTAGGCCTACCTTGTACAGTACGCCTCAAACTACAAACACGTCAACAAATTTTAATTTGACCTACACGTACATGTTCGAGAGGCTACGTGGCATTTAACCTGCAACTTCTAAATAACTTTCAAGTTCCCTATAGTATTATCAAACGTTCATAAATTCCTGCAGAAGTTTAAAAAAAAATACTTTCGAAAATAAATGTTCAATGTTATGGCATCTTGCTTCGGAAAACCGAGAGAGAAACAACTCTCTCACAAATTAAGCTCACATTGCAATACTCCTCAATCAAAACTCGGAATCCAAATCGGTGTGCATTAAAAGTTGTACGACAATCGAAAAGTGACATAACCTCCAATTCGGGGAAATTCAGAACATGACTTCTGGAACAGGTCCAGCGAAGCGCCTTACCACTCCTTACACTCACCGCGCGTCACAGACACCATAGCCGAGCACGTGGGGAAATGCGGAAGATGCGGAAAATGTTCAGGCACATGACTCAAAATATATCGAACATTCATTTTCTCTCAAAAACAACGGTAATTCTAAAATATTTTACCTCTGGTTCTGTCTTCACAATACTTTCCATAGCCACCGTAACGGTATCCATGACGCCAATGAAGTAATAAACAATTATTGAAAAATATCAAATAAATAATATTTAATGTTAATGTTCCAGCATGATCGAATAAAAAGGAAATCTTTAGAAATAATGAACACAAATGATTTAATACCTATCAATTTGTACACTAAAGCAGACCAACTATCCTTTAAAGCAAGGACTCATTTCCTCATTACGCGGTTAGTACATTAAATTATATTCTACATAAATGTATAACGATTTTCGTGAAAAGCGCCGTAAGTTCGTTTTCAAAAGTAAATATATTCGAAGTTGGAGGCAAACTTTGGGGAAAAGGATTAAATAATTAGCAATGTTATTTTAAGTACTGTATTGACAAATGAAAAGATAATTTAAATTACCTTAGACACTACTTCAATATTACTCAAAATTGATAACACAATTAACTTATACTTATTTTAAAAGTTACTTGTAACTTATATAAGTAGTCTAAAAAATTGAAACACTCGAAAACAACAATTCTTATGTAAATTACAATAATAATAATATTATTACGTTGCTTGGCCTTTGATGTTTTTTGTACTAATTAACCAACAAAATACGTTTTTCAGTTATTCGTGTAAATAACATTACTTTCATAATAAGCCGTTATTGTCGTAGATTTTGTTTGAACAAATTTGATTTTTTTTTTTAATTCTGAAAATCCGAAGAAAATTTAAGATGATATTGAAATTTTGAAATTATTCTGTTCTTCAATATATTAAAATACAGTAACTTTCTCCACACAACCATTTACGCAACAACTTTTGTATAAACAGACAGTTAATATCGATATCATCGTATAATATATTTTTTTGTGTATCAACATTATAAACGAATTTTTCCTTTGCAAGAAATTGTTCATAAATTGGCATTTTATGGCCCTGTTCGTCCTCTTTCCTCGACCTTCCCGCCCGTCATTCCTTCTCGGTATTTATATTCAGCCCGCCGTCTCCTCACGCCCTCCTTGACAGTCATGGCCCGCCTTGTCCGTCACTATCCATACTCTCTGGTCCAAGAGGGCTGAATGAATCCTTGGAGTGCTCTTGCTCAGGTCCTCTGCCTGAGTCGCTTCGTGGAGGAATACAAACTGTGTGAAGAATGGCCATGGAGAAACATGTTCTTCCACTCTCCGACGCCCGTTATTCGTTCTCTTCGGCCGTCCTCCGCGTGACTCCAACTCTGTAGCCACTGCAAAATTGCTTTGGAAATTTGTTTCCAAAATTAATTTCGGTTCTTTCATAAATGTATAATGCTGGTGCGGTGCTAAAAGGACACACACTTTCTCCCATTGCCTAATTTCAGCAATTTTAGAAAATTGGAAATAATTCAGAGCGGTTTTTGAGATCATGTTACTTTTTATTAACTCAAGTAGAAATTATGCGAAAAACTACTCGTATTTCAAACAATTGAACATGACTTGCTCTAAAAGATCTGATTTTTGAAAACATTTTACTTAAGAAAAAAATCTCTTTCCCATCAATCTTATACTTTTCAAATGTTAACTTTTTGCAATTTTCGAAAATTCAGAGGTCGTCGGAAATATGTCTAGCACTACTTTTTTTTACCGTCCTTTGTTACAAACAAATAGAAATTTTAAAGAAAAAATTTGGGGTTTTTTCAGAAATTATCATAGAAAATAACAATTCCGACGTTCTTTTTCCTTGCCTACTAAGAATATTGAATGACTGGATCACCTAAAGAGATAAGCAGAACCACCCTGAGTCTGACAGGAGGCCCCTGCACTTTCAGGGATCTATTCAATGAGCTTATACCATCTTCAAGAATAATTGTCTGTGATGAGTAGCACCGTCGTATTACAGGCTGCGACTTCTAGCACTTTTGGCGTCAACCAACTCATAACTTTTCTCATTGTCAGGGTGTCGTCAGTGACTTCTATTACTGCTGCTAATAGTAGCACCGTTATCACTATTGTCGCATTGTCTGCGAAACTCACTATTGAGACGTATTGCGTAAGTTTTATGTCCAGAAGACTGTCGTACATGATATTCCACATGAGAGGCCAAGCTTGGAACCTTGTGGGACACCGCAGGTCATTTCGACTCCCATAGGTTCGCCTTCGCAAATTAACTATCATATTGGAGAAGTAATCCGGTGTGTTCTCTCCCATTTGTCTGAATTAGGGTTCCTTATATCGAGCGTTACGAGGGCATAGATTTTTTTTGCACATTCTTCGTTTTCTCTAGCCTTTTCTACGTCTGTTTTGACGGCATCGACGGTATCTACCTTTTCAAAAACCGCACAGCCTTGCCGATAGGCTGCATGTTCACAATACTGTTATTATCTCTAGTATTAGGTCCTTGAAGAACTTTCTCTATCGTTTGTTATATGCACATACATAGGGTAAAATGCATTTCGTTTTTAATACATTGTGTGTACTTTCTCGATTGAGTGTCGTAGCTACAGGAAGGTGGTGGTATGTGGTTGCAGCAAAAATTTTTTAATTGGTTGGTTAGTTGGACTAGCCGAAGATGGAGCAGGTGAAAATAACAGGTGTGGCCAATGGGATAGAATCGTGAAATAGGGATTGGAGTGGAAGGTGGAGATGGAAGTGGAGGTGGAGGTGAAGCAGGTGGTAGTGATGGAAAGGAGCACATACAGAAAACATACCATTCTCCCCTTGCCCACCTAATTAAGATCATGGTTAGTAAAAACAATTTTTGAGAGGCTTCAAGGTTGATCAGGTTTATTTAAAAAATATGTTTGTGAAGGTGACTTATTCTTCTATATTTAACATTGTACTTCCAACATTAATATTACATTATTCATACATCAGTAGCTAATACAAAATCAATAACATTCATTTTCTTATATTAAAAATTATTACCTACAATGGTTTAATAATGTAATTTGTACCTCACTTGAGAGATGTTCTAAAGGCTGGTTCACAATCTGAATCTCATTATTTGAGACGATGATGATGTGGCTAAAAGGCAGAATAGTCTGCAGTGTAGTAGACATTCACTGTGTAAACTTCTTGAGGATTATGATTGATTTCCATACCTTTTCCAGCATGCTTCCTGTATTTCAGGGGCTAACAATTAGCACACACTTTTTTAACAAGTGCAGCTTAATAAAAATCATTTGCACAATCTGTCTATTGCTCCTTGAAATGAACAGATTCAAACAATCACTCTATGCTAATTATTCTGTATTTCATATGAAAATCAGAAATATTCTGAATGACTCTCACTCCAGTACACGTTAGGTAGAGTTACAAGGAATATGAATCTGGAATGTAGTAAAAAAGGTTCATTTACTTTAATTAACTTTAACATTCTGAACTTTTCCTGAAGTTTATTAAAATAAGTATAAAGATACAGAAGCAGTATATAAAAATAAGAATAAGTATATAGCATGATTAATTTTCACACCTTTCATGTCATGCACGTCAGATTAATATGAGTGATATGTGTACCTATCCCCATAAGGGTCGCCAATATTTTCACAGATCTGAAGTTTCCTGTATGGCACCCAAAATTATGGATAAGAATTCTTAAAAAGACAAGCTGAGCACTTAAAAAATCATTTTATTTTTGAATTTTAAAATGGTTGCAAAAGCACTGAGTGGAGCTGTGCAAAGATGATTCTGGACCACGACGACAAATTTATGGTGTGAAACTTACACTCAGAATTTAAATTTTAGCTAAAACTAATGCCCAATGACAGCAAAACTTCAACAATAAATGAAATATTTTAACAAAAACAGACTTCACAAACACTGCAATAACACAGTGTAATAAAGTATATGTAAAATATGATGGCTCTTTACATACTGTGAATATCAAAAAAATTGCGACACACTTAAGGTCTTCCATAACACAACATGTCAATGGCAAATTTTTAATGGTAGACAGCTTCTTCCTTGAAGACTGGCTGTCACATGACATCAGATGGGCCATAAGCAATTATGCACTGGTTTATGAGAATAGGTGGAGTACTACAACATAATATTTGCATTTTTCAGTCAAAATCCAAATTGATTCGTCGTTTTTGTTTTTTTCCCAAGTTCATGAGAATCTAATGAAATTATAGACTCCTCTAGAAATTGTGTCAAAGTATCTAAATTTAAAATGAGTTATTCTATTACCTCACAATTTTAATAATACATTATTTCATAACAGTCTTCATCAAATAACATTATTTAGAAATTAGTTGAAGGAATAGTTAATGGATATCATGTGTTGTTAAATCTGGAAGGAGTTTTTTCATCACCTAGATGCAATGGTGTCACCAGAAGCAAAGGAAGAAATTAAAAGTATTCTGTAGAAAAACCAAGTCATAGTTGAAAGATATTTTTTGCTTATTAACTGTCATCATCATCATCATCATCATCTTGAACTGCATGATGGTTCCAATGGTAAAAAGTTCCACCATTCCACAAGTTTTCTTCCCACTACCAGCAAGATTGCATCATATCTTACAAGGATAGTACTAAATACCATCTCCGATAGTGGTATGTCAAACTTACTTATCACAAATGCTTTTTAAGTATTCCTTAAGTTTGTTACCTCAAGAAGTCAGAGTATGTTGACCTTCATTACACAAATTACTTAAATACACTAGCAGACTTTCTCAATATGGTCTATCCTTAAACCCCATCTTGCAAACCTACAGTCTTTTTTTACTTTTTCCCAGTGTGAGTCCGCATGTGAACGTATAAACTAGAAAAATGAGTGAACCTCCTTTTGCAGACTTCACATTGGTAAGGTTTTTCACCAGTGTGAATACGAAAATGTGCTATTAAACTACCCCTTTGTGTGAAGTTCTTGTTGCAGACATCACACTGAAAAGGTTTCTCACCACTATGAATGCGCTTATGGGTAAATAAATCATTTTTATGCCTGAAATTCTTCTTGCAGACATCACACTGGAAAGGTTTGTCACCTGTGTGGATTCGCACATGTGATATTAAAGCTCCTCTTTGTGCAAAGGTTTTATTGCAGACATCGCACTGAAAAGGTTTCTCCCCAGTGTGTATGCGCATATGTTTAAATAAATTATTTTTTTGCCTAAAATTCTTTTTGCAGACTTCACATGGAAAAGGTTTGTCCCCGGTGTGGATTCGCATGTGTGCTCTTAAACTTTCTTTTTGTGTGAAGGTCTTATAGCAGATGTCACACTGAATTGCTTTTTCACCAGTGTGTCTGTGCATATGTCTAAAAAAATATTCTTCACGTCTGAAAATCTTCTTGCATATATCACAGATGAAAGGTTTGCCACCTGTGTGGCTTCTAATGTGTCGCACAGCAACCCCTTGAGTTGAAAATTTTTTGTTGCATACAGGACACCGGAACAGTTTTGCTTCTATATGGGTTTTTGCATGTGCTGCAGCTGCTTCCTCTGTGGCAAAACGTTTGCCACAGGCACAAACCAAATTCGCATTAGGATCTCCTGCTGTCAGTGACTTGGAAGTTCCTGCACCTGTTGACAGATAGCATATTTGATAAGCAAATGTAACAAACATCTTTATCATTACTAGTATTTAAATTCCACTTATTAAGAGGCAATGCACAGTAAGAAGAGCTAAAATTTGTTCTCTGTAATGTAACTCCACAGGCGAAACACAGATCATAGTGTGTGTCTTTGTAGATGTTGAAACTTGCTGAAACAACCAACTCAATTTATAATCATTTTCCTGCAGAGCTGATCAATTTTACAAGTAGGTAAGTGTAAACGTTGCTTCTTTTAAACAGCCTCAAGGTCCCAAGTTCAAGCAAACAGGTTCACTTTATAAATTAATTATGATATAACATAGATTTTAAACTAGAATAGGAGCAGAGGAGGAGCGGAAATTACAGTCAATTTGTGTTTTATTTCATTAGGATCACTGGCGAGTTATTTCCATGTTGATGATTTAAGGGAGAAAAAGGTACCAAATACGCAATTTGGTAGACTTTTTCTGGGGAAAGTTGGAGAACGTGATCAGCAGGACTAGGAACTGAATGACTAGACTATGTGTTCTGTTTTCTTCTCTGTCCTCCTGGCAGTCCGGGTGACGCAGCGTCCTAGGCACCTATGGCAATGTTTCGAACATCATGGGGTGACCTTCCTTAGGGCGAAATGATCGAGGATGAACTCTGCACAGATTATATGGAGGGAGGTTTCACTCTACCCACCAATTGGTTGCCCAGATAATTGGTCAATGCGGAGAATGCCCATCAGGCAATGGGCCCTCTGGGCATGGTGGGAGGAGGAGTCTGCCCATGGTCAGATGCTGACGAGCAGTGTGGACCACTCCTTGATGTGATAGGGAGTCATGATAAAATTGATGTTTCCAATTCTCTCAGTGCATTTCATGCTCAGGAAGCTCGCAGCACAATGGCCGAAATGTTGGCATATGTGCCTAGGACACAGAATCTTCTGGATAGCCAAGTAGATTCTGACTCCAGCCACAGAAACTTACGCTTTCATGTTTTTTCTACTCACCAGGGAATAATGCTCCAATTTTCTGTCTTATTGAAGCAAGAAATCCACTCTCTTTGCAAGATGCAAGGCTTTCCTGCAAACACACCTAATTAATAACTTAACAAAGGTAATAATTTTGAGTACAATCTTTTTTTTCTTTTTGCGGATACTGGCTGATTTAAGCAGGATAAACAGAAGAAAACATTCCAGATACATTTTCCCATTCAGTTGTACAGTGAGTGTTATAATTACTTCTGATAGTCTAATAGGTTTGTTTTGTCTAATATTTTGTTACTTTATGATACAAAACGAATATTAAAAACTTCAAATTCACCAGACAAAAACTCCCATTAGAGTAGCAAGGTTTATATAAAGTTCTGTCATTCAAATTGAAACAGCCATATATTATGTGTGACCCTGCGATTGTACCCAAACCTAAGCTGTCAGAACCTTAGCCTGACAGCTGACCATTAAAACTGCAGAGCACTGGGTGTTCAGAAATAAAGCTATGATCTCTCGAGTCTACAACAGATTCAAGTCTTGGAAATGTGCACAAAGTTCCAATGATGTACAGGCCGAAAATAAATTTACTTATTTATTCAACTCACAGGCAGTCAGCTCAGATATAATAATATAGTTAAGAATACAGAGTATTTCACATTTATATAGCTTAATTTAATAATTCACTTCTGATTGAAATGCATTAAGTGTTGGTAGTGGCAGGCACGGATTTGTTGTTTCCTATTCTAGGAAGTCCATTACTGGAAATTGGAAAATTACAAAATATTATTTGTAACGGAATCTGTGCTTGTGATGTTAAGGAAATATTTTCTGTGAATATTTTTAAGAACACAGTGATGTGCTTATAACTTTCTTGTATACAACTATGTAGAACTGTACATAGTAACATAATACAGTAATGTAATGCTGCAATGAAAAGTGTTATTTTTTCCCACAAAAAGCTCACTTTTTGGTAATCAGAAAAAAGTGGATGTTCCTTTCCTGTATTAAGTAAATTACTTTTTTAAATACATAGAGCAGTGAGAATTCACATTTTGTATATTCATCTATCTAAACCATTGACAGAATTTTCTACAATATTAATATTCTCCCATTAATCTGGCCAGACTCAAGGCCCTGGACATTTGAAACTGTTTTATTTGGAGGAAACGCCTTTATTTGGAGCCCCAACAACAGTTTAAAATTTCCTCAAAAATGGCTTCAAATTTTTTCATTAACCAATACGAACCAAGTATTCCACAAAGAGACATGTGAAGTTGACAATGACAAGAAGCTATAGCATTATATGAGTAACTTTTCTTATGTTTGCCTTATTTTAATCAGAAAAAAGTAAGTTTTCAAAGGAGGAAAGTTCAGTCTTGCAATGTTACTTCATCTGAAGCCCACTAGTACCTTCAATAGAGCACATGAGAATTTCAAAATATCAGAGGCAATGTCAATTGGAAGGGATTAATGTAACACTTACTGTTTTGGCTAAACAGCTACTGCAGCTGTGAAAAGATGGAGACACTATTGCCTGACTGTCCCAAGGCAAGAACTCCTTAAATATAGTAACCCGACTTAAGATTGTTTTAGATAAGCCAGAATTCCACTTTAATAAAGCAGGTTGGCTGTACTTACCTTCTTTGCTCTGAAATCGTCATCTTCTTTCACAACTGTCTCAAACAACACTGCTTCTTGCTGCCCATGCTGCTCCTGTGGAGCGAAGTAAACAAAAGTACAAATAGTACATAATACTTGCAATTTTATTATATAATTTAATCATTATTCTCATTAAACTTTTCCATCCCAAATTTTAAAAAAAGGCTATATACAAAATTATTTTAAAAAATCTTTAGGGTTTATTTAATATTTACATCACTAGTGACATACAATGAAATATTGTTGAGTTTCTTCCCTCCAAATTTTATTAATTACATAAGAACATATTATGTACATATTGTCAATAAAGTCCCAGACTGAAGTCTGAATACAAGAATTTCTACATACTGTCAAAGTTTCATTAAAAAATTGTTAAATGCAACCTACACAGCATAGAAATTCCATGCAAGTACACAGAAATATTCTAATACAAAATTTCTCCGCATATTTAATGAACAAAAATACATTGCATGTATGGCTTATTTCTCCTGAGGTATAATTCGATAACCCGATATGCATTAGGCCACTATAAATACTTTCCCTTACAAGGGGACACGACCATTCAACCTTGAGAGCTACCATTCTATTTACTGTTGAAAAGAAGCAATTTTGCTCAAGATTCCCTTCCCTTATTTCAATGTCCTTTTAACACTTCAGTGCTGCTAACACACTAATATTACACAGAAATATCACACAATCTTAAACTTTGGATCTTAAAGACCTACACTATGAAACCATTATTTTGATGAATCACACTTCACAAAATAGGCTTGGAATACATCAGCAGTGAATAAACCTTACAGAAGTAGGACAACCATGAGCAGAATAACTACATGAGCCAATGATTTTGATAGTGCCTGATTTTTTGATAACATGACAATACCAATTTATTCGCACCTCATTTTCATCCTGACTTGCTATGTTATTCCAATTTTCTTCATCATCCTCCCATGCTGCTTCAGTCTTCAGAAGAACCATGGCTGGACTATCCAAACCCTCCTGCAGAATGAAACATTACATGTCATTACAAAACCAAAAGCATTTAATTTACTTTTTTAAACACTAATTTTTAAAACAAAATTTTACGGGATTTTTATTGTCTGTTAACTTCAACTGAAATAATATAAAATTTAACTGAAACTAAAATTATTTATTATGTATTTTTCTGCTCATAATTAATATGTTGTTAGACACTCTGAAGAATCGTCAATTAGCATATATAGTGACCCTTCCGTTCTTACCTCCTTTTCATCCTCACTTGCTTCATTCCCTTGAAACGCCTCTTCATTCCAACTTTCTTCTTCATTCTGAAAATCTTCTTCTATCTTACACACTTCTTCAGTCTTCACAAACACAGTAGCTGGACATTCCAACTCCTGTACAAGGAACCAATGTTATTTCAAAAACATTTAATTTACTTTTTAAAACTTAACTTATTTTTTTAAATACTTAGCTCAAAATTTTAATTTTATTTCATATTACTTATCATTTGTTAAGCACATGTGAAACAATATAACTGAAATTAAAATTATATTTTGTTTATTCATCTGCACATCATAAATATGCTACTAAGAAACTTCAAATAATTCTAGAAGTGAATATGCAGTTACACCTCATTCTTACCTTCCTTTCAACTTCACTGGCTTCATTCCCTTGAAATGTCACTTTATTCGAACTTTCCTCTTTTTTGTGGAACACATTTTCAATCTCACACACTGCTTCATTCTTCAGTAAGACTGTAGTTGGACATACTAACTCTTCCTGTACAAGGAAGCAAACTTAAAACAAAAGCAATATCCCTTATTACACTATATTGAAAGCATCACTTTGGACTATTATTGTTTATTAATAACAAATTTTGGCTAGAAAAGAGTTCTTTTCTCACTTGACAATTTTGGGTTAATCATTAATTGCACTTGGTGGCATTGTGCTCTGGCACAAAGAGTTTTTAGTATCACTATATATTATTTTTAATAATATAAAAAGAAGTAAACCTAAATAACTTCGTCTCTGATAACTACAAAATTCCTATATATTTTATGACTGAGTCGACTCTCTTCCATTTCCAATTTCAAGTTTGCAATAAGGACAGTTTGTCCTCTAAAGTCCACGATTTAAACAACATAACCTTCAGTTTGCACACAAAAATATTCATACCAAAATATACATGGGTCATTTTTATGTTATGCTCGCAGTTAGGTTATGAACACCATGGAGGTTCCAGGACAAACATGGGAAAACTCCACTTCATAGCATCCACATAGAGTGTGTCCAAGTGAAATTAAGGCAAACATCCTTAATTAATTAATAAACCAATAATGAACTGCGTAAATATTGCTGACGGTAGACCTAATATTATGAAAGATTAACATGACACCCAGTATCCTCGTTTGGAAACAAGATCATTCTTTGTTTACATTTAGTCTTCTTCAGTTATTGTACATAATAATGTACATTGTATTATACACATAATTTAATTAAAAACCTCATTTACAACAGTTACACATGTCAAAAAAGAATTTACAAAAGTAATTCCTGATAATTCCCTACATAATAAAAAAAATGATTAATACATGGTCTGGTATCCCAGTATTTAATTGTATTGTGCTGCGTTTTGACAGTATAATTTCTCACAATATAGCTCAAGAAGGGAAGCTACAAAAATTACAGCTTAAGCTAGAAAAATTAATCGTAAAGTCCTACACAATAAGACCATAAAAATATTGTCTGTAGATTGTATCACTTGTTAAAAATAAACAATTAATTAATTAATTTACTAATTTAATTATATTTTCAATAGATAAAAAAATGGTCTATTACGTTATAAGGGACATCGGTACTCTGGATTCGGTAATTCCAAAAGTCGAAAGTGAATGGCTTACAAGAAGAATTCGCGGAGGCTGTTTTTTTAAATTATACCTTCGAGGTATCCGAATATGCGTTCATATTCAGTTACGTTTATCCACGATGCCTATAAGGTCAATGTGCGTTTATCCCAGTATTCTGCGGTATTCTGTGTAGCGGGTCCAGCTGAGGGGGCGGGACCGTCATACCACGAGTGTGATGTTACGCAGCATCGGCTTCAGCCAATGAGCTTCATACACCAGTGTGCGTCACACTATTAGCGGCTAGATTCAAATGTTACCAAAGCCATCACCTTGTTTCAAGTCACTGAATTATGTCTTTGAATAATCGCCAGGGTCGAACCCACGCCTTCCACACCCATGGCCAGTTATGGATTATCCAATAGACAGTACTAGGCGATTGCTCCGGGACACCGACGACATGAACACTTAAAAAAAAACTTTTTACAATAATTAAATGAGACACTTTATTTTTGTTACCATATATTAATTTTCGAGACATTTTGATTTCATAAATGCAACTATCAAATTCAATGACAGCTAATAACGAAAAGAGAAAGGGAGTACATTTTAAATCGTGAACACTCAATATTTTTAAATTCTCGCTACCGCTTAAGCAGTAGAAAGATAGTTACGTGACGCTGCCCAAAAAACGGTGAATTTTCAGTAGAAAAACTCTTATTTTAGAGCCTGGTAGCGAGAAAATGGATAAATCTAGTTACTAAATTTAGAAAACAAAATCTCTAACATGAGGTGATATATCCAGAATCCATGTTTTGTGGGTCCTTGATACCGAAAAATCGAACGACGGCAAAATGTTTGTCCGTTCGTCCGTCTGTTTTTCTACAACGTTTCGGAGTCCACCTTTGCTCCATCATCAGGCTACAAATTATTTAATACAATAATTACTTACATACATTTTTCAATATATACATCTCATGAATATTACGTATATTGCCGAAACTCACCAATTAAAATCCAGTATGTACTTAATACATTAATCACTTCCATATTATGTTATAATATAATAACAACATGAAGTTCACATCTAGGTTTTACATATCCTTACAAATGATCATGAGATGTAAATATTGAAAAATGTATGTAATTCAATTATTGTGTTAAATAATGTGTAGTCTGATGATGGAGCAAAGGTGGACTCCAAAACATGATAGAAAAATGGTTGTATATGACTAACTGATATGTAAAAATCAATTAGATGTTTAAGAATAAAATGTTTATGTTGTACATAAAATTAAAATTTTGAGCTAAGTATTCAAGAAAGTAAATTAAGTTTTAAAAAGTAAATTAAATGTTTTTGAAATAATATTGATACCTTGTCAAGGATTTGGAATGTCCAGCTATTGTGTTTGTGAAGAATGAAGAAGTGTGTAAGAAGATTTTCAGGATGAAGAAGAAAGTTGGAATGAAGAGGCGTTTCAAGCGTTTCAACCAACCAATTTCAACCATTCCAACGAAGCGCTTCGGTGGCTATTATTTCGCTAGTTAAGAGCAGTAACCCTTTCATATTACTTCAAAAGAAAAAAACATGAATTAATCTTCTGTTACAGCGCATTATATAAACAAGCTATTTTTCATGGGATATATTCACGTGTAAATTAAACATCCAGAACTGAAGGACATCCAATATATCGCCTTATGAATGCATATAGGCATAGAGTACGAACCTATGGCGTTTTACGAAACGAACAATTATTACATTAAGTACAATGAACATTAAGCAAAAATTTTTCTGTATTTTTCTCGAATTTAATATAGTTGAATGTATCATTTTAATGAACGTAGTGACTTTGAAACATTGTCAGTAAACAAAGTTCCCTTTCCCTCACGTTATTCCTTTAATGTCGCCGTCGAACAATGGAATTCTCGGAATAACTTCTCAACCTGCTCTGTCGCAGCTTGTATGTGTCAGACTAAATCCACAACGCAGCTCGAATATATCCAGATGGATCGTACTTACGTTGGCGACGTTGGGCCATCATGATAAGCGCATTCCTGTTACAATGTTTTATGGACGCGTTCAATTTTAATAACTTTTTTCATTTTTTCACATCAAAACAGGTTACAAAAACATGATAAAAATGATAATTTTAAATTTTAAATTTTTGAAAATTTGAATTTGGCGGCAAAAATAATCCGCAATATTTTTGTACGGTAAAATGATATTTTTTCGTTCTAAAAAGTATATTTCCGTATAAAAGTGATTAACTTATTATGAATTGGTATATCTGTTTAGGCTGTTTTATTAATAAATCAAGTCTATTTCAACCAGCAAGCTAAAGTCTTAATTTTGTGCTTTGAAAGAGTGTTGTGAAGGGAAATTTTAGATGTGAATTGAAATTTAAAATGTATCGTCATGAAGAAAAACTGTTTCGTAATTGGAAAAATGTAGAACTTTATTTGGCATAGTGACATAGTTAAATTGTGTATATATTTATACTTTGAATCAATGCCATCAAAATTTTTCTCCAGTGATTGAAGTGAACCGCGAAACTATAACCTTGTGAATCACGAGATTAGTGAACCGAATCAGTGAACCAAAAGAACCGTTGGCACCATGAACTCCGGATCAACCAAAAAAATTAGTAGTAAATAACACCTTAATACCGATTTGCAGAAAATGTTTGGAGGCGTCACCTCACAAATAAAACAGAAAAATACTGAATATTAATTTTATAATTAACATTTTTTTCCACCAATTGTTTTTGAAAAAAACTCTCCAAGATACGTTTAGACGCCAACTAAGTCTCATAATTTTTTCTCTGAGTAATGATATGAAAAAAATAAAAAATCGAAAATTCGTATTTTTCTGATATCTTGCAAAATAATCAAGCTGTCATTCTGAGATTTGGGAAAATGACTTTCAAAACAACACTAAATATGCCCTCCATTAAAAATTCACGCGCTAGGCTCCGCGACGGACCTCCTCCTACATTTGTACAGAGATCGACCTCCCGGATGGACCATCCAATTTTTAAGGAAAGCGGAAGCACGTCCCACCGCAACGCACTTCACTTCACTTTGTCCCACTGGTCCCACTTCACGTTGTCTCGGAATAGTGAAACACGTGTGATGCTGGCATAAAAAGAGCCTGTGAGTAAACTTGTGAATACCCTCACCTGCTTTTTGGTACCCAAAACCACGGGTAAATTTAGGCTTATTTATGACATGTCCGAATGGACACTTTTTTTTCTCAGTATATCCCTTCCGTTGTGTTTCCGTCGCCTGTTCGAGTGATTTAGGTTCAACAGTGCGTTTGGATTTGGTTGATGATTTTTACCATTTTCCCGTACATCCAATCACTAGGAAATTCTTCGGAATTTGTGGACAAATTACGTTTGTTTTTAGCGCCCCCCTCGTGATGCAAACGGTTATGTCAACTGTTAATTAGTTGTGTGTTCGTACTTCTTTTGTTTATTTTGATGAAGTCTTGTGATTATCCATTCGCGAGGTTGGTTTTAATATACCATTCGCGAGGTTGGTTTTAATATACATGATATGAAGAGTGTGTTCACCCCTTACTCTTATTAAGTACTTAGGAATTTGGATTAACCTCTGGACAAAACCATCACCGCAGACCCCCACAATATGCATGTAATCAACTATTCCGGCGTCGGGGCTTCGCCGACCCCCCTTGCGCGATGGTACGCCGGGATGATTCACAATCTCAACGACTGCAACGTTCCCACTGACACGTATTATCTACCACTGGGCAAGCAGACTTCACTAAAACCCAGAACCTCGTACCCAATTTGCTAACAAGAATCGTACTTTTCAATGCAACCATATTAAATTGCGCTTTTTTTTTTTTGATTCACATGCCAAATTGTTTTGCAATAACATGACTTTTGTATTTAACCTGCAACGTAGTGTGCCATTCAAATTTTCTTTGTACCTGTTTGCTTTAACTTGTTTTCTCATTTTGTACATTCGATGTCACGTTTTAAAATCTGACATTAATAAAGCAGATGCATAATGCCTCCGACCAGTGCCGTCTAGATTAGAGATAGCACTGCTCCGGCGGATCCATGAGCTCTTGACCAATCAGGGGTCGTGGCTGCGCGTCCCGCATCCTCGGCCTTTTGCATTGGGAGCGTAGAAGTTGGGAGGGCGTAGAAAGATGTGGCCAAAGGTAGAGGATCATTTATTGGGGGATGAGGGAGGAAATAAGAGGTGATGATGGAGATGGATTGTTTTCGGGCGCGTTAAATAAGGTTAGGGGTCCCGTAAGCGTAGTAGAGCATTTTTTCATAGCTGTTGGCACTTTTGTCTTGCGAATGGCGAGATCCGGCGCCAACCTAACCGTCGGCTCGGGATTTCCCAGGTGTCCCACTAGCGAGGCACTACCCCAGCCCAGACAAGCTTTGGTTTCCTGACATGTATTGCAGTCCATTTCATGTAAATGTGGGGCGAGAATAAAGCAAGAAAGGAAAGATCGCACTTCGCTCCGGTATTCACCTGGTTTTGATCGAAGAAACCACAGAAAACTACCGATCAGAACAGCCGGCCATTAGAATTCTCCTCCATACAGACGCTGAATTCGAACTATCTCCTTTGCTAGTGTCGAACATCCTGCCGCCGACGGGTTCAATACGCAGGACCTCTGCGTCAGGGGCGCTGCAGCGCCATCAATCGACGCCCTGAGCCACCGAAGCCGGCGAGGTGGGGATGGAGGTGACAGAAAGGTTTGGAAAGAGCACACCTGTGTTAACGTGGTATAGTCGCAGCTTGATTAAAACCATGATGAGTACAAAGATGTCTTGAGAGGCTTAATGGTTGATGAGATTTATTTAAGAATTAGGCTTGTATAGGTAACGTAATAAAAATATTTATTTTCTTCAGTATTTAATATCATACATCCAACATTAACATTCGATCATTTAATTCAAAAACTAGTAACAAACACAAAATCAATAACAAGAATTTATTTTTATATTCAAAATTATTACCAAGAACGGTGTAGTAATTTAATTTTTATCTCACTTAAGAGATGTTTTAAATATTGGTTTGCAATCATAATCTTGTTAATTGTGAATATGATGTGCCAGGAGGGAAGAGCAGCCATGATGACATTTAACATTAAAAATAATACACAAACGTTTGGAAAATATTAAGCATACATTTTGTTCTGGAAATGGTGGAAATGTAGGAATTGGTATTAATGCGTGTAAAAATGAAATGCGAAAGTACTGCTAAATTTTTTAATTATGAGCAAAACTATTTTCCCTTGTCTAGTGCCCAGAGGTTTTAGTAAAATAGCACCCCGGGACTTCCTTCTGCCATAAAAGAAGACTAATTTCTTACCTGAGATATCCTTCCTCTAACACCTCCCCCTCCAACCCCCTCGGAACCAGATGGCGGATTGAGTAGCTCCAAGGCTCCCAGTGCCCATCATAAGTTCTTCCTCTCCATACTTTTCTTTCACCTATTTCCACTAATCAGCTTCAATGGCAGTAGGGGCAGAAGAGGGGACCTCTCTGTCTTCTCTTGAAGTAAAGAAGAGAGATACCAGCATTCTGTGATGAAAGATCTTCAAAGAATGGGGAAAAATTAAACCCAACATTTACTCATCCAAAGTGGGGGCTGGGGAACTCCCTTGCCTCCCCCCCACCGGAAAGAAACATTCTATGATAAAAGGCCCCAGAAACAAAACAAACGAATTGTGAACAATGACAAACTGGAAAATGGAAAAGAATTTTATATTTGGATACATGGAATATGCAAGGTTGGAGTAGAAAAGTCAAAGAAGTCATCAAAGAGCTAGAGATCAATCAAACCAATATCACAGTATTGACAGAGACTAAAAAGAAGGGGATGACCAGTGACGACCTCAACAACTTTATCCACTTGTACAGCAGAGTAAAGGAAGAGAAAAGAGCATAAGCAGAAGTATTCATATTGATTACAAAGAAGCTCCAAAGCCTGAAAAGCTGGGGACAAATGCCTGCACTGATAGATGAACTTCGTAATCAAGCTCCCTGAAAGTTACGAAAGTTAAGCAGTTCCTGCCACATATGGTCCCTGGTAGGATGGTGTCTGAGATCCCTGGATACCAAAGGTTCAGAGCCCCTGGCTGATAGGGATAAAAGGAATAAAAATGACTTCCTGACACACTTCAATGACAAAAAAGACTTGGAACATTGTTTTGAACGTAACAGAATTAAAACAACAACACTGAAGTTCTGCCCCGTAATATTCTACCATAGTAGGAGAGAATGGATTAAGGACACAAGAAGACAAAATAATAAAGTCTCACGAGATACAAGACCAATGGAAGAGAGATCTAAGAGATCCTGGAAGCCTGAGGCAAAAATGGAAAGAAATTTGTGAAGAGTTAGCAGTTAGAGTCACAAATTTAATAATTTCACTATTCCACAAGAATTTTCTTCCCACTACTAGTATGATTGGATCACATTTTACTAGGTTGGTGCTAGATGCCACCTCTGATCCATCAAAAATACTTAACATAAATGCTTTGAAGGATTCCTTAGGTTTGATACTTCAAAAAGTCTGAGTTCATTGAGCATCATTACACCAATTGCTTAAATACATTAACAGTCTGTCAACTGTTCAACTCTTATACTCCATCTTGTAAACGGACAGTTTTCTTTGATTTTTTCCTAGTGTGAGTCCGCATGTGAATGTATAAACTTGAAAACTGAGTGAACCTTCTTTGGCAAACATCACATTGGTAAGGTTTTTCACCAGTGTGAATACGAGAATGTGTTATTAAGCTTCCCTTTTGTGTGAAGTTCTTATTGCAGACATGACACTGAAAAGGTTTCTCACCACTGTGAATGCGCTTATGGGTAAATAAATCATATTTATGTCTGAAATTCTTCTTGCAGACATCACACTGGAAAGGTTTGTCACTTGTGTGGATTCGTATGTGTGATAATAAAACCTTTCTTCGTGCAAAACTTTTACCGCAGACATCGCACTGAAAAGGTCTCTCCCCAGTGTGTATGCGCATATGTTTAAATAAACTATTATTTTGCCTGAAGTTCTTCTTGCAGAATTGACATTGGAAAGGTTTGTCACCAGTGTGGATTCGCATGTGTGCTTTTAAACTTTCTTTTAATACAAAGGTTTTGTAGCAGAAGTCACACTGAACTGTTTTTTCGCCAGTGTGACTCTGCATATGTCTAAAAAAATAATCTTCACGTCTGAAAATCTTCTTGCATAAGTCACAGATGTAAGGTTTGCCATCTGTGTGGCTTCTAAGGTGTCGCACAGCAACCCCTTGAGTTGAAAATTTCTTGTTGCATACAGGACACCGGAACAGTTTTGCCTCTATATGGGTGTTTGCATGTGCGGCAGCTGCTTTCTCAGTGGCGAAGCGCGCACCACATGCGCAAACCAAATCCACATAAGGATCTCCTGCTGTCAGGGGCTTGGAAGTACCTGCACCTGTTGACAGAATATTTAATGAGCAAATGTATCAAACATCTTTATCATTACTAGTATTTAGATTCCACTAATTAGAAGCAATGCAAAGTACGAAGAGCTAAAATTTGTTCACTATCATAACTCTACATGTAAGCAAAACATACATGGTAGCCAGCCTTAATAGGCAGTGAAACTAGAAACAGTCTTCTCCATTGATAGCTTTTCCCTGCAGAACTTTCTTAATTTTTATTATGTAAATATTTCTTGTGGTCAGGAGACAGATGCTTACCACAATTACATTGAAAACAGCTATGCCATTGAAAACTATTTTTTGATACATACTCTTACATATAGTTAAACCTGAATTTAGCCGGCCACCAATGGTTCCAGCAAAAAGTGGATGAAACTGAGTTGGCCACTTAATCAAGGTTATAACATTACTGGGTAGAATCATGATGGTGGCCAATGATAAGAATCATGAAGAGGGGCGGGGTGATGATGGAGATAGATCGACGATTAATTCTTTCCTGGTGCATCAACTAAAGTCATTAGTCCCGTAAGTGGAGTGCATTCTTTATCATGGGAGGTGATGGTTATCTTGCTCTACTGGATGGCGAGATCCACCTCCAACCTACATGTTGGCTTGTGGAGTTTTCTCCAACCACATATCTCCCACCTGCAGGGCACAGCTCCAGCCGTGTCAAGCTCTAACCTCCTGAGTAGTCTCATGACTTGGGTGGTAGTGCAATGCTTGTAAGTGCAAGTAAGGGGTGAGGATAAGACAGAAAGAGAAATGAAAGATGGCGCACGGCCCGTGCCCCATTTTAAGGATTCAGTTCAAGTATTCATCATGGAGTTGATCAGAGAAACTAGAATTCTCATCCAGACCACAGCTAATTTTCACCTTGCTACGTAGCTTGTATGAAAAATTCTGCCATTGTTGAGACTCAAAGTCTAGGATCTTCTGGACACAGCAACTTCAGACATCAATTGATGATGGGAGCCACCCACATTGGTCCAGAGAAGGATATCCACAGGAACTCAACCAAGGGGAAATGTAATTTTCTTCAATATTTATTTCAATATTTAATAAACACTGCCAAGAAGAACTCTTCCAATGTTATGAATCCCAGGATTTATTGAAGAATCAATAGACATGGTCATTCACTGAAGGGCAAGTTGCCCAGGGGAGAGATTTTGATGGCAGAAGCATGCAGAATGAAGGGACAGATTTCAATGAGAGTTGAAAAACCAGAGTATGAGCCCTGTTTTCTTTTACTCACCAGGAAGTAATGCACCAATTTTCTGTCTTATTGAAGCAAGAAATCCACTGTCACTGAAAGACGCAAGGCTTTCCTGCAATGTAATAAACAAAACTATTTAATCAATTCGCAAAAAAGGTAATAATTTTTAGTAAAATAAGTTTTTTGCAAAAATTAGCAAACTTAAGTAGGATAAATGGCAGGATCATGATACACCTTCTAATTCATTTGTACTGAGTTATATCATTACATCGCTGAGTCCAATGGGTAAGACTGTACAAAACATGAAACTCACAACATAAAACAATACAATCCTTGTATTCCCAAAATGAGCATGTTAAATCAAGACAATGTCTCAACAAGCTACACATACTCTATTGGCTATACGGCATTTGCTGCTGTGAAAATGTAGGGATACAATTGCTTGGGCAAAGCAATGAACAAAGGCAAGAAGTCCTTAAAAACAGTAACCCACTAAGATGGTTTTGGATAAGCCAGAATTTCACTTTAATAAAGCAGGTGGCTGTATGTACCTTGTTTGTTCTGAAATCATCATCTTCTTTCACAACTGTCTCAAACAACACTGCTTCTTGCTGCCCATGCTCCTCCTGTGGAGCGAAGTAAACAAAAGTACAAATAGTACACAATACTTGCAATTTTATTATATAATGCCTTAAATCATTATTCTCATTAAATCTTTTCATCCCAAATTTAAAAAAAGTCTATACACAAAATTATTTTTTAAAAACTTTAGGGTTTATTTAATGTTTACATCACTAGTGACACACAATGAAATATGTTGAGTTATTTCCATCCAGATTTTTTTAATTACATAAGAACATGTTATGTACATATTGTCAGTAAAGTCCCAGACTGAAGTCTGAATACAAGAATTTCTATATACTGTCAATGTTTCATTAAAAAATTGTTAAATGCAACCTACACAGCATAAAAATTCCATGCAAGTACACAGAAATACTCTAATACAAAATCTCTCCTCATATTTTATGAACAAAAATACATTGCACATATGGCTCAATGAATATAGTGCATCCCGGATAAGGTATTTAATATCTTGAATAAATTAAAGAAAATAGAACATAAATAAATATTTAAATCAATTTTGCCAAATAAAGGAATGTAAACGAAAATTCTAGGCCTTTGGGGGGGAGGGGGGGGGGGGCATTTGAGGGTTACTATCTTTTACTCCTAAAACCAACCAACTCAAACAACTTACCAACTAAAATAAAATCCTTTCTGGGACCTACTCTGATCTTGTAAGTTAATCAATTTATCTTAGAAATAGTTGTAAACTAAATTTGAAATCACTAATAAAAATGAATTTACAGAAATTAAATGAATTACCTAAAAAAATTACAGAGATAGTACCTCTTCCATTAAAACATATATTCAATGTTGAAAAGATGCATCCAAATTCCCCAACCTTATTTCAGCACGCTACTTGATACTTCAGTGCTGCAAACCCACCAATGACACAAAAATACCTCACGTTCTTAAACTTTGGAGATTATATAGCTTCAAAGTGAAACTATTATTTTGGTAAATCATATCTCACAAAATAGTCCCTTTATGATGTATCTTTCAGGAATTAACCATAAACAACTAGCACAGCCATGAACAGAAAAACTACACGAGACAATGATTTTTATGTAGGCTGTTTTTTTGAAAAAATAACCACGACAAATTTGTTTGCACCTTCTTTTCGTGACTTGCTATATCCTTCCAACTTTCTTCTTCCTCCTCCCACACTGCTTCAGTCTTCACAAACACAGTGGCTGGATATCCAAAACTCCCCTGCGGAATGAAACAATGTTATTACAAAACCAAAAGCATTTAATTTACTTTTATGAACACCAACCTTAAAGCTTGCTTTTTATTGTCTGTTAATTACAACTGAAATAACAATGTTAAACTGACACTAAAATTATTTATTTTATATTATTATTTGTTTTATATTCATTAATAATTTGGCAAATCACTCTGAAAAATCAACAATTTGAATATATTCAATAAAACTTGACCAACGCAGAACCTCATGGGACCACTATTTTTTTCAGTATTTGACAAGATTCCTCATTAGCACACTAATATTTTTCAATTTGTGTTTGGCAGGACCACGATTTATGTTCACATTCTACATTGAGCTAGTTTTACTGTAGTTACCCAATCATTATTACCTCCTTTTCATCCTCAGTTGCTTCCTTCCCTTGAAATGCCTCTCCATTCCAACTTCCTTCTTCTTCATCTTGAATATCTTCTTCTATCTTACCCATTTCTTCAATTTTCACAATCACATTGGTTGGATATTCCAACACCTCCTGTGCAAACAAACAAAAGTATTCTCAAAGCAGTATTGTTTAATTTATTATTTCAAATGCTTAGCTCAAAATTTTGATTTTATGTATTATTTATCATTGGTTAAGCACAAGTGAAACAATATAACTGAAACAAAAATTATTTATTTTATATTTTTCTTCACATCATTAAGATGTTGGTAAATAATTCTGAATAATCATCAATTTGCTTATATAGTTACCCTACCAGTCTTACCTCCTTTTCATCTTCACTTGCTTCATTCCCTTGAAATCTCCCTTCATTCAATCTTTCTTGTTCATCCTCAAAATCTTCTTCTATCTCACATACATTTTCAGTCTTCACAAACACAGAGGTTGGATATTCCAACTCCTTCTGCACAAGGAAACAAAATTATTTTAAAGCAATATACCTTAACTCTGCCAAACTGGCCCAAAATTCTGGAAACCAGGGTCTGCCTGCCACAAGCTAGGCTACAGAGGGGAGTGATAGAGGAGTAACACCTCTTTAAAAACACTTGGTCCAGCTGGCCCACCTGGTAGTACCTTGTGGGGGCTCCTTGCCAGGACAATGGTGAACACCACAATGCAGCTATAGTGAACGAGGAGATCTCTGAAACAACATAACTGGCTGAAGAGGCACCTTTCCCATTTGAGGACAACAAATGAGGATGCATGTCTAGAGGCATGAAGATGGCAGCCCCATCACTAGACATACCCATCAATAGGCTCGTAACCTGTTATGGGGAATTTAAAGTTACTGACACTCTTCAACAAGCCAAGCCGGATAAACACAATGTTGAAGACCATAGCAAGAAAAAGGACAAACGACTGAGAGTACATGAAAACTTAAGAAGTGAGTATGGAATGTCAGAGGAATAAAAAATAAAGAAAAGATACTTGAAAATTAACTTAATTTAAAACAAATTAATATAACCTTAATATCAGAAACAAAAATGAAGAGCAAAAGAACAAAAGATCTAGAATATTATGTTATAATTTACAGTGATGAACCACAAAATGAAAGAGCCAGTTGTGGAATAGCTATTTTAATTGATAAATAGTGGAAAACCAAAATACAGTTATATCTACATAAGTGACCAGATATATTTATAACAGGATTTAAAATATAATGAGGCTATTTAACCGTAATTCCACTACTTTTAATTGAAGTAATCAAATCCTTATACCACAAAACTATAAATGAATTGAATTTAAATATAAAATTATCCAAGAAATTTAAAATTAATCGAGGTGTTACACAAAGTTGTAGCCTATCACCAAGTTTATTTAATATATATGTAGATGACATTCTGAGAGAATGTAAACAGTGTATTACAGATGGCATTGAGGTAAACTCTGAAACCACTCTAAATACTTCATTATTTACAGATGATCAGATAATTATCCAAGAAAGTGAGCATCCGTTACAGAGGGCTCTCTATAAACTAAATAACATGTAACCGAAATAACTTGAGAATCTCAACTCAGAAAACCAAAGTAATGGGTTTAAAGATAAACACCCTATATGAAGCAAGATGATAATAAAATTATAGAACAAGTTAGCCATTTTGTGATATTACTTTTGAATTCAATAAAGATATTCTAATAAAAAGTCAAAGATTTGTTGTATGGGTGTGTGTATATGTATATATACACCTAAACAACTTTGTCACTGGAAACCAACAAAATTACTCTTATTTCCTCTTACTACATACTTTCATGGCACTGGTGATTCTCTTCCTTGGGCAATTCCACATTTGCATCAAGGCCTGCATGTCCCCCAACCTGAATGATTTACATTACATAACCTTCAGTTTGATATCAAAAAATTACTGTTGTATTTTCTCACTCTCTAAATATATGTAAGTATTTTTCCGCCAACTCCATAGTATCCACATCGAGAGTTGCCAAGCTTAAGTAAGGTGGCCATCCTTAATCAATAATGGAACCATTTAAATATTGCTGGAGCTGACCTAATATTATGTCAGATTAACATGACATCCAACATCATTGTTTGAAAACTACCTCTTTCTTCTTTTACACTTTGTGTTCTTCAATTATTGTACTTACAGCAATACCAGAAAAAACAATTGACTCACATCAGGATTTGAAGAATATTCCGCTAGGTTGTCATCAGGTTCTTCCTTAATCTGAAGACCAAAAAGAAAAAAAGACTAACAATTTCATTACACACACATAATTTTATCTGAATCCTCCCTAACAAGACTTACTCATAATGTCGAAAAAAAATTCACAAAAATAGTGTTCCTCATAATTTCATACATTATAAAAAATAATTTGATTAATACGTGGTCTGAATTCCCAGGGTTTTTAATAGTATCACGACAGTATTATTTCTTAAATTGTAGCTTAAGAAACGAAGCTAAAAAAATTATAACTGCTAATAGTAGCTAGAAAAATTGATTATAAAACCCTACACAAAAGGATCATAAAGAATACTGCTAGTTGACTGTGTTACTGGTTAAAAATAAACAATCCGGTCATTCATTTACAAATTTAATTCGATTGTCAAATGGAAATATAATGTGGCACATTAGATAACAAACTCCTTTTTTAAGGAACGTACTCTCTCTACGGCTCATAATTCCAAAACGTTACTGCAAATGATTTTTTGAAACTAGAATTCGCAGAGGCTATTTTTAAAGTTATACCTTCGAGACATTCGAATATGCGTTCATATTCAGTTGCGTTCATCCACGATGTCTATGTGGACTTCGTGCATTTGTACAATATCCATGTGTTCTGTGTTGCGGTTGTATGTGCGTGTTGACCAGCTGGGAGGGTGGGGGGTTGACATGTGTATTGTTGCGCAGCCTATCGAGCTTCAGCCAATGTGCTTCTTGCACTACTTTGCGTCACACCATTAGCGGGAATTTTGAATACAGTCGGGTACCAAAATTATTGCCTTGCCATTGAATCATTGGGCGGGTCCAAAGCACGGCCATCCTTCACTGAAGGCCGTGCGAAGTAGGGAGCATGGTTGTATTGTGTTCGCCCTTTCACCCCCTATCATCATCATATCGTGCCTTCTTCGCCGCCCCCCCCCCCCCGTTTGCGTTGAACTGTTTCGACGTCGATATCACAATCTCATACGAAGCCCGCGACAGCAATGAAAGAAATGGGAGTTGGAGAGAGAAAAGTTCTTATCGGCGGAAAAAATGAAGAGAATTGAAGAAAGGATCGCGATTTCAGAACGGTAAAAAATATGAACAGCGTTTTAGAGGGTAAAACAGTGTTGAAAATTGCACAGTTAAAGAAATTGCAGCTTTTAAGTAATGTCCCCTAAACTCACACGAAGTTGAGAGAACTTTTTCTATAAGAACATTATTCCAAATAACAGAAAAAGATTGACTCCAGAAAATTTAGAAAAATATATAATCTCTTGCAATAGAAATTAAATTCAGTGAGTATCATTCAACATGTAAATCAAACTATTTTCTGTAGGATAAAACATGCATTTTTTTAATTTTATTCGCATGTTTTCCTATTTGTTAAAGCATATTTTCAGGATCTTTAGTGCATACGAATTCGCACCCCACTATCAGAACCAGGGGGGAGGGGGCATGGGGGCCATCCCCCCCCCCCCAAGGCCTAGTTTTCATTTACCTTCTTTTATACAGAAAAATTGATTTAATATTTATTTATATTCGAATTACGTAATTATTTAAACCATATTGTATAGTATCGTATCTACAGTACATAAAGACAGTATCTTCGACTTTGGACCTTTGTAGTCCAACAAGAGCGCATAATTTCTCGCGTAATTGGGAACGGCAACGCTATATTATAATACAACCAGAACCCGAGAGTTTTCG
Source organism: Gryllus longicercus (assembly GCA_038098605.1). Taxonomy (NCBI): domain Eukaryota; kingdom Metazoa; phylum Arthropoda; class Insecta; order Orthoptera; family Gryllidae; genus Gryllus; species Gryllus longicercus. The sequence goes on from JAZDUA010000400.1 coordinate 1,213,914, forward strand.
AACTAGCAATTTTTCTTCTTCTCAGCGCCGTCAGTTTCTTCAAGCTAGCACGCCATTTACCGCACCCCTACACCACCAGCCTCTCAGCTGAATTCAACTTTCCAGACACTTTTAAATAAAATAGCAGTTTTCAAAAAATCAGAAATATTAATTTACATTAATTTAAAATCTATGGAGTTTTCTTTGAATGTACAAGTCATGAGCCAAGGCCCAATAAAATTGTTAAAAAATATTTTTTTCCTTGAGTTTATTTATTTATTTTTTAAATAATTATTCGATCTTCCGTGCGATCGGCATCAGCTCGACCATGCAACGCTGGCAGAGTTACAGTGCCCACCAAGGCCGTTGGCGAACGTCTCCAACGCCTTCAGGACGCATCAGGAGGCGGCAGCACATGCGGGCGACGTCCCCCCCCCCCCCCTGATCGACGGAGCGTGCAAAGGCGTTGGATTTCGATTCAACGGCCTACTGCTACGGAGCGAGCGTCCGTGATTGAAACATTCTCCGTTGCGGGTTTTAGTGTTTGGCGATTGTCATACTCAAAAAAATAGTGTTATTCGGATGATAGTGAAAAAGTAGTACAAAAGTTTTTAAATAATTGCTTTCCTTAACTTTCATTTGGAAAAAAAAAAGAAGTAATTGATAATAGGCGACCATGTCTTTACCTAAAAATATTTCAAAATTTAATTTTTAAAACAACCACCAAAGTCGAGCATGTGTTTTTTTTTAAATATTTTGAAATGTGTATTTTTACAATCTTTGTTGCCAGTTAGCAACTATATTTCCATTATTTTTCCAAGATTATAATTTAAAATATTTTTTTTTATATAATGCAGTTTTACTTTAAATATGTTTGTGAAAAAAGTAGTGGAGGTCTTAACATTTTCTTTCACTATCAGCGTCCTAGACTAAGAGCAATGAGACGCTTCTGTTTAAGATCCAGTCTTAAAGAACAGGAAAGAAGGAAGGAGGAGGTTTAGGGAAACCAGTGGTGCTGCAGATTGGCACATATTTTCTTACACTACTTAGTTTTCTAATCTCTTGAGTAGTATAGCCTAGCTTTGTGGTATTACCTCACCCTCTTCCCAGCAGCAACCTATCAGTGCCTAAAATACATTTCTTCATAGCTTCTCCCATCACCTAATACTATTAAAGTAGTATGGCTTTAAGATAGTTTATAGCATAGATATTTAGGTCTAGTAAAGCACGGTCCTCTGGTGGCATAGTGGCGATGATCCTGCTCGCTGGATGGTGAGATCCGGCGCCGACCTACCGTCGACTAGCAGGGTTTTCTCCGACCAGTTATCTCCCAAGAGAAGGACACCGCCCCAGTCGGGACATGCTCTAAGCTCCCAACGTGTGGGGTAGTATAGTGCATGTTAGTGTGTGTAAGTAAGGGGTGAGGAAAGGTCAAGGAAGAGGAAGGAAAGATCACGAGCGGTCTGTGGTCTGTTTGTTACGGTACTGCTCAGTCATTCGCTCGGTGTTGATTGGAGAAACCATGGAAAACTACCAATCAGTGCAGCCGGCTGCTGGACTTGCAAAACGAGTCTTGAACCTAGGACCTTCCGGACGAAGACAACTGCCGCGATGTCACAAGCCACCTCTCCTGTTCAAAAGTTTCAGCATTTTTTTTTAAATACCTTCTAGGTCATACACAACAGGTAGAAGGTTATCTTCAATTTGATAGATTGAAATATTTTAACTATCCCCATCAGGTTTACCATAATTTTCACAAATCTGCCGTTTCCAAGTGACAAAAACATTTTGATGAAAATACTGAAAAACAAACAAGCTGAGCACTTAAAAAATCAGTTCATTTTTTAATATTAAAATGACAGCTAGAGCAAAACTTCACCACAAAATGGCTTTCCAAAACATAGCTTGTACACTGCATCAGAAAAAATAAACTCTTGTATAACACTGCAATAAATTAAGTATTTCAACAAAAACAGATTTCACAAATACTATAACGTAGTAGGGCCCATATGTGCAGTACAAGTGCTCTTTACAATATCAAAAAAAGTGCTGTTCCATAATGCAAGAGACAAATATTCAATGGCATGGTAGGCTCTTCCTTGGAGACTTACTGTTACACATTGTAAGCACTGAGTATTAGATTAGACAGAATAACACAATAATATATATGCTTTTTCAATCAACATCAAAACCTTCCATTGTTTATAGATTCTCCCAAGTCCCTGGGTATCTAAAGAAAATATACTTCTCTCACATGGCTGGAGGTTGCTTATTTTCTTTGAATTTTTTTCCAGCATTGGAAATTAGTACATAATATAGATAAGAGGCACAGATGGTGTAGAAATTGTGTCCAATCGCCCAAATTTAACACAGTTATTCCATTACCTTACAATGTAAAAAGATACATTATTCCACAACAATGGGCAGTTCAAGTAATTAAATCTTACAATGATAAGAAATTATGACAATAGTAAGCTGTGAAGGGATAGTTCATGAATATCATGTGTGGTTGAAGTTGGAAGCAGTTTTCTCATAACCAAGTGTGTCACCAGAAGAAGAGGAAGAAATTAAAAATATTCAGTAGGAAGACAAAGTCATGTTTGAAAATAATAATAATATATTTAAAAGTAGGAAATTTTAGAATTCTAAAGAGAGTCATCCATTATGAGAAAAGGATGTAAATAATAGCCTTTGTTGATGAAGTGTCAATCTGTACGTTTTTTGAATGTGACACTAAAAAGCATGAAGTGTTGGTGGAGCTTGAAAGAAATAATATAGATACAAGTTGTCCTACTGACAAAACAACAGGGAAGTGAAATAAAGTAGTAGGGGAAGTGTATATTAATGTGTAGTGGAGTTGTTAAATGTACTAAAGCTAAAGTGAGATCAGCAATAATTCCAAACATGTTAACGAAACAGTGAATCAGTTTTAGATCCGAAAGAATGGTTTCCAATAATTTGCACTCTATTATAAGTTGCCTACACACCAGAAAAGAATAAACCACTCCATTAAGAAAAATAAAGATATGTTGTTCATCATGAATTTTTCTGACACATAGGCTTACAGGATATGTAATTGTGTGAACTTTCAAAAGATTCCCAAAACAGTCCGCATGGCAAACTTCTTGTGTGCCTCAAATCAAGTATCCACGGTATTTGGAAACCAGAAAAGTGAGAAGTTGAATGAATCATCAATCATCACAAATGAGTGTACTGCGCAAAGGAAAATAGTAATATTATGGAAGAATGGGCTGATGATCTTCCTGGGTTATCAGTGACATGTAGGGATACATTTTAAGGCACAATGACAGGTGATGTGTATCTTAACATGTCCCAGGAGGCTACTGTGCATGCTATTTACCAACTCTGATGAGAAAGTGTTGAGTATCCACTCAGATCTCCCGAATTAATGCCACAAGACCTCTTTCAAAGGGAACTATGAGAAAAACTGTCACTCACATTTCATGCCAGAAAGCATAAAAGAAAATCAATTGAACAAATTACTAACGAATCCAAAACAAATTTCTGGATGAGCAAATGCCCAAGTTAGCATTAGGCTACCCATAGATCGTCCCATTGCACACGCACTGTGTCAACCTTTTTGTATGTGTCACTTGCATTTCAATGGTCATCCAGAGAGCAGATATCTCACATGAACTCTGTTGCCTGTAAATCAACTCCTATGTAAATCATAATCCTATGGAAGACAGAATGATAGTTCCAAGAGATACACGACCTATGAGAAGAAGAGATCCTGGAAAACCAAGGGAAAGGTGAAAAGAAATTTCTGAGTTCCTGGAATGGATCAATGAACTAAGAAGTAGAAGTTAAGAAAACAAACAAACAAAAGGGATATTCCAGCAAGCAGTTAGAGTCAGCATGTAATAATTCCACCATTCCACAAGTTTAGCTTCCCACTACTATGCATGATTGGATCATAGTTTACTAGGATGGTATGAAATACCATCTCAGATAGTGTTATATCAAAAATATTGATCACAAAAGCATTTCAAGAATTCCTAAGGTTTTTCACTTCAAGAGTCTGTATATGTTGACCATCCGTATACAAATTCATTAGATATACTATCAGTCTGGTGCCTTCTCAATCAGTTCCATTCATAAACCCCATCTTCCAAACGGTCAATTTCCTATGATTTCTTCCCAGTGTGAGTCCTCGTGTGACGATATAAACTAGAAAAATGAGTGAACCTTTTTTCACAGATATCACATTGGTAAGGTTTATCACCTGTGTGAATACGTAAATGTGCATTTAAGCATCCTCTTTGCCTGAAGCTCTTATTGCAGACATCACATTGAAAAGGTTTGTCACCTGTGTGAATTCGCAGGTGTTCTATTAAAGCTCCTCTTTGTGCAAATGTTTTATTGCAGACATCGCACTGAAAAGGTTTCTCCCCAGTGTGTGTTCGCATATGTTGAAATAAATTAGTTTCTTGCCTGAAATTCTTTTTGCAGACTTGACATGGAAAGGGTTTGTCGCCAGTGTGGATTCGCATATGTGCTCTTAAATTTTCTTTTTGTGTGAAGGTCTTATAGCAGATATCACATTGAATTGCTTTTTCACCAGTGTGTCTGTGCATATGTCTAAAAAAATAATCTTCACGTCTGAAAATCTTCTTGCATATGTCACAGATGTAAGGTTTGCCATCTGTGTGGCTTCTAAGGTGTCGCACAGCAACCCCTTGAGTTGGAAATTTCTTGTTGCATACAGGACACTGGAACAGTTTTGCCTCAATATGGGTGTTTGCATGTGCTGCAACCGCTTCCTCTGTGGCAAAACGTTCGCCACACGCACAAACCAAATCTGCATTAGGATCTCCTGCTGTCAGTGACTCGGAAGTGCCTGGACCTGTTGAAAGACAGAAAAGTATAAATATCAAACATTTTCATTACTATTATTTAAATTCCACTAATTAAGAGGTCATGCAAGATAAGAAGAGTTCACATTTATTCACTGTAACTTACCTCCCAATGTACACAAAACACATCTGGAAGAACGGGTCTTATTAAACAGTGAAACTAGAAATATCTACCTCCACTAATAGTCATTTCCCTGCATAACTTATTAACTTTAGTTAAATGAAGTTATTAGATAAATGTAAATATTAATTTTTTTTGTCTTATTGCCCGATGGTAAGTGGTGCTTACTGTAAAATAATTTCTAATATAAATTTTTAATTTGCAGATTTTAAACCATTATACAACAAGAACCAGAGAAAGAGTGGAAATTACTGTAAATTCAGAATCTGTCTCATTAAAATTATTGTCAGGTTCAATGTCAATGCTTTAAGGGAGCAAAAGGTACTAACTAAACAAAATTTGGCAGACTTTTCCTGAAAAAGGTTGGGAAGAATGATCAGCAGGACAGACTGCCAGAAGCGGGAGCTCTACCACGAAGATACTGGGCTTTATTGAGTTGAATGTGAATGTAATGGATAGAGAGGTAAAGGCAAAGATTATGCATGATGCTTGAGTTGGGAACGAAACACAGAAAAAAAGGTAGAACTCTGAAGAAACCTACAGCAAAACATTTTTTCCAAAACAAAGTTTTAACTTAACGTTTCAGTACGATTCAACTATTCAACATCGCCCACCAACAACATGTTGATCAATGGATTGGGCTTATGAACTGCTAAGCTCATTAGTTTCAAAAGTGTAGTGCTTTTTTTTTATCGCAGGAGGTGACAGTGATCTTCCCTTCTAGATGGCAAGCTCTGGCACCGACCTACATGCATGCGAGGATTTCCCCCAACCAGCTACCTCCCACCACAGGGGCACTGCCCCAGCAAGGTCTAGCTCTCAACTCCTCACTGGATTCCCAACATACGTGGTAGTGTAGTGCGTCTAAGTGTGCGTAAGTAATGGGTAGGGACAATACAAGGACTAGACAGGAAAGATGGCACGTGTTTCAGTTTCATTTTTATGATACTGCTTTGGCATTTGCCTAATGTTGATCGGAGAAACCTTGGGAAACAACTGATCAGAGCAGCTACACACTATAATTGTTATGTAGAGAGTGGCTGCTTTCAACCTAGGTATGTAGGTTGTTTCAAAAATTCTGCCAACATTGGAACTTGAACTACAGGATCTCCCAGTCATAGAGACTACAGAGATATCAACTGAATTATTTATTTCAGAAACCCATCAAACACCAAAATCTAAAACATTCGTTAGCAGCGGATTATTGCCCCAAAAGGATAAACACATCATACAACGCATCTTTATATGAAAAATATTCATTTATCAACTGCTTTAATAAATAAAAATATTTTGAAATCCCAAAATTTGGGATACTTTTTGTCAGTTTTCTTGAAATGAGGAATTGGGCATATCACAGGGTTTCTGAAATAAATGATTCAATTGATCCCATGATCCACTCATGGTCAGTGCAGTGGATAGCCGAGGTAACTCACTCATAGTAGAATGTTATTTATTTTTCAATATTTTTCATTATTTAATAAACACTGCCAAGAAACCCTCTCCCAAAGTCATGAATCCCAGGATTTGTTAAAGACTCCATAGACATTTTCATTCACACAAGGGCAAGGTGTCCAGGTGGGAGATTTCAATGGCAGCAGCACTAACAGTGAAGGGACCAGATTATGTGACTTGTTTTCTTCAAGAATCCTGCCCCGTTGGCACTTGAACCCTAGAACTTTCTGGTCACATCAACTGCGGACATCAATTGATGCCTTGAGCCACACACACCAGTGAAGTGAAGAATATCCACAGGAATTCAACCATGCGGAAATGTAATGTTCTTCAACATTTATTTCATTATTTAATAAAAAATGTGAAGAACTCTTCCAATGTTATAAATCCCAGGATTTTTTCAAAAATCTGTGTAACGTGTGACGTGTAACAAGAGCAAGTAGCCCAGGGGAGAGGTTTCGATGGCAGAGGCGCACAGAATGAAGGGACAGAGTTAAAGCAGAGTTGAATGACCCGAGTAGCCCTGTTTTCTTTTACTCACCAGGGAGTAATGCACCAATTTTCTGTCTTATTGAAGCAAGAAATCCACTCTCACTGAAAGACGCAAGGCCTTCCTGCAATGTAACAAACACAAGTAATTAATATCTTAACAACAAAGGTAATAATTATGAGTACAATAAAGCTTTAGCAGAAACCAGCAGATTTAAGCAGGATAAATCGAATAAGACCTTCCAGATAAATTTTAACATTTAATTGGACTGTGAGTGCTACCCTTACTTCTGAGAGTGAAATTTGATTATTAACTAATATTTGGTTACTTCCTGATACAAAACAAATTTAAAAATATTCAAATTCAAAACTTCACTGAAGCAAGTCGTTCAATGTGGGAAACACACAACAGTCTTGTCTTCTCCTAGAATAGATAAACAAATTCATTTTATTTTTTGACTTATTTATCAATAATACAAAGTCCAGTACGTAAGCCAAATTAAAGGACTGTACATTCTGCAATCCAGGAATACAAATATTTCATAAGACATTTTCCTGAGAAATCTTTCATTATTGTACAGCAATTTTGTGACAATTTCTCTTTGTCTATAATATTCATAAGTTTGAACTTAAAGAGAGTAAAAGCAATGAGGATATGTCCCAGTTTCGAAACACAAAAAATCTACCTTTTCAAATACAAATGAAAAAATACGAATTTTTTTTTGTATTGTTGAACATGGGTTGCAAATTACAATAGCCGTATATTCCGAGCAATCCTACGATACCCCCCTCCCCCCTACCTTAGGCTGTTGGAACCTAATCTTGACAGTCGACCATCAGAACTACGACGCATCTGATGTTCAGAAATAAGTCAAAAGACCCTGTGAGACTACAACAGTTATTGAAGCCTTGGAAATGCACACAAAGTGCCGGTGACTTAAAGGCTGCAATGAAATTGGAAAATTATAAAACACACTTTCTAAGGGAATCTATGCATCTGAGGTAAAACAATTATTTATTGCTAGTATTACGAGAAATATGGTAAACAGAATAGGAACTAATCATTGCTAATGTCATGTAATTTTTGAACAGAGAAGCTCTGTTTTTAGTAACTGATAATGTAAAAGTGGATTTTTCTGGTTCCTTAATGTAGTAAATTACCTTCTTGAATACATAAGAGTAATGAGAATCCACATTCTGTGTTTTTACTTCAATCACACAGAATTTTCTCCAAAAATTAATATTCTCTCTTCAAGTCAGACTCAAAGCCCAGGGCATTTTCAATTATTACTTTTTGGAGATATTTTACGAGAAGCTCCAATGACATTTTTAAAATTTCTGAAAAGGTAAGGACACTTAAACGAAGAGGGTAGGATTTACTTACCTTCTTTGCACTGAAATCATCTTTTTTCATAACTAGCTCAAGCGACCTTGCATTTTGCAGCTGATTCTCCTCCTGAGGAGTGAATTAAACAGAAGTACAAATGTTATGTGATACTTGCACTTTATCATAAAATTAAACAATACTTTTTACACCTTTTCACCTCAAAATTTTACATAAAAAATCATAAAAACCTTTTAGGGTTAATTTAAAGCATTACTTACATAACAAGTTACTCAATCTGATGGCACACTGCAAGAAAGAACAGAAGTGTGTGACCTACACATCAATACATATCTAAAATTATTAAGTTTATCCAAAAATTTAGACTCCCTATTCTATAAAAAATACAGGTGAATTATATTTATTTCTATACTCTACAACTCATAAATCAGTTCTCCACAGAGTCACTGTTTCTGTCCAAACACTTCTGGTACTTTAGCAGCAGTGTTTGCTACTTTTGTTATTACAGGTTAAGACATATAGCTGTACACAGTGGTTCCACTTCCACCACTTCCACCTCTTCCACCACTCCACCATCTCCACTTCCACCTCTTCATTAGTCACAAGCCTCTTGCTTCCAAGGTGCAACTTGAGTTGTGGAAAGAAATGGAAGTTTTGAAGCAAGATCCAGAGAATATGGGGGATGGGGAAAAATTGAAGTCCCATTTGAAGTTCTGCAGTAAATCCAGGGACCTTTGATCTGCTTCGGGTGTGCATTGTTATGAAAGAGCAACACTTTCCAAGACGGAAGACCAGAAAGATTTCTTTGATTGCCCCCTTTAAGTCGTAAGGACTGCCCAGTACCTCTCAGCTGTCACCAATGTGCATCAGTGCAGTCAACCAGTGAACACTCGTACAGTCCCCAAACAGTAGCCATCATTTTGCCTGTGGAGACTGACATCTTGGCCTTTTAAGGTGCACGTTCACCAGGTTTCTTTTATATCATACTTCATATTTGTTTCTGGAGTTGAATGATGCACCCAACTTTTCCCTCCAGTGACAACGCAGTCAAACAGTTCATGGCCCTCTCATTGATGCATCTGCACGAAAGCTCAGGCTGCTTCAATCTGTTGTTGCTTGTGAACATCAGTAAGCAAAAGTTGGAAGCAACTAGCACAGACTTTTCACCCATGCAATATATATGGATAGGTAATTTTCATGTCTTGTCCTTCATACATTTTGCCCCCACCACTTCGTAATGTCAATTTACTTTCAATGGCACGTTTCCTTGCTTCGCTTGCCCAGATCCAAGTCACAGCGAAGCTCGGGCCTTTGGCCCTCACGGTCACTATAAATATCCTTGAGTCTATCCACCACCTAATTATCAATTCACTTTTATAAGAAAGCACTTTTCAAGAAAGCCTCCAGAATTCAAATCGCGCAGTTGCTGCCAGAGCGGCGCGGTGCAAAGTGCCGGTTTCAATGTCTTCTGTAAGTTGTACCGTATACTAGACTTCAGGCAAATAGGGAAACAATTATTGGATGACCTACATAATTATGACCTATTAATTCACTGAAGGTGGTGTCAGGATTTTGATTTACTACTGCAGGAAGTTACAGAAGGAAACATTGGAAGAAATCTGTTGATCGACTAAAGTGCAGTTCTTTTTTGTAACTTACTACTTACTACTAATTTAACCTTGTATGTTAATCATTGTATTTTACAAATAGTTGTAAGCAAAATTTAAAATCACTAATGTGAACAAATTCACAGAAATAAGATTAATGACGTTAAAAATTACAGAGATAGTACCGTTCCCATTAAAACAGATATTTACTGCTGAACAGCTGCATCATTCATCAAGATTCCATTGCGTTATTTCAGCACTCAACTTGATACTTCAGTGCCGCCAACCCACTAATATGACATGAACATACCACACATGGATATTACTGTGAAAGAACATTCAACTTTGGATACTAAAGAGCACCAAAGTGAAACTATTATTTTCATATATCATTCTTCACAAAATATTACTTTGAGATGCATCAGTGTGCAATTAACCATATACAAGTATCACAGCCATGACCGGAATAACTAAATAAGACAATAATTTTCATTTTGGCTGTTTTTTTTTGATGCAATAACTACATCCCATTTATACACACCTCCTTTTCATCCTGACTTGCTATGTCATTCCAACTTTCTTCTCCATCCTGAAAATCTTCTTCTATCTTACACACTTCTTCTGTCTTTACAAACACAGTAGCTGGATATTCCAACTCCTCCTGCACAAGATAACAAAATTATTTTAAAACAATATCCCTTACTTCACTTTTTCTATCTTATTGTTCAATAACAACTTCAGGCTAGAAACAAGCTCTATTTCCTCTCTCATTTGGCAATATTGGGTTAATCTTTAATAGCTTTGGTTGGCACTGTGCTCTAATGGAAACTGTTTTTAGTACCTCTATGGATTGTTTAGGATATAGTAAATAAAGGTAATCCTAAACCATTTTTTGTCTCTGGAAATGACAAACCTCCAACATATTTTTGTGACAAAGGTGTCTCTCTTCTTTGTGCAATTTCAAGTTTGCACCAAGGCCAGTATGTCCTCAAACATCCATGATTTACATAACATAACCTTCACTTTGACATCAAAATATTATGGATGAATTTTCTCGCCTCAAAATATTTGCATGCATTTTCCCCCCAACTCCATAGTATCTAATTAGAGTGTGGCAAAGATTAAATAATGTAACACCCCTTAACCAATAATGGACTGTTTAAATATTGCTGGAGCTGACCTAATATTATGTCAGATTAACATGACATCCAATATCCTTGTTTGAAACCTATCTCTTTCTTCTTTTACACTTCATCTTCAATTATTATATTTATAGGAATAGGGGAAAATACAATTTGACTCACATCAGGATTTGAAGAATATCCTGCTAGGTTGTCATCGAGTTCTTCCTTAATCTGAAGAAAAATTAAAAAAAGACTAACAATTTTATTACAAACACATAATTTAATCTGAAACATCACTAACAAGAATTACACATAACGTCAAAAAAGAATTCACAAATACAGTGTTCTTCATAATTCCATACACAATAAAAAAATATTTGATTAATACATGGTCTGAATTTCCAGAGTTTAATTGCATTACGACAGTATTATTTCTCAAGTTATAGTTCAAGAAAGGAAGCTAAAAATATTAGAGCTGATGCTAGAAAAATCAATTGTAAAGCCCTTTACAATAGAACCATCAAAAACGGTAGACTGCATCACTTGTTAAAAATTAACAATTCATTTATAAATTTTTTCGATTGTCAATCGGGAAAATAATGTGGCCCATTAGCCAACTAACTCCTTTAAAAGAAACATGTTCTTTTTACGGCTTGCAATTCCAAAATGTTACTGGAAATAACTGGTTTGCCAGTAGAATTCGCGGAGGCTATTCATTGGGTTATACCTTGGAGATATTTGAATACGCGTTCATAATCAGTTGCGTTTGTAAACGATGTCTATGTTTAATGTGTTCTGTCGTTCTTCTTGGTTCTTCTGTCAACGCCATACACCAGCCAGGGCAGCCAGTGGGCGGTCACGGCCAGGTCACGGCGGTGACAATCACCTAAATTGTCGCGCTACCGAGAGGTCCAAGTAGTTTCCAGGGCGTTCTCGAGATGGCTGCACCAGCGCAGATTTGTGTCATGTGATATCGACGTCACTTGGGAACTTCCAACAATGAGCGAAAATAATAGAAACATCCACCCAATCGCAGCCAATTCTCGAATTCCTTCCATTTGTTCCCAGAATGAGCCCTTGTATTAAAGCCGGCCCTGCCAGCCTGGCCAATACGAACGAAGACGGTTCTGTATTGTGATAGATTTGTCTGCTCGAATGGGGGGGGGGGCAATATAATAAATATTACTCGCGCACCTTTTCTTGAACGATGATCACAAAAACAGTTAAAGACAAAATCTTGCAGCGTGCACAGATGACAACATTCCAAACACATCTTCACTGGCGCGAAATAGAAACCATTTTACGTTGATGATGAGAACTTCTGACCATGATTTTCTCCAAAAAATTTAAATAAATGACCAAAGCAGGTAAAGTTTCATCACAGGAAATACCTGGAACTCCTGAGAAAATTAGAACGCATATTATTGAGGAAGTTGCGAAGGCATGACTGATTCTCCAGAGATTGGCATTGCTTCATAAAATCTAGTGGCCGATTTCGTAACTAATACCCCTACTTTACCCGCATTTCTTCAATCCATCGTTCACGATAAGTTGCACGAGTAATGCTAGAATTTATTTAACTATGTACTTGACGCGTGAATCAACTGTTCAAGATTTCATCCAATCGGGAGCTTGGAGGTCCCCATTGTGACGTCACTAACGTCACAGTGCGGGGCGGGGAGGGATAGTGAGGAGGAGGAACAATATATGTTGCCAAATTTCACTTTACGACGCAACTATTCATCTGATTAATGCTTTTGATACGGCTTTCGATTTTGGAAGCATATCCCTATCGCCCCATAATTCAATTTTTTTAATACTACATGAACCCGAGAAGCGTTTTTAAATTTTTATTTATTTAAAATCGCATCGACAGCTAGGTGATTAGCGACAGAAATATTGCACATTATAACAGAGACTCATACATGATTAATGGAAGGTTACAGATTTAGTACAAGACACATACATAATACAGATTGTACACAAGATGAAATTATTCAAAAAAGAAAAGAGTAGTAGCAATAAAACGTATACGAATAGGTATACAAAAAAATCTCTGGAGAAGAAAGAGTAAAACAAACATTGAAACCCTGTTAAAATAGTTTCATATACATCCACAAACATTCTGAGAAAGGCAGATTGTAAAGTAAAAAATATCCTACTACATAGAAACAAGGGTTACGAACCAGTTTTTTTTTTCTTCCCCGCGCCGTCAGTTTCTTCAAACTAGCACGCCATTTACCACATCCCTGAACCGTGGATGAATACATGTGTTAATCTATGCCTACACCATCCGCCTCTCAGATGAACTCAACCTTCCAGACGCTTTAAAAGAAAGTACGTAACAATTTTCAAAAATTTAGAAATATTCATTTACATTACTTTAATATCTAGTTTTAAATAATAGAATTCGATAGGGAAACGAGTGATGTTACAGATTGGCACAGATTTTCTTACACTACTTAGTTTTCTAATCTCTTGAGTGGTATAGCCTAGCTTTGCGGCATTGCTTCACACTCTTCCCAGCAGTGCCTAAAATACATTTCTTCACAGCTTCTCTCATTCCCTAATAATATGGTAGTTTGGCATTAAAATAGTTTATAGCATAGATAGTTAGGTTTAATAGAGTAAAAATGTTCCTATGGTGGGGTAGTGGCGATGATCGTGTCCCGCTGAATACTAGGGAGTTTTAGCGCCACGCGTAAGGTAGCGGCGTTATGCACTAACAGTCACGTGACAGACCTTGAAGTCATAACGTCTTACCTTAGGCCTAAGGTACGACCTTATACCTTCATAAATAGTGCACGCCTGTGGGAGTCTCTACGGTCACCTTACAAGCGGCAAAATGGCCGCCGAAAAACAGGAAAAGTTTTTTTCCAACTCTAATAAACTATTTCTCGTATGTAAGGCAGTTACAATTATTCCTTACGCAGTCCACAAAGCTGGCAAAAATTAACGGGATATGTAGGAGAGGTGACAGGAAAGAAATTCGCGAAAAAGAAGTTCAAATCATATCTTCGGGATAGGTTATGTCTTAAGCTCATAACGAACGCTGTTTTAAGGTACTTCCTATATTTTCAAGAAAAGCAGATTCAAAATCTAAAACTCCATGCACAATGTGTATTTGCTGGTCTGTTGACTCGTAACGTGTTTTAAATGTCTCACCACTAGCCTACACTCTTTGATATATTATGCAATTTCTCTGTTCAACGCTTGAAATGCTTCCTTTGTTATAATGCATAACGCAATGTCGCAATTGCTAAAACTCTAATGAACGTTGTTCATTACGACCTTATGAAGGCGTTAGTCACGTGATCAATAGAGTTTAAGGATATCTCCTTACGTATGGCGCTAAAACTCCCTACTAAGATCCGGCGCCGACCTACCGTTGGCAAGCGAGGTTTTTTCCACCCAGTTATCTTTCAATAGCAGGACACCGCCCCAGCCGATGTACTTCCTATAATGGATCTTCACCTGCTTAGGTCATTTCTTTAAATTTTTTGGAGAAATTCGTTCATCAGAAAATAGTTTCTATTTCGCGCCAGTAAAGATGTGTTTGGAATGTTGTCATCAGTGCACGCTGCGAGCTTTTGCCTTCAACTGGTTATTGTGCCAGGGAGGGGAAAGTAATGTCGTCGCTCAAGCGCGATTAAAATCAGTTGATGACGGTTTCATCCAAATGGAATCTTAAACGTCACCATTGTGACGTTCGTAAATACCGTGGGCCACGTGTGACGTTACTCTAGTGATGTTGAAGCTCGCAATTGGTTGAATTATCAACAGCTGATATTACCTGCCAGGGGCATAGTTACGAAAATCGTAGTATTAGCTACCGACTTGGGTGGTAGAGAAGTGCATGGGGGTATTATTATGTAAGGGGGTGAGAACAGGACAAGGAAGGCGAAGGAAGGATCACGCGCGGTCCTTTTTGTTAGGGTATTGCTTCGACATTCACTTGGTTTTGATCGAAAAAATGCTGAAAACTGCCGATCAGAATAGCCTGCCGCTAGAATTCTCTAGGCATCGTCAGAATTCAAAGTACTGTCGAAAACCCTGCCACTAGAGGCGGGATTTCGGATCTTTTATTTAGGGGTCAAATTTGGGTGCTATTAAATATTCGTTTAAAGTAATGCTTTAATTTAATTGTGCAGCAATTATACACACTGCTTTCAATTGTTTAATTATTTAAGTGATTATTGTTGTATGTTATTAATTACATTAGTTGAACACAGAGGTGATCCTCATTGTTATTTGAACGGTCCGGACTGTAAATTCACCGTTGCATTTTTCTCAGAGAATCATATATAGACAATGTTTATTATTTATTATTATCATTAATGTTTATATACAACTGTAGGATGCCTATTTTAAAATTATATTAATAAATTATTTTCATTACAATGCAGTCTCCTCTTTTTGGTAAGATCAAAAGTATTGTTTTATTTATACAGGAGGTGAAAATACAAGGGCCCAACTTACATTTTGACTTTTAAAAACAGTGAAATAAATGCTATTTTAAAACACAAATATGATCAATTCATTGTCAACACATGTTTAAACATTTTAAAAAAAATTTGTAAAACGAGAGTGAAATACTGTAAATTTCTTGTTAAAAGAGAGTGAAATACATTTATAAGGATGGCAAAGGTCCAATTTTCACAGACAACTCTGAATTTTTGAAACTTGCAAGAGATTGAATTTTTTTCAGCATCTTCCTACAACTAAAAATTGAAGATCAAGATTTTTCTTTCAAGTAAATTTTTTTTCCCACAATTAGTTCTTTCGTTGAGCTCATGCACATTTTTTTGAAAATTTTTAGTTTTCGAGCAATATTATGACCAATCTTGCAATACTAAAAAATATCAATGATTTTTCTTGAAAACAGTTCCAGATTTTTTCTTGTAACTTTTGGGATGAATAGTATTAAATGTACTCTATAAGATGACATAAATGCTATTTTGTATTCTTTTGTTTTTTCAAATTTACACTATTGTATTTTTGACTTGTCTCACATCATTTATATTTACGTTAAGAGGTGAGTTATTATTTATATAGTAGTGAGGTAGAGTATAGTAGTGATAGTAGTGATATAGTAGAGATTTATATAGTAGTGACGTATAGAGGTGAGGTATAGTTCATATTATTGCATATATAAGCACATGTGCTTTAAACAATGTCATATACATTTTCACGAAAACTCAACAAATTTCTGCAAAAATGAGTTCAAATTTGCACATTTTCATAAACACCATTTTCTCAAAAATGGTTCCAAAGTTTTTCTTCAAACTTATTGTGCGAATAATGCAAATTGTACTGTTCAATATGGCATAAAATTAATTTTGCTGTATTCTTTTGTTTCTTCAAAAATTACACAAATATACATACTTTTAAACATCTCTCATGCCGTTAATATGCACATTTCTGGCGATTTGTATATATTATTGCATTTGTGAGTGGTAGTGCTTAAACAACTTCATATAGTTTTCAGAAATTTCAATAGTTTTCTGTGAAAAAGAGCTTCCTATTTCACTTTTACAGTAATGCTTAAAGGCCATTTTTGTAAAAATGGCACAAAATGTTTCAACGAAAATTTCCATATAGGACAAGGTTTTACTCTTCAATAGTATTCTTAAAATTATTTTTTGGTTCTGCCATTAGGAAACTGAAAAATGGAGCAAATGTGAAAAAATGACGTTTGGGCGGGGATACATGGCAGCTGGTAGGGGGAACGACCAGAAAGCTAGCCCCACCAAAGAAATTAGGAAACTAACTAGTATGAGAAAGTCTGTGCCATTTTGTAGCACCACTAGTTACTTTTTCTTTTAGAACAAAAATAGTACGAACACAAGTTGTGTCTATAATTGTAGTTGTAATGCATGTAGGTGTAATGTATGTTTGGAGCTCATATATGCACCATAGTTTGGGGCTCCTTTTACCACCATCGCTGTATTAAAATTCTGCAAACTAATATGTTCAAAATTAAAGATTACAGACATAAACACAATATTTAAAACATATTGTATTTCATTTACTAAGAATTTAAATCGGTTTAAAGGAAGTCAAACTATAAAAAGTCAAAGACTTACCTTCCAAAGCTTTTAGAACAGAGAAAACACAAACACCTGTTTCACTTCAGCTCTGACGTACAACTGAATCACAGAACTATGATGGCAAAAGGAGTTATTAAACTAGGTAGATGTTAAAATTGTTCCTGCTAGAATGTTTACGATGTATAAAAAGATACCAAGGAAAATCATATTATATAAATGTATCACCACCTTTACCTCTATTGATATCTGTACCATAATAAATAAGAAATATGCAGTGATATCAGTTAATGCTCTGAGCCACATCTCCTGGTCAAAAGTTTCAGCATTATTTATTTTCACACCTTCTAGGTCATACACAATATACAACTAGGTACCTTAAATTTAACAGTTTAATACAATGGACATGTTGTTTAACTATCCCTATCAGGGTTGCCATTGTTTTCACAAATCTGTGGTTTCCAAGTGACCCCAAAAATGTTGATGAAAATATTTTTAAAAAAACAAGATGAGCTCTTAAAAAATCATTTTATTTTTAATATTAAAATGACAGCAACAGCAAAACTTCATCACAAAATAGTTTTCCAAAAAGTACATTGCACACTGCTCCTGAACAACAAATAAAAAAACTCTTGCATAACAGTGCAATAAATTAAATATTTCAACAAAAACAGACTCCATGAATATTATAATATAGAATATGTACAGTATAATAGCTCTCTATATAACAGGAATATCAAAAAATATGCAGCCAAATATTCAATGGCAGGTGGGTTCTTCCTTGAAGACCTCACACAGTACCGAGTAGTAGGATGGGCTGAATAGCAAAATAAAATATTTGCTTTTCCAGTCATTGTTTTTGGACGTTCCCAAGTTCCTGGGCATTTAAAGAAAACAGCCTTCTCTAAAGTAGCCGGAAGCTGCTTGGTTTTCTTTGTATTTCTCCCAGCATTGCAAATTTAGAATTAATATAGATAGAAGGCGTAGATGGTGTAGAAACCATGTTTAATGGTGTAAATTTATCACAGAGGTATTCCATTACCTTACAATGTTAAAAGAATGGAATACTATTTCAACTGAAAAAGGTTTCAAAAGTGCTGTGTAAGCAACAATCTGGATGGCACAGAAGATGATGTGTTATGAAGCGAGACTGATGGACATGAGTTGAGTGACAATGAAACAAGTGAAGATGATGATTGAGAGGCAATATTAAAGTGAATGTGGTAAAATGGGAGTTTAATTTATTTAGTGTATAAAATATTAATATGCACAAAATAATTTATGCATAATGTTAATAAAAATGTCTACAAAATAAAAAACTCTACATGGACTCATGTCATGGACTCATAGCCATAAAAATGAATAATGGGACCATCAAACAAACAAAGGACTGAGACAGGGATGTGGGTGATCACCCAACCTTTACAATATTTATGACGTCAAAGAACGGAAGAAATCAGTAAATCAAGGTACACAACTTAACTCAGTCCAATTTGCAGATGACCAAATAATTTTGGCTGAATCAGAAGATGAACTCTAAATAGCAACACATGAACTGAATAAAACAGCCTAAGACCTAGGACATGAAAATCTTGACAAAAAAAAAACCAAAAACAATGACATTTCAAGGATAGGAACTAAGAAGAGTGAAGATATGGACACATAGGCTTCCGCGGCTCGAGTTCATGACTTCTAGGCCGTCCAGGTGACGTGGGAGCTTTACTGTGTCACTACCCTGAAGAAGCGTGCGATATGACAGGCGAAACGTTGGCCTCTCTGAATTGAAGGGGAAATAATAGAGCATGTATTACATTCAAATATTTAGACAATGACATTGGACCTCCCAGAATCTCCAACACAAAATTTTGAAATATAATAGAATAAATGGAATAATTAAAAGTCACTTTGGGAAGGACGTGACACAAGAAACCAAATTAAGAATACACAAGACATCAAAACCAATGCTATTATATGGATCAGAAACCTGGATCCTAAAACAAAGAGACAACCAAAGTCTGGAAACAGTTCAAATGAGGTTGCTCCTTGGCTATACTGAAGTGAATCAACAAAGAAATAAAGACATAAGGAAAAGATTGGAGACAACAACCATATCAGAGGGAATTAAGAAGAACCAGAAAAAATGACTAATAAAAGAATGAAGTAAGGAAGATTCCAAAGGCTGCCCTAAAAAATTAGCCATTTGGACAGAGAGATATGACCAAGAAAGAAGGAGGAAAATCAACAAAGAAGTGGATCATGCAGGAACACATGGAAAACTGAAATATTTCAAGTCTATTACTTAACCAGGAACCCCCCCCCCCCCCTGGCCTTTCACCCTGCAGTTCATGATGATCATTTCTTATAACAGATGTTTGTATATTGCAAAATTTAATTGATTTTTTTTAAGATTACGAATTACATAAGTATACTTTCCAGAATTTATTCTTAACCATGGTCTGTGAAAGTTATGGAAGTTAATCTGCTCAAGACATTTGCTGGATACGAATGGCGCTGAGACCCTGGCTGTAGGGATAAGGCAATGATTTTCGATTTGCCTTGATATACGACTGACTATATAAAATAGTAGTACTCCACATTCAATGAGAACAAATTTTTGGAATTCAGTTCAGTTCAATTTAATTCAGCCTTATTTTTTGTGGCGAGGCTCAGGACATGAGGCCTCCTCTTCCTGCCTGACCACACAAGTCCTGCTATACTCCTTTCACCGTGTGGCAGGGAATCAAGCTATCACTCAGGTGACGAAACAATGTTCTGCAAGTCACAGAATTAACACAACTCCAACAAAATATGGAAGGTAGATTTTCCGGGCTGGTAGGCCGTGGTCCAGTTGGCGTAGTTGGGCCCAACGTTTCGTCCACGACTGCAGTGGACATCTTCAGTGGCGCCGCAGTGAGGATTTCGCGCGCTAGCTTGCGATTGGCGGGTGGTTCGCGGGCTGGCTCCTGGTTGGCTGTCGATTACGTTGTGTTTAGATTGAGTTATTCTGTTCTTGTACGGTTTTTTAACAGTGTTGCGCAGTACGGGATGCCAGGTAGAGTTGATTTTGAGACCTTCTTCCTTCCGGTTGAAATTATTGGGGTGCTTGAATATCTCAATAGCTTCCCGTTGCAATCTGGTGTGATAGTGGTTGGTGGTGGATAGTACTTCCGTGTCAGAGAACAGGATGTCATGTTCTCTTCCCGAGAGGGCATGTTCAGCCACCGCTGATTTTGCCGTATATCCCAAGCGGCATTTCTGTTTGTGTTCGGTGAGGCGAGTGTTGATTGACCGCTGTGTTGTACCTATGTATACAAAGCCAAAGGAACAGTGTATTCTGTAGACACCAGCCGTCATAAGCGTGTCCCTGCGGTCTTTAACCGACCTAAAGAGGTTGCGGAGCTGAGTGGTGGGGGTGAAGATGGTCTTGATGTTGTGGTGCTTCAAAAACTTGCCAATACGGTCTGTAATGTTCTTAATAAACGGCAGTGTGACCACGGCCTACCAGCCCGGAAAATCTACCTTCCATTGATACAGCCGTGAAAGCCTACGATATTATATAATCCAACAACATAGTTGAAGTGGTGCCTCCTAGTATTCCTCAATGGTAGGAGAGAGTGAAATTAACACAACTACTCTTCCACAAGTTTAGCTTCCCACTACTATGCACGATTGGATCAGAGTTTTCTGGGATGGTATGAGATACCACCTCAGATAGTGTTATGTCAAAAATATTGACCACAAATTCTTTTGAAGTATTCCTTAGGTTTTTTACTTCAAGAGGTCCGAGTATGTTGACCATTATGCTAATTGTTTAAATACACTAGCAGTCTGATGTCTATCTCAATCTATTCTATTCTTAAACCCCATCTTGCAAATGGTCAATTTCCTATGATTTCTTCCCAGTGTGAGTCCATGTGTGATGATATAAACTAGAAAAATGGGTGAACCTTCTTTCACAGACATCACATTGGTAAGGTTTTTCTCCAGTGTGAATACGTAAATGTGCATTTAAGCATCCTCTTTGCCTGAAGCTCTTATTGCAGACATCACACTGAAAAGGTTTGTCACCTGTGTGAATTCGCATGTGTTCTATTAAAACCCTTCTTCGTGCGAAGCTCTTATTGCAGACATCGCACTGAACACGTTGCTCACAACTGTGTATGTGCATATGTTTAAATAAATTATTTTTTAGCCTGAAATTCTTTTTGCAGAATTGACATTGGAAAGGTTTGTCACCAGTGTGGAATCGCATGTGTGCTCTTAAAGTTTCATTTTGTAGGAAGGTCTTCTTGCAGAAGTCACATTGAATAGTTTTTTCACCAGTGTGTTTGTCCATATGTCTAAAAAAATATTCTTCACGTCTGAAAATCTTCTTGCATATGTCACAGATATAAGGTTTGCCATCTGAGTGGCTTCTAATGTGTCGCACAGCAACCCCTTGAGTTGGAAATTTCTTGTTGCATACAGGACACTGGAACAGTTTTGCCTCAATATGGGTGTTTGCATGTGCCGCAACCGCTTCCTCTGTGGCAAAACGTTCGCCACAGGCACAAATCAAATCCGCACTAGGATCTCCTGCTGTCAGGAACTCGGAAGTGCCTGGACCTGTTGAAAGACAGAAAAGTATAAATATCACACATTGTCATTACTTGAGTTGGGAATGAATCACAGAAAAAAAGGTAGAACTCTGAAGAAACGTTGAGCAAAACGTTTTTTCCAAAACAAAGTTTTAACTTAACATTTCATTACGCTTCAACTATTCAACTTCATCCACCAACAACAAGTTGATCAATTGATTGGGCTAAGCTCATTAGTTTCATAAGTGCAGGGCTTTTTTTTATCGCAGGAGGTGACAGTGATCTTCCCTGCTAGATGGCAAGCTCTGGCACTGACCTACATGTCACCATGCAGGGATTTCCCCCAACCAGCTATCTCCCACCACAGGGGCACTGCCCCAGCCAGGTCTAGCTCGAAACTCCTAAATGGATTCCCAACATATGTGGTAGTGTAGTGCTTGTAAGTGTAAGTGTATGTGTGTGTAAGTAATGGGTGGGGATAATGCAAGGAGACAGTAAAGATGGCACGTGGTTCATGGCCCATTTTTACGGTACTGCTTTGGCATTTGCCTGGTGTTGATCGGAGAAACCATGGGAAACAACTGATCAGAGCAGCCACACACTATAATTCTAATCTAGACAGTGGCTGCTTTTAACCTAGGTGTGTAGCTTGTTGGAAAATTGTGCCACCATCTGGACTTGAACTACAGGACCTCCCAGTGGACCATAGGAAGTACAGAGATATCAATTGATGCTGTGATTCCCTCACAGTCAGTCCAGTAGATAGCTGGGAGAACTCACCTATGGAGGAATGTAATTTTTTTCAATATCTATTTCATTATTTAACTGCCAAGAAACCCTCTCCCAATGTCATGAATCCCAGGATTTGTTAAAGAATCATGTCCATACAAACAAGGGAAAATTCCCCAGGCCAGATATTTCAATGGTGGTAGCATGCAGAATAAAGGGACAGATTTCAAACAATAGTTGAATGTTTTCTTTTACTCACCAGGGAGTAATGCACCAATTTTCTGTCTAATTGAAGCAAGAAATCCACTTTCGCTTAAAGACGCAAGGCCTTCCTGAAATGTAACAAAAAACACAAGTAATTAATATCATAACAAAAAAGGTAATAATTTTGTATACAATACATCTTTTGCAGAAACCAGCTGATTTAAGCAGGATAAATGTAAGGAAACTACCCAGATACATTTCACATTCAGTTGGACTATGAGTGCTATCCTTACTTCTGAGAGTCTAATAGGATTATTTCCTATTTGGTTATATCCTGATAAATAATAAAATTAAAATAAATTTGTTCATCTATTTGAGGAGCATTTTTTAAATTTGTTTTGTATCAGGATATAACCAAATAGGAAATAATCCTATTAGTATAATGTTTTCCGTGTATTGACACAACTTATCATCAACAGACAAGGACCTGATTATATACCAAACATACTACTAAAAAACTGTGCTGTAGGATTATGCGAACCCATCACACAAATTTTTGATAAATCACTTGAGTTGGGAATCTGAAGAGATTTGTAGATGTGGATCTTCCTCCAATAAAGCCATGTTGTTTAGAAGTATTGATATTTTTGAAAGCCGTTGTCAATTGTGGGAGAACGATTCTTTCAAAAATTTTAGCAAGAGATGGTTGAATGCATATAGGCCTATAGTTATTCACTTTAGACTAGTCTCCACTATTATGTATTGGTATGATGTAAGAAAATTTCCAAGTGGATGGAAAGTATCCCAACAACATGTAGCTTTTTTACATGTTGCGCCGAAGGGGGTGTTTGGCTGTCATTGAATGGGCGCGAGAACGTGGCTTGATTGCTGCAGGATTTAAGTGTGTTGTGTGTAAGTGTCCTATGAGGTTGGCCAAGCGAAAGAAGTTGTGTGATGGTTTGGAGTGGAAGTGTAGCAAGAAAGGGGCAACTCATTATGTGTATAAGTGTTCTGTGCAGAAGGGGTCATAGTTTGAGGAAATCAAGTTGAGTATGATTCAGGTATTAGTAATGACCTTATCTTTGTTATAAAACCATCAGTCAAATAGCCATAAAAATCATCTAATGGTAAGTTTCATTCACTTTAGTCAGAGCGCTTAACGTAATTTGAGGGAGGGCTTAATGAGACCCCTCGTCTCTTTCCCCTCCCCCTCCTCGCCGCGGCTTCTTTAAGGGTGTACCGTGTACCCTACTTTAACTGTGAAACTATTATTCTGTATCATTCTTCACAAAATAGTTCCATGGGATGCATCAGAGTACAATTAACCATATACAAGTAGCACAGCCATGACCGGAATAACTGAATGAGACAATCATTTTCATATTGGCTGGTTTTTTGATGCAATAACTTCATCCCATTTCTACACACCTCCTTTTCATCCTGACTTGCTATGTCATCCCAACTTTCTTCTCCATCCTGAAAATCTTCTTCTGTCTTACACCCTTCTTCAGACTTCACAAACACAGTAACTGGATATTCCAACTCCTCCTGCACAAGATAACAAAATTATTTTAAAGCAATATAGCTTAATTTACTTTTTCAATACCTTTGTTCAAAATGTTGACTTTAAGTATTATTTACTGTTTGCTAGGCACAACTAAAATTAGATTCTGTTAATTCTTCTGCACATCATAAATACGCTGCTAAGCAACTACAAATAAATCTCAAACTGAATATGCAGGTACCCCTTATTCTTACCTCCTTTTCATCCTCACTTGCTTCATTGCCTTGAAATGCTTCTTCATTCCAACTTTCCTCCTTTTTGTGGAACACATCTTCTAACACACATCCTGCTTCATTCTTTAGTAAGACAGTAGTTGGACATACAAACTCCTTCTGCACAAGGAAGCAAAATTTAAAAGAAAAGCAATATCCCTTATTACACTATTCTGAAAGCTTCATTTTAGAATATTATTGTTCATTATCATTATCTTTAGGCTATAAACGAGCTCTTTTCCCTCTCTCATTTGACAATAATGGGTTAATCTTTAATTCCCTTTTATGGCACTGCGCTGTGACAAAAAGTGTTTTTAGTACTTGTTTGGATTGTTTATTGTATGTTAAATAAAATTAAGCCTAAACAAGTTTGTCTCTGGAAACCACAAAATTCCAACATATGTTTAAGACAAAGGTGTCTCTCAACCATGTGTGAATCCAAGTTTGCAACTGTCTGTGTGTGCTCCAATCTCCAGGATTTAGTTTGACATGCAAATGTTACCCATGTATTTTCACACCAAAAAAATATATACAAGTATGTGTTTCCCACTCCATGACACACATATACTCACAGTGTGGTCAAGCTAAAGTAAGTTTACCATCCTTTATTAAAGAATAAACCAATAATAGTCTATTGAAATATTGCTTGTGTTTAGCCTGTTTAGTGTGCAGAGCGTATCATATGCAGGAAGTCATAAGTCTGTATTAGAGTGAGTGTGACTTGCTCCCTGCGAGTCACTCGCTGGTATTCACTCTGTCCACACTAGGTTGTAGAAGTTTCTTATACACAGTGGCCCACAATCACCAACTTTTGAACATATTTCAAACAACGTATTACATACTAACAGAATACTGCTTACTCTCACAAGCAGTTTTGTTTTAAAGGGGGCAAATCAATCACTACAATTATGGATATTGGATAAAGTACCTAATTGATTGATTTGAAAGCAAACCTTATTCATCTCCAGTACTATGCAATTCAATAAAAGCTTGCAACTGTTATAAACCCGAATGCAAGTCATGTCAACTTTGAATTCCCTACTTTGAGTTTGAAAACAAAATTAACTTCTTAACTTATTAAATAAAAAGAGAAAAAACAAACAACTCACTCTTAAACTGCATGCTTCCTCTTCAGTGACATCAACAGGTTCTGGTTTTACCTGACAAGAGGAGCAGAAATTTTTAGAAAACATTAACTGCTCCCATTTCAAGTCTCAAATATGATATTTAAAATTTTCAGTACAATGTATTAATGCACCTACTCATGTATAAGCAAGATTATCACATATCTCCTAAACAGTACATTTCCTTCCAACATTGTGACAGTCAATAGTTCTTTTTAACAACAACAACAACAACAAAATGTAATAGTAATAGACCCTTATAATTTTTATTAAAAAGAGTTTAAATTTGAGAACTTGAAAACAATATTATAGTTCTATACTCCTTAAAATACCATTCCTAGGGAAAACATGATTATACTACATTAAATTATAATACTTACATTTTCTAATTTAATCACACACTCAGACAATATTTCTATTTTCTCCATATTAATAAAAAATGATGTAGTTTACTGTTTCAACACGAATCTGCCTTTGACACTCTCAGAGTACTGGAAGAGGCAAAGAGTACTTTACTAACACTGCTGGCTCTTCAACATCCATCACAAGGAGGAATATATGACAGTCATGTAAACAACACTGGGTCTTTTAAGTTCGTCATGTATTGCCTGTTTGTTTACATTTTTCTTGATGACTATACACTCAATAATATTATAATACTTATTTTTAATAAGAATTTCTTCCCTGCTACAGACTATAGATCTGTATCAATTCTTACAATATCTTTTAGTGCAATAACGGAAAAATGTAAATAACAGGTAAATAACCCCAGTAAACAATCCCTAACCCGTAACCGCTACCTATACGTATAATATAAACTGATATTTTGAGGCGGTGTAATTTCACCAAAAAGTATGTACTGGTATATCCAAAAACTTTTAATACCTTAGAATAACAGCTGACGCTCGCCTCATCCAAAGAGTATGTATTAGCCTCAATCTGCCTGGCGAAAGAACATGTTTCGCAGAGCGATACCCAACTGTTTTAGAATCTGTCAAAAAAATGTATACAGACAAAATATAGTGTGTTTCAACTAGAGTATGACAGACAAATATCATAGGCATATCGTCAAATTTCATCACGAATAGCGTATATTGTTTTTCTGTCAAAATTATCTTTATCGAGAAAAGTGAACCATGGATGATTGTGTTATGATTAGATGTTTGTTACTTCCGGGCGCGCAATTCGAACTGACGGCCTTCTCAACGAAACACGGCGCTCAGGACCATTTTGTTTTTCTTCTGAATTTCGTTTAATTTCCCAACGGCAATTTAATACGTATCTGTTAGTAAAGACGAATCACTCATCGGGCACAAACACTATTTATTTAAATCCACGAATTACAGATTGTTGCTGTAAGTGTTATGTGTATTGAAATAGAGGTCCTTTTAGAAACTTGCTTCATGGAGTTTGTATTCTTCAAACTGGAGTAATTAAGTGTATAATATCAACCAAAATTTCTATTATTTATCAAATCTGTATTTACTCACTCTTTAGTTGTGCACAGATTTCACCTATCCCCAGAGTATGCCACACAGTTTTTAACTGTTTTCTGATGTAACACAACAGTATTGTTGGTCTTCATCCATATTGCACATGTTTTAATTATTTATGGTCTCTCAATTGTAGTTGCACAGATATTGTTTCTTATGGTAATGTATTATCTTGCAAATTATTTTTTAAACAATCAACAATTTTCTAATCTGAAAACTTATATCTTTATCTTGTTTGGATAATTTATTATAATTAATTAATAGCTTGGTCAGTATTAGATTCAATAATTTTCAAGGCTTTTTAAGCTGAGAAGTTATATTTTTTGTGAAATTTTTATGGATTGGAAAGCAAAACATTGAAAGAACCAAATAAAGTTAAAGTGGCAAAAACTGAAAAGACTAATGAATATTCTTGTAGCAGATTTTGCATTGGAGTATAGGCTGTTTTCTAATGTATTAAAACACCAAAAATTATTAAGTTGTTCATACATCCTAGTCAACAATTTATGAATGCAAGTACAACATTCAATATTACAACTAACTTTGGAAATAACATTCACCTACTAGTCAATAACAAGATGAAAATAAATGGTAATGCTAAAACGTTCACTCTAAACTTTTTGGGAGTTACAAATCTACTGAGGTGTTCAAATTTCATACATGTACAGTATACTTGCTAGCCTCATCACAAATAATTCAAAGGATCATCTGAAATATTGTGAGTAAGAGAGATGTGTAACCTAAACAAAGAAGGAATGACGATTGAAAACAATTTTTTTGAAAAACAGTATTTTTGACTGGTTCAATTGATTTGGAATAAGGAAAAATATTAAAAACATACTTCAAGTTCAAACATAATTCAAGCAAATGCTGGAATTTATCTTAATGCATTCCAAGTGTAATAAGAAAGGGTGATATACAAAGGAAGGAACATACATATGTATTTATTTATTTATTTGTTTCTTTACTTTTTTGGAAATTTTACTATACAGCAGCAGATCATAAATATACAGTATTTACTATACAGCAGCAGATCTGATATTACTTATATTTACATGTGATCATATGTAACTTCTATTTACAATTTAATTTTCAACTTTAAAAAAATATAAAATCTACTTGTAAAATCACAGTAATAAGCACATTCCACTTCTCTGAATTCTTTTGAACAATTTCACACTTGATTTCTCACGCTTCACAAGAAACAGTTTGTCCTGCACAAGATTGGTTAGTTTTTGTTGCCATTGTTGTTTTTTCTGGCCCTCACAATTCCATCTGAGAAATGAGAGCAAGTCACTTCAGAAGAGAAAAAAAACATGTGCACATACATATCACAGTCTTCTTTTCAATTACATGAACACATGCTACTAATGTCATTTTTGATCGTTTCTTTTCTGCACAAGTTTCTTAACAATTTTTCTTCTTCTATGACATCCAGAAGTTGATTTGAAGTGAGTTGAAGTGCTGAGAATATTTCTAAGCATTAACAAACAAAAAAATTAGGAAAGGAATTATTTATAGCTGTATTTCCCCAATTTGACTGCTTTTTTATTTCTGGATTAAGTTTTCTTTATGAACAAATATATTCATTTCTTTTGTAAATAATAAACAATGTTTCTGGAGAGTTTACATGCTTCTGCAATGCAAATTTTTGCCTAGAAACATTTTTTCACACAAACTTTTGAATGTTTATTGTGGCTCAGCTATTTGGAATATCCAAGTAGTCTATTAGACAAAATTTGCTTAAAATCGTCTTTAAAGCTTATTTTTGAAATTTCGACATTTCCTCTCTGGACACCTGTATATATACTGTAAGCAAAGACATAACTGTTGACAGCCATCACAACCTTCAGTTATGTAAAAAAGAGCATTTTTTAAGAAATAAAAAAACGGCGATATCATTGCAAACTGTACTTTAGGTAACACTTGCCCTGCTCAGGGTTCATCACATTTCCCTAGAACATGACTGGATCATACCTTATTAGGAAGGTATTTGTTTGCATCCTTGATTGTAAGCTAAAACTCACCATAAATACCTCCCATTTGAAAGATACCTTTGTTTTATTACTTTTATGAGTCAGAGTATGTGGATGATAAACTTGAATGTAACAGTACATAGCAACAAACGGTTTCTTAAGATTTCTTGCAAGTGTGAGTCAGTTCGATAGCTTGTGTGCCTGAAGATTGTTGAATCTCCATTCGCGCACTTTGCATTGGCAAGGTCTGTTACTTGTGTCAATTCATGTGTGTGCTGTTAAACCTCTTTGCATTATGTTCATATTGAAAACATCATACTGACAAGGTTTCTTCATGGTGTGTATATGAATGTGTCCATATAAATTATCATCACACCTGAAATTGTTCTTTTACATGCCAGACTGGATGTTTATCGGCTGTATGTGAGCGTACATGTACTATTAAATCTCCTCTTTCCTTGAAGTTCTTATTGCAGATTCCGCATTGAAAATTTTTCCCACCGATGTGTACACGCATATGAGTAAATAAATTTTTCTTTTGCTTGAAAATCTTTTTACAGATGTCACACTGATAAATTTTGCCCTCAGTGTGAGAACGCAAGTGTGCTTTTAAATCTCCTCTTTCCATGAAGTAATAATTGCAGACATTGCACTGAAAAGTTTTCTCACCAGTGTGTACACGCATATGTGCAAAAAAAATATCTTCATGTCTGAATCTTTTCTTGCAGACTTCACATTTGTAAGGTTTGACGCCTGTGTTGCTTGTTAAGGGCGGCACAACCAGCCCCTTGGTTGAAAAGAGCTTATTGCTTGTAGGACAATGTTTCACTCCTATATGAGTGTTTGCATGTGCCACAGCAGCTTCCTCTGTGCAGAAGTGCTCACCACAGTCACAAACGAAGTCTGCATAAGGTTCTCTTGTAGTCAGCGATTCACTGGAAGTGCCTGTGCCTGTTGACAGAATGTAGTTAATAAGCAAAAGTAACAAAGAATTTCATATCTTTATTACTGTTTAAATTCCTCTTATGAATAGACAATGAAAGGAAAGAAAGCTAAAATTTGTTCACTTATAACTTTACTCCAGATGTAAAAAAATACATGTGGCATTAACAGATATTTTTCTTTGGGACAGCCAGATCTGTCCCAATGGCATGTGTTATTAATCTCTGTTTTAAGCAGTCATCAGGACCAGCTGACAAACACCAAGCACATTTCATAGATTAA
The DNA here is from genome assembly GCA_038098605.1 of Gryllus longicercus. NCBI lineage: Eukaryota > Metazoa > Arthropoda > Insecta > Orthoptera > Gryllidae > Gryllus > Gryllus longicercus. Next base: position 1,244,058 of record JAZDUA010000400.1, read on the forward strand.
CCTATATCTGCCGACCATCACTTCTCCTGACAATGTTGAATGTAATTTGATGACAAACAGAAGAAGAGGTTACTAGTAATTCAGTATCTTCCAGCAACTGAACACATCATAGGATTATTCTGTACAGTTATATTTCTCAGGAGGGGGAAGCATTCATTTTGATTTAGTTAACGCATGCATTGAAGTTTATTTAGTGTGAGCATTGCAGCTTCAAGTTCATTTTAACACTGAAGAGCAAAGTGAGCTTGGAAGACAAGAAATCCTGCCAATATTTCTAAGAGAAAGTGAATAATAAATGACACTGAAATTAAAGAGGAACTTTCAAGTGAATGTGAAGAAAAGAATGTAACTTAACCTGATTTTCCAATACGTTCTTAACATGATATTTTAATAAACTTCACAATGAACATGTTCACACCTTCCTAATGCCAAGACAAATCTAGCTGGACCCCACTTTCTATTTTTTTAACAAATAGGATAAGAAAAAAAGTCATGGTGTCTATAATCTTTTTGTTTAAAAAACACTTGAAACTTAATCGGTTTTTTAAATTACACAAGTTTTGATATAAAAAATTAATTTGTTTATTGGGACCTGCCAGGATCTATCTCACTGTTTGCTGTTACAGAAGCACACTTTTCAAGTTAACAGTGATTTGAAGAAATATTTTCGAAATTCAAAGTACATTTCACAGATTCATTTTTTCTTCTTTGGTTGGCATTGATTGTTTACATGGAATCTTGCTTTTGAGTTTGTCATGACACAAACACTTGTTTCCTGCGTACTGTAGTTTTGCAAGTAACTGAGTAACAAAAATGTTGAAACAAAGAGGTCAAAAATTTCAACAAGATAATACTGAGCACGTAGAAAATAACGACTTTGATGGTATAGTGATCATCATGGCTGGCTACTGATCCCAAGTTCACAGGTTCAAACCTAGTTGAAGTCTGGGGATTTTAGAGGTGCCAAAAATTGACAGCGTGCATGCAGATGCTTGTTGGCAAGTTCACAAGTAAAACAGATTCCAGGAAAGGCACTTGGCCGATCCTGGCAAAATTAAATCCTCAAGCAATTTAGCACCAATCAGAGTTTTGATTTGAAGTACTGGATAAGATTCCAGATATTGTACCTTGACCTGTGCTATCTAGTATTCAAATAAAATGTCAAAATTGGTGCACTAGCGCCCCTAGGGAAAGCAATGGCAAACTACCCTAGGTATACTTGCTCAGGATAAATCTCATAAGAAGATTCTAGGGGCTTTCGGAGACTAGCAATGTTTTGTAGGCAAGGAAAGGATTTAAGTTAAATTTTCCTTTCAGGTCCATGCAGATCCCACATAGCATTGCACTTACACTCAATATCATGGCATTAATAAGAATACATGAACAAAATGTGTTATATTTTCTTCTACTCACCTGGGAATAAAGCACCGATTTTCTGCTTTATTGAAGCAAGAAATCTACTCTCACTGCATAGAACAAGGGAGTCCTGCAACACAGCAAACAAGGCTGAAATCACATTTAACAACCAGGAGGGTGCCCACTGGCCATCTGAATCTGTTTCCCATGCTTTTTCCCAGTAGTTTTTTAACATCATGGTTTTCACATCAATAGGCTTGAAAGAGTACAGCATAAATATTTTCAATTTCTCTCCTCAAGCCATGGTTGTACTGATCCAATTCTAAATCATAATTACGCAAGAATCTCACAAATGCTGAGTATTCCTCTTTTTAAAAGTGTAGGACACACAGTGTCATTGTTTCCCTAAATAAATCATTACATGGTATCATAGATTGTGCACTGACAGTAAACTGTTGTTTCATGTCCCTAATAGGTCTACTGAACATACTGAACCTCTTTTCTTCCATAATTATTCTACACTATACTTCAAATAACTTTTTCTTTCAAACTTGTAAAATTGTAAATAGCCAAAATCTAGATATTTTAGTTTTTAATAAGAGTGAGTTGTTAACATATTTGAGATCCTCAGTTCTTCAAAATACATAAATAATTATATACTTGTAATATATTTACATTTTTTTATATTTAGTCACTATGCTATTCTTGTAAATTATTTTTTTACAAATTTTATTTTGTTATAATTAATTCTTGTAATCTTCTATTGTGTTATATTTGTAAATTGGAGATATCAATGTCCATACAGTAAACAAATAAAAAATCTCTGCTTTGAAGTATCTACATAACAAAGTAAAACTGTAAAATATGCCTCAAAGCTAAATTAAGTGAAACAATTTGAACAAAGATTCTGACCAAAAACATGAATTTTTGAACTTGTTTACAAGTAGAAAACCTCCCCTGTCTTCTACATTATGGAAAATAATTTTTCAGTTTAATTCAATTTACACGTTCAATGACTTTATGCTTCCTAATTTTTTAAATAAAAATTATTCTCACTTTAAAAATAGATTTTCCTTTCAAAACTTTAAAAACCAATTCCAAATTTTAAAAAAAACTTAAAAAATATTGTGATGTTTTCATTGTACAAAAACGTAGTACATAGATAATACACTTCCACATAACCATCGTGTACATTCATACACTTGCCATATCGTGAAAGGTGTTTGTTTCCCAGCCTCATACACAATGCTGCCAATTTGTGAAATAAATCAGCAACATCTTTTTTTTTTAAATCTTTTGCCTCACAAAATATCTTTCAACAACTTTCTTCCATGAAGCTGTGACAGAGGTGAACAAGGTACAGGTTGAAAAATTAAATCTTTGGTACATTATTATTACATTGAGTATGTTTGACACTAACCTTAGCTTCTTCAGGAGTGAGCTACGGTAAACCCTTGTAAAACAATGCCAGTTAAAAAGGAATAGCTCAATAAATTAACTTAATTTTTAATATAAAATACACCCCTTAATATCTGACAGCCTTGCTCTAAAGTTACAACAGAATATGAATTGTTTCTCTAAATCTATTTTCCATGCGAGTTTGTTTCAGTGAAGACAGAAATTTAGTTTCTCCAGTAAGAAAATGAGTTACAAATAAACGGTTTGTTTGAAGTTTGACTTGCCAAGAAGAGACACGTGATTCCAGAAAATAAGAAAGAGGTTTCTGCAAGAAAACTGTTGACATTTTTAAGCAGGGAAAGACACAAACCAATGAAACAATAGAGAACAAAAAGTAATCTCCCCTAACTTGACTACCTTGATTAAGTGGTCACCTGTATTAAAGGCAAATTTTTGCCAGAACAATTTGATACCACTTTAGAAATGTTTCCCCTTACTAGTTATTTCTTCATTCTTACCCCCTCTTCATTCTTAATTGCTTTGTTTTCTTGAAATACTTCATCATTCCAACTTTCTTCTTCATCCTGAAATTGCTCTTGAACATCACACACTGCTTCAGACTTCAGAAACACAGCAACTGAATGTTCTAACTCCTCCTGCACAATGAAACAGAATCGCAACAAAAGCAACAGCCCTGAATTTACATTTTCAAAAGCTCAACTCTAAAACTTGATTCTAAGGATTATTTATAGCCTGTTTACTGGTCATTCATATACTACGTAATGCTAAAGAGAGGGAGAAGGGAGGCAGTGTTCCGCTTAGTTAGATAGGGGCAGGGGGTGGTAGCTTAGTGTTGTGTTTTTGGTGGTTGTTTCTCCCTGAATGAGTCGTACATAGACTACATTTATTTCAAGTTTCTGCCTCTTTCTTCTTCTCTACGCTTCATTATCTCTTTCATTCTGGCCCAATGTTTCTCTTTCCTCTCCTCAGTCCAAATGGCCCATGTCTTCTTTTTAGGTTTGTCCTCAAATCCAGTGAATTTCTTAAGTTTGGTCCTCATTGAAGACCACTCAGTAATGTCTGCAGATGTGATTCTGAGCTCCTCCCAGTCCTTTTCAACTTCTTTAGATTAGATTAGATTTATTAGAACTGCAAATGGGTATGACCCGGTGGCAGTTAAGTAACAATAATTGCAGTAATTACAAGACTTACATTAATAATAAAATAATAACAATAATAATATAATAATAATAATAATAATAATAATAATAATAATAATAATAATAATAATTATAATAATAATAATACCGTACAATACAGTACAAGACGAAAAGCAGCATTGAAAAGAGCATTGATCGCGTTCACCGCACTTCACTTCACTACACTTCACTACACTACACTTTTTTGTTTTGAATTACACTGACCATAACTTCACAGCACTACACCGCACTACACAACACTTACTCATTTAATATCAATTACTGTTATCTTGTTCTAACTTATTTCTAAAACTTCGGACACTGAGAGGAAAAGCTTTGAAAACTGCCGCAGGTAAACTGTTCCAATCTCTAATTGTTCTATTACAAAAGGAAAACTTCCCAAGATCTGAATTTTGTTTCCTTGCTCGAATTTTGTGGGTGTGATCGCTTCGGCCGAAATAATTTGGTTTTTCTAGTCTAATCTGAATTTCCTTCCAAGCTGGTTGACCTACGTACGATTTATAAAGAGCGCAAAGCCTCGCCTTTGTTCTTCTCGTTTCTAGAGGTTCCCATGACTTTTTTGTTACGTTACGTCTATAGGTAAACTTATTCGCTTTTCTCTGTATTCTATCTAGATTTTTCCGGTGCGCCTTTCTGTATGGATCCCAACACGCAACTCCGTATTCCATGAGAGGGCGAACCAGCGTAAGATATGCTAACTCTTTGGCGTTTGCAGAACTTTTCTTTAGTATTCGCATTACAAAATGTAAAGACTTCCACGCTTTTCTTACTGTCTGATTTATATGCACCTCCCACCCTAATTTACTATCTAGATGAATGCCTAAATACTTGCATGATGAGACTCTTGGGATGATTACCTCACCTAAACGATAGTTTGGTTCCTCATAATTTCGTCCCCGCCCGAACGTTATTGTTTTGCTTTTAGATCCATTAATTCCCATGTCATTTTTTTCAGCCCAATCACGTAAATGCTCTAAATCCTGCTGTAATATTTGTTCGTCAGTGCTATCTTTGATTTTTCGGTATATAACACAATCGTCTGCAAATAAACGCACCTTTGATTGTATGTTCACATGGAGATCGTTCACGTACGCTAAGAAGAGTAATGGCCCTAACACACTTCCCTGTGGAACCCCTGAAGTAACATTTCCCGTAGTCGAAAACTGATTGCCAATTCGAACTTTTTGTTTCCTGTCCCTTAGAAATTCGCTTATCCACCTCACAACTCTAGCGTCAACTCCTGAGGTTAATACTTTCCTAATAAGTAAATTATGCGGTACCACGTCGAATGCTTTCGCGAAGTCGATTACCACTGCATCCACCCTCCCACCCGCGTCAACTACGTCAGCTAGATCTTGAAAAAGAGAAACAATTTGACTTTCGCACGAATGTTGACTTTAAACCATGTATTGGTCATCTTTAATTTTGTGAAATGGTTTAAGAGGTTTCCGGTTAATTTTTGAAAGTGTGATCTGTAAAGATGTCCATACAATGTTATCCTTTTTTTTTATTGTGTCCATAAGAGTACATAGTGTTATGTAATGTTCATTTTTTTTACTAACTAAAACATTAAGATATTAACGAATTAAATTTAAAAAATATAAATACAGAAATAATAATAATATACAAATTACAGAAATTATTATGAAATTGTTAAAATACATGGAAATATTTTACTCTATGACCATTTAATAATATACAAATTCCTGCCGTATATTTAATCGATGAATGATTTCGATTACAAACCTCGTGGATTCTGTTTGCAATCCACAGCCTGTCGACCAATCACATTCCTAGAATTTTCAAAATCCATGGGTAGAATTGTAATCTTTTTGTAATTTGCACTTCTTTTGAACTGCGGTATTCAAATGAATTATTCTGCAGTTTCATGTCTTTTATCTATACATTATTGTACTCATATTTCTTGTTATATTTCGCAATGATCATTTAACAAAAAATGAATCTTGAAGCTAGAGAGTGTAAAATCATACACAACATTTATGGAGTGGAGAAAGAAAGGTGAATTCTTTTAGCAAGAACCTTTCCTTGACTTACTTTACAAAACTTTCGGAACAGTATCAACCTTCTAGTTTATGGAAAATTTACTCAACATTAAGAAGCACATTGTACATACACAATGAAGTAAATGTTTGATGTAGATAATTCTTATACTTGAGTTCCAAATAAAACAAAATATGTTCAAAATCTATTCTGATTATTTCACAATTGTAGAGAAAGTATAGTCTTCTACTTGCACATAAAATTGCTATTATGCGTTCCTTGAAGAATATACTATTTCACCCACGATAGATTGATTAAATATATTACATTACGAAGAAAATGTTCAAATCACTGTAGTATGTTCTTAAGCTAGCAGAAAAGTCTCACCCATGCATCATCCATGACAGCGGATAAATGGCTTGCTGTCAGAAATTGTTTTGCCACATTTTTCATTAAAAAATTATCTCCAATTTTATTGTTAGGTGTGGTCAGCATCAACAACTAATTCTAAATTTAATTATCATAAGTTTTAATATACAACTCAAATTAAAGTCTACAAATGTTTTTTTTATTTTTTATATAATTGGGGGGGGGGGGGGTCAAGCATATATCGTGTGATGATGGGGTATTTAAAATACTCCAAATTTGCATTACATAATTTATGGATTGCCCTTAACTACAAATTAAATAATATTAGGGCAAGTAAAATTTACCTTTATATTACTTAATAATAAATTGCATATTCTTTTGTAATTAAATAAATATGTTGCTACAACTCTATTTGACTCTATAATTACCCTCACATACTTACCTCTTTTTCATTCTGACCCACTTTGTTGCCTTGAAATATTTCTTCATACTGATGTTCTTTCTCATCCTGAAACTCCTCTTCAATCTCACACACTTCTTCAGTCTTCATAAACACACTTGTTGGATGTTTTAAATCCTCCTGCACAATAACATAATTACAGACCTTGATTTACTTTTTTGACAGCCTGTTTCATTAGCTCAACTTTATGTTGTCATCTGTTAATACCAAATTTGGTTCACACTCACACTACACACTAGCAGTTCTTGCTGCACAGCTGAAGGGCAAATTAGATTTTGAGGGATAGTTTTCAATTGTCAGGGTAATGTCGTACCTGCCAAGTACCCTGCTGCTCATTGTGTAGGATTATTGAAATTTAGAACTGCTTAATTTTAGTGAAATGCAATTAAACAGTAAGATAGTAGTAATTGGATTTCTTAGGTTACAAAAGGAGGAGTTTGTGAGGCAAGTGAAATGTAAGGCGTTTGCTACCACTTGAGAGTGGTGCAGAACCACAAGCTCTTTTATTGTTCGAGTCTCAAATGCCCAAGCACATTCATTTCATTAACTTCCATGCAAGTGTTTTTCATAGTTTTTCTCGAAGTGACAGTGCTTTGAGCGCTCAAGTGACAAGAGCTGGCTCGATGGCTTAGAGCGAAGTCACTCGCCTTTCACCAAGTAGGTCTGAGTCAGATTCCTGGCCCCCTGTAAAATTTGAGTTAAATGCCTGTGAAATGTCCTAAACCATACCCCTATTCTAATTCCTTTCCAATTCTGGAAGGTAATGATGCAGGAGTGTGTAGTAGGAGGTGGGCACACGGAGATGCTACCTAGACAATGATTGCAAAGGGAGTGACATACAATGACTTACACAGGTAATGGAGGATTACTTCTAAGCGCTGACTAACAGAGGATTACTCCCATGTGCAAAGTGCTCAACGCCCCCCCAAGGGGCTGACAGATGTGTTGCGTCAATTCAGACGTAACAAATAAAAATAAAAAAGCCTTCCTCCCTTCTTCACCTCCTCCTCCCAGTCACTAGTATCTAAGTGTGTACTGGCTTCTCTATTTTAACCAATAAAGCATACAGTGTTTTTAAAAATTATCAATTATCATTAATTAAATCAAGAGAAATTCACAATTTTAAGTTTTTTTAACTCAAAATTTCAATTAAAACTAGGACAGACAAATGTGCTGATAAATATGGCAATTGCCTGGCAATTAATGTAAATGACTTACCTTTAGTATCTGTTCATCTTTCAGAGAACATTCTTGTACAGTGGACTCACATGGTTCCTGAAAGTGAACATAGTATTTCACGTCAATTTTATTATAGTTTCATAACAATTATCCAATTCATAATTCAATATTTGGTCCCTCCAACTACAATTTTAATTCCCTCCATTTCTTTTCACATAATGTGTTCAAGTATTTTCTTTAAAATATTGATATATTGTTTTTAGAGTGCAATTAGAATCACTGATGATGGTTCAAAAAAGAACAAACAAAAGAGAAAAAAGTTATTTCATGTATCGAAATTTACATTTTAATAAGTAATCAAAAGTTTTATTATATTGTTTACCACAATGGAATGAAGATTAAAGAAATCCCCAGTATAACAACTTTTATACCTGTATTCCAAAATGTGATTCCTGGTTTATTAATCTTCTCTTTATAAAACATGCTTGGGAAAACTAATTTTTATATGCATAAATTTCGGAAGATATTTTATACAATTTTTAAAGTGTAGGACACCATTGCCAAAAATCTGCTTAAATCTGCTACTCTGATTGTTTAATGGGCAAGGGATGCATTAGATAGATTTAAGGTGAAAAATGTATAGTTTTGGAGATAAGCTGAAAAGAAATCAGCAGGTACAAATTCAATTTGTAACACACTTTATGGTATTCCATCATACATAATAGGAAATTTGTATGTCCTGGATCCTTAGAACATGATTTTCAGGTCCCCAAATAATTTTTCTGAGGGTGTAATCAATAAAAAGGGACCTTTTTTGACTGTATATCACTTTGGAGGTTGAGTTCCTTCTGTGTACATTCACTCACTACCACTGATGACAAAAACATAAAGAATCTTAAAATGTAAGTAAAATTAAACTGCCTCTCAAAGATATTCTATGCAATTTAATTGTACACATCTAAATCTTTGTTAACAAATGCTTAGTAATATTAACACATTACCCACACACAGATCTTCAAAATAAAGTTCACAGTTAAGGGTATCGGCATTTGAAATTAGGTTCCAGTATAAACCTTTTTTCATTTTAAAACAATGATTTGTAAAGTGTGGTGTGTTCACATAAGCCAGCTAGTATACGTTAATTCCAGTGTTTCATGGTACGTTTTGTTTTTATTTTACCACCACGTTACCTGATATTGGCCAAAGTTGCAAAGTTAATAACTCCTTTTAAGGGCCTGAATAGCCTAGTACTAATAAATTAAATATATATCATAATTACCACTGGTGAGGTAATCAAAACTGTTTTTATTAAAATTTGATAATTGTTATAACAAAATCAGTTACTAATTAAATTTGAAATAAAATCATGTTCTTTATATTAAAATTCATTCTCCAAACCAATAATTTATCTTAAATGTATGGTTTAGAATCATTTACATCTTAGATGCTGCATTAAATAAGCTATTTGGCCAAAACTACAAAATTTGTTATTTTTTTGCTTTGCATTAGAAAATATAATCCTCTTTGTTAATTCTCAAAATCAGTAATATTTTTTGTTAGTATTAGGCCAACTAGTATTTAGTACAAGTTGATGTGCTCCTTTGTCACTCTCTCATTGCCTGTTTTTAAGATACTAAAGAAAATGCTGCATGGAGGTAATTCCGATTTTATAAATTCCAAAAGGCATTAATTTTGTTTAAAAATAGTTTTGTGTCCTATACGTTTTATTCAATGTTCACATAGAGTCGGAGAAAAAATGATTTCATCAGTATTGAATTGAAGTAAGAATATTCTTCAAAGTTGTCATTTGTTTCTACTTTAACCTGAAGACCAACAAAAATTGCTTTTCGTTTCGAGTGTCGCTTGAAACCTGATCACGAAAATTAATCGGTATAGCAGATGCAGACGGGGTAGTATGATGGGTCATGCTCTTCTTGTTTTCGCGATATTTGCGGCTGCGTTCAGCGATGGTCAATGATTTAAACTGCGATAAACCAGAGACGAATTCAGAGCAGCTTCGATTCGCTTCGTATTTTCGCGGTACTTTCTGGTGCGATCAGCGTTGGTAGTGCGTGCGGCTAATGTCGATAGAACACTGATATTAGCAGCCCGACTTTTCTTGTTTTCGCGATATTTGTGACAACGTTCCGCATCAGTATACATCGCTTAAGCAAAACGGAGGCTAATAGCTAACCTGGTCCACTCAAGAGAGTCAATGAGAATGACAGTTTTACCTTCGGGGTATTTGAGTACGCGTCCATATTCAGTGTTGTTTACGTGTACATATGGGATGGACACTTTTCAAAATCGGTCAAACCACATGTTCTCAAAATAAAACGTATGGTGAATTGACCTTTCATCGTATTGGACGCTGTAATCTAATCGAGAGCTTCCATATCAAAAATTAAGATGTAACGATGCTTCCTATTGGTCAATCACTTCCTAGCCTATTGCTGTCACTTTGCCGTACGTTTTACTCGGAGTAACGCCATATGGCAGGCAGCATGCGTCATGACGCTGCCATGACAACACTCCCTCCACCAATTAGGAACGATCACTACTAAGCGGCACTTTTAAATGTGCGGCCATGTCTCATTCTGTAGGAATTTGATATCGTGCAAGTTAGTGACCTAGAATGAGAACCAAATCAATAGAATAAGGAGATTTTTTACAATGAAACAAGGGAAAAGTAATTATTAATGGCCAGCAGCAGCAAAAATTCTGCTGAACCAAACTCGGATAGATCACGCCTTAAGAATGAGAAAGGAAGCAGAAGGGAAGGTGGCAGACATGGGATGCACAACGGCCATGTTGTGAACTGAAACGAGATGGTGAGGAAGAAATCCGATAGAAACTTAAAAGGAATACAGAGGCTAATACATTTTTTAAAATTATTATTTGAAAATAATTTATTGTATATTGTATCAATATCTTTACGCGTAATGTTTATACATTGCAGTGTTCTGTCACCAGGGGCCAGTTTTGCAAAGGTTTTACATATTAGAAGCCACTAGTACTAGTAATGAAAAATACTCGTAAGTTCTGTTTTACAAAGATTTCAGTACTAGTGAATGCCCAGTACTAGAGAATTACCCACAATGCAATTCTATTTCCTGGTCCTTTGGGCAAACGCTGAGATGGCCCCTTGTTAGGCTTCAGGAAAATAAATGTAACTTCACCCCCTGCATTCAAGATGTGCATAATTGTACTCCCTCCACATACATCATATTTGACTTGTCACACACGATTGTTATTGTATGTGACTCAATAAAATATTATTATTATTGAAATAAAATGCACGTTTTCGTGTTCCTTGGAGGTGATTTGACTGTCTGCCTCTGTATTTCTTGTCCGTATTGCGTCGTTGTCTTTTGATTTTGCTTACACGTTTGGTTGTCTTCAGTATTGTTTATTTTAGGGGGTCGTCCATAAATTACTAAACGCTAAGAGGAGGGAGGGGGTCTGAGGAAGCAGTACGATGCTTTACCTAGGTGTAAGGGTATTGGTTAAGTGTTACGTAACTTTTATTTTTTTCAACATTTGGTGAAATAATTCCTTTTTTAAGTCCTGTACTAATACATTAAAGTATTATCTATTTAATCTGTTTTAAAACATAAATAAACCAAAGTGATAAGTTGCAAATTGTTATAATAAATGGAAATATTTATTCAACTTTTTTTTTCTTTTTGAATCTGTAAGATTACGAAGAAAATATTCAAACCTGATATTAGATAGAATGCATTTACATTGGTGCTGAAGACTGTCCCTCTTGCATCATCCATGATGGCGAGTGCATAGCTTGTGATCAACCATTTATCACCCAAGCATTCTTCCTTCACTCACAATTTGCCCCAATCTCATTATAAGGCGTATCACCAAGTAATTTCTACTTTAATTATCATTAATTACTTTAATACACAACACAAGTAAAATAAATACAAGTTGTTTTTACTGTCCTGTAATTTATTTTCATTTACAACGCTTGTCACAAGCGTTACGAAATTATACAGGATGGGTTCATGCATGTGTCATTCGTGCACTACAAGGGGGAGAGGGATTATTGAAAATACTCCAAATTTGCATTATGTAATTTATGGACAGCCCCTTAGCCTTTCATTTTTAATATCAATTCTATTTCCTTTTACTTTCTGCTCTTTCTTTTTACCTCCATTTCAGACTTCTCTGTATAGATAATACAGTTTCTTTATTCATCTTAAAATTACTTTATTTTCCAGCGATTTCTCTTAATTTTCCTTCTACTTACTTCGTACATATTATTCTTTATTTTGTATTTTATTCTTACATTTCTTTGCAATGGCGTCCAGAGGCAACAAAATGTATGTTTTGGAGAAAATTCAAGACCATAGGCACATAACATTATCTAATTGATATTCACGATCACTAATAGGATTAACTGGCTGATTCCTAATTCTAAATACCTATGAACACACAAATACAAAAATATCCTCACTTGTAATCATAAATCGTTCAACACAACAAGTATCTGAAAGCTTGTAACAAAACACTGCTCATTTACAATTGTATTAGACTACTAGTAAGTTCTGAGAAACAGAAACACTTGTTTCTTGTAGAATTTCACTTGTGAACTACTGGGCATTCACTTGTAACTCTTAGTGATTACTAGGGGGTGGATTTTGATGACCTAACAATGATCGATAAAATGCTTTTAAAATGTTTTAAATACACCCTAAAAAAAAAAAAAATTATGAACAAAATTTGATCAAAACCACTTTAGATGAACAACTCAAGCTGTTGTATATGTTATTAATGTAATCAAGGCTTCTTCCTCTTCTTCAAGTAAAGTCAGCTAGCAAACTTTTGGTTTGGACTGTTCTTTAAAAGAAAATCTCTATCATCATTTATTGCGAAATTGGCTGAGCTAACAATGGCACCTGTAAGCATCACAGGAACCTTAGATTACATGGGACTCACAACAGCTCACATTACAATACATGAGCGAAGAAATCGAAAAGGCTAGTTAGGAATTCTGTAGCGAACATTTGTTGTATCTCGTAAATAGTCTTTGAAGCAAGTACCATTAAAACCAATGAAATCAGCAAATAATGCATTAAAAATGACTTATTAGTTGAAATCGATGAAAAATGCGAAAAAAAAAATGATGTATAAAAATGGGTCATTTCATTTTGTCATAAAATAAAATGAATTTCTGTACTAAACAGCATTGTTTTAAAGGAAAAAGAAAAATTATTGCGAAACGTGATTGTCTCGGTTCTCATAATTTAACAGTGAATTTATTTGTAACTTGTGGACTTGTAACTTCTGTGAAAAAGGGCCCCAAATTACATAAACCTATCTCCAGAAATAACAAAAATCTACGTATTAAAGGATGTAAGCAAATGGATTTATTTCTTGTCAGAAAAAAGAATATCACATTGTTTTCTAAAAATAACTTGACCTTTTATTACAGAAAGGACACATTATGCACGATACGAATGGATGAAAACCAGAACAGTATAAGTGACATTTTATAAATTCTGAGAAAACGTGTTTATTTTAGGCTCCATTTCAGTGGAAATGTATTTTCGTGGTTTTAATGAGCAACTGAAATGGTGTGGTTTTAATGATGAAAGAAAGCACCAAGACTATACAGTAATATTGTCTTGAATGAAAAGATTTATCAGAATTTATAAAATGTCACTTATATTGTACTGGTTTCACCGATTCATCTAGTACTTTATTTGAACAGACAATTGCCCAATTTCAATTACAATATACAGCTACATATATTCAGCTTATTACAATTTGTTTACTTTATTACATTTAATAAGGTCTTTTTAATTGAAATCAAGTTCAATACACAGTGATCACATGTAGGTACAGTAGAACCCCGGTATTCCGAACTAATTGAGAGATGTGGTCTATTAGGATTCGGAAATGTTCAGATTATCCAAAAAAAAAAGTACCTTAAATATTCAAAAACATTGACATGATTACCAGACACAATGCAACATAGCATGCGATGTGAGAAAATGGCAATTCAACGTAGCAGCATGAAGTGGCAATGTTGCAAACAACGAAGTACTGTACTTACATAACCAATCGCATGCGGTAGTAGTTGTTACATTGTTTCAATAATTAGTTGTTCAGTTCTACAGTAATTATAAATTTCTTTTCTTTACACTGCAAAAAATATATTTTTTTTCCTCCATCCAGAATTTTGTTCAGATTATTCAAAATTTCGATGTTGTGGGTTCAGATTAACAGGATTCTACTGTTTAATTGTTATTTTACATGTCAAAAACAGATGCAAGGGAATAAATTCATAAAATCCATCTATTTTTTATATCTTTTACATTTACAGTACAAAAATACCACAATTGCATTTAAAAAAGTAAAATCTCTATACAAATTTTAAAGCTTTCTGTTTTGCATATCAAAAAATTTTCAAAATTTACACACTTGTTTTTTCAAATGATATACATGTTTAATTATTCATATTTGTATAGTCATAATTAAATTTAAATTAAAAATATTCATATTATAGTCTATTTCAAAATATTTTATATCACCATTCTATTTTATTTGTTGTTTTCAGCCTTTTGTATATATATTCTATTGGGAACACTACTTTTTTTCTGAGATCAGGGCCATTTATATATTTTTGCAAAGACTATTCAAACATTTTATACCACTTGCTATTCTTCAAAATTTGAGGACGGAATCTGCAATCTAGTTATTTTGTAGGCAACTTTGACCTATAGAAAGTTTTGGGAAGAACCATCCTAATTGTCATCATTCTAAAAACTTCACACTGAACTGTTTCCAGCCAGTGGGTAGTTGGGGTAATTGTACATTTGTTGAGATTTGTGATTTCCAAACAAATGCAGACTCAAGCAACAGAGGTTTATGAGGTCACAATTTGTTTGAATATTAGCAAATTTTACAAACATGGTAAGAAATTTCATATATCTTTACGTAATTAAATCTTCAATTACATATTTTAAATAGGTCTATATATTCTAAAATACATTTGAGTATGTGAACATAATTTTTTAGACTATACAAGACGGAACCCACTCCAAATGCAATTATATCTAGGTATTAATAAGACCTCACATTGTGGTAATCACTAGATCATTCAGCAGACAACAGTTCTCTGTGGCTGTTAATTTTTTTTTTAAGTGCAATCAAATACTTCTTCAGATTTTCTGGTATTATGTCGACTATTACTGACAACAAATTTTCTTCAAAAATTGAAAACGATATTTTCAGTAACAATCATTGGCACATACTGAAACAGATCTAAGTGTGGATTAATATTAGTTAAAACATTTTGTCTCATGAATCTTTCTTTAGTTTCTTTCAGCTTCAAGTTTTAAGTTCGTATTATCACTCGCAACCTGCTCACATTTACCATTTTGTATAGATCTATTAAGTTAAATTGTTTTCTTAACAATGTCATCCAGGACAGCTGGTGAATTTTTCTCATCTCTGAGAAAAGAAGCAGATGCAGAGGACTTAAAGTGGTTAGAGCGAGATATTCCCTAATAGATAGAGTCCGTAATATGTTCAAAAATATTTATTTGCGAGATAAGTGGGTATTGTGGGACCTATATAAACCAAACAGGGACTTTTATGCCGAGTTTTATTTAATTATTCGAATTATTTTAGTTTAATAGATGTAAAATAAAAATATTTTAATACCACATAAAGAGCCACCGTTGACTAGTTTCTTAACTAGTACCAACAGATCGTGCGGCCACGGAATAAAAAATTGAAGCATAAGATTGAACATCAAAAAGCACTATTACACAATTAGTAAGAGAAAAATCAAAAAACGTAACATCATAGACACATATCTATATATTTTTGTGCAATAATTGCTAATAATGGCAAAAATTTCCATGTTTGAGTGAAGCGAAAAGTCTTTAATAAATTGGGCAACGTCGTAATGTTCTTGATATTGGCATGACTACTCAGGGCTCATGCTTTTTCAAAGTTTCGTTGTTTTGAATCACTTTGAATACTGTTCATTACCTGGTCGACATGCGGTAAATATTACAATCTGAGCGAATTGGCGGAAGGTTTATTTCCAAAGCGGAATTTGAGATGTAACGAAATAACTCCCCCAATATCATGAGAACAGTGAGGTAATAAAAAGTTTTCAAAAATTTTTTCAATGTTTGTTTCTCTCTAATTTTTATTTCTTGAATTGCTTAACAACAAGATCAATAGTTTGGTTCTCTCCAACATTGTATAAAGCTTGATATTTAACTTGACAGAAATCGTAATCATTGACTCCAACTGCTCTCTATTATCCTTCTTACCACAAATATATATATATATATATATATATATATATATATATATATATATATATATATATATATATAGCTGATAAAATTAAAATACTGCATCAGATAATTCTGCGAGCTGTAATATTGACACCTTCAATAATAAAATTATACTACAGTTGGAGATAAAATCTTCAAAAGAGATTTCTAAGTGGCATAGTCTTTTGTAATCGTTTGTTTTGGTGTTGCACTCAAAATGAAAAAAGTTTTAAATGTTTTGAAAATAAGATATGAATACCATTAAAAATGCATTATTATTGTTCAGAAAATGCAAACAATTATACAAAATATAGTGCTGAAGAGAAAAGGAGTTTCTATTAAAATACTAAAACTACCAAAGGCTGAATATATCATTCCTCTTACAATTTCAATAAAATGTAATTATTAATTACAAATGTAATTATTAAATTTGCCCATGCCGATTTAAATACTATAGGCTTTCAAGCACAAAACTATATGGGTGACTCCTTCAGAAAAATCTTTTAAAACTAATTATGAATAAATCTAAAAAACACTAATTAGATAGAATAAATCATTGTTCCAATACAGATGTAAATTAACCAATTGCTTTCAAAGTAGAAATTGCTTTTTAAATTTATCATTTACAAATACATGTTTAGTTTCTTATTATACCATTCAATTTATTTTTAAAATCAAACATTGTTGTTCAGTAAACTATTTGATTAATGCTTATTCAAATAAAAACATTTTATGAAGTTTTTAATATTTATTTTAAAAAAACGAGCTCAAGAATGGGAGTCCCTAGTCTAATTTTGCTAGGAGGAAATCCAGCTCTGCATTTACCTATACCTTGAATGGTTGATATTAACACCAGAAAACAGTATTTTATCATTGCAACACATTTGAAGCCACTACAAAGTCTATTTCTTTCTGAATTGAATGCCCACTCAGTAGCAATACCAATTGAGGTGCTGATCTATGCTAAAGATTATTGCTTTGAGTTCTGTGTAAGCATCTTTGGTGCAAAAGACAATGACAATCCACTGTGTATCTCCATAATAAAAAAGAGAATATGAATAATTTTCGAATAATTGAATAAATAATCATTGTTCAGGAGCATGAAACTGACGTACGGCACAATACAAAATAATAATACTGTATTGAACATTTAAATAATTCAGTAAACACTCAAGATCAACCATTTTCTCAGGGAGTAGTATCAAAGTGAGTCATTGGGAATATTAATTGAATTAAGAAAATTATATCCATCAAATTCCAGTTTTCTGAATATCTGTTTACTATCAAACGTAATGTTCTCCAGGAGTGATGATATTTTAATTGCTCCCAGAAGATCCAGAGGAATGTACTAACTCTTGCAGTTCTAGTCACACGATTTGAATGAAGTGCGCTGTGCACACAGTGTTGCCGAGAAGCGCGTCACTGTCCCGACCCTCTAGAAAGCGCGCGAACATCTCCCTTTGGACTGATTTGGGCTTATAAGTTTCCAAAATTCTACCATTTGAAAAGGTAGATTTCCTTCAAATTGCACATGTTGATTCTTCAAGATGCTAGCTACCAAAAGAAAAGTTTTTAAAATCACATTCAACAGTTAATTTTCTCACAATTTTAAAATTTCAGGTCAGATCTGTCAGGTCACCTTAAGAGACCAGGTTAAAATAGCAAAATTTACGGTCTCGTTACGCAAAACCTTGATGGTAAAATCGATTCAAACTCTACCAGAACACAGAAGAATCTCTCATCTTTCGATTAATACAATAAAAAAGGCATGTTAAACATAACACTTATCTCGCTCTAACCACCTTAATGAAGGCACTAACAGCATACTTTTCAAGTGGTGTTTTACAATACTTTTTATAAAATTTTAATGTGTTTACTTCACTTAATATCTGAAGTACACAGAACTCCCTAACTTCAAGAAATGTACAAAGATTTTTGAAATTAATTGATTTTTGACATTTCCTCAATGTTCAATAAAAGTAGCATATAACCATTATTCCAGTGATAATTAATGTATTTTAAATGTATCTCAAAATAAATATTTCATAAAATAATAGTTAACTTTCTTTTATAGCAAATCTGAAAAGTAGAAATCTTACAGGAACTTACATGAGTCACCATGTACTAAAAACCTAAGCATAGGTAGAATATTGCAAATCAATTAAATAGTCATTTCTCAAGGAAATGGGAAAAATTATCATTGCTATCACAACATTAACACATTTACACGACCCCATTTTCTTGAAATCAGTAACAACAAATAATAGGCATTTTGCTTAACAATGTGTGTATTCTTGACATTAACCCTGTAAGCTTCCTTAAATTGCTTTCAATGGCTTCACCAGAAGTCTTGTGTCAAAAGAAATTGAGCGTATTCAGCAGCTGAAGGGATCGATGGCAAGCCAACAGATTAGCGAGAATCGCATGTTACATTAAAAGTATCTTTTACTTCACTATAAAATATTAATAAAAATGCTTAAGAAAACAGCTTAGTGGTTAAAAACCACTTCAAAATTTAATAATCTGTATATCTGTATAAATATCTGTAATAATTTAATAAATTTTAAATAAAAACAGCAATAATGCAAGCTTTTCTTGAGCTTGAGAAATTTGCAGGTTTCAAGTTTCGCATTTCATATGCTTCATAAGTTGACTTATTTATTTTGCATTATTTTAATATAAAAGGTAAGCAATTGTATTTTGGGTAACATTCAATACAAACATAATGTAAAAAAAAGTTGATACTTGCTAATTATGCGGGAAAAAAAGCATTTTTTAAATAAATAAAATTTAAAATTTCTCGGCAAGTTGTTCCACTAAACAGGATGCAGCGTCTAGTATATGATTGCAGCACATCTTTTAACACATTCAGTTCCATGAAGCCTGGGGGCTGTTGCCGGCAGACACAGCGCATGTAGAAATTGTAGCAGCTCTATTATGTGACAATGAGAAACTGGTGTCAGATCATATTCTCTTTGGGTGAAATACAAAACATATCTATCTGAAGCATGGCCTGTTTGCCCACCAATATCGTCAGTGTACTTCAAATAATGTATACTGTCTGTTGGATATTGTATCATAACTTGACCCTTGGGTTCAACCAGTGCACCTCATTTGGGTCGCATTCCGTGTGTTAAGGATAGCTGCAACTGTTATAGGTTGCTACATCAAACATACTCATCACAAATATCATTACCTTTTGGGAGATTTCTTTGGTTTATTACTTCCACAGGTCAGAATATATGGACCATTAATATGTTCATTGCTTAAAAGTAATAGCAGCCTATTGTCTACATGGATCAGTGCCATTCTGAAACTTCATCTTACAAACTGTTTAGGAAGAATTTTTTCTGTTGTGAGTCAGCTGGTGCGATTTTAAACCAGAACATCGTGTGAATTTCTTTTTGCAGACTCTGCATTGAAAAGGTTTCTCACCAGTGTGGATTCGCATGTGTACTATTAAATTTCCCCTCCGAGCAAAGTTCTTATTGCAGACATTACACTCAAAAGGTTTCTCGCCAGTATGGATGCGCATATGCTCAAAAAAATTATATTTTTGCCAGAATATCTTCTCACAGACATCACATTCATAAGGTCTCCCGCCTGTATGAATACGCACATGAGCTATTAACTCTCCTATTTCTGTAAAGTTTTTTTTGCAGACGTAGCACTCCATAGGGTTCTCACCACATTGTATGTCCTTACCTGGAAATAAATCATTTTTTTGTCTGAAATTCCTCCTGAAGACATACTTATTAGGTTTGTCACCGAAGTGAATTTTCATGTGTAGAACAGCAATCCCCTTGGTTGAAAAGTGCTTTTTGCAAATAAGACACCGGAATGGTTTTGCCCCAGCATGTGAGTCCACATGAGCCATGGCTGCTTTCTCAGACCCGGGACGTTCACCACAGTCACAAATGTAGTCTGGAGAAAGTCCTTCTAGAAATGTTGGTGAATCATAGGTTTCTTCACCTGGAGAATGTCCTTCTAGAGTTGGGGACTTGTAGGTTTCTTCACCTAGTGACACAGTAAATTTGATAAGCAAAAGTATCAAATATCATCAATATTCATATATATTCAAATATATCATCTAAGACCTATAACAACATTACATTCCTAAACAACTAATTATGTGGAGCCATTAACAGTCCGTTATTACTTACTGAAATGTAGTTTTATGTCCCCAATAGGACTACTAGACATTTTAAGTAATTTTTATGGCATAATTATTCTACGATTTTTACATCAAATAATTTCCTCTCGAGAACTAGTAGGATCATAAATAATGGATAATTAGACATAATGGATCTCAGTATGAATAAGTTGACAAAATGGCTAAGATCATGTTCTTGAATATATACAAGTGGGTTATGAAATCAAATGATGTTTTATTTTGTCTAGCTTCATATTCAGTTTAACATGAAATTTTAAGAAAAAGTTCTTGTTATCCAAGTGTTCTGTAAAAATCATGCTATTCTTTGGCTGTAATGTATATGTAAATTGGGCAATTTTATGTCCTTACAGTAAATAAGTAAAGAAACACCTTTATTACAAAAAAAGAGAATCCCGAAGAAACTTACCACAAACACTTTTGACCAGAACAAATTCGTAACATTAGGTTTCAATAAATTTCACTCTGCAAATAACTCGTAAAACAGAAAACCACACTATCTGTCATGTTTTCATCACCTCACCTGGTAATAATGCACCAAGTTTCTGCCTTATTGAAGTAAGAAATCCACTCTCACCTCCTGGTGTAAGGGAAACCTGCAATAATTTAAACACAGTTGGATTTGGGAGATCCTTACCACAGAATAGAAAGAATAAAGAAACAAATCTTGATGGTGATTCCTTTGGTCTATGATATGTGGTGAGGTTGCAGTGAGGTTGCACCAGTTGCCATATTGAAACAGACTAATCACAATACTTGCATATAGACATAGATAGAGAATACTCTACCTCCAAACTGTTTCAGTACTGAAATTTTAAGAAAAACGTCAACTGTATTGAACACAATTAATGAAAGAAAGCACTAAAATGTATTTCAATGAGGAAAGAAGGTGGGCAAGAGACCAGAAAATTATATGGAAACCAACAGACAGGAAATAATAAAGACATCAATGTACACCTCTCTTTTTACTAGTACTCATTATTAACTATACAATAATTACAAATTTAATATATCCCCAATGAAACAAACTTGAACATGAGCAACAACCAGTTACACAAAATTCACAAATTAAAAACTGCAAAAAAACACGCCATACAATCAGAACACAATATCGGAGACGCAGCAACAGTGGTAGCCAGCCAGTGCCACCTAAAGAGCAGGTGATCCTAGTGGCATTGGGTCAGAGTACTCGGTTTCAATATGGCAGATACAGCATAAAATTTTGAGCACACGGAATGCATGAAACTTTCCATTCTGTATAGTCTCTATTTTGTGTCCAATATGGATAGTCTGGAAACATCAGCCGGTTTCTTTGGTTTACTGCGATGTTAGTGTATGTTTGAAACTAGAGTAAAGGAGAATGAATGATTATATCTTATGAACTATTATATCTTAAGAAACAGTCCTCATAGTGATGTGAACTAGAGTGTGACTAGTGTGTGAATAAATTAAATGATAAAATGAGATGATCAGTAAATTTAAAAAATGGACAATTAATTTTATAAGCAAGAAAACTAACAGCAGTAAAAGAAAAAGGAAGGGGAAAAGCAAAAAAGGTAAAAATGGGTCTGTATCAAGCCAGGTATTATTTAGTTATGCAGAAGCCCAACAAACCGAAAAAATATGAAATCAGATTATTTGGGTTTGTGAATATAATAGTAGATACACACAAAATACCATTATTTTAATGTTATTATTTATATATAATAAGGTACGGAAATATACAGGATTTCAGTTGTGAAACCTATATAATCCCCACAACCTAATAATAAGCTAATGCTATTATGTATCTGTAAAATAAAAATTATTTTGGATCACCAGGTAAATATTAAATATCAAAGCCCAAGTTTTCTGGAATAAATTGATGTATCACAGACTATTGATTGCTCTACAAGTACCTTGAGTTGACATGAAACTGTAGGGACAGGGCTGTCTGAGGAATCTAAGGCAAGAATGTCCAAGATGTACCTATCCTAACCAAAATGTTTTTTGGTGTAAAGCAGAATTTCACAAAATGAGTTTGTGGACTGAATTTACCTTCTTTGGTTTTGAGTCATTATCTTCTTCTTCTTTCATAATTGGCTCAAAGACCACAGGTGCTCTGGGTCCAACAACCTGTGGAGGGAATTGAAAAACAGTATTTCAATCTTTGCAGTAAGAGAAAGCAGGCAATCCACTATAACACCTTTATATTATCACAATGTTTATGGGTTGCGCAAGATAACCACCCTCTGACATTCAATAGTAGCCATTTGAAGTGTAGATATGATTACTTTGACCTGAAACTTTGTTACATCCTGGAATTTCTGATGGCGAGTTGGGTTTTCCTCATGACAATATCAATTAAGCTGAGACAAGCTACTGCTCAATTTTGAATGTTGAGGATGTGTAGTTCTCATTAAAAAACCATTTGCAAATATTGGATTAGATACTGTCGATTCTTTGTCAGAGGAGTTTTTGTTTCAATGAAATCAAACTTGATAATCAGATTAATACAAACTTGATTTTGGATAAAGTGAATTAAAGTCACTGGCGCCCTTCCACATACATCTATACTAATAAAAGTGAATTCAATAATATGGAACTGACATCAATACCACAAGGAGTGTATGAATAGATATGAAGGTTTCACAGGCTCTTCTTCAGGATTAACACCGAGTCCTTGCAAAGTTTGATAAAGATTAATACAACACATTCCAAGAAAATAAAGAATTTAAATAATATATTTGTAGATACACCGTTATCATTATTTTGTGGCTGTCACTGAGAGCAGATTGGTTCCTAATACATTCCACCAGAGACCAGCAGCAGTGGAGCAGAACTGGTACCTAATAGTTCACTAGAGATCAGTAACAGAGAATATGATAAAAAATTTTAACATAATAGCAATGTACTATAAAATAAAATGAATGAAAACTACAGTATTTCATTAAAATTTCAACCAATTATATTAAAAATATTAATCTTCAACACTGTAGTTTCTGCAAAATTAATTTTCCTCTTTCTCAAGGACTAGGATAGGCAGAAAGCCTTGGCAATGCTGAGTATTTTGCTAGTTACAAAGAAAACTAGACGACTTGGTTGGGGTGATCATAGGAACCCCAATTTCCAGGATAAAATACTTTCACTTACAGCCACAAACCTCAATAACGATTTTGGAGGGGTTTCATAATTTATTTTTAAAACATTTACAACAAATGAAGGAGACTGGGGGAACAAACCACAATTGTTTCAGCTTAACTATGGCAATTCTGTCAAACTAATGAAATTCCACTAGGAATGGACATCATAATTGCTATGAAAAGGTTTTCCAGAACAGAAGAAAAAGAGTGTGATGACAAAGAGGATACAAAAAAAGAAAATAGGTTCCAACAGAGCCACTCAAAAGTACCAAGATTTTTGAGAGTGTGGATTCTGCAGAAGAAATGTGGTAATATCACAAATTCTGGAGGAATACCAGCAAAAATTATTAATGAAAACTGTATACAGCAAACAATAACGAAAACTACTATTTTAAGGTTAATTAATATATATAATATTAAGTTACTGATTTTGCTGTTTTGGGACATTTTAGCAAACATTTGAAATAAAATTAGTAATTAGAAAAATTAGTTTATTTTCGCATTGTCGGTATAGTGAACCAAAAATGTAGTCTTCAGAGGTACACAATAACCAGACTTGATTATTTTCCTTCAAAATCACTTCTTGATGCTTATGTTAAGTTAATTGAAAGTATTGATAATTAGTTAATTGTGCTGTTAATTACTTAATTGTACTTTTTATAATGAGAGACTTGAACCTTCCAAATACCTACATGGAAAAGAATAATTTTAATACTAATTTTAATTTTTCAAATGATGTAAATAAATACATAAATTTGGATATATAGTTACAGTTTCATTCTTACCTCTTCTTCATCTTCACTTGCATCACTTTCTTGAAATGCTTGCTTTCTAGTTTCTTCATCCTGAAACTCTTCTTCAATCTCACACACTGTTTCAGTCTTCAGAAATACAGAGGCAGGATTTTCTAACTCCTCCTGAAGAATGAAACGTTTTTGCTGTTTTATGGACTATTTATCATCAGTGAAGTTCAAATTCCCATGCAATTTTAGAATCTCAATTATATCTATGATAGTGTGTTATAAAGAAATAATAATAATAATAATAATAATAATAATAATAATAATAATAATAATAATAATAATAATACTATTAAGAACAACAACAACAATAATAATAATAATATATAAATCAAGATTACCACAATATGTCTTGACCTTATTTTTACCGCCAATTTTCCTATTACATATATTAAAGGATTTAGGCTGCATAACCTGTTATTGATTCAATATCATAATAACAACATTCAAAAACTGAAATATTAATATCAATCCTATTGTTAAGTTATACATGATAGTCAAATGTTACAAAACTTGTTTGTATTTTTACCTTAAATTAGACAACATTTCTGTTATGGTTAATATACAATGTCAATGGTGAAATTTTCTTGATTTCATCATTTAGTAAGCCACAATTTTTGTCTTTTGGCAATAATACCATGCAAATGTTACAAAAGATTAGCTAAAATTTCATAGAAGTTATATTATTCTGTCTGGCAATATCTTTTTTTAAAACTTGTTACTTTCCCTTTAACACACAGAAGAAAACAATTTGACTCACATCAGTATTCCATGAATAATCTTCTATATTGTCATCTGGTTCTTCTTTAACCTGAAGACAAAATAAAATGAGACTAACAAACAATAGCATTATTAACACAAAACTACATTTGAAAGCAATATCCACTTCATTTCCATAATTTACAAATCACATCAAAACAGAATGTTGTAAATGTTGATTTGCAGCCAATTTCTTCCACAAGAAACAAAATATTTCATTTCTTCACTATTCATAATTTCCTACTGTTAAATTGTCTCACATTTTGGAATAGATTTTAAAGCTCTACACAATACAGGAAACAACAGGAAATATTAACAATATGGTATGTTAAAAATTTCCTAATTAATTCATTTCACATGTGATTCAATAATTTGATTGATTAGCAATTCCAAGCAATCAAGGATCGTAATTCTGAAAGTATGGTGCATGATTATTATTGTGGGAGGTGGCAGTGTTCTTTCCCTGCTGGATGGCAAGATCCACCTGACTGACCTACCAGTCAGCTTGCGAGATTTTGAAAAACGTACATCTTCCTGACCTCTCCATCTGCAAATAGCTCATTCCAAGTTCATTTTATTGAAGTTCTATAATGCCTTCATTTAAAAGCAACAAAAATGGTCTCATATAACACTGAATTCAACTTTTTTAAATACACAGGGATCATTTTTGTAAACTGTGTCCCAAACATTCAAGCAAGCATTGTTTTAATTACACTTCTCCAAAACGTAGAAACAGTCAGAATTCTCTGAACTTTGACAAGAAGGGTGATACTATGAGCACTAAGCTTCTCATTGGTTCCACGTTTAGTATCGCAAAAGTGCCATTATATAACTGTGCTAACGAAAGTTCCAATAAAACAACTTGAAGTAAAATAAAATTTATTCTGAGAGGTTATTTTCTTCTCAATTTATAGGAAATTACTAATAACACTTACTTTTAATTAACAGAAGCCTACTTTAGGCACCTAAAATGGAAGTTCTGGGGCCTATGAATCTGTGGTACAATAAAATTACACCAAGGTAATGGCAGTAGGAATGTTGAAGTTGAAATGGCAACAATGAAAGTTCACTAAACACCTGGATGGCATTAGAGGTCATAAAGGTTTTCATATGACCATAAAGGAATGTTTAAAATGTGAAGGTGATCATTTGTGAATTCAATTAAATGAATGATGTATTGATAAGGGTTAGCAAATGATCAAATCAGAATATTTTAAGTTTAAACATATGCAAGACAAAGTGTAGAACTGCACAATGGCTGAACAATGCACAAGTGGAATAGGTCATCAGTAATGAATACTTATACTTGGATTTAAACATAACTGCCTTGACGTAACTCAGCTGTTGCAGTGTCATCCAATTGGGAGGTTGAACGACACCAGTGATATCACTGTAGTAATTGTAAGCTCCTGATTGGATGAAACCTTAACAACTCACAACCTGACAACTGCAGCTCTAAATAAATCGAAGTATACATGTGATAGATAATCAGTTAAACTTTTAAGAATATGTTATGACAATCTCTTAAAAATTTTCAAGGAAAAAAGCATTCTATGGAACTTGAGAAAGGTGACCAGGAACAGTAAGGAAATGATTTTTAACACTACCGTACATACTCTATTGTTCCTCTGTTCTCTTCATGCCAAAGGAGAAGGATATAGAGATGACTAGAGTTATTCTTCATAAGAGATTAAGGGAAGTTTTAAACAAATGTCAAGAGGATAATATCACTTTATGTATGTGATTTTCATTGTACCAAACAGTGCACATATTGATACATTCAGAGCAGTGAGGGTGTGAAGCAGAGCAGTGAGAAATCTATTTTTACACATGTTACACGTTTAATGAATTGCCATACCATAGTGGAGAAGCAGATTAATTAAACAATTTAATGAAAAATTAGGATGTTTGTTTAATGATCTAGTTTATGATATCAGTTTCATGGGAGGCTATGCCAACTGTAATTAAATAATTTATACAGATGTGTTCATGTACGCTGACATTTAACAGTCATATTTGTATTATCCCTTCGCTAGTTGTAATAATAAATAAATTCTAGAGATGACGGATGAAGTTCTTCTCAGTTTTACCTTAAGATTTTGGGGGTACGTGTTCATTTTCAAAGGTGTTTAACCTCAGAATCAAGGTAGTCCTGCTACCAACAGAATCACGCTTACTAAGTCGGTACCGCCGAAGAATGCCGGAATGACATGACATGTTTACACGTGCCTAGACGCTTTCTCGTATTCTACAACTCTCACATGTTGGTCGGACTTTGCTTACAGCCACTGCCCCAGCTCACTTGTCACAAGGTCGGCGCCTGGTCGGTGCGCCCGTCATGACACCGCATGGCACTCTGGGTTCTGTGAGTGCAACAAGTGCAAAATGTTTACTCTCGACCACCATATCTACTTTCCACCAATTAGGAGCGGTTAGTAACTAGTGCGCTAATTTTGAATGAACCTTTCTTTGTCTAGTTGATTAAAAAATTATTTTAATTACCATTCGAAATGCCATGAAAAGTTTAAATTAATGTTATATGATTTAATCAGTAAAAAAAATCATTTTTATAATCCATATTTTTCCAAAAATCCAGTTTTCCAAAAATAATTGTCTCCGGGAAAATTGAGTTTATATATCACTTCCGGGCGCACATTTCAAACTCGCTATCGCAGATATCGCGGCATCTGCAACAGCGCTTGCCTTTGCCTCCTTTCTCCATGTTATAGAGTCTGTGAGATAAACATCGTTTGCCACACTTCATGATGCAATGACTGCCACACATCAATGCTTGCCGCACACTAAAGTACTTTAGCAATATGCAATATAGAGTTTTATGTATACTATTCATTATACACATTAAATCTACTTTAAATACAGTTATTGTTTTTTTCAATATAGGTTATACCCCTGTGTAGAGTAGACCTCACGTCGAATAACTTCAAACTCTTCACTTCATATCATGACATACTAAAACCGTCTGGTAGTTAAAATGTTCGTAAATGACAATTTGAGTTCATTCATTACTTCTTTAAGCGCAGTTTCAACTGATTCCTCTGACACCTTTTGCTCTGCCCCAGTCTAATGATGTCTGATGAGCAGATAAATAATTTTATACGAATTAGTATTTTCCTTCCACTCAGATCTAATAATTGAAAGATAACAATACTTGCCTCTTCATAAAGATTGTCTCGTTCACAAAATTATATGAGAGATCAGTAGGTTTAGTGATCCGGCAAGAATGCATTCCGAAATGTGTTTCGCAAAACACTCTACATGATACTGTGGAACATCAATATCGCAACGTATGGTCTCGAGTATCTCTTTCTCCAAATTGAATGAACATTCTACCCTTTGCTTTCTTGATCCATTTTCCAACATGCATCGGGTCAATTTTTAAAACCATTTAAGTCATATTTCAATTCTTCAATTAAGAGAACTAAAAATCGAGGAAAGATTAAAAATGTATATTTATGATAAATAATTATTTCCTCAATTTAAATATTACTCTGTATTATTACTCCGACAATTATAAAGTAAACTAAACATTTGCGTTAATTGAAACATGCTTTAAATGTTATGTTCAGGGAAATATTTTGTAGCCAATTTTGAGAAAATTGTTCATTCCTGAGTGGATAGTACAGAAACTTCGTTTGAATTGCTGCCGTGGAACCAATGTCAAAGTTATTCCGGTACATAGATCGACTGTTACAAATGTTTTAATTTTTTATGACGTGAAGATGGCTTATATAATTTAATGATGTTTTGCGTCTATATACAATCGCAATGCGTCTACTAACTCCTTAAGGAACGTTATGCGCACCGTGGAGTCAACCACCGTTATTAAACACCCAGCACCTGCCCAGCACCGTCTAGGGGCTGCTGGGTAGTCAAGTCACGGCAGCCACAGTCAACGAGATTTGCCGATAGGTAGCGTTTTCGCGCGCGCGTCTCACCCTCATTTGCTTTAGTGGTGCCCTCACACATTTGCAAACAAAGCTATGACAAGCACAACTCCTGCAAACAGGGACATCTTTTCACCAGGGGGGCATCTGGAGAAACAGTTTTCTATAACAGTATTCCAAAGGGTTATGTGCAAGGACATGGGCGGGGCATGGGCAATGATGGGCACCATGGCATGGATATGCTGCTGTGCAGCCTGGCCGCTTTAAGTTAATGAGCTTCATGCACCAGATTACCTCATATTAGCGGGAATTTTAAATGCAGCCATATACCAAATCACCTTGTTAAAAATAAAAAAAACATCTATTGTTCCCGATTACGTAATTCGTTTGTAATCAATCGAGAAGTATAAATAATCTACATCGCCTATAGTGTTTAATAATAGGAAATTAAAAGTAATGTGTTTCTTAAGTGCCATTAAAACTTCTTTCGTACTTGTTAGTTTAAAATATGGTAATTTACGCAATAAGTGCTTCATTTATTTTTATGGTTATTTTTTAAGAGGTAAAGCAGCGCCCTCTGGAATATTATATTCCAGAGGGCGCTGGGTAAAGGCGGTATAATTGAAACTTTCTTGCTAAACGGAAGAGGTATTTGATATTTATCTTGAAATTTTCAAATGTATTCATATTACGGAAAATAACTTTACATTACTAGTATCTAAATAATACGAGAATAGTGTATTATTTCATGCCCATTATAATTATCTTATGAAATAAAATTTCGTAAACGAAATTGCGCGTTTACCTTGTCAACTACTAATTATTTGTTAATCGTTTAAATACAGGAAAATGCCATAGACATTAGAACTATCTTTAACTTTTAGAATTTTTACTACTTTTTTTGAAGTTACAAAGTATTTCAATTTGCAACTCGTGAGTTAGTATTTCAGGAGAAAAAAAAGGCGGACATTCAAACTTGCTACTCTTTTTCTCGAAAAATAACCTCGGTAAGTGAACATTCTCTTATTTTTGGTGCTGATTCCATTTAGTTCATTGTTTAATTGTGAGAGTAATATTTCCATCTGAAACGGCAGACAGTGAAGTATTACCGCACAAGCCTGATAAGCACTGTCCTAGGGCGGCGAAATTTTATGAGCGAATAATTTTTTAACGCATCAACTTCTGGATGGGATATTCTACAGAATTTACTGCAAAAATAATCAGCTTCAACTACGCTGAAAAATCTCTCTATTATGCGATGATGTGCTCGAGATGACGCATGCCAAACCATGATGCATTACTCAGCAAATATTGTAGATGCATTCAATAGTATAGAAACAGATTTATTTCAAAAGTCTTTAACCCTTCTGAAGCTAAAGGAATCAAATCTAATCTTTTGGAAACTACACTGAAGAACCAAACAATGTACAGCCATGCTTATTGAAATAAAGAGATTTGGAACCAATCAGAATACGGCGCTCCGGTCGGCAACGGCTATATAAGACAACCCGAATCTGGCACAGTACACTGTCTGGACCGGTTACTGCTGCTACAATGGCAGGTTATCACGACTTAAGTGACTTTGAAGTCGGCGCAAGAGAGATGGGACATATCATCTCCGAGGACGCGATGAAATTTATATTTTCCTGTACGACCATTTCACGAGTGTACCTTGAAAATCGGAAATCTGTAAAACATCCAACCTCGGACATCGCTGCGGTCGCAAAATGATCATGCAAGAACGGGACCGACGACGACTGAGGAGAATCATTACACGTGACAGAAGTGCAACTCTACCGAAAATTGCTGCAAATTTCAATGCTGGGCCATCAACAAGTGTTGGCGTGCGAACCATTCAACGAGACATTATTGATATGGGGTTTGGGAGCCGAAGGCTCACTCGTGTACTCGATGACTGCAGGACCCAAAGCTTTACGCCTCGCCTGGACCCGTCAACACCGACATTGGACTGTTGATGACTGAAAACACGTTGCCTGGTCTGACGAGTCTCATTTCACATGATTTCGAGCGGATGAACGTGAACGAGTGTGGCGACAGCCTCATGAATCAATGGACCTTGCATGTCAAAAGGGAAAATTTTCAAGCCAGTAGAGGAACAACTCTGATATGTGACACGTACCTAAGCATCCTATCTGACCACCTGCACCCATTTGTGTCTATTGTGCATCCCGACGGACGGGCAATTTGAGCAGGGCAGTGCGACAGCCCATACGTCCAGAATTGCTATAGGAACGCTTCTGAATTTAAACACTTCCATTGGCCACAAAAATCCCCAGACGTGTATATTATTTAGCATCTCTGGGATGCCATGCAAGTGCTGTTCAGAAGAGATACCCACACCCTCGTACTCTTACGAATTTATGGACAGCCCTGCAAGATTCATCGTGTCAATTACTTCCAGCATTACTTCAGACTAATCGAGTCCATGTTACGCCGTGTTGCGGCACTTCTGCGAGCTCGCGGGGGGCCCCACACAATATTAGGCAGATGTATCAGTTTTTTGGCTCTTCGGTGTACTTTTATGACAGTGTTCTGAGGCTTCAATAAAATAATGATAATATTCAAATAATGATAAAATTCTACCAACAAAAATTACAAGAAATCAACCTCGACTTTAGTCAAATACTTGAATTATATGATTCTCTCGTTGCTCTATTTCAATCTAATGGAAACAATTTTGATTATTTTGAAAACAAAGCAAAATTACTGACAAATGCTACTGATTCAAATGAATGTGAAAAAAAATGATCGAAAAGAAGAAAACAACTTTGAAGCATCGAGACCATGAAATAGAATTTAAAGTTAGACTGCTAACGTGTTAACGTCATAATTGATAAGATAATCGTTGAATTGAAAAACCTATGCAAGGTATCGGTGACATCAGTGACAAATTCAAGGATATTATCATAATTTATACTATGTCCAGGGTTGATTTACAAACAGCTGCAGAAAATTTGCAATCAGTTTTCAGAAGATATTGAGGAAACCAATGTGTGGGAATTATTTCATTTGAAATCTCATTTAACAACACTCAATCCAGAAATCAAGCCAATGAATCTCATTTCACTAAGCAAATGGTTACGTGAAGAAAAATTACAAAATGTCTACGCAAATATTCTATATTCGGGAAGACATTTTCACATATTCAAATGTAATATATCATATATTTCAAATATTCGTATGTCTTCGTATATTTTTATGTACACCTGCTTCCAGTAATTCAGCGGGCCACTCATTTTCTTGCTTAAAAATAATAAAAAATACTTAATATTAACAATTAATGAAGGACTTAATTCATTAGCTATTCTTTGTATTGAAAGCATTTTTTGAAACATAATTTCCAGACAATTATTAATGCATTCGGTCGATAATAAGCAGGTAAAAAGTTTGTATCTTGATAAAGAAACTCAGACTGTAATCATACTTCAATAAATGCGTCTATTTTATTAAATATCATATTCTTTTTACTTTCTCGCTAGGGAGTGTAGACAAAAAGTTTTGTAATGCTACGCGACGAAATGGCGAATTTTGGCGGCAGAAAAATGTTTATTACACGGCCTTGGTAACGAAAATATTGATAAATCCATTTGCTAAATTTAGAAGACAAAAATCTTCTAACACGTGGTGTAGCCAAAATCGATGTTTCATGTGTCCTTGATGCCGAAAAATCGAAAGACAAAATGTCCGTCCGTCTGTGCGTTCAGCCGATTTTCTCAAAAATTGGTATTCTCCAATCAATCGGGCTGATATCGCGGCCCCTTGAATATGAAACATATATTTTAATTTTGGAGATATTTTACGTAAAGTCCGTGGGACATTTTCAAAAAATGGGTCTACCGCTTTTGATTAAATTTTGTTGGATAGTGTGAAGAACGTTTAAGAGAATGGTGTAGGTCTCATGTTCGTTAAAAACTCCGATTTTTCCAAAAATGCAACAGTTCAAAATTTTTTCGGAGTCATCCTACAACTAAAATATTAAAGATAGAGATTTTAATAACTTATGTTACATAGTAATTTTAATTTTTTTTCATAGCTACTAAAATTAAAAATCTTTAACAATTTTGAATAATCAGTTAATCCTTTCATAGTGGCGAGGCATCCCTTTCCATTTTCAGCATGGTATTTTAATTGATAAATTTGGGAAACTAGATGTTGTAATTTAAATTTTAAAAGTTCTAAATCTCAAATAAGAAAATTCAACTTAATTTGAGATAACTTTTGTGGATGGAGGTGGTAAATGTAGCCTATAAAACGATATCTTTAGGAATAAAGAAATTATTATTATAATTAATATTTTGTTGTTTTTTTATTCTTTAATGAAATAAATTTTTATGAAGTGTTATTACTAAATTTGAACTTTTAAACAGTTAAACATTATCAGTCATTGAAACATTGACATAATTAGTCTTCTGTCATTGAAATGTTTGTGGCCTTAAAAGTTTGATAAACATTCTTGGAGATAATCAAAAGCTTTCTATTTTAAATAATTAAAATTATTTGTTCAAAAATTATACTTTAATAGCATGATACAAAGAATCTGTAATCTTTAAACAATCACAAGATATAACAAAACATATTTCAATTTTTATTAAAAATATTTATATATATACATACAAAAATAGACATTTATATATTTTTATCACTGGTGCTTGATCTTGACGACCAGAGGAGCTTCCCATCACAAAACACAATGCATACACACGCTTTTTGCAAGTAGAACTGGTACACATTTTCAATACCATATTTAAAGGAAATAGTACTGTCTTTAATGTTTCTGAAATATGCAAATTTGCATATTTTAGAAATGTGGATCAAAAAATTTGGAAGTATTCTATAGTAAAAGTCAAATTATAATCCCTTTTAATTCTGTGATTACATGATTAAAAGTGATTACATTATTTGTATGACTGTATCTTACGACCATAGTTTTGTACTAAAATTTCATTATTACAGCATTTAAACGAGATGTTTTATGGAGTGCAACCTTAGATCAACCCAGAGCACTGACAGCAGGGTCTCACTGCAGAAGGATGAAATAAGATTACCAAGAAGATGTCTGGGCACTGCATTCCAAATTAAGTGTAATATTTATTTACGTATCACTAACATCATACAAATTTGTAACGTTGTTTAATATGAAATATGCAGGATGCAAGAAGTGGAAAAGCAGCTGAAATGCAATACGTCCAAATATTGCCAGTTTCCAATGAACTAAACTGAAAGCTGATATTCACACTTGAGCTTGTAAGGTTCTGCTGTCTTTGGTTTGGGCTGACCCTTTCACCCTTCTCTGTGCCTGCCTAACAACACAATGGTCACCCATATGAATGTTAATATTTTTATTCATAAGTCGTGTTCTAATTGTAAAAAGCATTAGGGCTATATTCATAGTCTGCACTTATTTTTGAGGAACACTTAAGTGTTTAATTATTCGCATTTTCAATTCATAGTCATCACTTAAGTGTTTGCTAGAGCATTCACTTATTCCTAGAAGTGAACTTATCTGGACCCTTAAGTGGGCACTTATTATTCAATGTGGAATAATATCACAGATTTTTATGAGTTTTTGGAATTATTGCAATCAATATGGAAGATAATATACCAAAACAAAATTTGAGAGAAATGAAAAATCATTTGGAAATGCATAGGCAACAAGAATTTAAGAAGAGATATCGTTTTGACAAGAATATGGTTGTGAACATTAGTGTCTCTGTTGCTCACTCACAATGTAGGCTTGAGGAATAGAGGATGGCCATTACCACCAGTCCTAAAAATGCTAATGACACAGATTTTATGCAACATCATCACTTCGAATCACTATAGATCACATGGGCATATTTTGTAGGTTATCCTACGAGGACCATGCTTTATAGGTTATCTTGCAATGATGATCACAATCCATCACATGAAAAAGTGTTGATGTTTTTTCAGGTATGTGCAGATCTCTGTAGAATAAGTCAGTCCTAAGTTTGTGGAATCATTTCATTTCTGTTGAAAGTCTGTCAATGAAACCAGATGCTATTCACACACTGAAAAGAACCTCCAAAATTGTAAACAAGATTGACACAGCCTTCTATATTCGTATCTAGTATCCAGCAAAGCAATGTTGCCAAATATTATGTAGGGAAATATTGCCTGAGTGTGACTCTCAAGTAAGTGGAGTCTATGAATATGAAACTGTCATAAGGCTTCACTTATTTTAAGTAAATGCTTATTACTTACGCATTTACTTATCGTATAAGTGTCGACTATGAATACGGCCCTTAAAAATTTTTCATTGTATGCATTATCTCCTGGTTAAGTCTCATAACAATGTAAGCATCCGACACTGTGAGCACTGCTTGTTAAGAGATTGTCTCAGCTCCACCAATGCCTTAGAAGAGGTAATACTTGGCAAGGGGAAACTGCAGAGCAGATATGTAGGTCGGCATTGGATCTAACGTTCTATTGAGGGAGGAGCACCACAACCTCCTGAAATATAACATGTACCACATTTATGGAAGAATGACCTCAGTAGTTGAAATGCCAGATGACACTAAATAATCAATCAATCTACTTATCAGTATCTGTTCTATTTTCATACCTCATCTTGTAAACAGACTGTCTTAAGATTTTTTTCTCAGTGTGAGTGAGCACATGAACTGTTAAGTTAGAACGATGTGTGAATCTCTTTTTGCACACCTTGCATTGGAAAGGTTTGTCACCTGTGTGGATTCGAATGTGTGTTATTAAACTTCCCCTTTGTGTGAAGTTCTTATTGCAGACATCACATTGAAAAGGTTTCTCACCAGTGTGTACACGCATATGCCTATATAATTTACTTTTGTGTTTGAAACTCTTCTTGCAAATTACACACTGGTAAGGTTTGTTCACTGCGTGGCTTCTCAGATGTGGCACAGCAAACTCTTCTGTTGAAAAGTGCTCACTGCATTCAGAACACCTGAATGGTTTTGCCCCTTTATGGGTTTTTACATGTGCCGTAGCAGCTTCTGTATTGCAGAAGCGCTCACCACAGACACAAATCAAGTCAACAGAAGGTACTACTGCTGCCAGCAGCTTCTTTGAGGCACCTACACCTGTCAACACATTTCAATTATGCATGATAATGGCGATGACCTGGAAAGCAAGGTCTAGGAAAAGAGAATCTTCAGGAAAGCTTTCACAAACCCATTTTGTTCACAACAAATTCTTCACTTAATATTTCAATAAACTTCACTGTAGTTGTTAAACAACTTGTACAATGTAACTGACAAAGCTGACCGACTGGGCAATGTTTTCTTCTACTCACCTGGGAATAAAATGCCAATTTTCTGCCTTATTGAAGCAAGAAAGACACTTTCACTGGATGGTGCAATGGCGTCCTGCAAAAAAAAAAAAAAAAAAAAAAAAAAACAAGATAGAAGTCAATCATTTAACAACAAGAGTTAAACAGCTAACAAATTTTGAGACCCCGCACCAAAAAAAATTTAACAAATAAGGTGATGATAAGTTGACAGAATTAATGAAAACAATCAAAATACATTTTCAATTACTTCATACAAAGTACGAGTAAGATAGGATTTTACTGCAGCACACCATTATTCAAGAAATAAAAACATTCTGTCTAATGCAGGTTCGGAACCTGTAGCCTTCGTTCATCATATACATGGGCCCAGAGCCCCAAAGCCCTGAAGCCACTGGGCTGGTAATTTCTTTTCTTCTTCTTTTTTTTTTTTGCTAGGGCAAATAGTTTGAGGGATAAAATATCAAGATTGTGTAAAAAATGATTGTTAACTCATCCTCAACCATTAATTTTATTGAAATAAGCACAAATTCAGTTAAAAAAAAAAAATCATTTTTGCTCTGAGATGTGTCATTGCAAAACTTATTTTTCCATGATGACACCTCATTTTTCAGATGTCTTAAGAAAATATATACTTTTTGCATGTTTAGTACATAAAATCCCCTGTGTGATCTTGGAAAAATTAATTTTTGACTCTGTACATGAAATCTGAAATTTAGTCACAGGTTCTGTTGCAAAACCTAGGAAGAGGTGGTGATTAACAAAACAAACTTGTGAATGAAGCCATGATAATACCTTTGTTTGTAAACCTGATTTTAGTTGACACAGTGGAAATTCTTATGAAGAGTCATTCAGAATGGAATGAGAAAAATGAAGAAAAAATATCTAATTGAGGGTAGAAATAAGAAAAACTTTACTGAAAGATAGAAAATTGTTTTTAAATAAATGGGACGGGAAAATATACAGAACATTCTGGATGCATGGACAACGATAACAGAAGAACCAAAGTGGAATATCCAACAAGCTGGTCGGAAACAAGAACAACTACATTGCATATGGAAACCAGCAGTAGGAATGAATGTGGAATTTTTTTTCAAAGCAAGTTCGTGCAGAAAAACCTTGAGTATAAACCGCATCCCTCTTTTGGGAACAACTTTTCAAGGAAAAAAGTGAGACTAACTCAAGAGCAAATAAAGTATGTACAAAAAATTAGATTTATTTGTTAAACAATATCTTCAAAAACACAAAATCTAGGTTTTAACGTAATTCCAAAATTTCATCTTAAATTCCAAACAAATCTAAAATGTGAATGAGTATTGAGATGAGCATCACTGATAATCCACAACTAAAATATTTTCTAGTTCCCCTTTTAATCTTACCACTTTTTCATCCTTTATTGCTTCATTTTCTTGAAATGCCTTGTTGTTACCAACTACATCATCATCCTGCAACTCCTCTTGAATCTCACATACTGCTTCAGTCTTCAAAAACACTGTGGCTGGAGGTACTAGTTCTTCCTGTACACAAAACCAAATCAAGCTAACAATATTCCTTAATACCTAACTTGGTGTTATGAACTATTTATGGTCTGTTAATTAAACCTGAAATAATACTAAGTTTCTGTGAAACTAAAAATAATAATAATATACTACATATTCTTTTACACATCATAAATATGTGTCTAAACCTCTTCCAATAATCCTAAATTTGAATATTTGAGTAGGTCAAAATCATAACTTCCATACTCAAAAATCAGATTTTTCACAGGTAAGGAAAAATCTCTTTTGCACATTCCAGATTAATTTCGTTCATCTAGAAGGAATGATCAACAGATAACAATTATTATTTATTATTTTGATCACATTCTTTTTCTGGAAGAAGGATACTGTTGTTCGATCTTACTATTGTTAGGGAAGATTAACAATTTCTGTTGCTGTTGTTGGAGCATCATCCTTTTATGAAGGAATGACTGTTGTTGATCATGTTCTTTTTATGGGCAAATGTCTGTTATTGTTGTCATTGTTGCTATTATTATAATTATATCTCAACCATGTTGAGAATGATGTTTACAGGAGCACGCCATTGTGTTTACAGCCGAAATGCCAGTAATGGAGACATAAGGATACTCAGATAAATTTAAAAATGGGACCGCGGCAAACTCTTGTGCGATTTATTTCATCGTGAATCTAGTGTCATCCCAATGAATATTTTAACTATCTAGATATGTCTGCACCTCGTAATAGAATAAATTAAACTTCACTTCTCTGCAGAATGAATAAAAATTTTGATCAAATTCATTTTGGTGTGCAAATTTGTACTGTAACATTCATAAAAACCGTTCCATTTAACTTCAGAAGTTTCTCAAAATATACACCAAATAAAATTATTTTTTATGAAAGAAGCAAATGCCACCACACTGAAGAAAATTGTACATACTTATGAAAGTAAAGTTTGTTTAGGTACATTATTACACACTTAACAAATAGCTAAAAGTTGGCTCAAAAAAGATGAAAGAAGAGAAATGCAAAATGTTTAAATACAAGGAAAAAGTACTAAAAATTCAATATAAAAAGAAATAATTTTTTATTAGATTCTTGTAGTAGAAAGGAATTTTTTTTTTAAAAAAATCAACTTGATGCAACAAAAATAAAATAGTGAGTGCAAATCTTGCATGTGTCTCTGAAGGTGTTTTTCATCAGCTGATTCCATAGAAAGAGTTTTCTGGCTAGTGTCTGAGAGAGTGTCCATATCACTG
This sequence comes from Gryllus longicercus, assembly GCA_038098605.1. NCBI lineage: Eukaryota > Metazoa > Arthropoda > Insecta > Orthoptera > Gryllidae > Gryllus > Gryllus longicercus. The sequence continues at coordinate 1,283,171 of JAZDUA010000400.1, forward strand.
AATGATTCACTGCCCCTTTCCGGACTGACACATTACGAGATCATCAACAGCATCTTCAAGCAAAGCATTACTATTCCAGTATTCTTTTGCAATTTTTTGGGGGTAAGTGACTTCTTTTTTCCAACTTTCTATTGTTATTTTATCAATTGCTTCAGATGTCGTTATTTTTAAATTCGAAAGTGACAATTGATACATTTTTCTTTCACTCACCTTTTTCATTAACACAAAATTTAATCATATTACAAGCAAGGTGTCTTACCTGCCCACAAAGTGTCACACCTTGACACAAACTCATATTTTCCTAAGCGACACCAATAAACAACATGCTTCACGCTCCTCACAACTTTCATTAGCGAAACCAACTGTATAGACTGCATTATTTACTAGGCTGTCCGGGTGACGCCGCGTCCATGGCGAAGGTGCCGACGTTTCGGTCGCCATTCTGCGACCTTCCTCAGGGCGTAATGCTGCATTACGTAATGCTCAGGGCATTACGCCCTGAGGAAGGTCGCAGAATGGCGACCGAAACGTCGGCACCTTCGCCATGGACGCGGCGTCACCCGGACAGCCTAGTAAATACTGACTCCGGCCGCGGAAGCCTACGCTCTCACTCTGTATAGACTGCAGTTTACTTTGTTAGTTCTAAGAAGTGCCACAGTGACCTCCTTCATTCTTTGCTTGGTCAAGTTATACTATAACGTTGTTATCAGCAAATGTTATACTACAATATGTAACTCACAAGTTTCCCACACAAAAGAACAAGTAGTTATTGCAAGACAAGTGATATTATTTTGAAATCAATATGTTTTTGTTAATCACTTCTTGACAAGACGAAAATTTAATTAAAGAAATGTTGCAAAAATGTTTTTTATATTGTGGTCAATTAACGAAAATGACAACAATAATATTTTGGAGGAAAACAGATCATAATAAAAAATTATTACAAATGAAAATGAGTTAAAAAATTATCACAAATGAACCAAATTTAAATTTACTGAACACACTTCACAATCAAACTAAATTTTATATGAAAATACATTTAGTTAATTTTTTAATAATTTCATAATTGTAAGTAACAAGACATACAATACTCTTCCATTCTTACCTCTTTTTCATTCAGACTCGCTTTGTTGTCATGAAATGATTCTCCATACGGACTTTCTTTATCATCCTGAAACTCCTCTTCATTCTCAAACACTTCTGTCTTCAGAAATGCACTTACTGGACATTCTAGCTCCTCCTGCACAACAAAACAAAATTGTAAACTATAGTAAGCACATAGAGAATGTTGAAATAGTTCCTAAAAGGATAGCAATCTGCATCCTACACACAGAAAATCTTCAAAATATAAATGCAAGCTTCAAAATTGAGAAAAAAATTTCACAATAACTTGCAGAAAATGTAAGTAATTTGTTGCTTCATACACACAGCATTATTCTTATATATATATACTTATTTGAATTTTTCTTCTAACTGTTAAGCAATTTATTCTGGAGTATGTCTTTGATTCCGTTATGGGTCTTCCTGGGGTATTGAAATGGCATTTGAATGCAACTGTTCATATAAATATATAATTCTGGTTGTTAGTATACGAGAAAGTTGTGAGCACCTCAGCCAAAGATGTAAAGTTTCCTAGACACACTATTCCACTACTTTCAGCTTTGCTGCTCAATGGGTCCATTTTTGGGGAAATATTTAGTGAAACTTTCTTCAGCACATAAATATTCTTTAATTATTTTATTCGTTACACAGCGAAGTTACACATTAATAACATTTTTTAAGTCAGAAATAGGAATTTAAAATCATTCATGATATAACACACACCTTATTTAATAGCACCTCACAATTATAACTGAAATCTCTCAACAAATAAACTCCTTTTTCTTTCTTCATCAGTGTGCAAAAACATTTTGCCCCCAAATGTTAATAGTTTTTCTAGTCCTTTTCCATCACTTCTAAACATATGAAAGCAGTACTGATCATTATGCATAGATAACTATGTAGGCATTTACCTCTTTTTAAAATTATCCCTGAATTAAGACATGCTTCCAATTTTTAGACATTTACTTACTTAGTTTTCTATAAGTTACATTTAAAAGAGACAAGGGAAAAAATTACATCGGTATTTGAAGAAGACTCCTCTTTGTTGTCAACTGGTTCTTCCTTAACCTGAAGAGAAAATAAAATAAGATGAACAAATTCATATTATGTACAGTACTGTATTCATTGTTCATAATTCATAAGGCACTCTATTCGTAACTGTATACAGACATAGCTTAACTGTCTCAAACATTACCACATTTTCAATATTTACATATATTGTCACAAAGAAATTCAACACAAATATTGTGTTCCTGTCTATCTCTGAGAATAGAAATAAATATTCTGTACAGTTCACGATTTCCCAGTTTTATGCCTTCAAATTACATCTTGGAAATTATTTAACATCTTTTAAAATACAAGAAACAGGCTATTCTTATTAAAATATACAAAATAAATTAATTGTTTTACACATTTAATTACATTATCATGAGAAACAATACTGTTGTCCAATATTCAACCCACATCATGAATGAATTGGACACCTTGGATGACCCACACCATGTTGTTGTTCTAAGCAAATCTTCCTCATCTTCAAAAAAACATGTTCACTCATAAAGGGGTTAGTAAAGGCAAAGGCAAAAAGTTACTGAGAATGAGTTTTACCTTTGAGGTAATTGAGTCCACTGCATTCATTTCATGTCAGTGTATTGATGCACGTGCGAAGTTATCGTCTCCGTCCATAAAGTTTCCTCACAAACTATACACAATGTGTATTACACATGCACCCAACGTTATGTCCAATTTAAATATACTATATTAGATGTAGTGACTTGCGACACATCAGCTGTCGCGAGTATCCGTCGGGAACAGCAATACCAAAATTTACCCATAACAAAGTTTCTGGTTTAGCGAGTTGGTATTAAGTGACAAGCTAGTCGTGTTTTCAAAACAGTCGTTTTTTTATAATTTTTCTGGACAGAACGTGGATGGAAAAGGGACGTTTATTTGTGCCAAAACTGGACGAATGTGATTCCAGCATTTTACTGTTGGTGTCAGTTCTACGTGTGATGAAAATCCTTCCTCCGCATGCCGCAACAAGCGCTGGAACTTAAACAGTAGAACATCGCATGTACACAAACAAAATACGCGGGAAGTATGATTAGATGTATAAGCCTTCGCAGAAGAGTCGTGTGAGATAGTTTGGAACTGAGATTTGCGTATGAAATGGAAAGAAAAAAATAATCGCTAGGGCGGCAGTGTGCATTACTGTAGCTTCAACTGCCATGGCAGAAGGACGTAACAGAAAGAAACGCTGCACTGCTGTTCTGGGTGCAGAAAAGACTGGTTTGGGTCGACATAGTAGACAATAAATCTGGAAGACACACTTTGTTCAGTTCAATCTGGAAGACACACTCAGTTCATGAGTATTACAGAAAACAATTTTAACGAGCTCCTGAGTTTGATAATGGCAATTATTGAGGCGGAGGACACCTATAGGCGAGCTGCAATTTCCCTACGAGAAAGATATGGTACATTACGAAAGTATACTTTTTGTATGCATACCCGCAAAAATCTCCTAGTATATCTACTGGTCTGTATAATGGCCATTCACAACCTAATATTTAAATTACACATGCACATTCTCTCAGTTTATTGTGGTGTTGTTTTAGCTAAATATTGCTTTTTTTGTACGCTAGCGGTTACTTTGTGATTTCTCGCACCACGGGAAACATTCAGGTCTCCCACTTTTTCACCAGGATGAATGAAAGCACGATTAACAAAATTGAGCCAGAAGCATGTAGAGCCTTCTACACACATTCGCGACCTTTGTATGTGTACATTAATTGTAATGGATATACAACTTGTTTTTCTTGTGGAGTCCCCAGACTATCGGAGTGGTTGAAAATATCCCAAAAGTTTGAAGCGCTCTGGGACTATCTGGGACGATGTGCATTAGTGCTATTGACGGTAGGCACATCGTCTTCAGAGCACCAAGATCAACAGGATCATATTGTTTTAGTTACAAGGGAATGCATTCCATTGTTCTGCTGGCAATTGTGAAAGCAGAATGTAGATATTTGTAAGTTATTTGTATATAGTATTAGTTGTTAATGTAAGATATTTGTGGAGCAAATGTGTTTTTTAAGTTGCGCTTGCAAATCAACTTGCGAAGTTTTTGTTTTAGCGGCTATACGTTGCTAAACGTCATGAGAGGCATCAAACTGACTGGACCGGCATCTGACGGCATTTCGGGGAAGATAGTACTTATGTGCCTGCCTTACCATTTCAAACACCTGACACAAATTATCAACTATTCCATTCAAATGTGTTCTTTCCCTATCATGTGGAAACGAAGCTGGATTTGCCTAATCCCTATTTGTCAACCCTCAAGGACTCTCAGATTTGTGACCCATTAGCCTGCTCCCATTTCCCTCTAAGGCCACTGAAATAATATGACATGGAACTAAGAGCATTTCTTGATGCAAATAAACTCTTACCTAGCTATGAATCTGGTTTTCGTAAGGGTCATAGTATTACTCGCGCAACTTTTCTTGAACGATGGATTGAAGAAATGCGGGTAGAGTGGGGATATCAGTTACGAAATCGGCCACTAGATTTTATGAAGCAATTCCAATTTCTGGAGAATCAGTCATGGCTTCGCAACGTTCTCAATAATTTGCGTTCTAACTTTCTTAGGAGTTCGAGGTACCACTTGTGATATATCTTTACCAGCATCGGTTATTTCTTTAGATTTTTGGAGAAAATAATGGATAGATGTTCTCCTTTAAAAGAGAATAGTTTCTATTTCGCGCCAGTGAAAATGTTCGGAATATTGTCATCAGTGCTCGCTAAGAGCTTTTGCCTTCGACTGTTTCTTGTGACAGAGGGGCAAGCAAGGTCATCGTACAAGGAAAGTTGCGTGATTAATACTACAGCAGCAGAGATGAATTAATTTGATGCAAAGAAAATGTCTGCATTGGTTCTACTGGATTTTTCGTATATTGTTTCTTTTTATTTTTTTATGTTTCTTTATTTCACAACTGTTTCTATACAATTAGATACTATACCGAGCATCCAAAAGGAACGTAATATTAATTTTAACAATGACATTGAATATATTATATATCATTTGGATTGTATAATTGTAAAGAACCTGACAAGTATTGTACTTCAGCATCTGGGTCAATGACCCCCATCTCGATCAGGTCTTCGTCCAGTTTCCCTGATCCTCGAGCAAATGCCGAGATGACCCCTTGTTTTGCTTCTGGGCATAAATGTAACTTAAAATTAACTTCACCCCATAGCACGTCACACACACTTTTTAACTGGTTTTCACATAAATAAATATGCTGATAGAAATGGCTTCATAGGGAAGTGTGGCGGCATTGCACACCTCGGCCACACGAAACTGCGCTGCAAAGCTACGAATCGCAGAATAGATAAATCGCAGTTTAATTTAGACGTCACCGATCGCAATCGCATTGGGAAGCCGGTCACATCATCCTCAACCAACTATTTTCACACATTAATTACCGGGATAGGAATGGAAATTAGAAAGATTTTGAGTTCATGAGTGATACATGGTGTACTGAAAGTTTACACCATGCCATATGACAACAGAAAAATCCATGCATTACATAATACTTCACTTGATGAATCTTTAGAATAAACTTTAATTTCAGATAAAATATATCACATTGAACAACAGCAGTAAACATAATCCTCTCTATATCCTTTTTTGAAAGATTATACAATTAGTTTCTTTATACAATTTGGTCGAAGCTCATACTGCAGATGAATCACCAAATTTAAGAAGTTTACTACTTGTTCTCTCGTTCAGCAGCTTCACACAATATTGCCTTGATGTTACATCTGAAGGTCTTTGAACTCATCAACATTATATTGTTCGTGGGCTGCAATTGTGGTACAAATCAAATAATCAGGTGTTGAGATAATGAGTTTGAAGTTTTCACTTTGTATTGAAATGCATCATTCTTGCATTCACACTTCTGACATTTGTTGGTGGGACATGGTACTGCAAGATATGCTTCTGTTGCTGCTGGTAGACCAATCTGCAATTCTGAAGAGTGCGTTAACTCAAAATTTGTGCCACGATTGCAGCCCACACAGCATTGAGTTGTGCCTCTATTGCAACCCACAAGCGATATTGTTAGTAGAAGTTTTTATATGCTCCAATAAGAAACCATAGCTCATTTTCGATTCCAGTGTTGGGGATTTATTCTCCCATATCCTTGTTGGCAGGAAGTGCAACTCTCTTAAGAGTTTTATTATTTTCCTTTACAATTTTTAAAAATACTTATAAAAATATAATGTTCTCTTTATAACAGCATTCACCTCAACCTCCAGATCACTTCAAATTACTGCAAGAAAACTATAACACCTGAAGAGGAAGCTCGTGATTTGGTGAACTGGCAATTTTTTTCAGATCTATTGTCACAAAGTCAGTTCTTCACTGATGATAGTTGACAAATATGTTCTTTTCTTATCACTCTCTTAGTTTACATTCGCACCTGTTTTACAACATCACTCATGACTATAGACCAGATGTTAGACACTGAAAACTCCAAATTAGACAGGCTAAAATCAAATTAAGTTTCAAAATTAATCACTCTTAAAAATTTAATATCTAGGATTACTGAACAAATACCAACACATTACAGCAACACAGGCTTTCAGAGGATGAAATGTGTTTGAATATAACATGTTTTACAAACTTGACAATAAAATTAAACAAATCTTAAAATTATCACAGTGAATCTCACAGATTAGGGCATGAGCAGTCAATAAGAAATAGACATTAATTACATATTACACAAACCTTTCTTCATATTCTTCAGTGTTGTGTTCCATTTTATTGACGAGCTTTCAAAAAATTGAAAATAATATCTATGTGCAAACAGATTTTATTGGAATATACTTAATCTACTAAAACTGGGTTTCAAACAGTGTAATACTGTTTTGTCTCTTATGACTCACACCAAGATTTTTAACAGAAGTAAAGTCTAAAAAATCTGCAGAAAACTCGCACATTCTTCTATTCATAACATAACTAGTCAGTTCATTTTAACATTGTCATTATCAACCCTGAGTGAATTCTTCAAAACACTCCAATAAGGTTGCTTTAAATTCCTCTCACAGATAAAGGGGCCTAACTGGAAAATACGAGAATGAGATGCTTCAAGTGCTGTTTCATAATAATTTTGTCATTGTGCAATTTTCTTACCAAATATAATTTTCACCTACAGCAGGACCGTCAGACTGATAAGCATGCAAACAACCTTGAGTGCAGTTTAAGGGACACAGCATGCACTGAGATTTGATGAAAAGATTTCACAGAAAGAAGAGGTGAACTCACTTCATGAAAATTAGGCAATTTGAAACAAGCAAACACAATGAAATTTGCAACACATTCATTAAATTAAGCATTTTAATGGAAATTTGCATTTAAACTGAAAATGTATTACTATTAATTATTAAACATGCAGTTTATCATAAAAAAAAATACGAAAATCTAAGCAAAATTTGTACATAGTTTGAATGTTTAAAACAAATATTAAAAATAATTACAACTTATGCAACAGGAATTTTTAATCCTAGAATATTGTTTTTTTTACACTTACTAAATACTAATCCTACATAAACGTCATGTATACATAAAAGAATATACAATGGAACTTTTTATCTAGATTTTTAAATAAATTGTCATTTTAAATATTTATTTACTGAATGAACAATTCAAGAATGCAATCACCTTAATCATTTTCATAAAATATTATGTATTCCATTGACATAAGTGGAAAAAATGTTTTTGTTCTAATGCAAGAATGAGGATCATCCTCTCTATCATCAGAATTCCATGATTTTATTCTCTGTATCATCAGGTCTCACATTCAATTAATGTATGACCTACTAAACTTCATCATTGATATTTATCTTCTTGATCTGAATGCCTAGCAACACACTGCTTTCTTATAAAATACATTTACACTAAACTTCAGTCACAAACCCTTTCTAAAAAATAGAAATACTAAACCTCCTTAAAAATACTTTTAAAAAAATCATTAATAATAAGTATACATAAATTACACTTAGATTTTCTGCAGTGAATAAATGAAAGAGAATAATCTCAATAAAATTTTCTTATGTAGTCAACACAAGAATTGCTACTTTTAACTCAAATCTGTCTGTGACAACCTCTGCGAAACAAACAGCACCCAGCAGAAGGGAACTGCAGAGATACAACTAATAAAATTATAGAATATGTAAAAAGTGCACTTAGTACTCTAAGTATCTACTCTTTTTTGTTACTAAACATTTCCTGCATATGAAACAAAGCACATCCCCTCCGCACTCCCCGCTCAAGAAACCTAAGGGCTCACTGAAATGTAGGACATCTTGCTTCACTCTAGCACTACAGACTGCAGCTCTGTGAAAGTGCAGTGCTTACTTCCATTCACAGTAGTCTTATCATGCCCTGCAGAGCACAAGTGTCAATCTGTAATGATGTACCTGCTCAGAGGAAGTTTGCTCAGTTTGACGGCCCTGTTTGAGCTACACATGTAATAGAGAGACAAAGGAAGTCAAAGCATTGGCTGATTAGGAAGTTAACAAAGCTAATCAGTTAAATATGAATTTAAAGGTGTCTATAATACTAAATTCCAATGCAAATAGAAATTTAAAGAACACTAGGCTGCCTCCAGTCATGTCAGAGGTACCTCTTGTTTTGTTAAATGCACAGAAACTTTGATAAATACAAAAGCAATAAAACAGTTTTGATTTTGACTGAAAAATGCAAATATTTGATTGTGTTATTCGATCTACTATCATATTGCACATATGGACTGAACTCTCTTACTTAGCATGCCACTGCTCACAGCTCAACTGTTATCCTGCGACACTAAGGTTTCAATGAATAAGATGTCTGCCATTAAAGATTTGCTATTCACATGTTGTATTACTAAATAAGCAACTTTTTTGACAGGGTAAATATAAAGAACTCTTGTAGTATTTATGTTCTACCCTGTTGTTGCGATATTCCTGAAGACACTTTTTGTTAAAATATTAAATTGTGGCAGTGTTATGAGAATATTTTATTTGTTATTCTTTAGCAGTATGCATGCTACTTTTTGGACAACCAATTTGAGTTGTTTTGTCCAGGAGCAATTTTTGCAGCTGAAGGCTACTAATTATGTAGAAAAATATTATTGCTTAACATACATTTTCATTTGAACTTATTAAATAATTTCCTTGATATCGCAAACAATAAAGAATAGGTTTTATATTATATTATCTATCAGACTGGCTTGAGTTTGTGAAGATGAAAGATCAGATATGATTAAAGAAGGAAGAAACACCAGTGAAAAAAGAAGTAAGAAGATAGATAATTAAGTATTACTTCCTTTATTCTTGCATTGATGCATTTGTTCCAAAAAGTAAATTAGTTAAATAAAAAATTCCATAGCAATGAATTGAAAATGTCAATTATTTTAAATATTGAAGCTCATAAGAAATATAAAATAAAAAATTCAAATTTAGTTTTACCAGGCCTTTTCAAATCTGAAGAATAAAAGTAAATTCTTATCGAGAAGAGGTTTCAGAGATTACTGCCTCAATTTGGACAATTCATTCATAGCCAATCCGAAAAGCTTTTGGAAATATTATAATAGTAAAAGATCTGAAAAGGGACTCCTAAATTGTATGCAGTATTTATCTGAATCACTTAATGATGGTATGTCTATGGTAAATGTGTTTGCTAGATATTTTATGACAATTTGAAGACAAATAAACAGTATTGATATTACCAACCTCAACTTCTCTGACCAAACACCCTATATTGTGAATGTCACTGTGCCAGACGAGGGAACAACAAGACAAATGTTGCATTTGCATGCGCTAACACGTCATGTGTGCACACATCATAAAAGATAAAAAGATAGATACAATCTTGTATGCTGATGACCAAACAATCATAATGGATTCTGAAGATAATTTACAAAGAGAAGTTTTTGAATTGACAGAAGTGGCCCAAGAATATTCCATGAAGAGAACAGTTCAGAAAACAAAAGTTATGGCAATACAAGGCCAGGTACAAAGGAAAGCCAAAAGAGTAATAAATGGAAAAGTTAATGGAACAAGTAAATAAATTTTCATACAATGGAAATATAAGTGTATTCAACTAAACTCAGGAAGATACAGAAATCAAACTTAATAACTGCAACAGAATACATGGAACAATTAAGAGATACTTTGGCAGAGACAAGGACCCAGAAACAAAACCGAAACTCCACAAAGCAGCTGCCAAACCTAAAATAATGTATGGCTCTGAAATTTGTTAATGAAAGAGACAGACAAGCAAAAAGGCATGAAATTTCTCAGACACATCATGGGAATCACAAGAATAGACAGACTGAGAAATAAAGATATCAAAGAGACATTGAAAACCACAGGTTTTGTTAGAAGAGAGAGAACAGTCTCAAAGGAGACGGAAAGATCATTTACAGAGAATAAACAACAGATAAAGAACTAAACAACAGAATTATTCTACAAGTACAAACCAAGAAGGATCCTCATCAAAACTGGGTACAAAGCTAGAGGGTGCTACGACAGGGCGTGCTAGTGTCACCAGTGCAGCTGCAGGTGCAGCTGCAGGTTAGGCTCGCCAACTTTGCCCATACAAATTGGTTAATTTGTGAGAAATACTAAAAGTGTCTTCAAAATGTTCAATTATTCATAATATACACGTATAAGAAATCTCTGAAGAACCCGGAACATCGACACTATCTTTTGCAACATTATGAGCATGCTTCCATCTTGCGAATCCAAGCAGCAGCCACGCATGTTTAAAGTATTATTGGCTGCAGTTTGCATTGGCAGCAGTTCCTATAAGAAGGTGCTGCAGGAGAGTGCACAACTGTAATTGTTTCTACCACATTATATGGGAGTTGGAAGGCCCTGGATCAGTTAGAGGCAGATTACTAAATAGGTGGCAACAGCCGGAACACTTGGTACACTAATAATCTACCAAGAATACTGCAATAAAACAATACAAATAAGCTATAAAGCCTCATTTCTGGTCAGTACATGATGATGATCAGTCCATGATGACATTTTTTACAGTCCATTGTTATTACTAGAATTAAAAACAGACACACATCACACAAATGTAAAATGTCTTTGAAAAATTGTTAATGAAAACATAATATTTTCACTTTATTTAGTTTTTTTCAGAGTATGACAAAGAGTTCCTGAAAATCATTCAAGGAAGCCCTCTTTGTATTCTAAGGCATCAGAGACCAAAGTGAGAACAAATTTGAAATATGAAATGAGTCAGTTGTGTGAGCTGGGAAAATAAATATTCTTTGTTCAAATTTATCCAATTTTATCCAAGGTTATCAAAGTTATCTTAACATTCTGCGATTATCACTTTCTTCTTCTTTTCCCTACTCCTATATTTCCTTTTCCAGCTCATCATACAACTGACTTATTTCTTACTTCAAATCTGTGATCACTCTGGTCTTTGACCCCATGAAATATAAAAAAGGCTTCCTTGAATGTTGTTAGGAACTCTTTGACTTACTCTGAAATAGAGTAAGAAATGTAGTTTTAAAAAATGAAAAAAATAAATTCTGAGGCAATTTGAACTTGATACAGATATAATTTAAATTTGTCTATGTAAGTTTGAATAAAAGACAAAGTTAAAAAATTTTACATTATTGATACAGGTACATTGACTTAAAAGTTTATTGATGTTTTAATTGTTATTTGTTTATCTTATACTTAGATGGAATTACTCTTGATGAAGAGGAAAAGAAATGTCTCGAAACGTTGAGAGAGTTGGAATAACTTTTGAAGTTAATATAAAACTTAAATAAATATGGTCTACACTAAATTAAATGGGAATATTATGTTTTTTAATTAACAATTGTTTAAACAAGAAGTTTTGTCTGTACAATTTGTGTGTTTTGAATTCGTGTTTGTAATAATAATTACTGTTTAAAAAATGTCTGGATGAAAACATATGAAAAAAGTCTTTACCCTAACATCCAGTGTCTACCCATCCCATGTCTATTCACCTTACAAACTTTTTGGAGTTAATGACTGATTTCGGTGGCTTTACCAGTACTCTAATGTCATCATTACTGTCACAACATAAACACTTTCATAAGAAGTAATGTTCTTGATATCAATAACAATGAAGTACAAGTATTTCTCCTAACATGAAGTCTGTATTCTAGGCATTTCGTGTATACTTCTTCAAACAGATGATGGATTTCAGTAGTTTCATCAGTAGTCAGAAATTTTATCGCCAGGCATTGAAGGTAGCTGGTAGTGAGAGTGGCATGCTATACCTAGAAGTGGCAGTTTTTTTATTAATTAGAAGTTTCTTTTACTACCACATAATATTAATGAAAATACTTAAAAATAAGTTATGAGGATAAAAATCACTTTAAAATGTAATAATATGTTCTGAGGTTGAATTTTGAAAATGTCAACAGCACAAGCTTTACAATATTTGGAGAAGCTACACTATATTCCACCATTTTGACATACAACGTGGTATGCTTAAGTTTTCAGGGTCTGTAAATAAGAATACTAGGTCAAAGAAAGACTTGATTTAGCTGGCATAACTGTCAGTTATGTGGAAAAGAGCATTTTTGGAATCAATAAAAGTTGACAGAAGTCATTGCAATCTGTTCCATTAGTCTGAGATCAGTTTCTCACTTCTCTAGTTCATGATTGGACCTCACCTTTTTAGGAAGGCACTATGTATCTACAAGCTTTCTTTCGCTGAATCATCACAAATACCTTATGCTTTTGGATGATTCCTTTGGTTTGTTACTTTCATATATCTAAGTATGATAATCTTCAACAACAATATGCTGAAGCCATAAATGTAATAGCAGTCCACTATATGCATCTGTTCTATTCTGAAACTTCATCTTGCAAACAGTTTCCAGAGTGAGTCAATGTGTGATCTTTCAAGCCTGATTGGGTGAATCTCTTTTTGCAGACTTTGCACTGGTAATATTTCCCACGCTGTGGTTTGCGATCTGTATGAACGTTCATGTGTTTAACTAAGTTTGCCTTTTGCCTGAAATTCTTGTTGCAGATGTTACATTGAAAAGGTTTCTCACCAGTATGAATACGCATATGTGCAAACAAATGACATTTTTGCCAGAAGAACTTTGTACACACATCACATTGGAAAGGCTTTCCTCCTGTGTGTGTGCGCATATGTGCTATTAAATCTTCTTTTTTTGTGAAATTTTTATTGCAGATGTAGCACTGAACAGGTTTGCCATCAGTCTGTATGTACAAATGCGTATATAAATTATTTTGTTTGGAATGATGCTTGCGAACATACTTGTTAACAATGTGGCTTTTCATGTCTAGTAAAGCGTCACCCTTGTTTGAAAAGTGCTCTCTGCATATGAGACATCTGAATGGTTTTGCCCCGTCGTGAGTGTTTGCATGAGCCATGGCTGCTTCCTCTGTGCTGAACCGCTCGTTGCATATGCAAACAAAGTCTGCATAAGGTCCTTGTGCTTTTGGTGACTTGTTGTGGTTACCTTTACCTGTGAACAGAAAGAATTTGATGAGAAAAGATAAAAAACATCTTTTTTATCAGTGATTAAATTCAATAAAACTAGGGGGAATGGAGAACAAAAAAATTAGAAATTTGTACCCTCTTAACACTACTCTCTGTATTGGAACAAAGTATAAGTGGTAACTGCCCGCCCCATTCACATCAAAACATCTGGAATGATCTACATATTTTCATTGAATGTGTGCAAAACCAAAATATTTTTCAGACATCCCAAAAGTCTAATATGTTAATAGTCCAGAAAATTAAGAAAATGCAAAAATACTGCATACTGAGCAGTGAGAACCTTCATTTACAATACTGCAGATTCCCACATTTAGTTTCGACCCATGTCTGCAACCAAGAGTAAGGGGAAAACTGTTGCTATCCAATTATGATTATGGTTATGATTATTATGTACAAAGGTTTTAAGATTTTATAGACTTGTAGTCGAAAATGCTATGTTACATTTAGTATTGCCTTGGATTTGGAAATGGGAAAGAAACCCTGGCTTAAGTGATAATATCACAAACCTGACATTTATACATTTGTGGGTTTGATTCCATACTGAATCAAATTTGAATGTCATTTTTAAATGTCTTTAAAGTAATCTTATTTATTTTAGGTGTAAAATCCTTTGGAAATTATACAACACATACACTCAAGATCGTTTAATGTAAATTGCTTACGGTGAAGGTCCTAGTCTAATTGCCAACTTGAATATGTCTATTGAAGTGTCAACTGGGCCATGTACTAAAATCTAAGTTTTAGATGCCCTGGAGTGTTTATTATTGAATATACATTATATTCTTGAAAATCATTAATAAAGACCACACAAAGAAAAATAATCATAATTCTATGAATTGCAAGAGAATCACGATGTGTATAATTCCTTGCAGACACATTTACTTATTCATTCAAAACTCTCCTCTGAACTCAGACAAAGACTGTTTGATTTCAAAATGACACTCCAATGAGTAGTCAAGTAACTTTTCATAAGAGTGAATGGTACCAAATTAATAAAATTTGGCAATGTTTTACAGGCACAGGTAGGAGAGTGTCACATGAGAGATTGCCAGAGCAGAAGTTTTACATACCTCTACAATATAACTGAGAAAAGTGAACATAGTAAGTATCCTATTTTCTTCTACTCACCTGGAAATAATGCACCGATTTTCTGCCTTATAGAAGCGAGAAATCCACTCTCACTACTCGGTGTAAGAGAGTCCTGCAATATACCCAACAAAACTGAAATCAATCACTTCACTACAAGAGATATAATTCATAGTACAAAAAAATGTTTGCAGAAACCAGCTCTTGATTATTTGGCAGCAGAAATGGAAGAAAAACATTCCAGATACAGTTTCAAACTCATTTGGATTATAAGGATAATCCTGACTTCTGACAGTGTGAAATTGTCAGCAAGTTTATTCAGACCAGTTTTACTCATTGATTATTTCTTGCTTCCATGCACATCAGCCGCTATGTTCATCAGTCCCCTAAATGTAATGCATACATGTCCAGGAAGGTGACTGTCTTCCTTCCCTACTAGAATATGAAACTTAGTACATGTCCGCTCAAAGTATGGCACCACCCTCCTGAGAAAAGCACTAAGCTTCTGACTGGACTCCTGTTGGATGGTAGAGTAGTGCATGTAAGAGTAAGTGGATGCTGCATAGTAAGGATGAGGAAGGAAAAAAGTATGTGCTGTCCATAATCCATTTGTGACAGTACTGCACCTGCATTTGCCTAGCATGAACTGGAGAAACCACGGGAAACTACCAATTAGCGCAGCCAGCTGCCAGAATTTTCTTCCAGACAGTGGCAGAACTATACAGACAGGTTGATGTAGCTAGCCCACTCTCCGAAATGTAATGCCCGTAGGCGGTTCCGCGGAGAGTACGAAGGAGAAGGGACGTTCGGTTTTAGTGAGTAAAAATTCACATGCAAGGTAGTACAGGCTACCCAGTGTCTTTTGAATATTTCCACCTACCCTCGTTAAAAATATATAAATATATTTATATTGAAAATCTGCCATTGTGGGGACACAAACTCAACAAACTCCCAGATAGCAGCACTGCAGAGGTACATCAAAAATTCATTTGTGCTTTATTTCATAACATGATTATGCTTAAATATCAAAGACAATGTAAACTGGCCTAGGTTCATGGAATATAAATTCTATTGGCTAAGAGTATGTTGCTCTCATGAAAATACAAGGATGCTTTTGCCTGAAGCAGGAAACATCTCCTGAGATCTACTTTTTGAATTTTATTTCAAATCAACAGAACTACATACAAAATTTTTGTAGACTTTACATACCTTCTTTGCTCTGGAATCTTTGTCATTAACAACTGGCTCCAGAAATGCAGATTCTGATGGCTCTAGCACCTCCTATGAAGTGAAGAACAGATCTTTCAAGTCTTTGAACAAAGAGATCAATTTATGGATTTTTATCAGATTAACAGAATATGCAAAAATGATTCACATCAAAAATTAAAATAAATAAATGAGACAATGCTTTTGAAATAGAACAGTTTCTGATAAAATGCCTATTAGATTGAGCACTAAAAAATAGCAGAAGTAATAGGAAATAAATGTGAATATTTTATTGTATTTGTTTGAAAAAAATATCATTTTCATTTGAAATATTCATATGTAGATGGTTTAATGTTAAAGAACTTCCAAAATGAAATAAGCAAATTAAATTAAAATATATAAAATTTAACTGATACTGAAATAATATAAGTGGACAAGATATATGGCGGCGATGGTGTAGCGGGCAGCGGCGATGGTGCAGCGGTTAGCGTATCGGACTGTTATACCCAAGTTGGCGGGTTCAAACCCGATCAAAGCCGGGGATTTTTAAAGGCGTAAAAATCCTTCATAAGCCTTCCTTCAGAGGGGAAGTAAAGCCAGCTGTCCCATGTTAGTAGAATTACTTACATGTAAAAGATCCTCAAGCCTAAATGACGCCACTGAGCTAAATTCGTATCACCTGTTTCTCGCCCAAGTAGTATCTCCTTTCTTCACTAGTTGGGGAAAGGAACGTAGCGAAATTTGCATGGTCAGACGGAAGAGCGGGCCTGATGGACCAATTCTCGCCACGTAAAATAAGGCATCAATTCAATTCAATATATATTTATCAGCCCAGTAAAAATATTGGTCATGATCGCCCAGCAAATTTGTGGTGGATACCAAGATTATAGTGAATACAGTGTGAATATAATTAGGTATTAAAGATACACAACATATATTTCTCTTTTGCAACTTATTGTTACTTCAGCATTTGAGTTACTTGTCACAGAAAGGCTGTGTAAAAGCATAAATCCAAACTAACTATACTTAATCTGCAAATATAAGTCAACGTTGTATTTTCTGAATGAGATATTTAAGAAAAACTCTAGTCTTCCGTTCGGGTAAATTCAGGATTATAAATTAAAATATTTCAGACATAGGTGTATTTTTTCATTTTACAATGAAGTGAGAAAACATACAATAAACCATTAATGTTAATTCCAAAGGAATGAAATAATTGGAGTTTGTGTGGTAAAAATTTGTGTTATTCGATTATTATAAATGTCTTGCCGGGACCCAAAAGGTGCAATTTGTGTTAAGCACGTTCGTGCTATCAAGGGATTACTATATAACATTATCTTTTGAAATGCTCATGAAGTAAAATTACAAACAACTGTCCTTTTTTTCCCCAATGGTTAATTTTACCTCCTCTCCATCTTGGAATGTTTCTTCTACATCATGAAATGAATCTTCAACATTACACACTGGTTCAGTCTTCACAAACACTGTCGCTGGATATTGCAACTCCTCCTGCACATGAAAACAAAATTATAAATACTTTTGGCGGAAATACATATATATATATATATATATATACATATATACATATATATTTTGATTAAAAATTTTGAACAATTACATAAACTGTCCTGACCCCTTGTCATAAATAAACCTGGATTTTCCAGGCAGGAATCTTAGATCATCAATGTTCTTCACCACCAGCACATTTTCAAAAAAGTCTCATTCAATGAAACATTTAGTAGAAGTACCAAAAAAAGCCAACACAGTTCCAACAACATTAGCTTTAAAAACAATTATCTAACTTTTGTTTCTACTCTACAATATTCTTGGAAGTGACAATTTTATGATATTAATTTTATGTAAATGCTGATCTTTAGTTATATGTAATTTGTGTAAAATATTCATCTCAATTGTGCTTTGATATTGTAGAGGCACCTTCTCTTATTAAAATAATTATTTAATTCTGTGTTTTTTATTTTTTTATAAATATCTGAGCTTGCTTCAGTCTGTCAGTTTTGGAAAGTGGCAAGCATACATACAAATAATGCTACAATGTGGTATTAAAAATTCACGAGTGGGAGTGGAAGATTGCTGTTTAGTATAATTGTTTTACTACAAGACATTACAGTCATAAAGGCATTAGAGTGGCAGAAAAAAATTTGATGCAGCTTCAGCAAGTTTTGCCAGTCATCACATCACCTTCAGACTCTCATGTCCCAGCCAGTTCCCACAGGCAAATGTTTTGCTCTTGCCTGCTGTTTGCATTTGTCTTCACACCCCCGTCTTAAGTGCTGAAGAAAGCAAATTTGTCAACCATCAGAAAAGTTGTTTTGATATACAATCTTTGCTCCAAAAAATCCCTTTCTTCTTGAACTCTTTCTTTTCGTTGATTTTTTACTTAAGAGATGGGAGAGAAAAAAAAGAATTCAACTCACATCAGAATTCAAAAAAGACTCCTCTATGTTGTCAACTGGTTCTTCTTTAATCTAAAGAAAAATAAAATGAAACTAATAAACAATTTAATTATGCAATAAAACTTCATCAGCATACAATATCTCTACTTCATTTCCACAACTTACATATAATGTCCACACAGAATAAGACAAAAATACTTTGTTCCTGATGATGTCCTATATAACATTTAAAATAATCTATTTGTTTACTTATCTGGATTACCCAGTTTAATTTATGGCCTGAAATCATAACTTGGAAATATACGTCTGAAGTCCTATTTATTATCAGAAATAGAGACAGAGTGTACCATTTGTTTCAAAAAATCAATTAAATAATGCATTAACACATTTCATAAGGAGTTTGTGTACCCTCAAACGTTAAAGCACTATCGAGCTTCTGCCCATGTGTAGTTCAAGTTTCGCACCACTTTAGTTCATCTGTGCATGCACAGAAGATCGACAGTTCTGTCCGCTTTGGTGTGCACTAACACAGTAATGTAAATTTTTGCATAAATAGTGAGATTTTATGGTGACCAATAAAATACTGAACATATCTCGAAATGTGTCAGTGTTATTACATTTCTAGGAGAACCTTTCAAACTTTTCAGGAGGGACATCACATGATACTCCTTGCCTAACTGTGCATGTCTGTGTGTGCATGTGTGCATCTGTGCATGTCTATGTGTGGCCCACTGAAGCTTCCTTATACATGTCAAAGTTAATTATGTGACTCTGGTCTTTGCCCTAAGTGATTAACATGAAACATCTTTGAATCTGCTCAATGTATTTTATTTTAAAGCACTTTTAACTTTTTCACATACGGCACATACATTATATAGAAAAAGCTATGTAATGCTGCAGCAAAACAGCAATTTTTTGGTAGAAAAATTTGTATTGTAGGGCACTGACAGAAAAAGTGAATTATTTTTATTTGTATAAGTAGTAAATTCCTTCATCCAATAAATTCTTCAACCAGAATGAATGCTGGTTTAGGGAAAAATGTAACTCTGTCTGTCTGTCTGTCTGTCTGTCTGTCTATCTATCTGTCTACCTGTCTATCTATCTATCTGTCTGTCTGTCTGTGAATGCTAATGGCTAAACCGTAAACAGGATTTTCACCAAAATTGATATTTCCCAAACATTCTGTTTTTAAGTTTAGAAGAATTGAATGACAACTAAAGAGAAAGCTCCAGTTAGTGAACTTGCAGATTTTTTCACAATTTTCTTCACCAATGCCAATTCTTTCATCTTAACAGGGAGCATTTAAGACCACTGTTTATCATGGAATTACTTTCTATTCACAGATCTTTTACTCTATCACTCCTGACAAATTAGAACTTCATGACCACGGAAAATATTTTCATGTACATACATATTTTTTACAGAAACAAGACATCTGTATTTAATCATATTTAATGTACACAAGTCTGGGTGGATGACCTAAAACATTGCCAAATATGACCAATAAAATGCTCTTAAAATGCTTTAAAAATGCCCTAAAAACAAAGAAAAATGACAAAACAATTTGATCAAAACCACTTCAGATTAATGCTGTTGGGTATGTTACTGATGTAATTGAGACTTCTTCATTTTGTTCAAGTGAACTCAGCTTTCAAACTTTTGGTTTGGTCTGGACTTTAAAAGAAAATCTCTGCCTTTATTAATTGAAACTACTTTATATCTTATTTTCTTCTTTTTCTTTTCTTTCCTCCGAGATTCTGGGTATCTAAGGACACAATTGACACCTCTCACATGACCATAGGCGGCTCACTTGTCTTTCAATTACTGCGTTCATACGAAATTAGCAATATAGATTACTTCTCTAGAGAGAGAAATTTTTTCAGCCTCTTCAAATCCATTTGAACTGATTGACGATGTTTTGTGTCCACAATTTTAAAATATTTGCATGGAGAAATTTTAAACTCTACAATGAATTTTTATTTTACATATTTTCTAGTCTTTTTTACATATTAAAACAAAATTTGGATAATGTGGATAATGTGAATATATATATTTACACATTTTGCTTTGTATTTTACAATAAATTCCTTTCCTTATTCGTGACTAAATCTCAACTATTATCACAATCCCACTACATCTAAAATCACAGAAGTTACTTTGGTCGAGCATGTGAAAATATTTTATTACAGTACGCAACATTATCTAAATTAATAGAAGTAATCGTAAGGGCTAAGCAACACCTGCTACCGTCAAAATGTAAGGATGTTGACGGGCCCTGAAATATATCCCCCCAAGATTTTTTTTGAGCGACAGAATTCCACATACAAGTTATCAGGTTTTCTAACCTTGGTTGCTTGAGAATCTTCATTATTCACAATTGGCTCAAGAAACGGAGATTCAGGTGACTCAAGCTCCCCCTGTAAAGAGAATCAAAAATCTTTTTAAGACATTCCTTACAGAAAATGATTTGCAATCTTCAGCAAAATTCGCAACCTTAACATAATTTGTCACCTGTTGTTATGCAAATCGTACCTTTAAGTTCAAACAAAGAACATTCTATATCAAAAAATATAAATCCTTTTATACATGTAATGTTGCCAACCAACAGAATAAATAATAATACATAAATAGTAATTTATGCTCCAAGTGCGTTATGAGGGCTCTAATGATTGAGCTGCAACAAAATGCCCGAGGGCCCATGGTACATACATGGAACACTGTAGTATCTAGGACAGAGACTACACAAACTTTGGAGAAGGACTTGCAAAAATTATTAATAAAAAACCATACACAGAAAAATAATAAAAACATTTAAGACTAAATTATATAAAGAATAAATTATTTTAAGACTAAATTAATACACTTAATTTTTGAATTTACTGCGGATGGAAATTTTACTAAATTTCTCAAATAAAAAAACAATCTTCAAAGAGAAAATGCTTTACATTTGCTTTAGCAAGCCTCTGATACAGTCAAACAAAAATGTGAGTCCTCAGAGGGACACTACATACATTATTTGAGTTGAAAAAAGTTGAAATAAGGTACTGCATGCTCTTTTCCACAGCCTAACTACGCTCCTACACATCTTGGAATCAACTTCAATTAGAATATACTATAGTTACGCTTTCATTCTCACCTTTCCTTTGGGACTTGCATTGCTTCCGCGAAATGCTTCTTTATTCCAACTTTCATCATCTTCCTGACATTCTTCTTCCATTCCACACTCTACTTCAACCTTCACAAACACTGGACATTCTAGCTCCACCTAAGAACAAAACAAAATTAATTAATTTTGTATCTTAGATTGTGTTTGCATATATTATCATTATCATTAATAATTAAATTTGTTCAAAGAATTGTCGCCCCAAACATGTCTCAAACCTGGGTCTCTTGGTTAATGCCCAGTCTAACTATTGGGCTATCAAGACAACCAATTCTTTAAACAGTTTCAAGGCCCATGGCCAGTTGTATATTTAATTGTTATCACCCTGTCACTTTATTGGTGGGGCAATTATGTCAGAAATACATTCTGCAACAGAGAATCCATCCAAGATGTGATCTCTTGTTACTGAGTAACCAAAGTATTTTGATAATTAATTTGTACAATGAATTGTCACCCTGACTGGGCACAAACCTGGGTCCTCCTTGTCTATGCCCACTGAACAAAACTTATTTTGTTGCGGAACATATTTCTCATATTATTGCCTCTTCAATATGGTGATAGGGTTGTAACAATTAAATATCATATAACAGGCAATACTCAAGCCTTGAAACTGTTTAAAGAATTAGTTGTCTTGAAAGCTCAGTAGTTGGAGTAACTGGATGTAAACCAGGACACCTGGGTTGGAGTCCTAGTCAGAGTAACAATTGAAGCATCTAGTGCGAGAGAGGGAGCTAACACACAAAATTCAAAACGTTGATTAATTGACACATTGAATTGTACATAATCAAATATGTTTAAAAATCGATATTTTGAATTTTGTGGATTAACTCCCTCTCTCACTGGATGTTTCAATTCTTTGATCACATTTAATTATTAAAATATATCAGTTATTCCATAACAATGTAACATTTTGGATGTATTTACTGTGATGCAAAACATACTTTCAACGTAATTTCTTAATAGCCTAATTGCCTCTCCTGCAAGGTCAATGGCAGTGGTGGTGGCAATTAATATCGTTAATCTTATTATTATATTCCCATCTTTGTCCTTAAAATATTAGTATTACAATGCAAGTAGTATAACTGATAAGGTAAATAATCAAAAGAAAAAAGATAACATGCTTTCTACATCTGCTGAAATTACATTTTACGAAGTAGTTGGTTTTCATTAAATTCAAGGTTTTACACAGTATGTTTTGTTCTCATTTAATCACCTAGTTACCTGGTACTAGTTTCAAGGATTAGGTGGCATGAACTATAACATGTTTCAATGACAGAAAATGCCTATTAAAGATGTTTAAAACATAAGACATTAATTTCATTAATACGTAATTCAGAATCTGAGAGGCTAACATTTAAAACACTATTATTTAGTAATACTTATTGCAATAAATGTATTCATTTGTGACTAAATTGTAAATAATTGAAAACTGTAAACTGTTTCAACAGTTTCTTGCTCTCTATTTTAATGTGATAAAAGGAGAAATCTCCAGCAAGTACATGTACCATGCGAAGGCATTGTAAAAGGAAGTGAACTAAATTGATTTTAGTGGAAAATGGTGGTCTTTACACTTCATTTACTCCACACTAGTGAAAGTGTTTTAACTTTTGATAATCCCTGTGCAACAATACAAAACAGCTCCTTTTCTCTTTAGCTCTTACTTTTCTTCAATTTCCATTTAAACAAAAACAGAAAATAATAAAAAAGAGAGCAAATGAGAATTTGACTTACATCAGTATTCCCAGAACACTCCACTGGTTCTTCTTTTACCTGAAGACAAAAAAGTAAAATCATTCAGAAGATAATTCTCATAATATTACCATTGTTTGTGTTTTGCTACAGGTTAATGTTCAAATCACTCCCAAATAAAGACATTCTCCACAGGAGTGCATAACAAAGATGATTTGAACTTGTTACTGAAAAATAGCTCGCGCACTTGCAAACTTGAATAGTAGGGACTCTCAAAAGTAGCTTCATAATCAACATTTTTATTGATTAAATTGATATATAAAAATAAAACATAATAAAGTCTACAAGAACATTATGAACTGATATTTACTATGCAAGCAATTAGACTTTTTTTACAAGACATACACTAAGTTGCTCTAATGACTTCCGCTAATGTGTCAGTCAACTCTTCAACACCCTTTAGGGGATAAGAACTCCATTGATAATTGTACTACCCATTTCACCTGTCATAACTGTCAGTTCAACAAATACAAGGGAATACCTTTTCCATTTCGCAATTGTTAACCACTACTGTGATGCTTCATGTTGTTAGTGTGATGATAATAATTACAGAGAAATCTCTCTGAAAGACTACCCCTTTTAAACAATTGATTTTTTTTAAATACATTGAAACATACACATTGTATATGTAGTAGTTGCTCGTGCCCCCTTGAAAGAACCGCCACAAGGACCCATCACTTGATGTTTCTTTTTTTATTGAGTAAAAAATTGTGAGATTACTCTGGAATTTACTAGAAAAAAAATTTTACAAGTGAATGTTGACTCCAACAGAGTGCATGTGCTAGGTGCAATATTCTCACCCGACCGGAATGCAAGGGACTTAAACGTTTGTCTAATAACCTTTCACGAGCCACAATAAATGGCAGTCAGTTGGCCCTTGTGAAGTTTTGACACAATGTTTCTATTTTATTTTACGTAAGTTCAAATCTTTTTTATGTGACTGATAGGTTAAAAATTTGTACAAAAGCGTATGTAAAAAAATAAAAATGAATGTAAAAAGCCTCTTACTATCACTAATGACTATTTTGCAACGAAACTATCTGAAGAGTGGCTCAATAGAGAAGAAGCTGATATTAACAAGGAGTCAGTTGTTAAAACTAAAATATGTCAGAGGGAAACCACAAATAGTTGATATCAGCGTAAATGCTCCAAAAGAGGATTAAATAGTATTAACAATTTTTATAAAAAAGATATAGGTTTAAAAGTTAACTACCAACATGTGAGAGGTTTGAGAACTAAACTTAAAGAAATAGAAAAATATATTTACTTAATTAATTAATACAATGACATAGTTTTTACTGAAACGTGGCTGTGTTCTAGTAGATAGAATTCGGAATTGAACTAGGTAGAGTATGTCATCTACAGGAATGACAGAAACCCTAACAATAGTGCTCTTAATATGGGGGGGGGGGGGGGGGTAATTGTGGTATAGAGGAAATATCAAAGCCTATAATTTGATTCCTTCGATTATGTAGATCACCTCTTTGTATATATGATCAATTTAATTATCGGCACTGTTTATTTTCCACATCAAGCTGGAGTTAATACTTTTACTTCTCATTGTAGAAGTGTTAAATCTCTTGAATTAAGTTTCTTTGATAATGATTGATTTTTGTTGGGAGACTACAGTCTACCTGATATAACATGATTTAATGATAAACATTCCTGGTATCCGATTTTTGAGACACCATCAACTTTACGTCAAAAAGAGTTCTAGGATACTCTCTGATACAATTGGTTTTCTAAATCTTTAATCATTTAATAATGTAGTTAATTGCTTAGGTACATTAGTATTGTTTTAGTGTGGCTGCTGAAGATCGAGAGCTCTGAGCTGCCTGAAGAGTCCATTCCTCAAACTTCAGTCAGTTTATTTGGGAGCGCATCCCTTCTCAGCACGTGTTGACATCCCTACTCCAATCGTGTAAACACTGAACCTGACTTTTCGTATCTGCAAGGAACAAGCTTGCAGTCACATTTCCCACTAGAGTGAAGCATTAGTATGTGATTCTTAAAGCACTGTTTAAGTGATTATTGTTCTGTTTGTGATTATTGCAATGCGTCCGGTGCAGACCAAGTTTCATAAGGAAGTCTGTTACAGTCAGACATGTGAAGTCGTTGCAAAAGTATGTCAATTTATGAAGATAGAAACAAAAGAATGTGTTAAAAATGTCAAAGCAGTTTTGGCGGCTGCAACTGGTGTTTTTAAAAGCGCTCATGGCTCAGTCGCTTGCCTTTCACCACTGAGGTTCCGGGTTCGATTCCCCTTGAACCTCACGTGAAATTTGTGAAACTCCTGTGAAGCGTGCTAAACCTTACCCCTATCCTTATTCCTTCCCAATTTTGGTCTATGGGTAGATGACGCGTGCGAGCGCGAGCGTGAAGACGCTACCTGTCGGCAATTCACTGACTTGACAACACAGCCCCTACAGGGCGCTTATTAACGGAGGATTACTCCATTGCGCTCAACGTTCCTTAGGAGATGCGTTGCGTCAACCTAGACACAACAAAACTCTTCGAGATTTGGAGTTGGTGCCGCAAGCTCGGAAAATCGCGTTTAGTACGCGACGTTGTCGCAGAACACAGCGCTGGTACTGGAAGACGCTTGATTGACTGTTTATTGATTTCAGGCATGTCAACTAGCAGGGTCATTAGTCCTTTAAGTGTAATGCATGTTTTTTACTCGGGAGGTAGCAGCGATCTTTCCCCTGCTATATGGCAAGATCCGGCGCCAATCTACCGCCGGCTAGCGGGGTTTTCCCCAACCAGGTATCTCCCACCAGCGGGGCACCGCCCCAGCCGAGATAATCTCTTAGCTCCTGACGGGTCTCCCGGCATATATAGTAGTGCAGTGCATGTTAGTGTGTGTGTGTGTGTGTGTGTGTGTGTGTGTGTTGGTAAGGGGAGAGAATAGGATAAAAGAAAGATAGCGTGCGTACCATAGCAAAAGGTCCGTGGCCCGTTTGTTAGGGTACTGCTCCGGCATTCGCCTGGTGTTGATCGGAGAAACCACGGAAAACTACTGACCAGAGCAGCCGTCCGCTAGAATTCTTCTCCAGACAGCGACTGAATTCGACCTAGCTAAGAAGCTAGTATCGAAAATCCTGTCACAAAGGCCTCCCGATCAGAGGGACTACAAACATCAATTGATGCCCTGAGCTATCTCTCCCGGTACTGGAAATCACGCTCTTGCGCATCTCAGTTCAAGAACTTAATCCGAATCCGTATGAAGAGGTGTACCGAACCTTGTAAGGGGTGTATTAACCTTTCTGAATGGAAATCGCCTCAAATTGAACCTGTCATCCTCAATGAAAAGGCCCTGTAATGGCGAGTACATCGAAAGACTTTCGTGTGGCACAAGTGGGCGAAGGTCGTTATCTGCTGAGAACGTAGGCTTCCGCGGCCGGAGTCAGTATTTACTAGGCTGTCCGGGTGTCGCCGCGTCCATGGCGAAGGTACCGACGTTTCGGTCGCCATTCTGCAACCTTTCTCAGAGCGTAATGCGCCCGGACAGCCTAGTAAATATCGTTATCTGCTGACGTCTGGGATCACTACCCCAGTCGGGCGACCGCCGCCGTCGGGACCTTTGGAGATCTCCACCGCCCACGCCGCCCTTCCAGCCTTGGGACGCTCGATGTCGGAGTCAACAGCTGACGGGGCACCAACCACGTGGGGGCAACGGAGGCAGCATGTGCTGAATTTTACGCCGCAAAAGGAGCAAAAGGTTTCGAGATGGCCCTTCAGGCGCGGTATTTAAAGACTCCAGAGGGAGAATTAAATTGTTATAGCATTTAAATTGATATGGCCGCGCCTTGGCACAATCTAAAGTTCCTGCAATTAGTAATAAGACTAATTATAAAATTTCTCAATTAACAATGAGCTCAGAGAAAGATATTACAGGGGTTTAATGTATTTTTAGTTCATTTCATTAAATACTGTTTATAGGTTCCATCAACACCTTTTAAAAAAACAAAAACAAAAAAAAACGCCAATCCATCTATCCATCAAAACCAGTACCCAGCACAAACCTGAGCTAGCTGGAGCACCACCATCATAATTAAAATTCAAAACGTGAAAGGGTCGTAACACGGGTGAGACCATTACTGCTGTTTGCTTCATCAACTTGGAGTCCCATTTTTAACATACATAAAAAACGTTTAGAAATAGTCCAGAATAATGTGTTTTTAGAATGATCTCTCCCTACTACAATCTACCTGATCTGTTTATAGACAATAATTATTATGAAATATCAATTCTAAAGATATTCTATCTATTCTAAAAATTCCATAGTTGAAATGACAAAATTAAATTATACAAAGTTTATTTATAAACTGGTAAAATATATTATTTCAAGCCCTTTATTATTAAATGATTTGAATTTCAATGTACCAAATACAATTAATAGACAAACCCCTTCATCATTTTATACCAACTGTTATAATTCATTATATACAGAAAATAATCCTCTCACAAGAATATGCAAAACAATTAACTTAGAAATAATAGGAATAAGCAAAGTCGTTTTCACTGCTAATGCTAAGACTGAAATTCTTAGATATGAACAAATAATTGATGCACAGTCATGATCACAACAATGCATTAAATTAAATATTTGCATTAATTGTACAGTCAAATTGATGTTGAAAGCTGCCAATTTGCAAACAAATATTATTGTAATTTTGTCTGTACTTGGACAAAATGTCTATATATTAAATAAATGGAATAAAATAAAATAAACATTGATGTACTTGATTTTGGTTTGATAAAGTACTCGAGATCCATTATGCACATTCTATTTTCAATAGTTAAATGTTCATGAATTGTACATATACTATAAATAATAGTTAAGTATGTCAAAAATTTTTAATATTTTGTTATATTAATAAATTTTTAACATTTATGTTTGCTCAAATTTTATTAGATTGTATAATTTGTCAACTGTATTTTACACATGTTTTCTGATGTACATATGTACTTTGTTATTGTGTATTTAGACAGGAAATGTCCATACAGTATGAAATTAAAGCAGTCAGTCCCTAAACATGCTTCAAAGTCCTTTTTGAGCTTGTGTTTGAAGTACTGAGTTTATCAATTTGTTTCTCTTATTGAATCAAATTAATATACAGAAAATTTCTTTGCATTATTTGAGTAACACATATTTAATTTGGCATGTTTTGTATTTGGCAACATATTCAGTATGAGTTGGAATGCTTGGGACGTTTGAAAGAAGATGGTGAATTCTCACTCTAAATTTCCGCTTTACTATATTTGTGATTGTCCTGTATGATTTGATTCTGTCAGTGTTACGACTGAGCACAGCAGTCTTGAAGTCAATACAAATAGAAAATCTAAGTATTTTTTCCCCAATGTGAAGGAGAATTGAAAAAGGTTCCCAAAATACTGAAGACCAAATCTTCTATTAAGGAGAATTTAAATAATTTAGATAAGGTGGCATATTCTGAAATCATTTGAATCTTTTTGCAACGATACAATAACCATTAAAGATATTCAGGAAAGGTTAGCTAATTTGGATGCAAAAAATTACTATATTGTTGATGGCAAAATTTTACTTCTGATGATATTTACATTACTGCTAGACAGTGCCCAGCAATTTGCTATAGAATGTTAAACTAACAAAAGAGAATTACTTACAAGGACTGTGGAAGGTGTCTGATTGCCCACTAACAACTCTCTCCGCTTTCTTCTTTCACTTATCATGGTTAACCTTCGTTTTCTTCCCATTTTCTACAAGGAAAGAAATACAAATTCGTACATTTTTGTTTTGAATAAGCACACATAAACATACACTGAAACATGTGTGTGTGTGTGTGCAAGTATGCATATATATTTACATATGTATATATATTTATCTGCAGAAAAATAATTGGGAATAGGTATATTAAAAATACTACAGCTTATAAGTCCGTACCTTGGTGTGTGTATATCAAAGGAAGGTGGCTGTGCAAAAGAAGTAAAACATAGGATCTCTCAAGGGAGAGTAGTGACAAGACAGTTCTGTAATGTTTTGTATAGCCAAAAAATAAATAGCAAGACAAAGATAAGAATATATATATCGCCGGTTGAAAGCAAATCTAGGTGTGGTTCAGAAGTTTGGATTTTAAGATATAGCGAATAACAAAAATTAAAATCAATAGAAATGAACTATTGGACACGCTGTTGTGGCCTTACATCTACATATATAAAACAAAGTCTGTGTAGTTACACCATTTATAACTGAAGAATGGCTGGACCAATTTTAATTATCCCTGATTTGTTGGATTCATCTCCGCCCCGAATAGCAGAATAACTATTAAAATATCGAAAAAATCACTAATAAATCTGTAGAACAAAACAAAATACTCATGTCAAATGCAACCTGCAACACACTCGGCAAGATTTTTTGAATCTAATCATTAAATAACTCTTAAACAAAGCATTCTAGGGCATTAAAAACTAAAATTTTTAGGAGAGGTCAAAGGTGAGGCCAAAGGCCTCACCTGCTTGGAAACGTGTAGAATCTGCAACTAAATGTATACGAGACACCAAAGGCAAAGGCAGACCGACAGGGAGAGAGACTGAGGGAGAGACGAAGAGAGAGAAAGGGAGAGGGAAGGAGAAAGAGGGAGATGAAGGGCAGTATGTCTGCAAGGTTCCGCTAGTTACGGGATGAAGTACCCCATATTGACATAAAATATCGAATGGGTATTGAAATTGATATAATGGATGTAATTGATGCTAAAAGATTGAGATGGTATGGTCATATCCAAAGGATGACGGAAAGTTGATGGCCTATGAAAATTTTAAAATGGTTACCTCTAAGAAACAGGAAGCATGTGATAAAAAAAGGGAAAATGAGATAGAAAAGGTGATGAAGGAACAAGATCTTCAAGAGGAGGATTGGGAAGATCGAAGGACGTGGCGACTGGGATGCGAGAAGCGGTGTCAGTCATAAAGAACCTCGCTAATACTACTATTATAAGAGAAAATCGTAATGCATTAACTCCAAAATTAGATTCAATTTAGTTTGAAGTAAATTCTCAATCTATTTTAAAATTCTTGAACAAACACATCATGATAATGCTGAATCAAGGAATATTAAAGTGAAGCCATTTTATGTGAATCATATTTTATTAATTTAATGTAAAACACTGAGTGTTTTTTCTTTACAAATTTATACATAAATGGAGAAATCAGATGGTCATTCCCAAAGAAGAACCAAAATAGAAAACACACTGCATGAGATATTGATAAGATTACACAGAATGTCAAAAAGAGATGATTTAAATAAGATATTATCACCTACTACACTATTATTTCCATTATTTTATTCACCAAAATATTCAAACTTAAGTTTTGTGGTAGTTTGAATACATCATGTTGTAGATTCTACCATTCCCATTTATGAACATATTTTAAATATGTACCCCACAGAAAAGACTCTCACAACATATTGAGAAATTCATAATACCCTAGACAAAGAGATATGTAGATGTGTCTCACACACTGAAGCAGCATTTTCACTAAAACCTCCCTTATAGAAAGCATTAGTGTATATCAAGCACCTCAATTAATTATTATAACACTAAGTTTAATACATACATTTAAAAATAAACAAAAAGCTTTCCAGTTAAGCCATTAATCCTTCAGTTCACAATTATGTATATATCATAATCATGGATCTACAGGATTGTCAACTTTTGTTTCTTTTATTCCATTGTTGACTTCCCAAATATGATTGGTGGACTGAGAGAATGAACCTTGCACAGGCTTTATTACCATTTTATTTTTTGTTAGCTTATGACTTACAAGATAATTTTTGTTGCATTTTATTCTTCAAAACTTTTATTTTTGCTGCAGTTTATATTTTATATACAATAGCATAAACAAATATTAGTTGTAATATATTATTTGACTGGTCATATACTGCTGTATTGTAACAAATTATTTAGTTATATATACTCACATAAAAAGTTAACTCTTATGATATTGTAACAACTAAATTCATTCTATTTTGTCTTGGAGTAATAAGTTTATTGGTTTCTCATATCACTGGTTATAAAAACTATGGGAAATACCCCCTAAATAATTGTTTTCCCGGTTTTTAAAATAAGCCTTCGGTAACTGATGTGTTGGCGCTCGTCTAAATTATAAGTACATACCAAACGTACTGTATGCTAAAGTTTTCTTGAATTGCCACCTGACGGCGTCCACTACACAACAGAGTGGGGGTGTAGGGAAAAACTGACCCTAGTTATTACAACCATATAACAAGTGATATTGCATCAAAATCAATATTATTGATACATTTCACCATCTGATCACCGAAAAATGTTATTCTTATTATGATTATGAACCGAAGTTATAATTGTGAATATAAACATAAACAAGATACGCAGTACCAAAGTTCACAAAAGATGGCAGTAGCGTGCTGAAGTCTGTCCACTGTAGCCAACAACTCTTAAATAAATAGGTAGATTTTGCTACTTCGAACGTAAAGCACGATCTTCTGCGCACGAGCCGCGCAAGTTTCGCACCACTACGCACCCATCTGCGCATGCGCAGAAGATCGATAATGCGATAACGAACAACGTTAAAGCAATCGAAAGTGCTATCGATATCAATAACGGGTGAAATCGAGAAATGGAGTTTATGTCAGCCTTAGCGTCAGCAATATCGATATTCTGCGCATGCGCAGATGCACTACAACGTTGCGAAACCTAAACTGCGAATGAGCAGAAGATCGATAGCGTTATTTTTTAGCGTTGTTTTATAGCGTTATTTAGCGTTCGAGGCGACACAAACTCCCTAGTTTTTGCACTGTTAGATCGAAAACGTTTAAGTCGCAATGAAAGAAGTTCCAAACTTTGGCAACAGTGAGTGTGCTGCTATAGTGAAATTGTCATCAGCTGTTCTGTGCTGTTAATGTCACTTCATTTGGGACTATTGTACATTTTCATTTTTTGTACATATAATATTTGATAATAAATGACATTAGTATTAAAATTTGCACCCAGATCTCACATTCATACATATTAATACCAGCATTCTTATATAAAATATGTAAAACATAAATGAAGTACATATGTGGATTTAAATATGTATTGTATAACAAAAGTAACGAGCAGAATGAATGTAAGAAAAACAAATCTTTTTCTTTCCTAATTCATTTTGTTAACCAAAGTATTCACTATTTCGATAATATTGCAGAATTATATAATATTCTCTTCACACAAATAATGCCAACTTGATTGACATAACTTACACCTTACACCTTGACATGACACACGACAAGTACGACAAGTTCCACTTTCATTGAATAGAGGAATCAAAATCCCATTACACTCATGGTAGCCTTCGAAATTACAACGCATTAGTGTTCAACGATTAATAATTAAAATTTGATTAGTGCTATTTGAGTGTCATTTACTAACCTCTCAGTTTCAATTGCCCGAAATCATCGTCAGTTATAATTCATTTGACACGTAGTAAAGGCTTAATTTACGGCTTAACCTTAATTTACAATAACCGAATGGAAGTAAATTACAGAAGTCCTCTTCAGTGTTCAGGCTTAATGATAAATTAATACTAGAGAGATGCTTCATAGTTTACGGGTGTGGTTAAAGTCAAATAATCCACACTTTTGATAAATTTGTGAGAAATGCAATTAACAATACAAAAAATCTTCCTATGAATACCGATTTATATAATTTCACCCAACAACTATCAATGATGCAACTCTTAATTTTTTTTAAACATTTTGTTTCCTATCTAATGACATTTCTTCTTTTGCAGTAGTAATTCACTATGACCTAACCAATAAATTCACTGCGCATTTTACAGATTTTCTCTGATATTTTACAATTTTTTGTGAAGCCTTTACTACGTGTCAAATGAATTATAACTGACGATGATTTCGGGCAATTGAAACTGAGAGGTTAGTAAATGACACTCAAATAGCACTAATCAAATTTTAATCAAACCAGTTGACAAACACGAAAAGACCGCGAGAATAGCACCATGGAAATACAGTTCGCAACACTCTCCACAGCCACAGTCAAACATAAAATGAATTTATGAGAGAATTCGCGGGTTTTGGATCCAAATCTCATTTCGAAAGCGCCAAGTTTGAAATGTATACTCTTAAATACCTCAAAGAGTTGTCAAACTGAATGAGCTCCAAATGTGGCGTCAAATTTGAATTAATTCTGCCGCCTATGCCAACACTTGTTCAAAACTACATTCAGAGTTTTTGAACTAATAAGTAAGCAAGTCCACTCTACGATTTTGGATGAAACAATAGTTTCTGTATATTTTAGTTTATCTGTGTAATCAACACCTGATCGCACATTGATCAACTGTGCGTCATAACAAGATAATTTATGTTACGCTGGCCCATGGATTGCTTGTAGAGCGTTTTTTAATATTTTTGGAACTGGAAAACAAATTGTCACTCTGGTTTTGAATTGTTTATGTGAACATCGTACCAATGATTTCTCCAAGTGCAGAGGTCAATCGTAAGATTATGCGGCAAATATGCCCGGTGTATATATATATATATATATATATATATATATATATATATATATATATATATATATGTATATATATATATATATATATATATATATATATATATATATATATATTTCTGCGCACAGATGGAGTGTGCTTAAAGTACATGTTAGCAATGAAAATCTGTTAAAAAACTTTCGGATACGCGGTGGGAAGCGAGCGCTGTTGCTACGGAAGAAATACTTTCTTCATATTCGTAACGCATTCGCTTTTATCTCCGATGATAATGCTAAAAAAGGAGATACTAAGCAATAGACAACAAATGTTGCAACAAAAATGCAAGAATTTGAGTTCGGTATTACGCTAACAACGTGGAATGACATTTTTCATCACTTTCATCGCACATCTCAATCTCTTCAAAGTGCAGAAATTAATTTGAAAGTTTCCTGCGATCTCTGCGAATCGTTGACAAATTACTTGGAAGATTTATTTATTTATATCAAAAACTGTTAAAACTGTGTGACGTGCTTTGGGGAGAAGTTAATTTGAAGTTACATTAAGATCTCCGTGTATATTTTGACAAATTCGAAAACGCGTCGAAATTCGTTCTGACGTTGATTATAAAGAAAACTACTTGAAGACATACTCAAATAAAACAGGTTCAGATCAAGATCAAGCGGAATACGTAGTTCTAAGTGCAAGGGACAAATTTCGGGTTCCAACTTTTTATGTTATTATTGACATTCTGCAAGCTTAGATTAAAAGTAGAGGCCAGGTTTTATACAAATCTGTCAGACAAGCTTTATTTTGTGAGTTATCTAACATTGCAGCGTTTGTCGCATCGTTTCCTGAGGATCTCATGCCGGAGAATTGAAACAATTACATTATTATATACTTTTGAAAATGAACGAAGATAAAAGTATTCATGTTAATTGTACTGATTTCCATCAAAATTCCCATTATAAAATCATTATAATTGATAAACTGAAGACAGTTTTATCCGAACTTAGGAATCTGCCTTAGAATTTTTTTAAACATTGATGATAACTGTTCTGGAGAGCGATCATCTTCACAGTTAAAAAGGATAAAAAAATTCTCTGAGGACGACAATGCGACAAGATAAAGTTCATTGGCTTTACTATCAATTGAATCTGATGTTATTCGTCGCTTAAATTTTGATGATTTTATAAAAGAACGTTCTCAGGAAAAGTGTTGAAAGTGAAAAGATATTTAAATGAGACACATTTTATAAATCTACTATACATACTAATAGTCACATGTAAACCTAAAGTATTAATGAATGTATATTTATTGATTGATAAATGAAATGCATAAATATTGTATTCATTTTTAGTTAAGTTAAATTACAATTTGTCAAATTTATAAACAAATCTATAAAAATCCTATTTAGATAGATTTAAAAAATGGAGTTTAATGTATTCATTTGGATTGTAAAATTAATCAATTGGGCCCCAAAATATTTAATGTTTAAGAGTCCTCAAGACTGGTAATCCGTGCCTGGTGTTCGAGGCGCCTCTTCCGCCATCTTCATCAGTCTTCCTTCTTCGATGATGCCGTTGAGCTCATCTCTGGAGTACTTCTTTCTCTGATCCCTCACCTTCAACATATTCGTCAAGAGAGGCCCTACAAGGATATAGGCTACCGCCGACCTCGACGTAGTAGCTCTCATGCTCACACGGGTACTCAAACTCTCCCACCAACTACAAGGTCGTTTACCCCCTAGGTGGAGATGCTGTTGTCATTATTTTGAGGGGAAATCTACAGATTAAAACCAAATCTCCTTTCGCTTAAGCCCTATAGTCATTACCGTGGGAACCGTCGTCAGACAGAATCTTACTTCTGTATCATGTATTCACGAAAGACGAACTGTAGTGTGAGAGGAAATTAAAATGTAAGAAAGCCACCGGACTAGACGGAATTCCAAATGAAATAATTAAAAGATTGTGGCTAAGGAATATCCTGCAGGCTTATTGAAAGTATTTAATAGATGCCTCAGACATTGAATTTTCTTCAAGAACTAGGAGAAATTAATTATCCTACGGAAAGGAAATAAGCCCCTAGGCAGAACATCATGTTTAAGCCACCGTTTCCTGAATACAATGGCAGTCTCGGAAGGATTGATTCTTCAACGCGTAGAGAAGCATTTATCACCAGGAATGAATTTCGCTGATATACTAGATTTAGGTAAGGTCGATTGACTACAGACGATTTGGAAGTAGTACGTATTGCGGAAACTGCTAAAAGAGGAACGGACAAATAGAGGTTCTGTGCACTTGTTGCCATCGATATTAGGAATAACATCAATTCTTCTAGCTGGGAAGCTGTTGTTAGGGCGATGGTGGAGAAGCAGGTCCCAAAATACCTACTAAGAATCATTGAGAATGTATGCTGGAATGTAACGCATGAACCGCAGAAAGAGAAAATACAGAGAACTGGGAGACATGATTTCTCCCACTAATCTTGTTAAATTGATGCTTTCGCCCAAAAAGAACTAGAATGCAATAGAAACTATGGCCACTAATTATTATTTTCGAGAGAAATATTACCTACATTTAACTTTAATAACAGTTCGGAAAATTCAAGAATGTTCGTAAATAGTGTAAAACATTTTCGTAATGTTTTATGGAGTGATTAAACCTAAAATGTCACATGTTGAATCTCATGCGTAAATTATTACAATCCACATGCAGATTTTAATTACTTTTTGTTGTTAAATTATAGTGTGTGAACAAAATATCAACGTGGGCGCCTTATTAGCTCGTAATACCTTGACTCTTATTACCAGAACAATAATTACACAGACTTGCGAATTTGAAGGTTTTGAAACAATACAGAAGTTTTTGTTAATTTTTGTTATTTGGTGTTATGCTATGGAAAATGAATTCCCATTTTTCTCCATCTCAACAGGATTTTTTTGTAAAATCAATATTGATATTTTTGCTACAATACTATTTGATTAGGAATTCTCTCGAACAATTATCCGCCAGGAACTTTATATATTCGATTTGTTGACAAGGAGGCATGAAGATGACTTTCAAATCACCGAAGATTGTCCAACCGTGGTCGGCATATTTTATTTCGTTGAAGACAAGAGCCAGGTTTTCGTAACATTCTTTTCAAAAAGCATTGAAAGGCCAAGTGGTACAGATGCATATTACTTGAAGCAGCATAGAAAAGTTCCTTGTCGATGAATCTTTCAACAGCCTCCATTTAGCTTTATTATACATGATATTAAAGTTGCTTATCATTCTAGAAACATCATTTTCATTTTTTTAAATCATTTTCCTAATTTGGGCAGTTTAATTTATAACAAATATCACTTTTCTTTGTGAATGTGTGTGTGTATATATATATATATATATATATATATATATATATATATATATATATATATATATATATATATATATATATATATATATATATATATATACTAGCTGACCCGGCCACGCGTTGCTGTGGCTAAAGTTTTTGTTATATTACATTATAGTAAACAATCAAAGAGGAACAATAAGAGAACATCAGTCACGGAGTCCACTATGCTTTTTCACACAGATGGTATTTGTAAAAAAATATGGTGATCTCCTTATTTGACTTTCTACTACTATAACCCTTTAGTACAATGAAATTATTTACCAATAAAGACGAAAATATTGATGTTGGTATACAAATTCACTGGATTGAGATTTGAAGGGGAAGTACGTTGAACACAATTAATTAAAATGTTCTTACACTTGATATTAAGCAGAAATCAATAGGTACAAAATAAAAATTTATCAGATTTATTATTTCCATTTAATTTGTATAACAAATATAAGTACTATTCAATTATAAATACTTTCAAATTCAATTTAATTTAACACCAATCGGTGCACAATGTTTTTGGTTAACCTGTCTTTAGCTAACACAAATATATTAGACGGTTTCCCAACACGTGAACACGCAACATATAGTTGCCCATGAGAAAAACATGGATTTTCCAAATCTAAACCACAAATGGACATTGTTTGACCTTGAGATTTATTTATAGAAATGACGAAAGCTAAACGAATTGGAAACTGTAGCCTTTTGAAGGGTATGGTAGAATCTGATGGTATCATCGGAATACGTGGCAGCAGGACCACTTTTCCTTTAAACTTCCCAGCCAAAATGGTTGCTTCAAGAATGTTTCCGGTGATCTTTTTGATGACCAAACGCGTACCGTTACATAATTGAGGTGGATTCAAATTACGGAGGAGAATAATAGTGGAACCAATCTTTAATCGAAGATTATGTGGTGGCATTCCAGGGATATCTAATGAATTTAAAAATTCAATCGGAAAATTTACACTTTCATTTTCATCAACAACAGTATCGATTGATTTAAAAGACATCATATCGCCTGGTAATAACTGTAGTATCTGGAAGTTAATTTCGTCAACATCAACGTTTTTGGCTGCCAAAATCGCCCGTTGACTAAGCCATTCATGATTCAAATAATTATTATGTATATCCGGGAAAATACACTGAATCAATTCATTTTTATCCTGAACAACAGTGCAAAAATTGTCTGGTAGTTTAATGCATTGCGTATTTGGTTGCAGTTCTATTTTACCGTTCCCAATATCTAGTAGTTGTTCGGAAAATATTTGTGCTGATGGATCATTTTGCAATTGTACTCGCATATTTATGGTCAATCGAAGTGTTTCAACACTTCGCCATAAGAATGATTGTTTCAAACATGCATTAATCTCATCCGCGAAAGTAGAGCGAGGTATAACCGGTAAGGTCTGCCGGAAGTCACCAGACAAAAGTAAGATAGCACCACCGAAAAGTTTATTATTGCTGTTTAAATCTTGCATAGTTCTGTTTAATGCTTCAAGTGAATATTTGTGTGCCATTGTGCACTCATCCCAAATTATTATAGAACTCTTCCGCAACACTGCAGCTATTCCACTATTCTTTTTGATGTTACACATTGCATCTGGTTTATTATGAACGTCCAATGGCAGCTTGAATGTTGAATGTGCTGTTCGCCCACCATCCAGTAAAGTAGCCGCAATGCCTGACGATGCTACTGCTAATGCGATTTTTTGTTGCGACCGTATTTTGGCAAGAATCAACGATATTAAAAATGTCTTACCGGTTCCACCGGGTGCATCCAAGAA
Organism: Gryllus longicercus; assembly: GCA_038098605.1. Classification (NCBI taxonomy): domain Eukaryota; kingdom Metazoa; phylum Arthropoda; class Insecta; order Orthoptera; family Gryllidae; genus Gryllus; species Gryllus longicercus. Next base: position 1,322,141 of record JAZDUA010000400.1, read on the forward strand.
AAAAAAACCGCCTTGTTCAGCAGCAACAGCCAGCATAATCCGATCATAAATAATTTTTTGTTCTGCTGTCAGTAATGGTTCACTGTTCATGATAATTGTTGCTAAACTTTCATGGTCATATTGATTTTCTCGTTGTAAATCGGTATTGACTAAGTCGGTGGCTGGACGATTAGGTGATGGCATACCATAATGATTAAGTGGTAAATTTGAAATAAGAACACATAAATCCTCGATCAAGACCAATGCTTCATTGTACATCTCTGGTGTATAATCTATGTTTTGGCATTGATTTGTTTGTCTAATTCGGTGCAATATGTCTTCTGTCATACAATTTTTATATTTTTCCCACAAAGTTTGTGCTTGCGAGGGATAACATGTCGTCAAAATAATTGCAAACAACTGACGAATGTTATTCGGTGTTGATGTCAACGCAGCATCAGCAAGCGTTAAGTCCCAATGGTTATCGTCTTCTAGCAATTGCAGTTCACGACATGCATCCTGGTATGTATTGAATACTCGACCATTAACTGTTCGTAAAAATTCAAAAGACGTTGGTCCGGGAACATTCACCAATAACAAACGTAAATAGAAGCACTCACGTTGCTTTGGATGTACCGTGTAAAGTCTCCCCAATGTCTTAGCTTTGAATATGCCTGTAATGGAAGGATGTGGTTTTCCTTGTTTCCGTGGCTCCCATTTTTTACTGGATTTGTTCCATGTGAAATAACGTGGAACATCACCAAACACCAATGTCTTCGCGAATTGGCCAAAAACATCAGGTTTTTGACACAATGTAAAAAATTCAGTTAGAGTCGTTTTCGGAGCTTCGAACGCTCTTTGGAGAACATTTTTTTCAGTGAAGTATACACGTTGACCGTTTTCAAGATGTATTGCCAGATGTTGGACAGCAGGATCTCTTTCGTGGATGGGAAAGCTGAGAATATGCCAAATAGCTTCATTGCTGCTAATGTATCTGCCCATTTGGTATCGTGCTATTTCGTCATTTTTATTTATGTTTTGTACTTCAAATATGGCCAAATCACTGCCTTTGTTTACATATTTACAAATATACTTAATTGATTTAACAGAACTGCAAAGCTCAACATTGATATGAGCTTTGTAAGTTTTTGAAAGTAGTGGTGAGTATGGTACCACCCACTGATTATCAAACTCAACTTGATTTGGAAAGTTCGGCAGTCGCATTGTAAATGTGTGGCCACCATTCTCAGTACTTCTGCGGCGATACATTGGATAACCATCAATATCCGTGATCGTGTCATTCGTATACGGCTTTGGGAATTTTTTTTTTACATTTTCCATTTTCCATGCACGGTGACGTCATGTTGAAAGCACCGCATGGCCCATGGATCATGTGTTTGGTGACAATATCAAATAATTCTTGATCAATTAATGGGTCTGGAATTTCGGCTGAAATTATTTGATCGATTTCTTCAGGACGGATTCTATCTTTAAGCCAAACCAAAATGTGGGCATGAGGCAAACCTCGCTTTTGCCACTCTATCGTATACAGCCAACAACGTGTGATACCAAAAATTGAATATTTAACAATAAAATCAATTAAGGATTTCAATTTTTGTTTAAACACACGTGCAGTTAAATCATGACGATGAATGGCTTGTTGTTCTGGCAATAGTAAAGTTTGTATCTCTTCCCAATACGGATTACATGTGAATGTAATAAATAAATCCGGTCGGCCGTAATGACGTACGTAAGTCATCGCATCTTGTATGTATTCCTGCATGTTCCGTGGACTGCCGATGTAGCTTGAAGGTAAAATGAAAGCATTACCGATGTCAATGGGATTTAAATTTCCATCGATGTTTCCAGCAACAGCATCTCGTAAGTGAATATATTCTTCCGATCGTAGTTTTGCCTGGTTGAATCGAAGGAATCGCAAGCGTTCGCTTTCGACCTTAGCATACATATCAACAATGTATTGATGGAACATCTGACGATATCGAAGGATATAATTGTCTTGATGTTGTCTAACCATTATTCGGTGTGCGTAGTAGTTCATTGAGCTAACTTTATTATTTCTGTAATCACCTAAAAAAATAAAAAATTAAATGCAATACGAAATTAAAATCTATACATACAGTAAGAAAGTAAATAGATAATTGTAAAATTTACCGGTATTTGGATCATACTGTTTGATATTAAGGTGATATTCATCTTGTCCTTGCCAAAATATCAATGGATATTGTAGTGCGTCATATGAACGGTGTAGATCCGAAATCGTACTGACAGTGTTGTCTCGCCGTGTAATTTTTATAGATCTTTTGTCAACTGGATCACCAACCATGATAACAGCAACCTCATCAACAGTTGGAGCGTTGAATCTACCAGCATGTTCACCTAATGGTACTTTGTCGGCTTTTATGACGATTTGATAATTGTCATTTTGCAGTCGTGGCGAAACTCTTTTGATCAATTGAATTAGTTGATTGTGATCTTCTAAAAAAATTTCCAATAATATCACAATTGCTCTTTCCTCTGCTTGTTCAATAAAATTATACAGGCACCGAGTCGTCACGCGCTCTTCACAATCGCCCATAAAATAAATTTGAAGAAATTTTGGATTGTTATCAGGCATTGGCATCAGTGATCCGATTTTATGGTACACCTGGCCTTGAATTTTGAATGTAGTTTCAAAATTACGTCCATCGGATGCACGATCGCAAATTTTAGTTGCCCCAAATGACGTCATTTGGAAGCAAGAATTAAATTTGCGTATCTTACGCAAAAATAATTTGGAATCATCTGAATTGCCAGTAAGAAGGGATAATAAAGGCTCCGGCGGAGCGGGTAGAGGTGACAGCACAACTTTTCCTGATGCGCAGCACATGCCGGCTGCTTCATTCCGAAATTTCAATGCCTGACAATATTGACATACTTTATCCATTCCACCGATAGCAATTTTTGAATGCGCCGAATAGTTAATATCTGGTGCATATTCAAAGGCAAGCCGAACGAATGATGCACGTGTTAATGAGCGGCTGATCCGTTGCCTTTGTCGATCTAGTCCTCGTATTGTAGCTATGTTTCGTTCTCGTGCCGCTCTTGTTCTCGTAATATTCTGTTGCAGACGTTCGTCACGCTGTTCTTGAGATTCTTGTGTACGACTTTCTGCAGTCCTGATTCTTTGAGCTGCATTTCTTGTTTCGATTTGTTCTGGTAATTGCTGAGCTCTTTCAACACGTTTGCGTCGTGACCCTTTGCTGCTCGCGTTGTTGAGGTTAGATTTTTTCGGTGGCATTTGACTGAAAATAATAATAATAATAATAATAATAATAATAATAATAATAGTTTAAATATTAGAAAGAGGAACTGAAAAACATGTTATCATAGCACATTGAAATAATAAGTGCAAAATAATTTTAAATGGAGGTAAAATAATCTTAATATATATAAATCCGTTGCCTTTGTCGATCTAGTCCTCGTATTGTAGCTATGTTTCGTTCTCGTGCCGCTCTTGTTCTCGTAATATTCTGTTGCAGACGTTCGTCACGCTGTTCTTGAGATTCTTGTGTACGACTTTCTGGAGTCCTGATTCTTTGAGCTGCATTTCTTGTTTCGATTTGTTCTGGTAATTGCTGAGCTCTTTCAACACGTTTGCGTCGTGACCCTTTGCTGCTCGCGTTGTTGAGGTTAGATTTTTTCGGTGGCATTTGACTGAAAATAATAATAATAGTTTAAATATTAGAAAGAGGAACTGAAAAACATGTTATCATAGCACATTGAAATAATAAGTGCAAAATAATTTTAAATGGAGGTTAAATAATCTTAATATATATAAATCTCGTGTCACAGTGTTCTTATGATATTCTCTTGAATACGTTCGTTACACTGTTATTGAGATTCTTGTGCATGACCTTCTGCTGTCCTGATTCTTGGAGCTGATTTTTTACCATAGCAGCGCCATCTATTGATTACTTACTCAACCCAGTCGAACATTCACCAATAACAAACGTAAATAGAAGCACTCACGTTGCTTTGGATGTACCGTGTAAAGTCTCCCCAATGTCTTAGCTTTGAATATGCCTGTAATGGAAGGATGTGGTTTTCCTTGTTTCCGTGGCAGCACAACGCGTGCAACGCGTGGCCGGGTCAGCTAGCTGATTGTTGTATTCTTAATATATATAAATCTCGTCTCGTGTCACAATTTTTGTCCTCAATGGACTCCTAAACCACTTAACCGATTATAATAAAATTCGCACACCATGTGCAGTTCGATCCAACTTGAAAGATAGGATAGTTTAAATCTCAAATTATAGTCGCAATTTTAATTTATTGCTAATTATTTGTCTGTTATTATTTGACAGTCACAATTATCTACAATTATTACAACAATCAAATTTGTAATAAATTAGCAATAAATTAAAATTGCGACTATAATTTGAGATTTAAACTATCCTATCTTTCAAGTTGGATCGAACTGCACATGGTGTGCGAATTTTATTATAATCGGATAAGTGGTTTAGGAGTTCATTGAGGACAAACATTGTGACACGAGATTTATATATATATATATATATATATATATATATATATATATATATATATATATATATATATATATATATATATATAATGCATGTATATATATTTAGTTTTTTGGAAATAATTAATTGAAAGTTACGTTGAGTATTGTTGGCAATTGTATCTCTATAATTTTTAGTTTTAACTATTTTTAAAATCTATCTACATTGCTTTTAGAGGCATGACCTATGTTTGATTGTTATTAATTTAATTAATTACTACAAAAGGTCTAAGCAATGTCTTAAACCATTAATGGTTTCAACTTTTCCTCAAAATACTTAACAAATTCCTATTGTCGATTCCTTTGCTAATGAAAAGGGGTTCCCTTGGGCAATAATTTTTTCTTTCAGTCTAGAGTCCAACAATTCAGCTGCCTCTTTTAAAAGGTCGAAATATCTAGTCAGATCAATGTGTTCAACCTGAGACAAGTGCTCAGATAATTCGCCTCCGATTCGGTAGTGGAGCCTTGAATTCTGGAAGTTCTGTGTCTCAAGACTCTGAAGAGATAACTTGCAATTCAGTTGAAGGCAAAGGCTGGGGAACGAGTGTGGGTGATAGAACGTCATCAGGATAAGAGACTAGCTTTTGTTTTTTGTGGAAATACCAAGGAAACAAAATAACAGTAATCAAGCGGTTTTTTAGCTCTCTCCATGTCACAGGAACTCCAAATCTAACGATTTGGTTTGATATGGCTGCTTAACAACAGTCTTCTTTCTTTTGAGACAGATTATTGTGACGCTGCACAAATCTTTACAAGGAGCCCAGGAATCGTCCAGGTCTTCGAGTTTCATGCCAAAATACGCAAGATAAAGTTTGTAATGCTCCTCATGAAATTTTAATAATATTGTAGAAGTATACTTGTATATTACTATACTTGTATTTACCGCATATGTATGTAACAAAAGTCATTTGGCAAATTTTCACATCTCAAAATTTCACAAAACGCAGAGAGAAAGCAACTGTGAGAATTGTTTCTGTGATGCAGTCTCCACTTGTCACTTTATCAGCACATGCACGACACTGTACATGAAAGAAAAATGAAGGCGAAATGATTGTCGACTATGGTTGCTGAAGGTGACTGTCGATTCGGACCTGAGAAAAGGATTTGTGCGTCGCTATTAGTAGACGTTGCGATAGGGAGGTTTCACAAAGGGGTTTCTGTAGGTTTCACCACTGTCAAATGATGGTCATGCGGGGAGGGAGAGTAGGAAGAAATGCAATGCTGAAAATCTTTTATGGTAAATGTTCATAAAAATCAAAGTAAAATTTATTTTTTCCTAAGAAAACACAATGAATTAGAAATTTTTCATCATTTTTTTTATTCAGCACCAAAAAAATACGTTAAGTTGAACTCTCAATTCCCTTGTAGTTTATTATCACAGCCCTGTGTTATTTGACAATTTCACAAATACGGCAATTTCAAAATTTCTAATTGCAAATTTGTCAACAACAAGAATAACAAAAGCCCCACATCATGGGCTCAATAGCAATTTTGTATCATGAAGAATAGTCTGTCAGAAACACAAAATCACAATTATGTATTGAGATTAAACAATAGTAAAATTCATTCATTTTATAACAGTTACTATCATATTTAAATAACAATTAATGCAAAGGAATTGTCTGATAAATTTGGTCAGTTTCTTATAAATGTGTAAAAACTAACTACAGACATTAATAATAAAAATTAAAAAAAGTAAGAAAGCCCAATGGACTAACTTACACTCAAGGCGATAATTCCTGATCACAAATCAGTAGCCAATACTGTATTCATTTCTTTTTTACACCAATTGAGGCAGTCTGTAGAAAAGTGCATATGAATCTAACCCATAAGTGTTTCGAAATTAACATGTACATGCATGCATGACACTAAGACAGCAAAAGTACAATGTTAAGAATAAATGGGAATACGAATCAATCCAACTTCAGAATATTCCAGAATACCATTTTCATGAGTCCATTTTCACTGATTGCCCCAATTATGTCAATTTATTTTAATTGTTTAAAATACAGTTTTCCCAGCAATAAAAATAGCTCCCTTTTTTCTTCGTTCTTCCAAGAAATTACTAATTCCCCACCAATTCCCGACTTTCCTGGTGATCTCTCCACCCTGAAAGTAAAATAAAAATAATATTAATAAGTAATCCAAAAGTTACAAATTAAATTGTCACTACATCAAGTATTCGTTCTCCATTGGAGAGCGAGAGAGCGCGCGAGCAAGCGTGAGCGCTCGAGGAAGATATACCCAGGGAGCGAGTGAGCGAGCAAGCGAGAGGGAGGGAGGGATAGAGGGAGAGGGACAGAGAGAGAGAAAGAGCGCACACGAATGAGAGGGAAAGAGTGCGCACGAGGTGGAGAGAGAGATAGAGAAAGAGAAATAGACAAAGAGAGAGAGAGAGAGAATGAGAAAGTGAGTGAGAGAGAGAGAGAGAGAGAGAGAGAGAGAGAGAGAGAGAGAGAGAGAGAGAGAGAGAGAGAGAGAGAGAGAGAGAGAGAGAGAAAGAACAGAAGAGAGGGAGAGAGAAAAGTTACACAAAATTCCAAAACTTTGGTGGCTTTTCAATGGCATGGATAAATAATTCCACTAAATTTCACTTACATGTGGTATTGCAAAATTTTGGCGAATTTATATATACTTGGGATTTTATTTCATGGCACATGAGAAATCTTCACGATGGAATATCTCACGGTGTATAGCGTCTTTCTCAGTTGTGTTGCTAGATCTCACATGATCACGATCGTACCTCCAGCAGTGCTGGCGATCACTGCATCGAGATCATTGCTATAGGTCATGCGAAGGTATGGTCATAGTACTCTGGGTTCTGACGCATTGTACGTTGAAAGAGTCTGCAAGCAGTCTGCCTGCAGCTATTAGGCAATGAGGTGGTGTGTAGTTTTACGAGTTCAAAACTAATTTAGCAATAATTGAAAAATAATAAAATTATAACATTAATTAAAATGATCATTCCTATAGAACCAAGAGAAACTCAGAAATTGTTAATGAAGAATTTTTAATTTTCATATATTGGTGATTTCTTCCATAAACACGTGGTACTACACTGAGGTCAAAAATTCATTGGATACCACCTAATATCATGGAGGACCTTCTTTTGTCGAGCAACTCGATTGACATTGACTCAACAAGTTGTTGGAAGTCCCTGGAGAAATATTGAGCTCTAAAGCCATCCATAATTGCGACTGTGGTACTGGTCAGTGCACGGTTTATGCACGAACGATTTATGTCACAAATGGTTTATGTACGAACTTACCTCTCAGTTATGTCCCAGAAATATCCGATGGGATTCATGTAGGGTGATCTGGGTGACCAATCATTCGCTCCAATTAGCAAGAATGTTCTTAAAACCAATCGCAAATTGTGCCTCGGTGACACAGCGCATTGTCGTCCATAAAAATTCCATCATTTTTTGGGAACATAAAGCCCATAAAAGGCTAAAAACAGTTTCCAAGTAGCTGAAACTAGCCATTTCCGGTCAATGATCAGTTTAGTTAGACCAGAGAACCCAGACCATTCTATGTAAAAACAGCCCACATTGTGCCATTGCCATCTTCTACAGTGCCTTGTTGACAACTTCGATCCTTGGGTTTGTGGGGCTATGTCACACTAACACTGCTATCAGCTCTTACCAACTGAAATTGGGACTCATCTGGCAGTGCCACAGTTTTCTAGTTGTGTAGAGTTCAATTGATATGGTCACGAGTCCAGGAGAGGCACTGAAAGCGATGTCGTGCTGTTAGCATACACACACAAGACAATTCTTTACTGCCACAACCCATTAAAGCCAAATTTCACTGCAGTGTCTCAACATCGTACACAGTGTTGCTAGTCTGTCAGCACTAACTCTACGCAACGCCTTTGCTCTCAGTCATTAAGTGAAGGCTGTTGGCCTCTGCTTTGTCTGTGAAGAGAGGTTACCATATGCCTGCAACTAGGTATTCTCAGCACACACTTCACAACTGTGATCTCAGAATATTGAATGCCCAAACTATTCTCGAAATGTAATGTCCCATTTGTCTAGCTCCTACTACCATTCCATGTTCAAAGTCTGGTAATTACTGTCGTGCAGCCATAATCACGTCAAACATTTTTTCAGATGAATCACTTGATTACAAACGAAAGCTCAGACAAAAACACTGCCCTTTTATATGTTTTATACATGATACTACTGCTATCTGTATATCTGCATATTGCTATCCCATGATTTGTCACCTGTGAGTGTTAAGTATTTTAATTAAGTCATGTAATTTACTAGTTTCATGTGGAAATTTCAATTTCACAAGCGTCATAAAATGAAATGCATAAAACGGAAGCCTTCTAAACTGGATATTTAAAACTTTTTTGTCTTGATCAATTTTGGCTTACACAGATTTTACTGGAGCAGTCTCCAAACTTTGAGATAATATAACTAAGTAATTATTCTGCTTATAAGGAACACCTGTGAAATACAGACCTTTAAGTGACTACTTAATTTATGCAATAACTTACTGCTTAAAATTTCCTTATTTCCTACATTTCATGTTTTTTACTTACTTGCAGATAAAGCACCTGCAATTTTCTGTCTTATTGAAGCAAGAAATTCACTCCCACTAGATGGTGCAAGAGGATCCTGCAATACATTGAACAAGGCTGAAATTATTTAGATCTCTAAAAGAGGAATATTTTACTAAAATCATAAAAGACAAAAGAATTAGAGGCATAGTCTTGGGCAACATACAAGAGCAGTTTTCGATGGCTTATCCATCATCAATTATCTACTGTCCAGAAGCCAAAAATGACTACATTAGTCATCCACTGCCATTGCACAATCAACTTTAATTCTGCGTTTTGAATCATTGTTAATTTTTAATTTTTCACCTATTACATACTTACATAGTAAAGAAAAAGTATTGTAATACTGGAGCAAAAATCAGCGAATTTTTGAAAAAATATTTTTGGTATCATATAAATCTTGTTCCTATTTATTTATTTACGTCAAAAACGGTTAAAAACTGTGTATGACGTGTAATGTATGACCTAAACATAGTAAATTACTTTGATGCATTTAGTTCTCAGAATCCACTTTTCTGGGTCCTTGATACTGAAAATTTGGTAATTGGACATGTCACTGTTCAACTCTAGTGCCTAAACCATTCAAAGACTTTTTCTAAAACTGATATTCTGTGATAGATGGGGCCGAACTCAATGTCATTGCGAGCTTCAATTGGATATTCTGACTTTTTGACGCACTTTTTATAAGGATTCAACCTTTTCCAAACTTTTCTCAATTTAATTTTTTATAATTGTAAATTATGTATTGTTAAAGTTTGGAATCAATAAATAAGTTTTGAGTCTGTTTGAATTTTTAAAGGATGGAAAATGGATAAAGTATCACTCGAGATCCTTCTCCACATCTCCAGAGAGTTACTGACCCACTTTGCCGGCTCCATTTAAAGAAAAATTTCAAAATTTCCTAGAGGCTGCATTCAAAGTACCTCTAAAAAATAAAATAACAAAATAAAATTCAATGGATTTGAAACATCATTAGCACTCAATCGAATTAGAAGAAAATCCTGTAGTCAGATTAACCCTAGTCTTGTGCATGAAGAAATGGAAATACTCACAGGAATGGATGACAATTAAGAAGCACACTTTCGTTACAAGGGAACTCCAAAACGCGGAATTTCTGTCAAAATCTCAATAGATATTTTGCAACATTACTATACTTCTTCTACACTATATACAGAAGATAGTAAATGAAGATGAAAGTGAGGAGGATGAAGACAAGTATAAAGAGAAAACGCTAAACTGAGAATTAATTCACGAATTAGCCAAAAGGTTTGGAGTATATGCATGTCGATGAAGCTATCATTCCAGTAATTATGGGGCTGATTCACGAGTTAGCCAGAGGCTGCTATCTAAAGTAGGATGATTGTCCAAGTGTGAAGCATCCTGAGTATTCAGAGAAGTATTTTGACATTAAGATGCATGGGAAATAATTTGTTGCACAGACTCAAAGTTGTTTAATGTAAATCACAAAGGTCAATGCCTCATTGCCCCACCTTCTAAATGTATAGCCATATGTCATCTGAAGTATGTAGTGAGGTTACACTTCAGTGCTTGTAACTCTACCTTACAAAAGTATAAGGGAAAATTTGGGCCTTTTAGAGATAATCTTGTTTACATTTTTTTTTATTGTTCCTATACATATAGAGTTATATTAGAACTACTCATTTTAAAATAAGTACTTGATATTAATCAACGATATGAATCTGCAGAGCAGTATTCATTTAGAAACATATCCTAATCATCAATAATGTAGTTGTACGATCATGTCAAGAAGAATATAAACTTTGGAAATTTCAAAAATTCAGAGATAACAGTCAAAATCGGACTTGTCATTAATGTATTTCACTCTGATCCAGCAAGAAATTTAAATAATCTATATATACTAAAACACCATGAAAAATGACACATTTGTAACTTTGTAAAAAGTTCATAGAAAGCAACAAAAATTGGACCTGACACATTTTAATAAATGTATTTTACACTGCCCTAGAAAAAAAAAGAATTAAAAATTTGGAGCCATTTCTGAAATAATCTACTTTTAAATTTACCTTTATTTCCGGCAAAATTACATGAATTTTACTCATTCTTACAAAAATTCTACCTGTCTTCACTTAAAGATCAAATTTTGAAGGAAGGATTTTATAAAAAAAATCTCTATCTGCAATATTGTAGTTGTAGGATAATGCCAAAAAAATGCTGAACTTTTGCAATTTGCCATAATGTAGAGAGTTTAACAAAAATTCAATGTATGCCATCAATTTGTCAGTAACAAGGACCAAAAATACATAGATTCTGAAGACTTACTTCATACACGAACGAGAATTATCCATTTTTTGATATCAGTTTTGATATCAAATTTTTCAGTATAAAATTTACTATGTTGCAGCACTGTAATACTTTTTCTAAACTTTAAACATAAGTAATATCCAAGAAAGTAAAAATTTTAAGTGCTTTTTTGTGAAAATTCTGAAAAAGTTACAGGGCTTCAAATTAGGTGCCCCCAAAAATATTAAGATTCGGTCCATATTCAGAGGACTTCAAACCTCAGGGGAGAGAACATAAATCTGGGAATATTCTTACTGATAAAATATTTGAATGGTTTAGGCACCAGTGATGTTCACACATGAAAAGCAGACAGGCACAGATGGACACAAACATTTTTAAACCTCACAATATTGGTATTAAAAAAACCAAAATATCTATTTCTGTTATAATTAATAATTATTTAAATCAGGTGTTCCTCAAGGTTCACATTTGGGTCCGCTATTGTTTATATTATTTATCAATGACATAAAACTAAAACTTCCTTCGTGCACATTTTTGATTTATGCTGATGATTTGAAACTATATTCCGAAATAAAATCATTGCAAGGCTATATTACATTACAATCAAATTTAAATTCATTGGTGCAATGATAATAAACTTCATCTAAATATATCAAAATGTAAAACAATGACATACTAGGTTAAGAAATAATATCCATTTTAAATACTCTATCAATGGCCACTTATTAGAAAAGGTTTCACTAATGAAGGATTTGGGAGTGATTTTTGACTTAAAATTAAAGTTTTCAAATCATATTGATCAAATTATATCAAAATCATCTCAGATGCTTGGATTTATTAGAATGACTACGAATTTCATAAACCCAATTTCATTTAAAACTTTACACTTAACGTTAGTTAGACCTATTCTATTGTATTGTTCCTCCGTGTGGTCACCAATATATGAGAATAACTCAAGAAAATGAGAGAGAATACAACATAAATTTTTAAATTTCGTGGCATGGAAACTAAATTTACCCCTACCTAAAATCAGTCATGATTATTATCAAATTGCTAGCATACTTAACATTAGCTCGTTAAAATCTCAAAGGGAAGTTAATGATCTAAAATTCTTAAACAAATTAATCACGAATGGAATTGGTTGTATCCACCTACACTCAAAACTATTTTTGAAAGTTCCAGAAATAAAACTTCGTAACATAAAAAGTGATATCTTTTACGTTCTATTTGTGAAAACAAATCAATTTCGTTATGTACCTTTATGGAGAATGTGCAATCTAGCAAATAAATTTAATATAGATTTTTACTCTAATCAAAACTGTGTTATACAAATTAATAATGTATTATTAAATGAATAATCCTGAATATTTAATTTGAAAGCGATATTGTATGTGATCAAATTCTTAGAATTAAATAATTATGTAATAAATGATATGTATTCAAAGGGTGATTGCCTGTTTCAAACCAATAAATAAATAAATAAATAATATCCACGATTTTTCATAGCATTACATAACTTGCTCTAAACTACATACATACACAGCTATAACAAAGTAAACGGTTTCTATAAATAATTCAGAGTTTAATTGTAGTAAGTTGGCAAAACTATGAGTTGGGTCTTGGATTTTGAAGAGTCATAGAATTCGAACACATTCTCAGTCTCTGCACTACCATCTGTGTGCTGCAGAGCATCTCAGAATCACCCTCAATTTCAATATGAGGAGCAACTAATCAAAACACATATTGCCCACTGGTGGGGTTTCCACCACCAGTGGACAATATGCATTTTAATTAGTTGCTCCTCATACACATTCACCCTTTTATTCTTACCTCCTCTGCATTCTGACTTGCTTCTTTTCCATGAAATGCTTTTTCCTCCCAACTTTCTTCATTATTTTCTTCCGGCAATGCTTCTTCAATATCGCACATTGTTTCAGTCTTCAGAAACACAGTAGTTGGAGGTTCTAACTCGTCCTGCACAACAAAAATTACCCTTATTAGCTTGATTTTATGCCGTATATATCATCTGCAAAGTATTACTGAAATAATATTAAGTTTAATTTAATATATATATATATATATATATATATATATATATATATATATATATATATATATATATATATATATATATATATATATATATATATATATAATATAATATCACGTATTATTCTTCACGTTATAAATATGCTGCCCAATATCTCTGAATAATGCTCAATTTGAATACATAATTACCTTTTCATTCTTACCTCCGTTTCATCCTGTGTCACTTCATTTTCTTGAAATCCTTCTTCAATCTCACACTCCCATTCAGTCTTCACAAACACAGTGGAAGAACTTTGTAAATTTTCCTGCAAAACAAGAGAAAATTATAACAAAAATCGTTATCCATTATCTTTAAATTTAAAATCACAAGAAACTACTATTTAAAGTTATTTTTTAATGCAAAATGCCATTCAATGAACATATTGATAAAATAGTTAATAAATGAATCCAAATGTTAGATTTTGGGTCTTGTAGAGAACTAAATTCAGTAAAAGCATTGAGATAGTTTTATTTACATCTGGTCAGACTATTACAGTTTGTTTCGTCAACTTGAAGTATGATCTTTAATATATATTTAGAAACAGTTCTGCACAATTTTTTTAGAATGACATCTCCCTTCTTATTTTATCCCTACCTGATCCATTTATAGACCACAATTATAAAGAAATATCAACTATTCTAAACATTCCATCATTCAAGTCAATGAGGGAATTAAATGAAATGGAGTTTATTATATAAACTAATAAACAGAATTATTTCAAGTCCTTTATTACTCAATGATTTGAATTTCAATGTTCCAAATAAAATAAACAAACCCCAACATTATATTATATCAAATGATTTTAATTCTTTATTCGGCAGAAATCAAACCTCTCACGAATATGCAGAAAACAACCCAAAATTTATATAACTTAAATATAATGGGCGTAAACCAGGATCATCCAACTTGCATTCTTTGGGCCCCAAGCAGTACTATTACTTATTATTAGCAGTACTATATGAAACAGTTGGTAGGTCATTTCATAACAATATCTACTGCCACCGCCATTTTAAAAATAACACACATATATTTCCATAGTTCCAGTCATTTTATTTAAAAAACTATAAAACAAATCTTCAGTTATTTTAGTTCATTTTATCATTTTTCATGTAAAATTATGAAAATAAAACTAACCACACAGAAAACATATTTGACTCACATTAATTTTCCCAGAACACTCATCTGTGTTGACAACTGGTTCTTTTTTAACCTGAAGACAAAACAAAAAAAAAATAGACGAATTATTTTATTACAATCTCAAAACTTCTCAGTATTGCGTCTTCAAATTCCACAATTACCACAAAATAAAAATTGAAAAACCTCTGATAAATTTTGTTAAATATTAAGTAATCAACATTAATTTTTTTAAAATTAGAAACAAGGGAAAACTTCTAATTTGCACATTTATATACTTACCACAATATTAACTAATTTACAACAAATTTTTATAATAATACAAGGGGCATACTATATTGTTTTACATTTTATTCGTTGTATGTCCAGATATGGTTCACATTTCACTTCAGAAGGTGGTGACGTATAACTAGTATCTTGTTCAACCGTTATGTAGCAACACACGCACAGGGGCCAAGGAATGTATTCATCATAGCCATTTCATAAAAACACTATTGTAGGAGCGGACAATATGGAAAGCAACCATCAGGGACAGCACTATATGACTTGGTTCCTAAGAAAAGGAACGCATGACCACTGTAGAAATTCATTGGCGCTTGGCGGCAGTCTGTGGTGAACATGCTCCGCCACATAAAACAGTTTACAACTGGGTGGAAGGTTGGAAAACAGGGTGCACATCAGTGGACAAGATAACCAGTTCTAGAATGAATGTGACAATATCAACACCAGCCAACATTGCCCAAGTCGAAAATGCCATCCAAGAAAACAAACGCATCACATTTGGAAATGGAGGCAGCCAAAATAATTAACTGAACCACCACCCTTCAGCGGATCTTGCACAGCCACTTACAGTTGGGGAAGGTGTCATCTAGGTGGGTGCCTAGATTCTTTGCAGATCAAAAGCAGAGCCATGTGGATGTGTGCAGACAACCTCTGCGATGCCATGATCAAGTTCCAGTCGACTTCATGGCTAGGCTTCTGACTGGTGATGAGACTTGGCTCCATTACCATGAGCCACAAACAAAACAATTGTTGCAATGGAAGCATAGGGGCCACTGCCAAAGAAATGTTGAGCAGTGCCATCAGTTGGCATGTGAATGGCGACAGTGTCCAGGGGAAAAAGGGCATGATCCTCATTGACTGGCTGGAATTTAAGGCCATGATTAACAGTTCAGCGTGTGGCAACCCTTAAGCGCTTACACCATTCCAT
Organism: Gryllus longicercus; assembly: GCA_038098605.1. Classification (NCBI taxonomy): domain Eukaryota; kingdom Metazoa; phylum Arthropoda; class Insecta; order Orthoptera; family Gryllidae; genus Gryllus; species Gryllus longicercus. The sequence continues at coordinate 1,337,984 of JAZDUA010000400.1, forward strand.
TGAAAATAATCGACCAGGATAATGAGCCAAAGCTGTGCTTCTGCAACGTGACAACGTTGCCCACACCCGCACTAGTTGAGCGACTACTACTGCCATTGGGATTCATGGTGCTGCCACACACCCCATACTCTCTCGACTTGGCAACAAGTGATTTTCACCTGTTTAGAACCTCTGCGTCGACGCTGTTTTGCGAATTTTGAAGAACTGGATATGGCTGTCAAGGCATGGGTACACAGCACTCCAAAAGAAGGATTGCAGGTAGGTCTGGAGAGACTGACACATCAATGGCAAAAGTTCATACAGTTACAAAATTATGTTGAAAAGGTGGACATACTAACTGGTGTGTAATGTACTACTTTTGAGTAGAAAAGAATAAAGTGTAAAATAATAAAGTATGCCCTATGTATAGATGTATAATAACCAATAAATAATCATTGCTGTAAAAATTTAATTCTTTAAGTTAAGTGGTGCTACAACAGCATATTCTTACTTCTATTACACTTATTATACCACTTGAACATGCAGAATTGCTTCTAATATGCCAAATGTTTGGTTAATTTGTGATAAAAATTCAGGTGCAACTCATATTTTTTTTAAATATATATTATTCTTAACAAATCTCAAAATTTCAAAAATTTGAAGAACAGATTTCATGAAGGAAAAAAAATCTGTGTCTTCAAACTTATGGTTGTTGCAAAACACTGAAAAAAATTGTAACTTTCGCAGGTTTTGAAAATTTAGAGAACAATGATAAACTGACATGCACCATTTCATTTGTGGACTTTGTTCTAACTGAGAAAAAATTGCCACGTCATTAAAGCTTCATGTAAAGTATCCCCCCCCCCCGCAATCAAAATATTTCTTTCAAATTCACAAGGTCTCAGTTTTAGTCAGATCAATTGGAGAATATTAATTTTATGAGAAAATTTCTACTATTTCTGCATCAGGGATATGGAGTATAAGTTTTTCTGTCGAAAAAAATACATTTCTCAGTAGAATTACAACATTTCATATAGTAAGTACATAGTATAAAAGAAAGGAGAAAATCATGAAAGGACATTCATTTCAATGTATGGTTGTTAAGACAACAATTTTTGAAATAATGGAAAAAAATTAACATTTCTCGTCCAATATTTAAATATTGATTAAAAATTAAACTCATGGTACTTGTCTTTGTACAATTACATACAATAACGAAATATTTTGAAATTTATAAGCTACTATTAGTGGACTATATAGCATTACCAAGGTATGTACTTAACACAAGCATTTATTTGATTGATTGTCTTGTGATTGCAAGGCGTGTCAATAGTCAAGGTCATTAGTCCCGTGTGTATAGTGTATGTATCTTTCTTCGTAAGGTGGCAGTGACCTTTCCCCACTGGATGGTGAGAACCGGCACCGACCTATCTCTCCAGCTAGTGGGGTTTTCCCCAACCATATATATTCCACCAGCACAGCAGTGCCGCAGCCAGGACAAACTCTAAGCTCCTGACTGGTCTCCTGCCTAGAATTGTAGTGTAGTGCATGTAAGTATGAGTGTGTGCAAGTAAGGAGTGAACATAGGACGAGGAAGGGAAGGGGAAGATTTGCACAGTCCATGGTCTGTTTATTAGGGTACTGCTCATCATTCGTCTGGTACTGATCAGAGAGAAACTTCTGATACTTTTCATGGAAAACTACTGATTAGAGAATCTGGCAACTAGAATTTTCCTTCAGACAGTAACGTAATTCGACCTAGGCCTCTAACTAGTGTCGAAAATCCTGCCGTTAGGATTCGAACCTAGGACTTCCCGGTTAGGGGCACTGAAGTAACATCAGTTGATGCCGAGTCACCTCTCCTGGATATTATTTATTTGACTTTCGCAATTATGCAGCAAAATCCAGGGGACTCCAATTAAATTGTTTCAACTTGACGGTAGACTCATTTCAATTGTCCCAAAGGTAACACTTGAAGGCTGTAAAAAGTCATTACGTGAATCATAGTTGAATCCTTCCATAGCCATGTCAATGTTTTGTGCAGTTTATGACTGCCTGGCTCTATCCTGTGAACAAGAAAGGAGTTGCCTCTAGCAGTTGTACTATCCACGAAGCTGAAACTATAGGTTTCGTAGCTCTGGATCTCACCGTTCTATCCACTTGTCTCTGTGCTGTCAGTGCTATCTCTGCAGCTCTTTTTTTCTCGTCCTCTAGTTGGGCCCGACGCTGCCGATCTTTCTTTAAAGCTCTGTAATTGGCAGTTCTCTCTCTCTGAATCTGCAGACGTCTCGCACGCTGTTCGACTGTCTCTGAAGCTCTAAATTTAGCAGTTCTCTCGCGGTCCTTTTTACGTCTTATATCTCTCTCCTCAGGAGTTTCTAGTTGACGCTTTCGTCTTGTTCGTTTAGCGTTTGCATCATACCGACCAATATGATAACGTTTCTTCGGAGGCATTGTTAAGTATTTATTTCTGTAAAAGAAAACAACAACTCAGCTTTGAAAGATAAGCAAATGGAACCCTTTCATTTAGCAAATGAAAGGTTACATTATAGAATGCAATAAAAAAACAAATTTCAACATAAATGGAACAAAATAATTATGAAGTAGGTTCTTATAACCAAATAGAAATATATATCTCATCACTGAAATGAACAAGTTGAAATGAACATGTTACAAGAGCATTGTACTTTCTTGTATATTGTAACTGCTAATTAAACTTACATCTTCTTCTGCTATATAAAATTGTGAGAGTATGTGCCATAAAAACATTAGAATCCCAGGAGTGATTGTTCCTGAATTTGGGATAAATACACTTAAGTTGTCAAGAATCAATAATATGGTAGAGATTCAAAATGTAACAACAAAAGTGTTTGTTTTTTTAAATTGTTTTTTATAATAAAATGCTTACCTATGCTTGACCATAATTAAAATCAAAATATAAAACAAGTGAACTGAGAGATGAGAACTGTCTATAAGGTGCTACAATGGAATCCTTAAATTGTACAAAAGGGTGGTATCAAGATTAAAAAAAAGTATAAAAATGAGATTCAATAATGCTAACTACAAGATGTAATATTACGATAAAATAAGTAGAATTGAGAAAGGTACAATGGAACTGTTCTGAAACTTCATACACAGGACAGTTGTCATGAGACATGTAGTAAGTGTAATAGTAATATTGTATAATGTGTAATAGTAGAATTAATCAATAAAGAATATTATTACAAAATATACTGAAAATACTATTTATAATAAATATTAGCCCTAGTGAGTGATTTTTTTCCATGAAAAACATCTGCATTCAGCTCAATTTACATGTTAACTTCAAGAACATGACATGTACTTTAACAATTTGGAGTTGTGGAATTACAAAGACAAAAACTATGGATCTTAATTTTAATATATTTTTATTGTTTTAGTAATAGAATGTTATTGATTTTCAAAAAGAGAATGATGAACATAATTTTGTTATATTAAAAAATAATAATGATGTACCAGTAGATGGGAGCAAAATAAGTCATCAAAATGTTCAGTGAAAACAAAATGAAGAGTATTTAAATGTAATGAAATGAAGTTATAAAGTGTTTTTGTGTTTTAAATATTAGTGTAAAATATGTTTTAACAAGAAAATATAACTGCCTTAACAAATTGGGATCTATTTTTATTATGCTTTCTCATCATTAGAGGGCGTATTTTGGTAACCTAAAACAACACCCCAAATAATCAATAAAATGCTCTTAAAATGTTTTTAAAATTCCCTAAAAGCAAAGAAAAATTATTTAAAAATTTGAACAAAACCAGTTCAGATGAACAACACAAGCTGTTAGATTATATTACTGACGTAATCAAGGCTCTTTCCTTTCGTTCTAGTGAACACAGACATTTGCTTTGGACTGTTCTTTACCAGGACCTTCTTTACTTTATCTTTGTTTTTAGTTACCCCGAAACCTGCCGAACTGACAATGGCGAAAATTGTTTGAAACAAATACTATTAAAATAATATAAAAATGAATGAAATTACCATAATATGCTTTAAAAATGACAGAAAAATGTTAAAGATGATTTATTTGAGGAAAGTGATGAAAAATGCAATAGAATGTCATATAAAAATATCTCATATTCTTTTGTCAAAACGTAAAATTGATGTCTATACTAAAAATCTTTGTTCTATAGTGAAAAGAAAAAATGACATTTCATGAAAATCTGCTTCTACTCATAATCAATAAACTTCTTTTGATAATTTCGTCTATGATAAAAATTGCATCTGTTGTTCCCCTTCCTTTTCTAAACCGACATTGTTGAAAACGTATTAACCAATCATATTAAAAATTATAAAATAACATTAATTGTATTTCCATTTTTATGTATGTCCTTGTTGCCAATTGTCTCCTCTCCTCACCACCATTTATTTTCTTTCCTTTTTGTGATAATACACTGTTGGGAAATTGTTAAGGAGCTCTTGAACCATCTAGAATGGAAGTGTGAATGTGGTATTTTCATAATTCTGGAAAGAGATTGTTCAAAAGTATAGCAGTCTTTAAATTAGTTTCAGTACACAATATACAAATGTTACAGAGCAATAATCATACTAATTTAAATGTACAGCAATATGAAACATTATGACTGTATGACTTCTTACAAAAGACAGAAGATAAGTTGTTTTTGTTTTTAGTAAAAGTCGTTCAACAATAATATGTTCTAGTATATATAAAAACATTTATTATAGCATAAAATATATTACATTGAATATTATTGAATAAAACTTTATTCAAACCTTAATGTAACTATTTATTCATCTGATTGTCCTTAGTCCAAAAAATCTTCAAAAAAACTTACAAGAAAAAGGAGGTCAGTGGTTGAATTATTATAAACTGAATAGAACCTTAGCTAAGGCATGAAACCAAGCTGCTAAGCAACATCAAATTTATTGTTGACAGTGATGGATGGATCATGTACATTGATTCTGAGTTATTAAAATGGTTTCTTTAATATGAATGAATTTTTAGCTCTATGAAAATCAACATACAGTTCCCCCTACATTAAAAGACATTATTAAAAAGTTAATAAAATTAATTTGTAATAAAAGTATGATTTGTGTGTTGTGGTTGTCACTATTGCATAGTGACTGCCATAAAAAAATACAACTTTTCAAGCAATTTACCAAGTACGAAGTCCACTGATGTTGTTGTAATATTATAATTATGTAAAATAACAAAAAATGTTTATTCTGGACTCAATGCAGTCGATTTAAGATGCTACTGTGATGTCAAAAATGTTTGTACAAGATCTTGTTCCGTTGTATTAGTAAGTTTTTTTAATACTTTTTCATTTAGTTTGCCTCAACAGGTATTTTTCATTTGATTTATTCACTTCTTAATTCAATTATGTTGTCATTATATATTATGTTGAATTAAGAGTGTTGTCATTACAGTTGCAGTATGCTCCTACTCATAGCAAAAAATGCATCAATTCTAATAAAATACTTGGAATTTGTACTACATAGAATGGTAACGAAAAGTAATAAATTTTCTTCTTCTTCTTCTTCTCATGTAAATCTAAGTGTTGAAATAATTTTTTAAAACTTACGTTCAAATATCACTATCACAGTAATATCTACATTAACAGTGAATATAAGGAGAATTCAAATTTCTCTGCATTTCAGGGCACAACTTTTGAAGATACCACAGTGCTGTAAAACTGGAATTTTGTTATAAGTCAATGAAATTAGGTAAAATGTATCTCAAAATAATTATTTCTAACCATTACAAAGCCAATGTAATTACTGTCATCAGCTGTTAGGTGAGTTAAAAGTTGTGCCCTGTAAAGCAGAGAAATTAGACTGAACCACTTATTCACTGTGCATACAGATATAGTCTCAGATACATGAATTAGATAATAAACCGAATTTATTAAATAATAAAACAAACACAACTGTTTTAATTTTTGAACACAAACTTTTAATAAATTACTCAATGGTGCATAGTGTGTTAGAAGTTCATACCACTTACCAACTACTATTCTCACAATTTAAAGAAGCACATTTAAGCAAACTTTCAACTTAGGGGGTCCCAAGGTAAATACATAAGTTTCTATTTCCCAATACTTCAGAAAAATATCTGTGGAGAAAAAAAATGTCTGGACTGATTGGCTGTTGGTTGCACTGAAAACTGTCAGTCAACTGTCAACATGACACTGTCCTATATTTAAATTGTTTATACCGGAATCCAACTGCTCTGTCCATGTTGTTAAGGTCCTGTCCTGACAATACTCTATGCTTCGCGTTTTATACGTGTTTTTTTTTTTCTTGGCGCGTGAGGCCTTTTCTTCACGATGGAATATTTCACGGTATTTCGGTACTACGAGTTTTTCTCGGTCGTGCCGCTAGATGTCGCATGATCGCCAGGACCGCTCGATCTGGTTGCGATCATGCGACCAGCGCCACATCTAAGTAATCGAAATACCCTGAGATATTCCATCATGAAGAAAAGGTCTGTGCGCCAAGAAATAAAAACCCAAATATATAATGTTGCACGTCACGGCCTGTTTTCACGAAGGAATATCTCACGGCATTTCACGTTTTTCTCAGTCGTGCCGCTAGGCACATCGCAGCGCTTGATTCGGTCGAGAAAGATGCAAATTGCCGCGAGATATTCGATCGTGAAGTCAGACCTTGAGTATCAGGTTATAAAATCCCATGTATCAACGAATTTTCAATTTAAATGTACGGCAATGATGCTAACAGTGCATGTAAGTGATCTGCGGTTTCTAAAGAATGACAGCAGACAATGGTGGAAAGGTATGTGTGATATTACGCATCGTATCCGACTTCAGCCAATGAGTTTCGGCACCAGTTTGCGTCACAATAATAGAGGGAATTATTGTCTCACATACATTTTCTTGGGTTTTATTTCATGGAGCTTTAGGGCCCATTTTGCAATGAAATATCTCACGTCATTAGTGGTGGCTTGTGCCTCAAAAGATTGCTGGTTGCACCTCCACCAAATGACGGAAATGTAATTTCCAAAATTAAATACAAATATATAATAAAATTTTGAGTAATTCAAATTAATTAAAACTAAGTTAAACAAAATTCTATAATGAAACATTATTTACATAATTGTATGTGACGTATCCGTGTCAGGCATATTATACACCTCCTGCGCACGAGGTTCTGGCTCTGATTTCTACAGGGCAATTAAATTCGGCCACAGTATACGAGAAAGTAAAACTAATGTTGTGAAGCGCAAAATTGTGGAAGAATTATCTGAAGAATCCCAGTCGGGCCACAAGAGAACCGCCCGCTTACCTGCCTCGCTCCCAAGCGGAAATTACGAAATGCTTCCGTGCCCCTAGGAGCCGGCGTCCGCACGCGCGGCGGCGGTGCGGCATGGGGGTATTGTATTTTACCAAATTTCACTTTTCGACAGACCTATTGATCCGATTTGGACTATTGATAGGGCGTTGGATTCAGGAAGCGCTTCACAATCTCGCGCTAAAAGCTCACATTTTTTTATCCTGGAACTATTCCAAACAAAAATTTCCGAATCTCATTATGCAATTTTTTTGAAAGGAGCATCGTAGCGTAAATTCTATAATAAATACAAAACAAATGCCGTTTATTGATTAAAAATCGGACTTGTTCAGACTTTATTAGGAAAGTAATTTTGGCTTATTTTGGTGCCGCTACGTGGACTCTGAACTACTATTGAATTAGTGTCGGTACATTTAACCTTAAGGGGTATGTGTGGTTTGCACGAAGACATTCCTGTGCCGTATTCGGGACTTCTCAACCTGAGAAGTGAGTTTTCTCATCGTCACTCAACATATATTCGACCGGGCGACTTCATACTAGTTTTGCAAATTCAGTAAGTTTGGGTTGAAATCGATAGATTCCCAGGTCCAGACCCCCAAAATCCAGTCGTATGGTACACTATCAAAGGCTTTCTGGCAATAATAATAATAATAATAATAATAATAATAATAATAATAATAACAATAACAATAATAATAATAATAATAATAATAATAATAATAATAATAATAATAATAATAATAATAATAATTTAGTCACATATACAATTACAATTTTGTATGACGAGTCAATATAATGCCTTGGGTGGAGAGAGCGAACTTACATTACTGTTCAGGAGCAAACAAGGGGCTATCTCAGCATTTGCTCAAAGGATCAATCAACCTATCCTAGGTAGTCAATCCAACCTATGCTTAAAGTGCGTTTTCGTTTCCTTAGCTCATTCGAGGTATCTTTATGTAGTAGCAAGATTTCCATACAGCTGAAGGAAACTTTAAGATATTCTTTCTGCTTAACTGTCAACAGACGGATCTTCTCGAGGTATCTGTACATTTTGTTGACTATGGGTACAGTTATAACTTTGTACGTTACTGGCAGACACGTGATTGGCCTGTTGTTCTCTGCCAAAGAACTGTCTCATGCTTTGGGTAGCAGATAAGTGATGCCGCGAATGAGCCATTCCAGGAGACTCTTTAGATTTTCTAAAATTGTATTAACAGCCTTTGCTAGATGAGAATGTAATGCTGCTAATTTCTTAATACAGTAATACTGGATCTTATTAATAACGGGTGATTTCCAGTTTTCCATGTTCTTCATTGCTTGGAAGAGGTCCTCTTTTGAGAATTCGTGAAGATGTTCGACTGTTCTCAGAAGTACATCGGCAGCATCAACTTCAGATTGGAGCCACGATACGTCTTTTAGGAGCTTTCTTTCCAGATTCCTGCTCAAGATGTTTCAAAGTCATATTCTGCAAGGACAGCATTGCTCTTCGGTCCTCGAGTCAGATCAACACCACCTAGATATATCTAGGTGGTGTTGGTCAGATTGTGTTATATCTTCCCCTCTGTTTTAAACAACCGATTCTGTTCACGGAATCTTCTCTACTTTTGCAACGTCTAATTGATTGAGCTCATGCGTGGATTTTCCTCAGATTTTGCAGGATTATTTGGTGTAATTCATAGCCAGATGAATTTTCACTATTGACAGAAATTTCATGGGGTAGCGGTGATTCTTCAACGAGACTATCGTTTTCAGGGATGTCAGATGGTTCTAAATGTCAGTACATGCCAAGTTCGGGCCTCCACTCCAATCAGTGGCTCGTTGTACCAACTCAGTTTCTCACCTGTAGTTTTCATGGGCCGATAACAGGAAGTCCAAATGTTCATGACCCACACAAACTTATGGATACAGGATTCTCCAGGTCTTCTAGATTCATGCCAAAATACGCGAGATAAAGTTGTAATGCTCATGCTCAGTTTCACGTCTTGGAACTTCACGAAACGCAACCGTGAGAATTGTTTCTGTGATGCAGTTTCCACTTGTCACTCTATCAGCACACGCACGACACTGTACATGACAGAAAAATTGAGGTGAAATGACTGTTGACTACGTTTGCCGACGGTGACTGCCGATTCAGATCTGAGAAAAGGGTTCGCAGACACTATTGGATGGGGAAGTCTCACAGAGGGGTTTTCTGTAGGGTTTACCACGGTGTAATGATGTTTAGGCCGAGAGGGAAGGGAAGAAATGCAATACCGAAAAAAAAGTATGGTAAATGTTCATAAAAATGCAAGTAAAACTTTTTATTTTTTCAAGAAAACGCCATGCGATAGAAATTTTTCATCTTTTTAAATCAGCACCAAAAAATATAAACTAAGTTTAGTTATCAATTCCTTTGTATGTTTTTCTTCATAGCGCCGAGTTACTTGGCAATTTAACAATAATGGCGATTTTAAAAAAAATTCTAATCGCGAAATGTCAACAATGACAAAACCTTACATCGTGGGCTCGAAGGCAATTGTGAATCACGAATAGTCTGTCAGAAACGCCGAAATCACAATTATGTTTTGTGATTATGAAGTACTATATATTAATTATACAGTAGAACCTCAGAATTCTGAACTAAATGGCGGGGTGGTCTGTTTGGATTATCCGAATAAATGTACCGTACATAATATAAATACACCAATAGGATTATCAGACACAGTGCAACATAGCGCTCGATGTGAGAAAATGACAACGTACCGAAGCGACATGAAATGGCAATGTTGCGACAGTACAGTAAGTACCGTACGTAACCCATCGAATGAGATTGTAGATGCTACTTTGTTTAGAAGTGTTGATGCGCTGTTTCTGTCGCTGCTGTTAACGGATATTCTTCCTATAGAATTCAGATTTGGATAGACTTACGTTGCTTTTTCGTTCATAAAATAATACAAATCTCGTTTGTTTGTTTTTTTTTTTGTTTATTTTTTCCTCCTGTTGACACATTGCCGGCCAAATTACTTCGAATTTGGCGCCTTGTCTTCTTTAACAGGGCGTTTGATGTTCTTTGAAGGCGTTTCAAAGGAAAAGACTATTCATTTTAAACTTGGCGCCTTCGAGATAGTCTTAATTTTCTCCTAAAACCCGCGCGAATTTCTTTCTTTGGTGTCGAAACATTCATTTCTTTTTGCAAGTTCCTTGAAGTCGAATTCAACTTGTTCTATTAGTGCGGAGCGTCACCGAAAGATCGCACCAGCTCCTAGAGAACATCCACCGGACACTCCCGCTTAAATCTCGGCACGGTCGAAATGCTGAGAATTTCTATATCAGACGGCTGATCGCCTTGTCACGACAAGGAGTGCGGAAAGCTTCGTAAAAAGCGTTTTGGAAAGTCTTCAAGGTTCTACCCAGAGTGTGCCAGGAACTGTATGTAATAGAAACACGTAGCTAAAGGCACGGAATTCGCAAGGAAAGGGCAGGTTTCCCTTGGGCAGAGGTAACTGTGACAACTTCAATACTCTTTTGTTTCCTTCGCCAAGTAACAATACTTGTAAATTGTGTGTCATTTATTTTCCAGAACATTCTTGTCTGACGAACATAGAGGAGAGATACAACTAGAGTGCGCCTGACCCTACTGCGCAGGTTTCAACATGAGGTGGCCGCAAGTCACGTGACTTTGGGACGCCGGCAGCTTGTTTTGCATTGTGTTGTGTGTATCTTTCCGTGCTGTTTGCTATTTCTGGTGCTACAGCGTAATTATTTGGGGGCGTTGTGGAGATTTGCGTGCTGCAAACGATCCACACGTGTTTAAGCTTCGTTAAGAACCATGGTTCAGTATTGTTGTTGTTTTGGCTGCAACGAGAAGTACGTGAAAGGAGGAGGAGTCACGTTTCATAGGTAGGTTATTAATTTGTTTTAATATATTATACTTTTAGTTCTGCGTTAATTATAAATATATGATTCATGCATTTTCGCATATATCTTGGATGATTTTAGTGGATTTATTTTGTATTTTAGTTTTCCTAAAGATGAAGCAAGAAAGAAAGTGTGGGTGCAAAAACTTGGGAGAGAGAATTTTACTCCTACCAAATTTTCAAAAGTTTGTTCAAAACATTTTGAAGAAAACTGTTTTGATAGAGAAAAGTTTGGAGGTGTTTGGCTTAAAGCTGATACAGTACCTACAATATTTAATTTTCCTAAACGTTTGATTAATCAAACTACTAGAAGAAAATCCCCTGTAAAAAGAATAAGAGATGTTGGTAAGTTTATAGAAATCTTAAAATATTTTCTGAAAAGAATTGTAATAATTAATGAGGAATGATTTTCTGATACATTTGTCTGCTGATTCAGCAACACACTCTCGTTTGTAGGTTATGTTTGTAGTGTTAGTAGTATGTTAGTGTTTATAGTTTGTATGATTGTAAGTATTTGATTTTTATTAGTAAATTCATTGAAAAAAATGTATTTCAGCTTCCGGGTCAAAGAGCCCCATCTCAATCAGGTTTTTGTCCAGTTTCCCTGATCCATTGAGCAAATGCTGAGAGGAACTCTGGTTTTGCTTCTGAACGTAAATGTAGCATCACTATGCGCATGTTTTGTTGAGCACTCCTTTTGCTTGTAGTGATAGGAGTAAAGCCAATGTTATGTTACTGTTTTGTTAGTAATACCAAAAAGAAAATAAAATCTACAGTTTGTTTGTCGATGCAAATAAGTTTTGTATAATTTGCCAAGGAAAATGTCAAATGTCTACAGTTGAAATGTTGGGAAGAGATTTTCAGTCTCAAGAAAATTTGTGCAGATTGTACTTGTCCTCTGTATGTCACATACAGTATTTACTGTTTTTGACTAAATAAATCAAAATATATATCAAAGTAAAAATGTGTTTTTTCCCCTCTACAAATCCTTGAAATATTTTGATACCTTGCTGTTATGTCTGATGTGAATAATCTCTAGCAGAATGTCTAGCATTGAGTAGTAATAGAAACTTGGATTAATGCCTCACATGGAGTTAATTTATTTTACAAATATTTTTTATGTATTGTCCTATGTAATAGTACTTGTTTTACAAGTGTAGTGGGGTACGCGGTTGAGAGTGACAAGTTGGTAAAAAATCGGAATTTTTATGTACTTAAATACAGCAGAATAACTTAAAGTAACTTTTCTACTATAAGCAGCATTCATAGGGCTGTGTAATAAATGAGAAAATAACGCTTGAGTGAAGCATGTTAGACGCACGTATTAAAAGAAATCATTTAGTACGAGGCAGCTGTATAGCAGATGCGTCCGAGTCACGTGACTTTGGGATAGCTGGGAGGCGAGAGATGTTGATACCCAGCCAGGCCTTCTGCGCAGCCTGGCGCGCACTCTAGTTGTATCTCTCCTCTATGCTGACGAAAAGACTACTGCGATAGAAGAAGCGATGTTCCATTGTCATTCTCATCAACAATGCTATGCTCTCCCAAACTTTCATTCAGCTATTTTCGCAGCGTGAACACCTCCACCGCGTATTCTGTTCGGATTATCCGAAATTTCGGACTTATGGGTTCGGATTAGCGGGGCTCTACTGTAATTATTATTTTCCAATTTCCTTCAATAAATAGGGAAATGTTCCCTCCCTTTCGGACATTTTTTGGATTTTCCCTTTTTTTTTGTTGGTAGGAAAAAAAAGTAAATACAGACAATTTCACAAACACATTTTTTTGTAACAATTATTGTACATATTCTAAATTATTAATATATATTTTCTAAAATACACCCAATATAGATGAAGGTAGTTTTTCCCCCGTGAAAGTTTCCAAGTTCATCATAGAGAATTTACACAACAATTGCAGTGTAACTTGGTAAACAATACGACCATTGGAGAAAAGGATACTGTGATGAGAAGTCACCCCTAGAAGGGGGTTCCTTGTGGTTACCCATCTGCTGTTCCGGCGATCTTTAATCTAATAAAAGTATTTAAGTATTTATAAGAAACTGACCAAATTGAGCAAACAATTTTTAACATTAATTGTTAATTAATTTGCTAGTAACTATTGTTATTAAATGAAGGCATTGTCAACTTTTTAGCCAATTGCTGCGACTTACATCAGGACAGTATGAAGGCCACAACTGGGCAAACCGTTAACAACTCTTTCATTTAATAACAATAGTTACTTGCATATGTAACTAACAATTAATGATAAAGAATCATCTGCTAAATTCTGTTGGTTTCTTATGTATTTGTAAAAACAAACAGCAGACATTAATAATAAAAAAGTATGAAACCCCATTCATAGACTGACACTCAATGTGATAATCAATGACCACGAATCAATTGCCAATACTTCATTAATTTATGTTTTACACTAATTGAGGCAGTCTGTGGAAAAAGTGCAAATTAATCCAACCCATAAGTGTTTTGAAATTAACATGCACATGAGCAAGAATGGCACCAAGAAAGCAAAAGTACAATTTTAAGAGTAAAAGGTAATATGCATCAATCCAACATCAGAAAACTTCAGAATGGTTTTTTCATGTGCCCATTTTCCCTGACCCCCAATTATTTCAATATGTTATTTTATTGTTTTGAATATAGTTATCATAGACAATAAAAATGTTTCCTTTTTTCTTCATTCTTCCAAGGAATTAGAAATTCTCCAACAATTCCCGACTTTCCTGGTGGTCTCCACATCCTGAAAGTGAAATGAAAATATTTTAATAAAGTAGTCCAATGTTTCAATTTAAGTCGTCAATACATCAAGTATTTGTTCACCAATGAGAGAAGAGAGAGAAAAAGAGCGAGAGAGAGAAAGAAAGAGAAAAGAAATAGAGAGAGAAAGGCAGAGAAAGAGAGAAAAATATCTCAAAAGCGCACACATCAAGGTGGACCATAAACAAAAATAAATAGAGGCTCATTGTATGATAAATATCCAATGTAGCTACTCTACAGCAAAACGATGAAGTAAATACCATAAAATCTGACAAAATTGGAACATGTGCAAGCCCGAAACCTACCTTCTCAGGAATTTCTCTAGCCCGTCAAGTTGAATAGCATTTTACTCAGCCAAAAAATGGAAACTGTTGATGCGGAAACAACGGTCTTTACATCCTACAGGATAAAATAATCTTATAAAAAGGAATTCTTGTTAATTCAATGGAATTGGGAGGCGCAAAATATTCCCAATAAAATGAATGAATCTGCAAGTCTATTTTAAATTCTCTATCCCTGTAACACGCAATTTAATCATGGCAGCTGCATAGTGAAGGAGAGGGACTTACGCTGTCAGCGTGGAATTCGCTTGTCTTTCAAGGCGTAGGCCACAGGGTACTTTCCTCCCGACCCTGAGTTTGGGGATGTGTACACACATGGATTCTATTCACCCTTCCCCACATTGAAAATTCTTCTTGGCCAGAAGAGCATTGCTCAAGGCCATGACAAGGTATGGTCATAGTACTTCGGGCTGTGACGCACAGTGCATTGTAAGAGTCAGCAAGAAATATGTCTGAAGGCAGTGAGGTGATGTGCGTTTTTATGAGTTTAACCATGATTGAAAAACAATAAAACTCTAACCGTAGTTGAAAAGATCAAACTTATAGAACAAAGAGAAACACAGAAGTTGTCAATGAAGAATGTTTTCTTCCATAAATATGTGGTACTACACTGAGGTGGCAAAATACACGGGATAAGTTCTAATATTGTGCCGGACATCCTTTTGCCCAGCAAAGTGCAGCAACTCGATGTAGCATGGGCCCAACAAGTCATTGGAAGTCTGCTGCAGAAATATTAGGCACTCCTACCTCTATAGCCATCCTTAATTGCAAAGGTGTTACTGGAGTGGAGAATTTTATGCACAAACTGACCCATTAATTATGATCCATAAATGCTCCAAATGTTCTTAAAATCAATTGCGAAGAATTGTGGCCTCGTGACATGGTGCATTGTCATCCATTAAAATTCTCTCTTTGTTTGGGAACATACAGTCCGTAAATGGCTACAAATGATCTTCAAGTATGAAATAGTTATGAGTCGTCATTGCCAACAATATTGTTATATTATTTTATCATAATTATTTCATTGTAAATGCCAACGAAAACTCACCACAATACCAATGGTCTCCAAGTAGCTGAACATAGCCATTTCAAGTCAATGATCGGTTCAGTTGGACCACAGGACCCAGACCATTCTAAGTAAAAACAGCCCACGCTGTTATAGTGTCACCACCATCTTTAAATATCACATGCTCATAAAATGGAATGCATAAAATGGAAGCCTCCCAAAACAGGACTTTTTTGAACTTTTTTGTCTTCATCATATCCGGCTTACACAGATTTTACTAGAGCACTCTCCAAACTTTGAGATAATATAAGTAAGTAATCATTCTGCGTTCCTAAGGAATGCCTGTGAAATACGGACCCTCTAAGTAACCACTCACTTTATGCAATAACTCACTGTTTATGATTACCTTATTCCCTAAGTTTCATGTTTTTTTACTTACTCACAGATAACGCACCGGCAATTTTCTGTCTCATTGAAGCAAGAAATTCACTCCCACTGGTTGATGCATGGAAATCCTGTAATATACCAAATGAGGTTGAAATTAATTAATTCTCTATAAGAGGAACATTATACTAAAAACATAAAAGATAAACGAATTAGAGGCACTTGGCCAAGCTTTCAATGGCTTATCCAACATCATCAATTACATGCTGTTCAGAAACCAGAAATGACTTTGTTAGTCAATCATTGTTAACATTTCTTTTTTCACCTATTACATAGGAACATAGTAAAGAAATGCTGCGGCAAAAATCGGCGATTTTTTTGAAGAAATATTTTTGGTCTCTGATAAATCTTGTTCCTAAATGTAATATCACCAAAGTGAAATTAGCATCAAATGTCATTAACATCAAATTACTTAGATGCACTGAGTACTCAGAATCCATTTCCGGGTCCTTGATACATTAAATTTGGTTAATAGCAATACATGCCTCTGGTCAACTCTGGAGCCTAAACTATTCAAATGATTTTTTCCAAAACTGATATTCCCTCATAGATACGACTGAACTTGATGACACTGCAAGTTTCAAATGGTTATATTGATTTTTTGGGAGCACTTTGTACAAAGTCTCAACACTTTCTAAATTTTCTCAAAAAGGCTTGAATGTGTACTTCTTATAATTTTAAATTATCAATTGTTGCAGTTTGCCATCAATAAATAACTTGTGAGTCTGATGGAATTTTTGAAGGATGGAAAATGAGGAAAGGACCACTCGGGAGCCTTCCACATCTCCAGACAGGACGTGACTGATCCACTTCGCTAGATCCTAGGAGCTGCAAGCAAAAATTAAAATATCAATATAAAATTTGATGGATTTGAAACGTCATTTGCACAGAATCAAATTTGAAGAAAATCCTGGGGTCAGTTTAGCACTAGTCACACTTCCACAGGAATGGACATTGATTAAGAAGCACACTTTGTTACTAGTTACCTCCAAAACAGGGAATTTCTGTCAAAATCTCAATAGATATTTTGCAACATTACAATACTTCTTCTACACTGCATATACAAGATAGTAAACAACGATGAAAGTGAGGTGGATGAAGAAAAGTATGAAGAGAAAACAAGATGGAAGAGTGAAGGAAAGGATGTTTTACATCACCTGTTTCAAGCTGTACAACTACAATGGACTTCATGGACATTCTTCATTCATTCACTCGCATTTTATTTTTTTTTCCAATGCGTTAGTCAATATTGTAATGTTTCCAAAGATTGTATGAAACAACTTTTAGTTAATCATATTTTCCTATTCTAAAAGCTACTTAAAATTTTTTCACCTTTTAAATTATTGATTTACAAAGTGCAAAACGTTGTCATGGGTTCGGCTACATATAACTAATACCAATAATTTGTTGACTACATTGTAACATTAAGCAAATGAAATCATCTCAACATTCTCAGAATCAATAGAATTAGAAGCCATTGCTATTCTTTGCAGGGTAGTACCTTCAGAGACAACCGCTAATGTGACAGGTTGGAGATCGTCATACACAGCTGGCTCAAGGAATACAGATTCTGGAGGCTCAAGTACCTCCTGTGAAATTATTAAAAGAAACGTTTGCATAAAGAAAACTATTTACAATATCTGCAAATGCATTACAGAACACAATCATATTTACATCTGTCACTGCCTTGATGATTATAGTTTGGCTAAACTCTGAATTAATTCATGAATTAGTCAAAAGGTTTATAGTATATGTATGTTGATGAAGTTATCATGCTAGTTTTTATGGGCCTAATGCACAACTTAGCCAGAGGCTGCTTGTTAAAGTAAGATGGCTGTCTAAGTGCGCAGTGTGCATTCAGAGAAGTATTTTGGCATAAAAATGTATTGGAAATAACATGTTGCATAGACCCAAAGTTGCTTAATGTAAATCGCAAAGGTCAAAGTCTCATCATGCCAATTTATAAACGTGTAGCAATGTGTCATCTGAAATATGTAGTCAGGTAACGCTTCAGTCCTTGTAGCGCTACATGTACAAAAGTATAAAGAAAAACTTGAGCCATTTTTTGAGATAATCTTGTTTACATTTTTTTTATTGTTCCTATTCCATATAAGTTTATATAAAAACTATTCATTTTAAAAATGTACTTGACATTAATAAAAGATATAAATCTGAAGATCAGTTTTCATTTAGAGAAGAATCTTCATCTTCAATAATGTATTTGTATGAGCATGTCCAAAAGATCATAAACTTGGGAAAATGTTTTCAAAAATTCAGAGGTAACAGTGAAAATTGAAACTGTGATCATCTTCATCAATTTCAAAATGTTCCAGGACTTCACGAGAGATGTCCACAAAAATATTAAGATATGTTTAAAATTTGCAGGACCTCAAGTGAGAGCAGATAAATCTGGGAATAATCTTGTTAAAAAAATATTTGAATGGTTTAGGTGCTAGTGTTGCTCACACATGAATAGCAGGCAAACACAGATTAATACACAAACATTTTTAAATAACACAATATTGGTATTAAAGGAACCAAAATATGTATTTCTGTTATAATCTCCACGATTTTTCATAGCATTACATAACTTGCTCTAAACTACATACATACACAGCTATAACAAAGTAAACAGTTTCTATAAATATTTCAGAGTTTAATTGTAGTAAGTTGGCAAAACTATGAGTTGGGTCTTGGATTTTGAAGAGTCATAGAATTCAAACACATCCTCAGTCTCTGCACTACCATCTGTGTGCTGCAGAGCATCTCAGAATCATCCTCAATTTCAATATGAGGAGCAACTAATCAAAACACATATTGCCCACTGGTGGGGTTTCCACCACCAGTGGACAATATGCATTTTAATTAGTTGCTGCTCATATTCATTCACCCTTTTATTCTTACCTCCTCTGCATCCTGACTTGCTACTTTTCCATGAAATGCTTTTTCATCCCAACTTTCTTCATTATTTTCTTCCGGCAATGCTTCTTCAATATCACACATTGTTTCAGTCTTCAGAAACACAGTAGTTGGAGGTTCTAACTCGTCCTGCACAACAAAAATTACCCTTATTAGCTTGATTTTATGCCATATATATCATCTGCAAAGTATTACTGAAATAATATAAAGTTTAATTAAAAAAAAATATATATCGCATATTATTCTTCACATTGCCCAATATCACATGCTGCCCAATATCTCCGAATAATGCTCAATTTCAATAAATAATTACCTTTTCATTCTTACCTCCGTTTCATCCTGCGTCACTTCATTTTCTTGAAATCCTTCTTCAATCTCACACTCCCATTCAGTCTTCACAAACACAGTGGAAGGACTTTGTAAATCTTCCTGCAAAATGAGAGAAAATTATAACAAAAATCGTTATCCATTATCTTTAAATTTAAAATCACAAGAAACAGTACTATTTAAAGTTATTTTTTAATGCAAAATGCCATTCAACGAACATATTGATAAAATAGTTAATAAATGAATCCAAATGTTAGATTTTGGATCTTGTAGAGAACTAAATTCAGGAAAAGCATTGAGATCATTGTATTTACATCTGATCAGATCATTACAGATGTTTGCCTCATCAACCTGGAGTCTTATCTTCAACATACATTTAGAAACAGTTAAGCATCTTTTTTTTAATAAAATATATCTTCCTGCTATAGTCTACCTGATCCATTTATAATGACAATTATAAAGAAATATCAACTATTTAAACATTCCATCGTTGAAGTCGATGAGGGAATTAAATAATATGGAGTTTCTTTATAAACTAATAACCAGTATTAATTCAAGCCCTATATTATTGAATGATTTGAATTTACATGTACCAAATAAAATAAACAGACCAACCCTACCACTATATAATATCAATGATTACAATTCATTGTATACAGAAAACAAGCCTCTCACAAGGATATACAAAAAAGTCAATTTATGTAAAGTAGATATAATAGGCATAACTCAGAGTTGTCCAAATGGCAACACCCTGTGTTTCACTACGTTATGGTACAGCCTGACATCACACATGGTTCCATCCCCCCCACCCCGCATTTCAGAGCTGCGATATGCAAGGTTAAGACGGGGTCATGAGTGAATCGCCCAAGTAATGAAAATATGGCCTGCAAACATTCAATTAATATAGTTGTTGCCCTTGAGCCATTGCTAGTTGGACACCCCTGGCATAAACAAAGTTGTTGTAACTGTTATTGTTGAGTTCGAAATTCTCAGATACGAGTAATTAATTCATGCACTAAACCATGATCACATTTTATTAAATTCAAAATTGGCGTTAATTGAACAGTCAAAAGTGATGTAAGAAGTGTCCATATATTATTAATATATATAAATAATAATAAATATAATAATAATAATAATAACAACAACAACAACAACCTATCACCCTCTAATTGATATTCAAGGCTAACAACTTTGTCTCAAGTACGGGATGCAGCTGAAAGGCTGATACCCATAATTCCACACGTTGATCTCTCCAGGATAGAATACAAGTGAGCTTCGGACACAGAAATATATTGCATGGTCAGAAATGGCCCATACGTGAATAATAATATTAATAATAATAATGATAATAATAACAATAATAATAATAATAATAATAATAATAATAATAATAATAATAATATTTTATGGACTAATAACAGGAATTTTTCCTTCCACATACTTAAAAATGGTCAGTTAGATGTGAATTGGAATTTATTGAATTAGGTATTAAAACATTTGGCAACTGTGACTCCATTTTGTTTTATTTAACAGTCATTTTATAAAAAAAACTGTAAAACAGATCTTCTGTTTCCTTAATTCATTTTCTTTATTTTTCACGTAAAAGGATGAAAAAAACAAAACAACAACCAACAACACAAAAACAAAAGTTGACTCACATTAGTTTTCCAAGAACACTCATCTGTGTTGACAACTGGTAGTTTTTTAACCTGAAGACAATGAAATGAGACAAATTATTTTACTGCTCTCTCCAAAACTTCTCAGAATTTCATTTTCAATTTCTACAATTAACAAAAAATAAGAATTGAAACAGCTCTGATAAATTTTGTTCATATTAAGTAATCAACATTAATTATTTATTTACAATTTGAAAACAAAGGAAAACATCCAATTTGCACATTTATATACTTAACATAATATAATATTAACTAACAAGATTCAAATCAACATGTACTGTTCGTCGAGAGCGGGTGACACGTGAACGTTCTCTTTCACTTCTCGCGGCATGTTGTTCTTTCGTTTCTGATGCACGCGATCGGGCGTCTCGTAAACGCTCTCTTTCAATTCTCGCAGCATGTTGTTCTTCCGTTTCTGATGCACGCGATCGGGCGGCTCGTAAACGCTCTCTTTCAATTCTCGCGGCATGTTGTTCTTCCGTTTCCGATGCACGCGATCGGGCGGCTCGTAAACGCTCTTTTTCAATTCTCGCGGCATGTTGTTCTTCCGTTTCTGATGCGCGCGATCGGGCGGCTCGTAAACGCTCTCTCTCAATTCGCGCTGCATGTTGGCCTTCTGTTTCTAATGCACGTGAATTCGCAATTCGTAAACGATCAGCTTCATTTCTCGCTTGTCGTTCCTCGTTTGTTAAAGAAGCTCTGATTCGCTTATTTCTACGTGCTGCGCTGGTAGATCTACTAAGTGATGAACGTTTCGGAGGCATTTTTTGGCGAAGCAATTAACGCGATTTCACTGCTAGGACTCGGCGACTCTCCAGCTTCTGGCTGGGCTCCACCTATAACAAATGACATTTAAAATGTATATAAATAGCGCCCATCAAACAACAGTACAACATATCTCCCCCTGAATTTGAAATGATATTTAGTCTTGGACTAAACTGTATGTTTAAATATATTTAGTTTTAGCCTTCACATTTCTATTTTTAATCATTAAAATAACATTGTTTTAAAAATATTATATCTAGCAGTATCTTTGCATTTAACTGAAGCGCTATCTAGAGGAGCTACAATAATTTTACTAAGCCCATGTTCTTCCCACAAGTGCAAGCAATGAGTTCACAAAGTTTTATCGCAATGGGATGAACGGTACGACAGCACATAAAACACGATTAAACCTTGTTTTTGTATACATTATTATAGCGGAACCCGGCAGATGTCCTGCCCTCCATCTCTTTTTCTCCTTCCCTCTCCCTTTCTCTCTGTGTCTCCGTCTCTCTGTTTCTCTCTCCGCCTCTGTCTCTCCTGGGCGAAATTCTACAATCGCAGGAGCAGAATACGCAATGATGACGTCTTAATAATCGTACTTCACGATGCGGCGCGTTGCGTAGAGCGCCGTTGCGTAGAGAGTCCTGTTCAGGGACGCTTGAGTCACCATAAAAATATCAACGCACGTCTATGTGTGCAGCCATATGCACATTCCCATCGCACTTTGCCTACATTCTTCCCACAAGTGCAAGCAATACGTTGATGAAGTTATATCGCAATCGGATGAACATTAATCAGAACCAAAATTAAATATTGTTTATATATATATATATATATATATATATATATATATATATATATATATATATATATATATATATACTAGCTGACCCGGCCACGCGTTGCTGTGGCTAAAGTTTTTGTTATATTACATTATAGTAAACAATCTAAGAGGAACAATAAGAGAACATCAGTCACGGAGTCCACTATGCTTTTTCACACAGATGGTATTTGTAAAAAAATATGGTGATCTCCTTATTTGACTTTCTACTACTATAACCCTTTAGTACAATGAAATTATTTACCAATAAAGACGAAAATATTGATGTTGGTATACAAATTCACTGGATTGAGATTTGAAGGGGAAGTACGTTGAACACAATTAATTAAAATGTTCTTACACTTGATATTAAGCAGAAATCAATAGGTACAAAATAAAAATTTATCAGATTTATTATTTCCATTTAATTTGTATAACAAATATAAGTACTATTCAATTATAAATACTTTCAAATTCAATTTAATTTAACACCAATCGGTGCACAATGTTTTTGGTTAACCTGTCTTTAGCTAACACAAATATATTAGACGGTTTCCCAACACGTGAACACGCAACATATAGTTGCCCATGAGAAAAACATGGATTTTCCAAATCTAAACCACAAATGGACATTGTTTGACCTTGAGATTTATTTATAGAAATGGCGAAAGCTAAACGAATTGGAAACTGTAGCCTTTTGAAGGGTATGGTAGAATCTGATGGTATCATCGGAATACGTGGCAGCAGGACCACTTTTCCTTTAAACTTCCCAGCCAAAATGGTTGCTTCAAGAATGTTTCCGGTGATCTTTTTGATGACCAAACGCGTACCGTTACATAATTGAGGTGGATTCAAATTACGGAGGAGAATAATAGTGGAACCAATCTTTAATCGAAGATTATGTGGTGGCATTCCAGGGATATCTAATGAATTTAAAAATTCAATCGGAAAATTTACACTTTCATTTTCATCAACAACAGTATCGATTGATTTAAAAGACATCATATCGCCTGGTAATAACTGTAGTATCTGGAAGTTAATTTCGTCAACATCAACGTTTTTGGCTGCCAAAATCGCCCGTTGACTAAGCCATTCATGATTCAAATAATTATTCTGTATATCCGGGAAAATACTCTGAATCAATTCATTTTTATCCTGAACAACAGTGCAAAAATTGTCTGGTAGTTTAATGCATTGCGTATTTGGTTGCAGTTCTATTTTACCGTTCCCAATATCTGCAGTCCTGATTCTTTGAGCTGCATTTCTTGTTTCGATTTGTTCTGGTAATTGCTGAGCTCTTTCAACACGTTTGCGTCGTGACCCTTTGCTGCTCGCGTTGTTGAGGTTAGATTTTTTCGGTGGCATTTGACTGAAAATAATAATAGTTTAAATATTAGAAAGAGGAACTGAAAAACATGTTATCATAGCACATTGAAATAATAAGTGCAAAATAATTTTAAATGGAGGTTAAATAATCTTAATATATATAAATCTCGTGTCACAGTGTTCTTATGATATTCTCTTGAATACGTTCGTTACACTGTTATTGAGATTCTTGTGCATGACCTTCTGCTGTCCTGATTCTTGGAGCTGATTTTTTACCATAGCAGCGCCATCTATTGATTACTTACTCAACCCAGTCGAAAGGTGTCGACATCTGTTAGAATCATTTGGAGTTAACAGATAATTGCTTCATTGTACATCTCTGGTGTATAATCTATGTTTTGGCATTGATTTGTTTGTCTAATTCGGTGCAATATGTCTTCTGTCATACAATTTTTATATTTTTCCCACAAAGTTTGTGCTTGCGAAAGTTTGTGCTTGAAATTATTTACCAATAAAGACGAAAATATTGATGTTGGTATACAAATTCACTGGATTGAGATTTGAAGGGGAAGTACGTTGAACACAATTAATTAAAATGTTCTTACACTTGATATTAAGCAGAAATCAATAGGTACAAAATAAAAATTTATCAGATTTATTATTTCCATTTAATTTGTATAACAAATATAAGTACTATTCAATTATAAATACTTTCGAATTCAATTTAATTTAACACCAATCGGTGCACAATGTTTTTGGTTAACCTGTCTTTAGCTAACACAAATAGATTAGACGTTTTCCCAACACGTGAACACGCAACATATAGTTGCCCATGAGAAAAACATGGATTTTCCAAATCTAAACCACAAATGGACATTGTTTGACCTTGAGATTTATTTATAGAAATGACGAAAGCTAAACGAATTGGAAACTGTAGCCTTTTGAAGGGTATGGTAGAATCTGATGGTATCATCGGAATACGTGGCAGCAGGACCACTTTTCCTTTAAACTTCCCAGCCAAAATGGTTGCTTCAAGAATGTTTCCGGTGATCTTTTTGATGACCAAACGCGTACCGTTACATAATTGAGGTGGATTCAAATTACGGAGGAGAATAATAGGGGAACCAATCTTTAATCGAAGATTATGTGGTGGCATTCCAGGGATATCTAATGAATTTAAAAATTCAATCGGAAAATTTACACTTTCATTTTCATCAACAACAGTATCGATTGATTTAAAAGACATCATATCGCCTGGTAATAACTGTTGTATCTGGAAGTTAATTTCGTCAACATCAACGATTTTGGCTGCCAAAATCGCCCGTTGACTAAGCCATTCATGATTCAAATAATTATTCTGTATATCCGGGAAAATACTCTGAATCAATTCATTTTTATCCTGAACAACAGTGCAAAAATTGTCTGGTAGTTTAATGCATTGCGTATTTGGTTGCAGTTCTATTTTACCGTTCCCAATATCTAGTAGTTGTTCGGAAAATATTTGTGCTGATTGATCATTTTGCAATTGTACTCGCATATTTATGGTCAATCGAAGTGTTTCAACACTTCGCCATAAGAATGATTGTTTCAAACATGCATTAATCTCATCCGCGAAAGTAGAGCGAGGTATAACCGGTAAGGTCTGCCGGAAGTCACCAGACAAAAGTAAGATAGCACCACCGAAAAGTTTATTATTGCTGTTTAAATCTTGCATAGTTCTGTTTAATGCTTCAAGTGAATATTTGTGTGCCATTGTGCACTCATCCCAAATTATTATAGAACTCTTCCGCAACACTGCAGCTATTCCACTATTCTTTTTGATGTTACACATTGCATCTGGTTTATTATGAACGTCCAATGGCAGCTTGAATGGTGAATGTGCTGTTCGCCCACCATCCAGTAAAGTAGCCGCAATGCCTGACGATGCTACTGCTAATGCGATTTTTTGTTGCGACCGTATTTTGGCAAGAATCAACGATATTAAAAATGTCTTACCGGTTCCACCGGGTGCATCCAAGAAAAAAAAACGCCTTGTTCAGCAGCAACAGCCAGCGTAATCCGATCATAAATAATTTTTTGTTCTGCTGCCAGTAATGGTTCACTGTTCATGATAATTGTTGCTAAACTTTCATGGTCATATTGATTTTCTCGTTGTAAATCGGTATTGACTAAGTAGGTGGCTGGACGATTAGGTGATGGCATACCATAATGATTAATTGGTAAATTTGAAATAAGAACACATAAATCCTCGATCAAGACCAATGCTTCATTGTACATCTCTGGTGTATAATCTATGTTTTGCCATTGATTTGTTTGTCTAATTCGGTGCAATATGTCTTCTGTCATACAATTTTTATATTTTTCCCACAAAGTTTGTGCTTGCGAGGGATAACATGTCGTCAAAATAATTGCAAACAACTGACGAATGTTATTCGGTGTTGATGTCAACGCAGCATCAGCAAGCGTTAAGTCCCAATGGTTATCGTCTTCTAGCAATTTCAGTTCACGACATGCATCCTGGTATGTATTGAATACTCGACCATTAACTGTTCGTAAAAATTCAAAAGACGTTGGTCCGGAAACATTCACCAATAACAAACGTAAATAGAAGCACTCACGTTGCTTTGGATGTACCGTGTAAAGTCTCCCCAATGTCTTAGCTTTGAATATGCCTGTAATGGAAGGATGTGGTTTTCCTTGTTTCCGTGGCAGCACAACGCGTGCAACGCGTGGCCGGGTCAGCTAGCTGATTGTTGTATTCTTAATATATATAAATCTCGTCTCGTGTCACAATTTTTGTCCTCAATGGACTCCTAAACCACTTAACCGATTATAATAAAATTCGCACACCATGTGCAGTTCGATCCAACTTGAAAGATAGGATAGTTTAAATCTCAAATTATAGTCGCAATTTTAATTTATTGCTAATTATTTGTCTGTTATTATTTGACAGTCACAATTATCTACAATTATTACAACAATCAAATTTGTAATAAATTAGCAATAAATTAAAATTGCGACTATAATTTGAGATTTAAACTATCCTATCTTTCAAGTTGGATCGAACTGCACATGGTGTGCGAATTTTATTATAATCGGTTAAGTGGTTTAGGAGTTCTTTGAGGACAAACATTGTGACACGAGATTTATATATATTAAGATTAGATTTATACCAAATTTTTGTAGAACTTTTATGATGATATATAAAGATGTATAATAACCGGTGAATAAGCATTTCTGTAAAGAGTTTAATAATTCATTTTTTTCATACTCAGTGGTGTTACAACAGCGCGTTCTTACTTCTATTACATGCAGTATTATACTACTTGAACGTGCAAAATTGTTTCTGCCAAATGTTTGCTCAATTTGGGATTAAAATTGTATTGTGTGTATAAGTTTAGCATGCTACGAGCATGACTTTTATACTAAACAGCTCAATTTGCATAATAACCTTTCTCCCTCTTTAAAAAGAATGTTGAGCAGGGGCAACTCACATTTTAAAAATATACATACTATTTACAAATCTTAAAATTTTAAAAAATTAACGAAGAGATTTCACGAACGAAAAAAGTCTTCGAAGAAAATTATGGTTATAGGAAGGCGCGGGAAAAAAATGTTAACTTTCGCAATTTTCCAAAATTTGGAGAGCAATGATAATTTGACCTGGACCATTTTTATTCGTGTACTTTGTTCTATCTGAGAAAACATTTAATACAAACATTTGGAGTCATTTGTAAAACAATTTTGGCACCATTTAAGCTTCATGCAAGCCCCCCCCCCCCGCCCAATCAAAATATGTTTCAAATTCACAGGGCCTCGGTTTCAGTCAGATCAATCAGAGAATATTAATTTTACGAGAACATTTTATAAGAGGTTCTCTGTTGAAAAAATACATTTCACAGTAGCATTACAATACTATCTCTTCACACTTAGTATAAAACAATAGAGGCAATCATTAAAGAACATTCATTCCCGTAAAAAGTTTTAAAGTCAACAATTTTTTAAATAACCGAAAAAATTCAAATCTCTAATGCATTATTTAAATATTGATTAAAATTTAACTCATGGTACTTGACTTTCTACACCTAAATAAAACAATCAAATATTTTAAAACTTAAAAGCTACTACTAGTGGACTAACATTTCCAAGATATGTACGTCATACAAGCATTTATTTAATTAATAATATTTATTGAGTCACATATACAATTACAATCGTGTATGACGAGTCAATATGCCTTGGGTGGAGAGAGCGAAGTTATATTACTGTTCAGGAGCAAACAAGGGGCCATCTCAGCACTTGCTCAAAGGACCAGGGAAACTGAACAAAACCTGATCGAGATGGGGTATTGGCCTAGAAATACAATACTTGTTACAGTAGATTACGATATTATACAGTAGATAAATTATCTGCTAATAATTAACATTAATAATAATAATTACATTAATAATAATAATTACATTAATAATAATAATTACATTAATAATACATATCAATTATGTTTGCAACTACATCAAAATTAACAATAGTAGTACATTCTATATTTATAACTTGAAATGGTGAGGAGGCAAGTTTTGACCAGTTTTTTTTCTTCTTCTATTCTCCTTCTATTTCACAGGATGTGATATGCAATTCTTTTTTCTTTGTTTCAGCTTGAAACAGTTCACATGAAACAGAAAGTCTACTGGGATAAAAAATTCTTATTTATTTATACTTTTTAAGGGAAATGTTGTATAAGGGAAATATTGATTGATTTGTGATTCTAGGGCGTGTCAACAGCAAAGTTCATTAGTCACGTAAGTGTAGTGCATGTTTCTTAGCAAGGTGGCGATGATCTTTCCCCACTGGATGGTGATAACAGGCGCTGACCTATCTGACAGCTGAGGGGGGGGGGGGTCCTCAACTAGGTATCTTCCACCAGCAAGGCATCGCCTCAGCCGGGACAAGCTCTAAGCTCCTGCCCGGTCTCCCGCCATGTATTGTAGTGTAGTGCATCTAAGTGTTAGAGTGTGTAAGTAAGGAGTGAATATAGGACAAGGAAGAGAAGAAAAGATTGCGCACAGACCATGGTCTGCTTATTAGGGTTATGCTCCATCATTCGTCTGGTTTTGATCAGAGAGAACACGGAAAACTACTTATCAGAGCAGCTGGCCGCTAGAATTTTCCTTCAGACAGCGACTGAATTCGACCTACCCTCTATATTGCGATTTATACAACTCTGCCCCTGGTGCACCATAGTGTCGTCACGATGGTGACGTTCCAGCTCTCGATTGGATGAAACTGTCAACAGTTCATTCCTGCCAAAGGGCACACGCGAAAATCACAGGATACCTAGTACCGAGAATCCTGCCGTGGGGACTCGAACCTAGGACCTCCGTGTTAGAGGCACTGAAGGCACATCAGTTGATGCCCTGTGTCACCTCTCCTGGATATCTTTTTACTTAACCATTTTCGTAACGAACTCCAGGAGACTCCAATTATATTGTTTCAACTCGACAGTAATTACAAATCATTTCTATTGTCTCAAAGGTAGCACTTGAAGGTTGTGAGAAGTTTGTGGTTGTATCTCTCCATAGCCATCTTAATATTTTGTGCGGTTAGTGACTGCCTGGCTCTATCCTGTGAACGGGAAATGAGCAGTTGCTTCTGGCAGTTGTACTATCCCTGAAGCCGAAACCCTACGTTTCGTAGCGCAGACCCTCACCATTCTATTCAGTAGTCTCTGTGTAAGCTGTCTCGTCTCGTAATCAGGCCCGACGCTACCGATCTTTTTTAGAGCCATGTAATTGGCATTTTCTCTCCCTGAATCTGCAGACGTCTCTCACGCTGTTCGACTGTCTCTGAAGCTCTAAATTTAGCAGTTCTCTAGCGGATTTTTTTACGTCTTATACATCTCTCCTCAGGAGTTTCTAGTTGACGCTTTTGTCTTGTTCGTTTAGCGTTTGCATCATACCGACCACTAAGACAACGACATAAATAGAACAAAAGGGAGGAGTGATAGTTCCTAAATTTGGGATAAATACTTTTGAGTTGTCAAGAAGGCTCCAATCAATGGACCATTCCAAAAAAGACAGTACAGCCAAGTGAGAACTTTATCAGTAATTACGTGCCCTTGAAATATTATTTTGCATTTTTAAGTCATTTAGAAAGTTCGGGCAGTGAATCACAAGAGGTCAATAAATACAACTCTGGACAGGAGATCAAGAAACGAAGAAAGAAGATGAAGACCAAGAAGATAGCTATTTATGGAGACAGCCATGCACGTGGACCAGCTGTTAAACTAAGTGACAATTTAAACGACTTTAGTGTATTAGGTAATGTTAAACCAAGTGCGAAATTTGTTCAGGCGAGATCGGGTTATCGGGAAGATCATGCGAACCGTGTGGAAATAACATATTTCCACCATGATGCGAACATCAAGATCATCATTGCTGATTAAAATGTCTTTTCACACAATGAAGCAAACTGTGTTATTAGTGGAATGAACAAGTTACTGAAAGACAATGTCGACAGTGAAACGATTGTAGTGAACATTTCTCAGCGTTACGATTTAATTACAAGCTCGTGTGTAAATACAGAAATGAGGAAACTAACAAAAGACTAAAGTCATTGCGAAGCTCATTTTCAAATGAAACCGTAGTTAGCATTAGCTCTATTGATAGGAAGCTCCACACCAGGCATGGACAACATCAAGTATCATTCTGGGAAACAAGATGCATCCGATGGTAGTACTCCCTATAAATATATCATATTTGACTCGTCATACACGATTGTAATTGTATGTGACTCAATAAATATTATTATTATTATTATTATATTAGTTTAAAAGATAGGAAATCTGGCAACACTCTTCTTAACATTTACCACCAAAATGTACAATACATTAAATCCAAATTCAATCAATTGGAAATAGTTCTTGATGACATACAACCACACATACGCATCTTTACTTACATAACATGGTCTTGGAAATAACGAACGGAAAGTAAATAAATTTAAAAATTATTCTGGAATAACACTTATACACAGTTTCTTGTAAAAGTGGGGGTGTTGCAATATACATAAAAGGAAATATTAAGTGTGAAGAAATTAACTAGATCAGCAATTGTTGGACAGAGATGTCCTTTGAGGCAGTTGGTATTAATGTACTTCCTCGAGACAATAATGCTATAAAATTTTTAGGAATATATAGATTTCCTAACTGAGACATTAATGATTTCTATACAAAATTTGAAATAGTCTTAAAAAACAACTCTCTCAAAGAAAGTGTAAAATTGTAATCCTAGGAGACATAAATATACACATAGAGGCAGTGTTGGATTACCGCATAAGCTAACTAAGCAGTTGCTTAGGGCCCCCGAGAGATTGGGGCCCCCGATTCCGGTGAATGTTTTTTTTTTTAATTTTTCAAATTTCATTGATAAACAAAATTTTTTAATGTTATCTATCAATATAAAATAGAATATTCAATTTTGAATTATTTTTTGTAATTAAATTATATTTTAATCGGACACGTTGGTTATGTACATACAATTTTGAAAATTATATTTTTAAAATGAAAAAAATAAACACTATTATTTTTTACAATTGACTACAAAACGTATTAATTGAAACACTAGATTTTTATGAGAAGTATAGCTTTTTGTTGTGCATTACTTTAAATTTGCCGGTCAATTGATTCGCAATTCACTGTTTAGTTACAACCGTTTCTACCGAGAGCGCTGCCGTCACTTTTCAAATGTAATCAGTTTTCATGTACGAACTTGACAGAAAAAAAATGTTTATATGATAACATACCATAAATCATCCTGAATTTTCGTTCAAAATTTTATTATCGAAAGTATTTTCAAGGCAAATGATTCAAATTTAGTGACGAAATTATTGTTGATTAAATTACGGATTATTAAACATTGAAATAAAATCGAATATGCAAACAAATTCATACGTAAATCTGATAATGAGAGGCATCTTTATTGTTTATGTATAAATTTTCTCTGAAATTGATGAGTAAGTTATAACATGTATTATTTATTTTTTTTTTTTTCGTTAATCGGCCAACTAGGACCACGCTTGCAAGCATCCTGCCTTTACCGTGGCCCAGTTTTTATTTATTCTCACGGTGGCAGGTGCTTGCGACAATTTTTTTTTTTTTGGGGGGGGGGACCAGCATTTTCAGCTGGATCCGGTTTTTAACCCCCACGGTTGTTAGCCCTGGGGGTATGGAGGATGAAATGATGATATGATGGTAATGGGGGTGAAAGGACAGCACATACAGACATACACAAACACACAAATATACCCATGCCCGAGGCGGGACTCGAACCCGCGATCTTCTGGTCCGAAACCACTCCGGCACTACTGCCTTAGCGATCTGATCGGCATGTATTATTTTATTATTATATTATAAATATGCATTTTTAAATTAAACATTAATATATTAATTCTCTTAACAATTTTATATATTTCTGATTCTTGGAACTTTAATTATTGATCATTTTTATTTTTACGATAATCAAAGATTAATTTATTTTAGGTCTAAATTAACCATTTAATATGAATAGAAATTATTTAAGTGAATGTCAAAAACGAAAGTTAGCAGAAGAAAAAAAGAAGGCAAATGAAGAAATTGTGAATAAAATACCTAAATTAACCAGATTTTTTCCACCATGTGCATCAACTTCTGGTATTGAATCGACGTTACAAAATGATTCTGACAAAGCGGAAGACGTAAAAAAAAATGAAACTGTAGACAAAACTGAAGATGATTTATTGACTGTAATCGCAAATGAAAATGATAACTCTGAAAAGTTAGTTCATCAAAGTAATAGATCCAATGATACCGGTACATGGACTGAACAACTTGCTGAAGCGGATGTTTCTTACTGGATTGCTCGAGGACCCGAAAGTTGTCAACATCATTCAGATTCTTTAGAAGCCTCACGCAGAACATTCCAGGATGGAAAACAAACGAGATACTGTTCTAAAACTATATTTTATGGAATAAAAGCAAACGGTGAAAAGTTTAAGCGAGAATGGCTTCTGTATTCGCCATCGAATGGTTCTTTCTATTGTTTCGTATGTAAACTTTTTCCATCGAAAAATGCATCTCGATTAGTAACTGGGTTTAGCGATTGGCGAAACAACAATGTCATTGATCAACATGAAAATTCATCTAATCACCGAGATGCTATGCTCGCATATCTAAGTCGAGCAAAAGATATTGGATTGAAAAAGCACTTAGATGTGCAAGTTGAAGAAGAAATCAAATACTGGCATAACGTTCTACGAGTGACAGCTGTCATCAAGACATTAGCCGAACGTGGATTGCCTTTCCGAGGATCAAATGAAAAATTTGGATCTGCCAGTAACGGAAATTATTTAGGATTATTGGAACTTGTTGCTGAGTTTGATCCGTTTTTAGCTTCACATATTTGCAACTATGGAAATCGTGGTAAAGGTATTAAAGCATCAAAATAAATTTATTTTTTAATAAAATATTATTTTACTATAAATAGTTTTAACGAATTTTAATATACATATTTACACACTGGATGAAAAAAGATTGCAATGTTTGCCAACCCTGTAAAGATTTTGGGAACTCTATTGTTTTGCCTTACTTTTTTACTCATCCTTTAAAATACATTTGTAGTAATATAATTGTAGATAATAATTATAGTTTTAAAAAATAGCATTTATAATAATAAATGTTCCAATTTTGTACATTTTTTTGACATTCCCAAAATTATGCCTTATTTCATCTAATGTAATAAAATCTAGACATTCGATCTTTTAATTTATCAAAATCTAGTAAATCTGAATGAGCAATTTTCATAAACATACATTATTTTAATGTATTCAACGTGTATATATATGTATATATTTTCTTTTTCTTGGTAGGAAACATCTCCTATTTGTCAAAAACTATATGTGAAGAAATAATTGATCTGATGAGTGCCCAAGTTCATGCTGCTATTTTAGATGAAATAAAAACAGCTGGATATTTCAGTATTTCAGTAGATTCTTCACCTGATCTTTCACATGTTGACCAGCTATGTGTAATAGTAAGATATGTGTCACCATTAGATGGATTACCGGTAGAACGATTTCTGACATTTTTGGAATTAGAAAATAATACTGGAAGACAGATAGCTAGTCAAGTTTTAAATTATTTAAGTGAAGATTGTAAAATTGATTTTTCTAAATGCAGAGGGCAATCTTATGATAATGCGGCGAATATGGTGGGTGAATATAACGGCATGCAAACTGCGATTTTAGAAATAAATCCATACGCAATATTTGTACCATGTGCAGGACATTCGTTAAATCTTGTAGGCCGTAGTGCAGTTGACTGTTGTTTGAGTGCGGTCAATTTTTTCTCATTGGTACAGTTATTGTATACATATTTTTCTGATTCAATATATAGATGGAACATTCTGAAAAAACATCTTAAAAATGATAAAGTTTTGAAAAAACTATCTCATACACGATGGGAAGCTCACGCTGTAGCAACAGAAGCCATTACTGAATCATACTCTGAAATACTTGATGCATTGGAATCAATCTCCAAAGATGATCACCTAAAAGGAGATGCTAAACTGGAAGCAATAAACATTCTCAATAAAATGCAAGAATTTGAATTTGTTCTGATGCTAACAATTTGGAATGACATTTTACAACACTTTCATTGTACTTCTAAGAAACTTCAAAGTGAAGATATTAACTTAAAAGTTTGTAGTGATTTTTATGAAACTTTAAGAGATTATTTGCATAATTTACGAGACAACTTTGAGAATTTTGAAGCTACTTCCCGAAATATGTTACCTGATGTTGATTACAAAGACATCCGCAAACGAAGACCTTCAAGAAAGCAATGAGAAAACGATGGTGATGCAGAAGAATCAGTTCAGTTAAGTGCAAGAGAGAAGTTTCGCATTTCAGTGTTTAATAAAATCATTGAAATTCTTGAAAACCAAATCAAAAGAAGAAGTATAGTGTACAAAAGTATTTCAGAAAGGTTTTCTTTTTTAATAGAAACGAATTTATCCAATGAAGAATATTCGTCAAATGTCAAAATACTTGTACAGTCATACCCCGAAGACTTAAATCTGGATCTCGAGAATGAACAAAAGCAGTTCCATAGTTACATGCGTTTACAGATGAAAGAGGATGAGTCTATTACAGCAAATTTTAATACGTTTTATAACATTATTTTGAAAGATGGACTAAAAAATGTCTTTCCAAAAGTTGAAATCTCTCTTAGGATATTTTTAACATTAATGATAACGAACTGTTCTGGGGAGCGATCATTTTCACTATTAAAAAGATTGAAAAATCCTCTCAGAACGACTATGCGTCAAGAAAGATTAGGCTCGTTGGCTTTACTTTCGATTGAATCAGACATTATGCGTCGACAGAATTTTGATGATTTAATTAAAGAATTTATTAATGTTAAGTGCAGGAGGCGATTGTTTTAAATGGTTTATGTATGTAAAAACTATATTCGTTTTTTCATTGTTCAGTATTGAATGTAAAAATTATATAACATAAATGAATATAATAATAAATGTATTTATTATTGCAATTTAAATAAATTATAATTTTCAACATATATTTCCCAATTATATATAATTTACTGAGTTATATCACTACACTACCGGCTTCGAATTGAGTCATTTCTGACAAAAAACTTTTATTTTAGTGCTAAGCCAGTGAAACAGATTTTTTCGAAACATATATATATATATATATATATATATATATATATATATATATATATATATATATATATATATATATATATATATATATATGTATATGTATATATATGTTTCGAAAAAATATATATATGTATATACACATACACAGACAATTAACGATCTGCCGGGAATTCAACATCGTGTGTTTATCTATAAATTCGCGGACATCCAGCGCGGCCAGCGGCTTTTGGAAGGGCGGTACCTGAGCCTGCGCCTTTCATCCCTACTATATTGAGACGAGGGTCGTTCATGGCCTACCGCTGTCGGTACGACGCGCCGCTGTCGCTTAGTCGGCAACCGCGCCCCCGCCGAGCACTCAGGACGGGTGACTCATCCCTCCACGCAAACGCACGTCCAGAGGACCGACAGCAATCACACCCACTTGAAAGACAGATTTACGACCCAGTGAACTTTGGGGCGCACGTTTAGGGCCCCTTCCCACGGCGCGACCGCGGCGCGCTTCGCAGCAGCGCGGCGCGTAGCAGAGCATTGGTTTGAATGGAGGCCATCCCACGTGCAGCGGGTGGCGGCTGCTGCGGCAGCCGACGCCGAACTCCAGCTACGCGAAGCGGAGGAGGGGCCACGCGCCACCGCTAGCAGAACACAGCTTTAAATGGGAGCCTTCCCACTGCGCCGCGGCCGCAGCGTTCTACCTGCTCCGGTCCCCTCGTCGTCGCCGGAGAGTCGGCGAAACCTACCCCTCCAGACCCCACCCCCTTCCACGGCGGGCGGCGGTGCGGCCGTGGCTCCGGCGGTGGCTGCGTCGGAAGGGCTCTGCTGCTTGAAGGAAGCGCGCCGCGGTCGCGCCGTGGGAAGGCGCCCTTAGCCCCCGTCGATCTAGGTCACGACTTTTTTCGCCGACGCGGAGGGACTAGCCTGCGGCGCTAAACGACGGAAAATGTTCGGCTTTTACGAGGGATCGCGAGTCATTGGTCGAAGCTCCGTCGTGCCACGCTCCGCTAAATTCAATTTCATATATATATATATATATATATATATATATATATATATATATATATATATATATATATATATACAAGGTGGTTCAAATATGACCTGGACTGATTTTTTTTCAAATACCCCGACATACGCATTAACTGCGCCGCCTGGAGAGAATCTAGCCACAACCCCCCACCTCCCTCCTTTGCAGGTTAGAACCTGTTCAGTCGCGACTGGGTCTTGCTAGAACGATGAGTGAACAAAAGGTGCCGCGGTGCGTGGAACAACGCATTATCATCAAATTTCTCGTTGGAGAAAACGTTCAACCGTCGGAAATTTTGCAGAGACTCAAAAAACAGTACAGGGAAGAGTGCCTCTCACGGACCCGTGTGTTTGAATGGTGTAAGAGTTTCAGAGAGGGACGAGAGCGCGTTGAGAATGAACCTCATAATCGTCGGCCGCGAACATCCATAACCCCAACAAACATTGATCGTGTTAATGCGGTTATTTGTGAGAACAGGCGCATCACTATCAAAGAAGTTGCATCAGTAATTGGCATCAGTGTGGGTAGTGTAGAAGACATGATAAAAAAAACACCTAAAATATAGAAAAGTGAATGCTAGGTGGGTTCCACGCACTTTGACGGACGAGAACAAATTGATGCGCATGCATGCTGCCAGTGTTCTTCTAATGCGGTTTGAAAATGAAGGAGATGCATTTTTGAAGTCCATTGTAACCACTGATGAAACGTGGGTTCACTATTTTATTCCTGAGTCCCAGCAGGCATCACGTGAAAGGCGACACGCCTCTTCTCCAAAACCCAAGAGAGCGCGGAAGATCCGTTCGGCGGGAAAAGTGATGGCAACATTTTTTTGGGACTGGATGGGTGTTATCCATGTAGACTTTCTTACAGAAGCTAACACCATCAATGCAGCTTATTATTCAGTACTTTTGGAAACAGAAATCAAAGAAAAGATCCGATCCAAACGGAAGAGAGGTGGGAAAATTCCTTCAAGACAATGCACGGCCTCATACTGCTAAAACAACCATGGCAACCATCAGCAAATTGAAGTGGGACCTTCTACCACATCCGCCGTACAGTCCAGATTTGGCCTCAAGTGATTTTTACCTTTTTGGACAGCTTAAATCACATTTGCAAGGCATGCGATTTGCGGATAATGACGCAGTCATCCACAGTGTTCGGGAGTGGATATGCCGACAACCAAAAGACTTTTATGAAAAGGGCATTAGGATGCTCCCAGGACGTTGGAAAAAATGTATAGAATCTGGAGGGGAGTACTTTGAAGAATGACATGTACAAATAATTTTTTGCTAATAAAGTATTTCGTAAAAAAAATCAGTCCCGGTCATATTTGAACCACCTTGTATATATATATATATATATATATATATATATATATATATATATATATATATATATATATATATATATATACACACACACACACATATAAGGGCCCTGAAAATACGTTTTACTTAGGGCCCGGTATAGTGTTAATCCGGCACTGCATAGAGGACAATCTGGCTGAGGATGACAGAATTGAGGTGGCCCAAACAAGTATATAAATGGATACTTTCGTACAGAAGACAACGGGGCAGACCATTAACCCCATGGAAACAAGGAATACTGACTGCGATGGAAACTAGAAATCTGACAGAGGAAGATGTAATGGATAGAGAATATTGGAAAAGACAAACCGAGAAACATCGCCAGATGTAAACCACCACCAGGTGCCTGTGTGTGTCTGAGCGCGCGTGCGTGTGTATACACACACACACACACACAATAACTAACAATGAATAATTTTAAATATAGAAACAGAAGAAAAAGCTGTCTTCTTCTTCATCATCTTCATTTATTATTATTATTATTATTATTATTATTATTATTATTATTATTATTATTATTGTTCTTTTTCTTATGACAAAGCCTTAAATTAAAAAAGTAACTACACGAATTATGGAACACAATACTATATTTATATAACGAAGTAAAAACTGCATGAGCATTGGAAACATCATCAAATGTTCATAAATAATAATACGAGAAATGTATGTTGTTAGACGGGGATTGTTTGGATGGTTCCTTGTATGGATTTTATTTATATTGTTGGTTTCAAGGATTTTTTTGATACATATTTTTATTGTGGGTGTATAGTTGGTTGTCAGGATGGAGAGCAGTGAGAACATTTTTATAAATATAATTTGAAAAAAATTTTGATGTTCAGTCTATGCAATGTTTGCTGATTGTCTGGTACAACATATAGGCATAAGACACATTTCACAAGTAATTGATGTCCTGCGAAGAATTGTATATATAAAAAAAATTACACAAAGCCGAAATTACTGAAGTGAATTTACATGGGAGTCTCAGTTGCGTAGAACTCATTCTGGCAAAATTATGAAGTAGAAGAAATTATGAAGGGTCTCCAGGTCCCAGGTGCTCCAGTTAAGGGTTAAGATGACCAAAGAAAACTCCTACAAGGAACTATATAATAAATTCAAAAAATTGTACAGAAAAGCACTAAATAATTTTAAAACTCACAAATTAAGCAATAAAATTAATAACTCATCAAATAAAACAAAAGTTTTATGGAATGAAGTGACTATGGAACATTTATTACAAAATAAAATAAATTTAATTGAATATTCTGAAATAAAGCTTTATTCAAAGCTTAATGTAAGAATTTACTCATCAGATTGCCCTTAATCCAAAAAATCTTCAAAAAACTTACAAGAAAAAGGAGGTCAGTGGTTGAATTATTATAAACTGAATAGAACCTTAGAAAAGGCAAGAAACCAAGCTGCTAAGAAACCTCATATACATTGTTGCCAGTGGTGAATGGATCATGTACATTGATTCTGAATTTTTCAAGATGGTTACTTTAATATGAATGAATTGTTTAACTCTATGAAAACCAACATACAGTTCTCCCTATATGAAAAGACATGATTAAAAAGGCAATAAAGTAATTAGTAATTAAAATGTGATTTGTGTGTTGCGGCTGTCACTATTGCATGGTGATTGTCATAAAAAAACTTTTCTATCGATGTACCAATTATTAAGTTAATTCCAATGATGTTATTGTAATATTATGATTATCTAAAATAATAAAAACTGTTTATTCTGGATCCAATGAAGTCGATTTAAGACGCTACTGTGATATCAGCTTATTTCTGTACGAGCTATTGTTCTGTTGTATTTGTAAAATTTTTTAAAATACATTTTCATTTAGTTTGCCTGAACATGTAATTTTCCATTTAATTTATTAACTACTTTATTCAATTATGGTGTCATTGAATATTATGTTGAATTAAGGTTATTGTCATTACAGTTGTAGTATATTCCTACTCATAGCAGAGTATGCAGCATATCTCATAGAATACTTGAAACTTGCACTACATACAATGTTAATGAAAAGTGATGAATTTTCTTCTTCTTCTTATGTACATCTAAGTGTGAAATAATTTTTTTAAACTTACGTTTAAATTAGACTATTAAAGTAATATCTACATGTGTGGATGCTTCAAATTTCCCTATATTTCAGGGCACAATTTTTAAAGTTACCACAGTGCTGTAAAACTGGGATTTTGTAACAAGTCAATGAAATTGGGTAAAATGTATCTCCAAATAATGACTTCTAACCATTACAAAGCCAATATAATTACTGTCATCAGCTATTCGACAAGATAAAAGTTGTGCCCGGTAAAGCAGGGAAATTAGACTTATTCACTGTGCATACACATATAGTCTCACATACATGAATCAGATAATAAACTGAATTCATTAAATGATAAACCAACCAAAACAGTTTCCATTTTTTAATACAAACTTTTAATAAATTACTCAATAGAGCATAGTATGTTCCACTTACCAACCACTATTCTCACAATTTAAAGCAGCACATTTAAGCAAACCTTCAACTTGACAGGGGTCCCAATGTAAATACATAAGTTTTTATTTCCCAATACTTCAGTAAAATATCTGTGAAAAATTCTTCTGGACTGATTGACTGTTCGTTGCACTGAAAACAGTCAACTGTCAACATGACACTGCCCTATATTTAAATTGTTTCCACTAGAATCTACATGCACTGCCCAAGATGTTATGGTCTTCAGATGGTCCTGGTTACTGTCTTGACGGTACTCTACACTTCGGATTTTATAAAGTGGCGCGTCACAGACTATCTTCACGATGGAATATCTCACGTAGCGATGTGTCAATCGCGAACGAACTATCTCAATTGAACTACTCCCGAAAAGGAATGGTACGATATAGAAGGATCATTTATTGAACGACCACTCATCTGTCACCGGTCATCGTTCGTATTTTGCTTGACCATCGACACGGTGTAAGATATATTTCTTACACCGTGCCATCGATCACCGTCACGGTGTATAAGATATACCATGGATTAATCTATAGATATAATGAGATCACCGTTCATTGTTCTCCGGGTGTCGTTCCCTTAGTTCCTAGTTTGCGGTCGTCGTTCACCTAGTTCAAATAATGCTACATTAACTCGGCTAACTTCACTTCATACTTCCTAACTTCATTTCATAATTCCATTTATTGTTGCAGCATTCGCAATAATTATCTATTATTTCTTCATCAAAAAGATTCAAATAATCCAACAGGAATTAATGGAAATGTAGATAAAATTCCATTCCATCCACCTGATAGCTTTCTGTCCAGTCATCGTTCGTCATCATTCACCTGAGAGACCCCTAATTGCTCCCATAGCTCACCAGTCACCGCTCCTCGTTCACTTTAATCCAATTTAAGTAGATCACAGTGTTTTTCCAATAGATTTTATTTTGATTAATTATATGATTTAACATTTATAATAATTCAAAATATTTAAAAATAAAATATGAAGATAAATGTTCTTTATTATTTTGCGGAATTGTCATTCAGAGGTTTTGCACCGTTTGAAGTACCGTGTTCATTATTCAAGTACAAATACTTTTTATACACCCTCTTGCAAAAAAAGTTACTAGTAGGGTAAGCATGGAGCGATTAAAGTTCAATTTTTGGAACTAGCGCTAAAAGCGAGACAATATTCATTATATTCAGATAAAAATGTGAATATAACAATGAAAACAAAGTACTTTTGTCTTATCGCAATAGCTACTGCAGACCTTAATACAATATAGGTTTTATACGTACGTTTCAATTAAAATATAATTAAAATCAAAGAGACTGACTAAAAAATAGTGTATGACACACGTGGTAAAAGTGATTTTTTTTAGTTTATTATAGTCGCATCAACAACTGTGGTGATTAGCAACTAAAATTTTGCAATGTGGTCACTAGCGATTTTATTTTGTTCGTAGGAGTGTGCACATCCACTCCGGTCATCGGCTTCGTGTTGCAACATTTCTAACACGCAAAATAAAATGCAACATTTACCACTCGTATCACAAATAAGTAATTATACAACCCTATAATAAAGGCTGATTCTGCGCATTGTTAACAGCATGTGAAATGGGCTATTTTTTATATCAATTAAAAACACGGTTGCCACGAATTTTTTCATATATTTTTATATGAATTTTTTTATTTATTAAAAGAGAAAAGAAATAAATATAAATAATTTATTAAGATATAAATTATTTATATTTATATCTTCATACAGCTGTAGAAAAAATGTTCGCATTTCGTGAGCGAAGTGTGTTTTTTTTATGGTCTCAGTCGATTTTGTGACGTCAACCTACGGGTTCCGCAAAAATTTCAACTTCAACCCTTAAAAAACACCTACGTCCAGAGTTGCCTTCTTGAAAAATTTCGCCATCGGAGGGATAAAAATTAACCCAATTCCGCCAAATAAACTAGAGGGGAAGAAATGCGAGAGATGAATAAAGTTGACTCTGATATTGGAGACGATAGTTCTTAAATAACTGTACGTTTTACAAGAAGTTTAAAACAAACTACTCTTGTGCACAAAGCTTATTATTTATTTACGTCAGAAACAGTTAAAAACTCTGTGTGATGTGCTGAAGGGAGAAGTTAATTTTAAGTTACATTTATGTCTAGAAGCAAAACAAAGGGTCATCTCAGCATTTGCTCAAGGACCAGGAAAATTGACAAAAACGTGATCGAGATGGGGGTCATTAACCTAGAAGCTGAAGTACAATACTTGTTACAGGTTCTTTAGAATTATACAATCGAAACAGTTAATAAAACTCTAAATGTCGTCGTTAAAATTAATATTACTTTCGTTTTGAATACTCGGTATAGTCTCTAATTGTATAGAAACATTTTTGCAGTAGAATAATTTTATTTGGGACTTGAACTTAAGTATCGGATTTAATCGTTTAATGTCATCTGGCATAAGGTGTAAAATAATGCACATGTATAGTATGTGAATTTTTTTAGTGAGCAGTTGATTATGTTACCTGATAAATATGATTGCAACGTCGAGTGTTGTAGTTGTAGATATCAGCGTTTGCTGTAAATATATTCCCGCCCTTAAGTAAGTCATTTTTAAGAAAAACCACTAATTCATATATCAAGAGACAAGGTAATGTTAAGATACATAAATTAATAAAAAGATGCTTCCAAGCTTACCTATTAAGTGTAATATTCGCGCAACTTTTCTTGACCGATGACCTTGAACCCCCACCCTTGTGCAAGAAACAGTTGAAGGCAAAAGCTCGCAGCGGGCACTGATGACAACCTTCCAAGCGTTAAAACTTCGTTGGCGCGAAACAGAAGCTAGTCAAAGCCAGTTGCTATTACAGTGCAGAACCTCTGTTCAGGCTTTTTGTCTAAATCAAAAGAAATGGCTGAGTCAAGTCCAGGTCATTCAAGGGAGTCACCAAAAACTCCCGAAAAAGTTAAGTACAAGATGCAGTTTTGACTTTCATTTCACAGACGTTGGCATTACTTAAAATACTCTAGTGGCCGACTTCGTAACTAATATCCCCACTCCTCCCAAAATCGTCAATCCATCGGTCAAGAAAAGTTGCGCGAATATTAGTCGTATGACTTGTCATAATAGCAGCATATTTACAAGGTGTTCAAAAGTAAAACGCACGGCCATTTCTTTTAAACGCCAGCAACACTTGTATAATTTGTGGGAAAATGTATTATTGACGATTCAAGCATACTGGCTAAAATCCTCCAAGGATACAATGCATTCCATGGACGGAATCCCGCAAAAAGCACATCTTCCTGCAAATAGACGCTTGCTTTGCGCCCAATTGGCAATAATGGCATCCCTGTCTAGGTCACCAAAATGAATGAAATATCTCGTTCTTTTAAATTAGCTCACTTTAAATATTGATCGTATGAAGAGCGGTTCACATACAAGAACGACTTTTCCATCCCTAATCTCATGTCATTTCGCATCTTTGTCAGTAGTGCCCAGGTAATGCCGCTCGGTGCCGCCAGACCTTCGCCGCGGTGTATACCTGCGCTCACGAAGTCTACGGGAAGGATCCTCAACTCCAGTGATGGGAGTATGAACCAAAAACATCGGCAGCTTCTTGAAAAATAAAATAAAAATACCTAGACTCCTTTTGCTTCAGCAGCATCACACGGTTTCCGCGAGAAGCACGAAGTCCACAATCCTGTAGACATCGTGGTGGGAAGATACATTATGGCTGGACGAATTACGAATTTCAATTATCTCAGATTTGTTGGATTCATCTCCGCCCCGAATAGCAGAATAACTATAAAAATAGCGGAAAAAATCACAAAAAAAACAAAAAACCAAATCTAATATTCATCGCAAATGTAACCCGCAACACTCCGCAGGAATTTAAAAATAAAAACTGTTAAATAACTCTTAAATGAAGAGTCCTAGGGCATTAAATTAAAAAAAAATAATACTGAGGCCGCAAGTGTGTTGCATTAAAAATTGTTGCAATAGTAAAACCAAAATTGGAATAATAAAGAAATACCAAATTTATATTTCCAAAAGTAAGTAATTTTCTTAATGAAAACAGAATTTGGAACGTGAATAAGTATTGTAAATCTCTATCTTTAATATTTGAGTAATAATTAAACTAAATTATTGCAGGTAAGTTTTTGTTAAATGTGTATGAAATTTAATTATTTGTTTTCATGTTTCATGACATTATTATCAATACATTATTTACTGTTTGAAGTAACATTGATTTATTGAAGTGGTTATATTGTGGAAAAATAAATTAAAAAAAACAAAAATGAAATTACTAAAATTCAGTTCAGGCTACCGAAAGCTGTACAAATAAGCCTTTGCCGGTTAATGTTGGGTACCTTTCCTGATCCATACTTTCTGGCGCCAACTGAGCCAGCACCCTCTGGGCAACCTCATCTGCCCTTTTTCTAGTTTGATTCTCACTTTATCTTTTCCTCCTCCAACTTTTATAGTTTCACAGAAATTCATCATATCTAACACTTTCATCAGTTTCTTCTTCAAATTCACTATCATGTATAACATTAAAATCAATCTTCCTAGTTGGTGTTGCTACATTAGTTGCTTGTGACTGACTTGTGTGAAAATCGGAAAAAAACTAGAATCAGTGACACAAATGGTTAACAACTCTGCTTTATGTATTTATGTATTATTTATGCTTTATGTTTGTATTAAACCTTCAAC
This sequence comes from Gryllus longicercus, assembly GCA_038098605.1. NCBI lineage: Eukaryota > Metazoa > Arthropoda > Insecta > Orthoptera > Gryllidae > Gryllus > Gryllus longicercus. Next base: position 1,382,876 of record JAZDUA010000400.1, read on the forward strand.
CACCACATGGCATCAAACTACGTTTTTTTCTGAGACATTAAGTGATCATCTACTGATCTAGAGAATTATTTCAAATTTCATTGAAATCCATTTCCCATCCAGATAAATTCATAGACGTTGTTGAGAACTGTGAATGGAGAGGCAGCAGCTCCAACAGTTTGAGAGGTCCAGGAAAGTGACATTGGCATTGATGGATAAGGTGCCAATAAAATATTCAAATAATGTTGGCAGAAATAATAATCAAGAATGATTATCTGAATTCAGTTTTCAATTCAAGATTTATTCTTATTAGTTAAAGAAAATCAATCATGATTTTCATAAAGAGGAATTAATTTCATTACATTGTAAGTGAAAAAGAGAAATATGAGTATGATTATACTAAAGAAGAAAGATTGTTCTATCTAACAGTTGGGTGTACAAAAATATTGTTACATGCTGATTTCAAATATTAAAGGGTTACCCGAGTGTTATATCTGTGTATGCCCCGGAAGAAGGTAGAGAAGATGATTTCAGTCTATATTCATCTATGTGTGCTTATAAAACATCGACTCCATAAATAAAAATGACTACATGGTAAAAGGAAGAGATGTGAATGCTGGAATTGAATTGCTCGTTAAAAACTTCTGGAAGAAAGAGAGATACAGCTGAAAATTAAAACTGAAAAATGTTACAAGATTTTAACCCATTGAGAGCGAGATACTTTCTTCAGACACACACCAATTCAAAAAATTTACTTGGACAGTCAATGGAAATAGATCAATAGTAGATTTTTTAATAGCTAATGAAAATATCGGAAAATTATTTCAGGTCATAAAATATATATATATATATATATATATATATATATATATATATATATATATATATATATATATATATATATATATATATATATATGTATATGTATATAAACAAGTAGGTATATATCTGACAAATAGTAAATAGTATTACGTAAATTTAATTATTAAAGTTGAAAATAGAATAAATATGGACGAAACACAGGGAGAAGACTTCCCATTTTTGAAAAAAATTTAATTTTATTTCATTAATTGTTAAGTTTCACTCAAATAATGCTGAATTTTCCTCTTTCATATAAAATTCAAATAATTACAGTTCATTATTTGTCACATATTTTTTCTTCTAATGTTTTTAAAAAGTGATTTAAATTCATTTAATTATTTCACAAATGTATGTTTTACAGCATACTTGATGTGAATAATCAATTCACAAAACCTACATGATCATTATCACCTTTTTTTGTGTAGGATTTAAAAAAAATAATTTGTATTTGAGTAAATCAGAATTGATTGTTTCTAACTAATAAGGATACCTTTCACTTTTAATTCTGAATTCAGATAATCATTGTTTATTGTTTCAATCAATTTTATTTGAACAACAAGCATTATAATTTAATTATTACAGAAACTAGTTAATCGCCTTTATTGTCCATTTAGGGAAAACAAAAAACTGTCTATTAGCAGAATATATTTTTTGGTACTGGGTCTTAATATTATGCTTAAAGTATATATATTTCAATAACTTTTACTGAAGAAAAAAGTTAATTTAAATCTTATTAGAAAACTATTCCCCAGGAAACTAATTTTTATTGGTCTTTGACTGGTTTCTGAAATAAATTCCTTTATTTAATGCAGAGGGACTTGTCATAAAAATCATAAAAGAAAAAAGTCAAATTTTTTTAAAATTTATTTTTATTGTCACACACCCAAAATTCTGGCGGCAGCCACAAGCTGACATTACATCAGAAATAGTTGAACATTAATGAGTTATACTTAGTAATGGTTTACACAAAAACAATACTTGTTCACACAAAAACAATACCTGAATTTTTCATACTCACTCTTACAAGATGTAAAAATCACAATATGACAAGATTCAGTTATGTTATTGCACTTGTCTAAATAGACCATAACATTGAACTATTATTGATAATATCCCCTACAAGTAAACACTAAGGTAAACATACAAGGGGTTACATAAGCAATTGAAGAATATAAGTAAACATTGGGTCAAGTGACAAAATCTTACGTATGACATAATTGAGGATAAGTGTTTAAAACAGATTTGTGAGGTAGCTCTCACCCCATTATGTGCAATTTTTTAACCAGTTCCAAATGTTATGTTGCTAGGCTAATTTTTCACCGCTTTGGGATTGGCACAAATAACTCTTTTCACTTACAAACTCAATTTTTCATTTTTTTTTTGGCATCAGACCCATCATTTACTTCATTGCTTCAATTATCATTGTTCACATTTGAAATACCTTTTAAGTCAACTTCGATTTACCTTGCAAGAAAAAATATTTGGACATAACATAATCATATATAATGTAATATATTAGTTCAACAATGAACTCTTCCACAATTATAAATGGAACTGACACAGTCAGCTCCATTTATCAGATCTCTCTTCTGGATGCACCACTGAGCAATATATTTGAATCGTATGTCTAGCATATGCTATTATCCTTTGAACAATTTTGCTGATGTTCTATTGTGAAGACATAATATTTATTCAAAATGAAGTCACAAGAAAACTTGCATTTACATGCTTTCAGAAGTTTTTTTCTATTTCTTATTCATCTTATTCCAAACATACACTTAAATGTCATTCATTAGGACATAAGCTGAGGTGAAAAAGCTTTAACTCTGTCGATCCTCAGAATATCAGTCTCATGAGCTCCTTAACATAAAAATATATACTGGACTTCTACTTGTTATCCACATCAAAATCTAAAACAAGTAGTTTAGTTTCTTCTGTTCCGTTTCTGCTCCCCACAGCGCAAACCAATTTAGTTTCATTTGCTCGAAGACGCCATACCACACCCCCACTGCCACCACTCTCTAATGCCACAAGGTTATGGATAAAGTCTCCAGTTCTAACATCCCATAATTTTACTGTACCATCATCAGATGATGTGATCACAAACTTGTTATTAAATTGCAAACAAGTAACAGCAGATTGATGTTTATTAGGACCGGAAAGCGTTTGAAGACACTGGCCAGTTACTATATCCCAAACTTTCACAGTTGAATCTGCATTTCCTGATACCAAAATGTTGTTCCTCAGTTCCATTCCAGAAGTGAGAGACTGATGACCCATCAGGGTGTGGCGGCATGCTCCTGTTTCAACTTCCCAGACACGAATACTGGTGTCTAAAGATCCACTAACCACATGAATTCCATCAAACTGCAATGAATACACTCTGTTTGTGTGTCCCTGGAGTGTGTGGAGACACTCCTCTCGATCTGGATTCCACACTTTCACCATATAATCATAAGCACCACTTACTACTAAGCGGCCATCGTATTGGACACAACGAACTGCCGCTAGGTGCCCAATTAAAACATGAAGGCATTCTCCACTGTCAATGTTCCAAACCCGCAACGTTGCATCTCGTGACCCGCTCACAACCTTTTTACCATGAAGATGCATACATCGCACAGTGGAAGTGTGTCCATACAATGTGTATATGCATTGACCAGAATCAGCGTTCCATACTTTCAGCGTTCTGTCTGTGCTTCCACTAATTATTATCGTGCCTGACATTTGGGAAGACCAAACTCCTCCTGTATGTCCCACTAATGTACGCAGACACTTGCCTGTGGTGGCAGACCAAACCTTCAGGGTGTTATCGTCTGATCCACTTACAATACGGTTCCCTGAGAATTGTAAACAAGTAATCACATGGTCATCATGGCCTTTAAGAACTTTGGGGGGACGCACAGGTTTCGTTCTCCAGTTCATTTCTATTGTGTGTTGTCTCATAAACGCAGCCTTCCATAGCGAAGCAACTCTAGGCCGTCTTCTGTTATCACGTACTTCTTCTATACCGGCTTCCCTACATTTTTCTCTCCATAACAAATTATCCTCTGCAAGAAATCGCCAATTTCTACAGGTCTGAGCAGCTCTCAACAAGTCTCGTGGCTCCAAGAAAGATAACACGTATAATGCCAACTCCTTCGGCAGTAGAGAAATGAAATCGCGCTGGAACTGTGGTTCTATAACTTGCATCATGTGTCTTACTTGAGTGGGCTCACATGTTTCAATAAGCTGATCAATGGCAAGAAGTCGCTCTGCATTTGACCATCTCTGAAACTGTTGTATCCATTCTGTCATTTCCAGTGGAGGATTATCTTTTGATGGAATAATACTCCTTGGAATTTTGGTTTTCTCCCTCTCAAGTGGATTAAGGCTAGTTTCTTTTTTCAAACAAAGTATTGCAGTCTTTTCCTCAGGGAAAGGTTTCTTACTTGGAAACCCATTTTGTACTTCCAATTTCCGTTTCCCAGACCAACTTCCTGAATTTATGGCACTTATACTGGTGGTTGGGGATAACTTATCATTTTCTTCAAATTTTGTATCTATACATGACATCCTCTCACACTGCTCTATTTCTTCTACACTGTTTTCAATGTCAGAATCTTCACACACATCTTCACAGTCATCACTAAATTCATTACAGTCGCCTTCCACAATTCCGTATGTACTCACTGCCTCATCAGGACTTGTAAACACAGACGCTTTGCTCTCGCACACATCTTTAGAAGGTCCTGCATCATCAGCACCGTCCTTACATTTACTTCCTCCTGCTGTTTCTGCAACATCTGGACAAGTTGTTTCCGTAGGGCTTGGACTTGCGCACTCAGTTGCTTTATTTGTCGAACAAGATGACGCCATTGTGGATTTAAGTAATGCACTATACCACCGAAGTTAGTGGCTTAACAAGCAAGCACAAATCAAACAACATACATAATGCAATCTCTACCCAATCGCCCATCATGACATTATCAATATAAATTTTCAGTCTTCAATTTCAAATTCAATTTTTTAACAGGTCATCTGATGTATTTTAACTATTTACAGAAAAGGCACTAAAATTCCCTGTGCTCTTTTACATAATAATGGTTATCTGGATAACTATGCAACTCAAAAGCCAGTAACTCAATACATAAATAAAAAAACTATAGTTAGGAATAGTAAAAATAGGTGTGTGTATGCATACTACTAGTGTGAACACCTTGAGAGTTTAGAAATATATGAACTTTCACCAAAAACCACACAATTTGACCTTGGCATCAACAGATGTATATCAGAGGAAGACAAATATGACTGTCTAATAATTTAACGCAAATATTGTATTTACTAGCCAACTGAAAAGTTACAAATAATATTCAAATGCACAAAAATTATTTATTCCTTTGTAATACTTTCAATACATGCTCTATTTTCAAATCATTTTTTTGTCACTGAACTAAACAACATAAAACATTCAAAACAATAAATTCAATTACTGGTGAAGGTAGAAAAAAATAAGAAATTGCCTTTGCAAAAAGTAGTTCTGTAGAGTTCTTATGGCAGAAGTATATTACATCAGATACCTGATGATCTCTTTTACAACCACAAATTTGGTTTCACTTCTTTTCCAGTACTAGCATCCATATTACAGATTGAGTTTGCTACATCATCACCATCTAGTACTGAAAGGAGAAATTCCAGAGACAATGAAAGATTTTTGAATTTAACATACAGGCATCATTTACACCAGATAATTACCACAATCTTCAACATGAAACTTGTTTCACTTCTTTTCTGAAGCAAAGCTTAGGAAGGAGATTTTCTCTCTTAAAAATCCATAGTGTCAACTGGATTCAACAGGCGAACTTGGGTTCAACAGTTGAAACTATTACACTACCAAGTCTCAGAATTAGTTTTTCAGAAAGTCAATACTCACTATACCATTTATTATTACAGTTTCTTCATCATCACTGTGTTTCACAGGTTTGTAGACATCTTTGCCTTCATCCTATGGACAAAAAGATCATAAATAGTGAAAGTAATACATAACAAAGATTGGGTATAGATCTGCATAACATTCATGTAAGAATATAACAGATAGCCTTTTTAAAATTCAAAATTGTCACTATAATAAACACACACACTGTAATAAAGAAATCTAAGTAATAAGGCTGTCTGAATATAAATTTGTTCCCAGATAACTTTTGAACCAAGACATGGAATTGTTTCTATTACACAGGAAGTGGGTCAAAATCAACAATATATACTAAAATAAACAGTTTAACAACATTAGTTTCTAATTCATGATTTATTGTTGTAAAAGTTAGTACTTTATGACATACTATAAGTTATGCAGGAAAAAGCAATTAAAAATTTTCTGCTTTTCTGATCCTACTTTTTGTTCCAACAACATAGCTCAATCGTTCTAACTTACAAAACCTGAAGATGGGAAATTTTTATGATTTATTAGGTTATTTATAAGTATTTTCTGTATTTAATAATAACATTAAAACTAAATGCTTGTTGGTGATTTATTAGAATCAAAAACCTGCCCTTTGAAATACATGTGGAGTTATTATTTGAAAAGCCTCAAAGTAATTTAATATGCACTCTATAAAACCTAGGACCAAACTGAACAAGCACACAAGTGCTGGAGTAACCAGATGGAAATAGTGTTCTTAATATTGTTTTCCAATTTCAGTCCCAACATGTTCTGGTGACAAATCCCAACTTTGGACGAGATTTCTTTATTTTATCAACATGTACAATGAAATCAATTCTACACTACAAAATTACACAATCACACCTGGCTTTCAAAACAATGGATTATATATCTGGGTGGCCTCTCTTATAACAAATTTTCCTGGTACTCGTTTATGCCAAAAACCACGCATAAATTGAAGTATCACACTTTGGAGAGACCACACACTGCACAGCTCCAAAATGTCCACTCTCTCTTTTACTATACTTATACTTCAATATTTCTATAGTGGTCGATGACATTAGGTCATCGTTACACCTGCCTTGTCAAATGAATATTTTTAATTAATTCACAAACCTCCTTCATAATAGGATTCACGGCCTCAGAAATGTGCTTACCACCATTGAAAAGATTCATTTTATAAGGCAACAAGTGTAACAACGACAATGTCATCAGCCACTAAACAAAAATAAAAGTATAGGTGAATAATCTATAAAGGTAGCAATATGTGTTTTTGGTGACCTTTGATCACACACACACAAAAAAAAAAAAAAAGAATTCCCATTCAATAGAAACGAGCTATTATTTGACCTACTACTAACAAAATATCAAAACTCTGGCCACATTATTTCTAACAACAAAACAGAGCTCCAGAAAACATGTCCAGATAATGAAGCCACATTTAATGTCCATAAGCAAAGCAGGGGACTATCTCAGCATTTGCTCAATGGACCAAGGAAAACTGGATTAACACCTGACCAACATGGAGGTCATTGATCTAGTAGAAAAATTACAGTACTTGTTACAGGAATTGGTATTCAGATAAAGGGAAATAAGTCATAAAAATGAGTTTGAAGACAAGTAGAAATAAAATTGTGTGAAATCATTCACCTTCAATTATGCAAGGATGTCAAACACATCTTCTCAAGAATAATAGTCATCATGATCATAGATAGTCCTGACATTTATATATGATAGTCATAGTTCTAAGAAACCTACGCTCACCCTCTAGAATATCATCTATTGACTATCACAACATGAGTTCCAAACATCACTGTTGATTTTGAGGATAAGTCTAATTAGTGTCTAGTACAACAGTGATGTATCAGGATTACTGAAAGATCTTGAGTTCCACAGAATATAACCCCATCTAATTGCCTATTTGGAGATTGAGCTGTGGGAGTATAAAAGCTATCCTTTGAAATGAAAATGACCCCCAGATCCGCGATGTGTGAACCTTGTCAAGAACTACACCCTTGGTAGAGTAGACATACTGGATGTCACGCAATAGGCAATATCCATTACGCACAAAGCTTCTACTACACAATTTTCCAAGAAACTACATATAATACTAATATAATACTAAACAACTATTGATAATTCTATTACATTTTGAACATCAGAGCAAGGGTATTTTGATTTTAAAAAGTAAAGTAAGATGCGAGGGTAATAGTAATGCTTGTATGCATTTACTGTCATCATGGGACTTTGTTTGGGTTGTTGAGACTCCTGAGATGAGTATGTGCTTGTTTGTACTTAACCACACTTTTACATTCTTATAAGAGTGGAGGACATTCTCCCACTTTAAGAACTTGCTTTCTGACAAAATACATCAGTTTACTTTGGTGAATTTGAATATTAAATTATTTATTGCCATTATCATGAATGAGATTGTGTTATTTTCATAAATAACTCTCCTGTTGTACTGTTTTCTCACTTATTGTATTTTTATTTTTTATAATAAATTGTTAGCACCTATTTCAATAACTATATTCAAACTTTATGTGACCAGTTTGCTTGCATATTTTTGCCGTTTTCAGTTCCTAAAAATCCGCAGCTAAATACCACATTATCTTTCATCAAGTGTATTTGAGAGAACATCAAACAAAATGTGTGTCCTATTCTTTTCTTAACATAATTTCTCTCAAACTGATGTGTTTTGTGAACTTCAAATTTCTTATTTTTGGACATTATTCTGTAATTGTATAAATACACAATTTGGATACATAAATATGGCAAAATGATCTTATGAGTCATATTTCCCATATTATTTCATGCTAACATCCTTTACAAGCTAACACAAATGCAATAAAAAAAGGTAATTAATATATTCCTTTGTTTTAACCCACAAACAAAGAAGCATGAGTAAAGTTTGCTTACAGTTAAGTTTTCTAGGTTACAACATGATGTTCAATAAAATTTTCTTACCTCATCATCAGTCTTGATTCTTTGATCCAGAAAGGCAATGCCACGAATATATGTTGCATTAGTCTTCAAAAATTACAAGCTGCAACCAGATATGAATTCGTTAAATGGACTAATATACAGTCTAGTAGTGTACAGTACAATACATTGTAATATATTGCTGATTACACGTAACATCCTTAAACCTTCACCATATTTTGCAAGAGGTGCTTTTTTATGAGCAATCAAAGATCAATCATACTATATTGAAATTTCAGAATTCATGCAACTACCATCAGTTCATTATTCACTCCAAGATTGCTCCAAATATCATCAGATTTCTTTTAACTAACTTACATCCTTACTACTTAATACGGAAATATGAATTAAGAATATAATTTCAATACATGGGCATACAACAAAATTGGAGGTCTAAATAAGATCAATGCTTTATATATTCCTGCTGCTTTGATTAAATACAAGATAAACATGCAAATATCAGAATACAGGAAATATCATGACAGTTAAATACTTGGCATCATAATTTCAACTCATAACTAAATTAATACTTACAAACATTTATCTTCAGTTAAGTTCATAAATTATAAAGCTCTTAAGCTATTCTACCTCACTGCAGATATGTAATCTCACCTGAATTCACTCGACGCATTCATTTCATATTATTAATACAAGACAGATAACCATTAACCTTCATGCATGATCGAAACCATGAAGTTGCATAGAATCTATACAAACCTTTTTCTATAAACAAAAGAAACTTCCAACACAAACAGTGAACACCCACTCCCAAATGGAATTGTCTAGGACGGCGTGACTATAACTAATCTCCCTCAATAGACAAAATGCTCTAATTTCGCCGCGCACGGCCACGCACGCCACGCACAATTTTCCGCATGGCGATCGGCAGCTGTTTTCCTTCTAAACATTCGCAAGTGAAAATATTCTAGTTCAGGGGTCGCCAACATTTCGGTCCTCGCCAAGAAGGTGGAGTTCTTGCACTCCGATTTAAATAAAATGACTTCTGATGAATCATCAGCTGTGATATTCTTATCCAATCGACAACAACAATACTTGAAAATAAAGTCGTAACCAAGCTTACGATTGGACACCTGCTTCCAGCTGATATTTGTCAAAAGTCACTCTACTTAAATCGAAGTATAAACCGTGGAAGAATGCCAATAGTTTTGGGTTTTAATTTACATCTACATTGTTTTTAATTTATTATTCAGCCTAAACTCAAGGCGCATCCTAATACACAGTTTATAAAGAATAAATTGAAATAATTTGAACAACAAAAATTTGTAATATAGTGAATACTATAAATATTTTAATGCGAAACGAACAAAGGCGTGCATACAGGAGGGTGCCAAGAGGGGCCGTGCCCCCTTCTGGGAATTTTGAAAGCGGAGTCATGCGTAATAAAACATTTTCTTTTCGTAAATATGTTTATTCCTGCCTTTCCTATTTTTTAGCATTATAATTTGGGCACTTTGTAAGACATTATTGAGAAAGAAGCTCTGGAGGGCATCTGGCAAAGGTGCAAATTTTTTATTATAAATCATTTATCATCATTATTTATTAATTGTATCATTAGGGCAATAATTTCATTCCTCTCTGAGTATGATTTATTAATTTACTAATAAAATATGCCATATGTCAGGTGCAGATCCAGAGACAAATTTTGGGAGGGGAAATGAAAAATGTTTTGATCGAATGACATATTACAGATTTTGTCCCAAGCTACACACGGATTATGCCGCAAAACGATTTTATTCGTTTTAATGATTATCCGAAAATATTTTTGCTCGAGTATTGAGACAAGTTAAAATGAATATTTTCTGAACAATTTTAGGGGGAGAAATTTCCCTCCCCGTGGATCCGTGCCTGCTCATATAAATAAAACACTTGTGCATTGAGAGCTTGACAGGGCACAAAGGGGCCCAGAGCCTCAGAGATACAATGGAGGCTCGTGGACAAATGTTCAAGGTAGGCAAAACAGATCATTGAACAGCGGCGGGTCTCGGGAAGGTAGCATGGGGGCCATGCTCCACCTGAATCCATTTTTTTGTCGTAACTTTTATTCAATTTATTCAAAACAGTTGTATCACTTATATCATTATATTGCAAAGCATTATTTCTATGAAGCACGCGCAGACATGATTTCAAGCTTCTAAAAAAGTGTGGCGAGTTAGACTTGCTCTGACAATAATTGAGAAATTGGATTCATTTTTCCCCCAGGTGTTTATGATTTACTGAATTAATCATAATCGAATGAATCATACGTCACCTTTTGACATTTCATGTTTTGTACAGCTTTATATAATTTTTTCATGTCAAAATATACATTTTCCAAGTACTCTCCTTAATTGACAATAAAAGATATGAGCAGCAGTAAAGCTTAGCTTTAATTTCACTACCTGTTTGGATGAATGTTTTGAATTTTCTTGCCAGCGCGATGTACAACCGTACTCAACATAGGAGTAGGCCGATCATTGCCCTAAACATGCTCCTTTTCTACACCATGAAGACGAGAAAACGGTGTCTGTATAGATTAACTGTACCTGTCATTAAACTAACGTATAATTAGATTTAAATATAAAAAATCAAGTAACACTAATAATCCGCAGCACACTAATATAAAATGAAAAAAAATCGAAATAATTATAACTTTCTATGTTTGTTAACTCGTCAACAAAAAAATAAATGCACGCTATTAGCCTTGCATGTGAGTGGAAATCGGAGTATTCCGTGCGGGCAGGCAGCAAGCGAATTCGTTGACCTATGCACAACGCGCATGCGTCAGGTACGGACACAACATGCTTTTGTTTTACGTTCACTACGGGGCCTTTTCCCTGAATACTGTGCAAATCAAGGCAGCGCGCGGGCGTGCCTACCCTGAGAGGAGCAAGCGGGCACATGTCTCTGAGATAAGTGACGAGAAAATGCTTGAAATGGAAATATTGCTCATACCGCGATAATGAAATGTTCATTATACTTTAACAGATGAATAATACTTTCACCATATTAAAACTGTAAGAATCATTAAATTATTATTATTATTATTATTATTATTATTATTATTATTATTATTATTATTATTATTATTATTATTATATTGTTTTACAAAATTTCTAGCCCGTCCGGAGTTTTCACGTATATCTCTACGTTAAAACGTCAACACATACAAGGTGAGAAATTCTTGTTCCAGTGCACTTAGGTTCCTCTCCAAGAGAGAAACCCTTACGCACAATATTGGTGGTTGCTAACAACACCGCCTTCTGCACGGTTCTGAAGTGCCATTCATCTTTTTTCACATTCCTCCAATCTTCAGCAACAAGCCCATTAGTTGAAATATCAACGTGTACAATATATACCTTTATTAATTTATATAGATTTTTTTAGTCCAATGGAGAGTGGCTGGTATTTTCTTTTCTTTTCTGCAAATTATGATCTAACGGAACTGCGATATCGATTATTATTGCCCTGCGAGTAGTTTTGTCATATACGATAATATCAGGCTTATTTGCTTCCACTGTTTTATCTGTAACAATGGCAGTATCCCACAAGATTTTTGTTCTCTCATTAGACAGAACTTGCACGGGTAGATATTTCTAATAAGGCAAGCTTTCCTTTATCAGTTCCTGTTTGTGCCGGCTGAGAACATCCACTGTAGATAGATGAGTTGAATAGATTCGATGGCCTTGATTGATTGGATTTGTTTATTTATTTATCCATTTATTTATTTATTTACGTCAAAAACCGTTAAAAACTGTGTGACGTGGTATGGGGAGAAGTTAATTTCAAGTTACATTTATGTCTAGAAGCAAACAAGGGGCCATCTCAGTATTTGCTCAAGGATCAGGGAAACTGGACGAAAACCTAACCGAGAGGGGAGTCATTGACCCAGAAGCTGAAGTACAATATTTGTTACAGGTTCTTCACAATTATACAATCCAAATGGTATAAAATACTTTCCTTTTGGATGCTCGGATAGTCTCAAATAACATTAAACATCATTGTTAAAATTAATAATAATTTCCTTTTGGATGATCGGTATAGTCTCTAATTGTATAGAAACAGTTGTGCAGCAGAAACAATTTTACTTGGGGCTGAAACTTTTGTATCGAATTCGTTTAATGTCCTCTGGCAAGGTGTTGTAAAATAATGTACATGTATTATATGTGAATTTTTTGTAGTGAGCTGTTGATACTGTCACCTGATGAATATGATTACTACCTCGAGTGTTGTAGTTATAGACAACGGCGTTTGCTGAAAATATATTCCCGCTCTGAAGTAAGTCATTTTTGACAAAAACCACTGATTCATATATGAAGAGACAAGGTAATGGTAAAAGTACTTGTCACTGATACTCTCTTTCACGATATATCGCCTGTAGTTAGTAGTTACTATTGGACTGTTTGAATTTACGTGCTTCGAGTGCTGGCGCTATCTGTATCATTCAGCGAGAACTCTCGCGCTCCATGTTGGTAGCTCTTTGGCAGTGTGTTGGTATGGTACGTGCGCGAGTGAACAGGCCCTCCGTTCTCTCCGTTCTTTTGTATTGGAATCAGTTAAATAAATAGTCTTATGAACAAAATACTCGTTTTATTCAAAAGGTTATGGGCCCAGTGAACGCTTGAAGTGGAAAAACAAGACTATTTGTGACCAATCGTAATCTGTGAGTCGGATTTCGAGTTGCCAAGGACCTAACCTCGAAGTTGACTGTGGAAGCGTGTTCGTTTAGCTTGTGCGCGCATTCGTTGTGTGACTCGTGCAGTTTATCGAGGAGGCTTTAACCGTTTGGAGGGCTCGCCACGTGCATATAAGTGTCGATTGCAATCTGTAAGTCAGATTTCTAATCGCGAAGGACCTAACCCCGAATTTAGTGGTGGAAACGTGTTCGTTTCTTGTTCAAGTTCGTGTTCATCTCGCTAGAGGTCGCGTTCGTCGCATGTGTGGCAATTGAGTGACGTCACAATGGCAGAGAGATTAGACATGAATAGCCTGAGTAAGTTTGATGGCAGTAATTACAATCAATGGCGATTCCAAATGAACTGTGCACTTCGGGCAAAAGGACTCTACGAAATCGTCCATGGAACTGAACTGAAACCGGAAAATAACGATGAGACGCAGAAGGCATGGATTAAAAATGACGCAACGGCAATGTTTATTTTGACATCTGCATTAGACTACGCGCAGATAACCTTGATTGAGAATTGTGAGTCATCTCATCAAATAATTGATAAGCTTGATTCGATATATTTGCAACGATCTGAGTCGAGCAAAATGATTGCACACGAACGATTTCACCAATATCGAATGAAAGATAGTGACAGCGTTGCTCAACACATTGCGAATGTCGAAAACTTAGCGAAGAAATTAAAGGACATTGGCGAGACTGTAAGCGATGCGGCGATAATGACAAAAATAATCAGCACGTTGCCGCAGAAATTTTTGAATTTTCGACAGGCGTGGCTATCAGTTAGCGAAGACAGGCAAACGCTGAGAAATCTGACGTCTAGGTTAGTTGACGAAGAAGCAAACCTGTCTTTGGTTGAGCAAATGGAAACTGCATTCACGGTCTCATCGGGAAAAAATCAATCGACGAAATCAAAGAGGTCAATCAATCGACGAAGCAGAGAGAGCCGTCACCAAGTGGATCGAGCAAGCAGAAATCAGTCGATCAAAACCAGGAGGTGAAACAAGACATCAAATGCTATCAGTGCGGGAAAAGGGGCCACATCGGCCGGTTCTGCAGGAACAAGCCTAAGCATAAGTCATCACATCGCGACAAGGAGTATACTTCATTCAACGTGGAATTTCCTGAAGGTGTCAACATGGAAAATAAGTGGATCATGGACAGCGGAGCATCTGCCCACATGTCGTACAGGGCTGAACTATTCTCAAACATGTCTGCTGTTTCTGAAGGGACTACAGTCGTAATTGGAAACAACGTGTCATTACCTGTCATTGGAAAAGGAGACATCGAGATCGAGAAAAAGATTAAAGGTGAGTGGTACAAGTCAGTTATCACGAACGTCCTATTTGTTCCTGACCTGAGAAGAAACCTGTTTTCTGAAGCTGTCGCGACCAAGAAGGGTTGGTCAATAATGAAGGAAAGAAAAAAGGCAGAGATTCTACATGGCTCAAAACTCACTGCGAGTGCGATTCTCGATGACAACAATAATTATCGTATGTTGTTTAGAAATATTTCAGTTCATCAGGCTCAACAAGTTACAGAGAATAGCTTGAAGGCGTGGCATGACAGACTTGGCCATGTAAACTTTACGCGGGTTCGAGAAATGATCAAGAGTGGTGTGATATCCGGCATCACACTGAGTGACGAGGATGAGATTCTCTGTGAATCTTGTTTGTATGGCAAGCAACATCGTTTTCATCATGCGTCCAGAGAAGTCCGAGAGGAGGAAGTTGGGGAACGAGTATTCTCCGATGTGTGCGGTCCTATTGCGACTGAATCTTCCGGAGGTGCCAGGTACTTCGTTCTATTCAAGGATAGCGCAACATCCTACCTCGTCGTCAGGACCATGAAGCACAAATCTGATGTTCTGACTCGTTTCAAGGAATATGTGCGGATGGTTGAGAAGCAACGAGGCCGTAAGGTCAAGGTTTTGCACTGTGACAACGGTCGAGAATACCTAAATGAAAGTCTGCAGGAATATCTCAAGAGAGAAGGCATAATCCTAGAAAACACTTCGCCTTATACCCCACAACAGAACGGTCGCATTGAGAGGGAAATGCGCACGGTCATGGAGAGTGCCAGGTCCATGATGCACGCAATGAATACGCCAAAGTACCTCTGGGGGAGGCGGTTAACACGGCAGTGTACATTCTCAACCGGACTCCAACAAGCGAAAAGAGAAGTACGACGCCGTATGAAGCTTTCATGGGTAGGAATCCATCATTATCACATTTAAAAAAGTTTGGTTGCCCTGCATTTATGCACGTCCCCGACTGTCAAAGAACTAAGTTGGATGACAAATCTAGCAAACTCATGTTTGTCGGGTATGATGGAAATTCTGACAATTATTGACTGTTTGACCCGACAACAAAAAAGGTAAAAGTTTCGAGAAACGTGATTTTCGATGAACACACTACGATCGATACCGAGAAGAAGACCGTCCAGATCAGCATTGCGCAAATGAAAAATGGAGACGACAACGCTGAAGAATATCCTGGAGGTCGAAACCAAATCGTCGATCTAGGTGGAGCATCCATGTTAGCAGCTCCGGAGGCGCAGCGGTCGGCAATAAGAAATCTCGCAGTAAATGAGACCGAACCTCGACAGGATCTGGTTGGAGAACAGTTCGACGCAAACCCGAGGAAAGTCGAAGCTCTTCAAGAGGATGAAGGGACAGTCGTCGATAACGCCAAGGACTACAATCTGAGGAATCGAGACAAATTGAAACGCCCAGGAAGATACACAGCGAATTTCGCTATGGTAAATGTACCGCTGACTTACAAGGAGGCCATGGAAGGCAGTGAGTCAAGAGAGTGGTCAAAGGCGATCGCAGAGGAACTCAGTGCCCTGAAAAGGAACGACACATGGCAACTCGTGAAGCGAACTGGCAGCATGAAGGTCATCGGGTCGAAGTGGGTTTTCTCTGTTAAAGATCAAACATCAAACAAACCAAGGTTCAAGGCCAGACTATGTGCCAAGGGATTTTCCCAGGAGAAAGGAGTTGACTACAACGAGATCTTTTCGCCTACTACTAGGTATGATTCGATAAGAATTTTATTGGCTACAGCAGTGAAGAATAATTACAAGATGTTACAGTTCGATGTACGCACAGCATTCTTATATGGAGACCTACACGAGACAATTTACATGGATCCACCAGAGGGTGCTAATATAAGTGACGGTCAGGTATGCAGACTACAAAAATCACTGTACGGGTTAAAGCAGGCATCGCGGTGCTGGAACGAAAAGTTTAACCAGTTCATGCTTGACCAAGGATTCCGACGAGGAGAAGCAGACAAGTGTGTTTACAGGAAGGGTTGTTCAAAATCGACGATAATTCTGATTCTCTACGTCGATGACGGACTAGTCATGTCCTCAGATGAAGCATCGCTCTACAGTTTCTTGGATGAGTTGGTGAAGCAGTTCGAGATCACGGTCATGGAACCCGGACATTTTGTCGGGATGGAGATATTGGACGAGACCGATGATGGTAATAATCGTCGTATACTTATTCACCAATCTAGTTATATTCGCAGGATGATCGAGAAGTTTCACATGCAAGATGCAGCTCCGGTTGGTACACCAGCAGATCCGCACGTGAGATTGAAGGAACCAGTCCAGGAACCAACAAACCTGAAGATGGACAACCAGGGAGCGCTTTGTCTTGTGAAAAATCCAGTCTTCCATAAACGGACAAAGCATGTGGACATCAAGTATCATTATATCCGTGAGAAGCTTGAAGAGGGGACTATCAGCGTTAGTTTTGTGCCGTCAGATCTAGAACTAGCCGACGTCTTCACCAAGCCTACTCCTCGAGATCATTTCCATAAACTTATTTTTAACTTGGGAATGAGAAAGTGTTAATTTTTTTTATTTTATGAGATTTAAGCACTCAATTGGATGGAGTATTGGACTGTTTGAATTTACGTGCTTCGAGTGCTGGCGCTATCTGTATCATTCAGCGAGAACTCTCGCGCTCCATGTTGGTAGCTCTTTGGCAGTGTGTTGGTATGGTACGTGCGCGAGTGAACAGGCCCTCCGTTCTCTCCGTTCTTTTGTATTGGAATCAGTTAAATAGTCTTATGAACAAAATACTCGTTTTATTCAAAAGTTACTACCTGATCTTGCATGGCTAACACAAATCCTTCCGTCTCGACAAAAAGCCCAGCGGTTCAGTTGATCTCTTCATGTCGATGGAGCTACTTCGAAGCGCTGTAGCAAATCTGCCATTAAGTTCCTTTGATATCCAGAGCTCAAGTCGGCCCTCAGATTTTCGAAAATTTGGATTGTGGTCTTCTTGGAGCAGCTTAAGATGTGTATAGCCGTGGTATTGTCCACAGATAGTCATGGATATATTTTTGATGAAATAATTTCTGAGCTGTTTTTCTTGCTGGCGGCACATATACTTGCAGACTTAACAGTCCGCGTCCTCCATGTTGTCTTGAAAGATATAGCCTTTCGGTGGAACTTCGAGGATGATGCATCTGATATTTTGATAGATGTGTTCTAACTTTTCTATCGAAAGCTTGCAAGGCCACTTGACGACTCTAAATATATGTGACGATGCTAAGAGAGCCCAGGTGTTAATGCCTGTGAATTTGTTTCTCGAATTAATACAGTACTTGCAGATTTTCGTACCACGAGAGAGAACATTTCTTTTATCGTTTTCTTATTTTCTCATCTGCAGTTCCTAGGAGCTGCTGGAGACCCAGATACTTATATTCATCGCCATTGAAAAGTTTCTGAATGCTCAAATGTAGGGTAGGTATTCAGGTATACAATTCTTCAACAAATTACCAATACATCTGAGAAACACGACAAGCTTGTACAATTTCAAGAAAAAACTCAAACACTTTTTTTGTAGCATTCAGGAATATTTAGATTTATTCAGTCAAAAAAGTAAAAACTATGTGACGTAGGGGGGAAAAGATTATAATACCTCAATGACTAACATGTGCAATGTGATTTCAGGTGCTGCAGTAGGACTAGGTGTAGAAATAGTAAAAAATCTGGCCATAACCTGCCTCATTTCAAGATTTAATCAAGGAATATGCTTACACTGTTAAATCATATTTAGCTGTTATCATAATTGTGATCATGTACTGTTAGTATTATTATTATTATTATTATTATTATTATTATTATTATAAGTAGTAGCAGTAAAATCACTATACCAAGAAAATGATATTTTGAAAAATGAAACGGTATAAATCTTGAAATGTTAAAATATTTTAAATTAAATTGAAGTAAGTCAAAAGTTCAACTATTTGCTACTAAAAATAATTATCTACTATGTAATATCTTAATATATCTGTAACAGGTATTGTAGTATATTCTCTAGGCCAATGACCCCATCTTGATCAGTTTTTTTGTCCACTGTCCCTGGTCCTTTGAGCAAATGCTGAGATGGCCCCTTGTTTTTCTTCTGGACAATAAAAGTAAATGTAACTTCACTCCCTGCTCCCAAGAAGATGTATGCGATTGTACTCCCTCTAAATATATCATATTTCATTCGTCATACACGATTGTAATTGTGTGACACAATAAATATTATTAATTATTATTATTAAATCTTTCATCATTTGAGGTTAATTCTTTGTATTCTCGTGACCTTTCTTAACGTGAACAACAGCACACTTCTCCAAATCAAGATCCATAGAAACAGCTGCTGAAACTTTCAACAAGTGTCAGCATGCTGCGAAGTTGTTCTGGCCCTTTAGCATAGAGCTGGAGATCATCCATATATAATTGGGGGGAAATAATCTTATGGGGGTTCTTCAAAGCATATCCACGGCCTGAGGCATTCAGCATCCTACTCGAAGGGTTCAAAGCTAGGCAAAACCAGAGGGGGCTTAGGCTATCGCCCTGGAAAATGACTCTGCAAATTCGCAAAGAATGTGTCTGGTAACTCGATTTTCCTCTCAGAAAATGCAGTGTTGTTCGCCAGCCGTTCTTGCACGATGAAATAAATTTAATGACAGAGGGGTGAACTTTGTAGAGATGAAGGGTTCGCAACAATCAAGAATTCGAAATGGAATCAAATACCTTCCGGAAATCAATCCAGCCCACTGACAAATTATGTGTTTTCTTTTCACATGCTTGGATACAATATTATCTATTGTCAATAGTTCTTTGCATCCTCGAGATCCTTTCCTACAGCCAACCTGTTCTGGCAAAAGCAGCTCATTTTCATTCAATGTTCGTCGAGTTTGGTGGCAATAACGGAGGTGAGAACTTTTTTTAAATTGTAGGTAGACATTTATTAGGTCTATAATCTCGGAGCAAGACACATTTCCACCTTTCGGTTACACGAATGTCACGCCTAAGGAACAAAAATCTGGCAGCGCAGATGCTCCTTGCAAAATGTTTTGAAATTGCCTCGCCAATATACCATGAGTGCATGTCAGATATTTCCACCAAAAATTACGTATTCCACAGACTCCTGGAGCTTTCCAATTGTGGGTTCTCTTTGTAGATCATTTTACATTCTCTGTTGAAATCACAACTCCATTTATTTCCGAGATATTGTGACAAGCCTCTTCTTCTTCTCGTATCCATTATGCTTTATCAAAATGTTTCTTTGGGGTGAACCAACTCTGAGGCAAAAAGTTCATGGCAGAAGCACTTGGAGGGTTTATGTTACTGTCATTGGTACCTCTCGTCTTTAGATAAAAACCTTTTTGGTTGTTAAAGAATAGGGAATTTTCTTTCTTGCGTCGCGTGTATTTATTATACCTTCTTATTCTTGCCCCTAGAGCTACTATTCTTTGTCTGAATCTCTCATCTTCAACCTTGAGTCTACTTTTCAGGTCTTTTTGTTTTCTTTTTATCTTCAGTCTTCTGAGAATTGAGCGAATAGTAGCGCGAATCTTCTTTTAACTTCCTCCTTTGTCTCTGAAAAACTCAACCATATGCGAGATATCTCGTCCAGCTTGGGCAAGTTTTTCTATTTTTTAAACATGCCGGTGGCTTTTGTCTTTCATAAGACTTATCAAGACAAGTACCATTTCTCGCCCGTACTTTGTAATGTAGGTGTTGAGAGATAGCAATTGCAGCACAGTGAACCAATCGGTTACATCTTTAAGTGAAAAAGCTTCTGAAATGTTTAGGGCTATCATTTAGTTCATTTCGCCAACATCTCAGAAATTAGCTGCATTTCAATTTCGGAATTTTTGGTCTTAAATCTAATGACATACCTTGGTAGTGAAGCTTTGTTACCTCATAAATATCTTTAAGAGATTTGTCTGCCATTTCGTTATAAAGTTGGGGGATGGAATCAACGTGTTGTTTGTTCTCATGTACTCTTTGTTCACGTTCATTTTCATTAACTTGCTGCTCCAAGACTACCTCGCATGTTAGTTCTAGTCTCACTTCCCTCTTGAGAATATTTAACTCTGCATCTGAAAAAACATTTTTTCTGATAGAGTTCAGTTGGCTGGACATATGGCTCACATGTCTCGTTTTTTGTGCTTCTATAGTATGCACGCGTGACAGACATATTTCTCTTTTCCATTGCATGCGTTGGCTTGGATTCCCTGATGCAGTGGGGATCCCCTTGGGTTCCCCAAACTTCTACCGGGTTACTCATGGCCCATTTTAAAAATTTGAACAATAATTGTCTCAGAAACGGCTCAAAATCCTTCAATTTCTTTTTATGTATGTTGCTAAGTCATGACGGCGTGAAAAGAATGAGACGAATGTTCTATTTATTGAATAAGGTTCACTTTCAACCATGAACTCTCAAAAGACTACCATGATTTTTCATTTCTCATTTACATACATATACATGAAGTAATACATTTAATATAGAGAAAGTTATTTTTCTTTTTAATATGACTGCTATACAATCAATTATTGACATAAGTCTTAATATATCTTGACACCATGTATATTTATGTAGATTTGTATACTTATAAAAACCATTCAAAATTAAAAAATCTAAGTCTATTCTTGCCTTGCATCCAAATCTCTTAACAATACAATTTCTCTAGAATGTCCTCCATGACTATGACTAATGGTTTCATTTAGTTCATAAAACTGATCTTTTTATTTATGGCATCAAAATATAATTTTTATTTTTTAACTTCCTCTTTAATAACAGATATAGCCCTTTAGTTTGTTTATTCTATGACAATCCATCCAGTACTTACACACATGAGATTGTTTTAACTTCTCATTAATAAATTTACTTAATGAGGGAAAATGAAAATATCCATAATACAATATTTGTTAGAGCCGAGATAATTCTATCGCATACACCATAGATTTTAATATGGGAACTAACTGAAATATTAAATCATAACACTTTCAAATTCAAAAGAAAAGAACATTTATTCATAATAACAACAAAAAACTTTTCACAATATTTTTTGAAAACTGAAAGTAACAATAAAACAGTTAATATAACAATTTTCAGCAATAACAGTTTCCCTTGTCCAATTCCTTACGTACACTTCACTACATCAACTTTCCCAAATTTCCTAGTCCATTTACTTTTTCATAATACCATCCTCAATTAAATATACCACAATATAATATTGTCTTTCTTACATAAGAATTCTCCACGAGTTATGAATGAAGTGATATTCTGAATGAAGTGCTCTATTAATCATTTACATCCTCACTGCAGAACATACATTTTCTCTTTGATTGTTGATTCAGTCAGTATTCTTAAGTTCACAGTCTTCACGACATCAAAACATAGCCAACCTGTGATATTATTCCATTACATATTGATTTCATGTCAAATGTGAATGAAATATAATGCCTAATTTCAACTCATTACAATATTAAACCTTAATTTATATTTCACGTTCTTGTTTCAGTAACAATAATTTAATTTCTTCAACTCATCTAAAACATCTGTTAGCTTATTTCCTAAATCTTGTACTTTGCATGTACCAAATGAGTTCTCCTTCTTAGAGTCTCCTTAAAATATTTATAAATAATTAATCATAATTAAGGATAAATAATAATACCTTTCTTTCAGGTCAAAACTGAATATATGAATTGCTTCCTAATAAAGATTAATTTAATAATATTTTTAAATGTAACATGTTGCAATATGTATGATCATATATGCTATTACAGAAACAAATCAATAATAAAAGCAGAGTAATTACCCCAACCATATCTTCCCAGCCAACCTGTTGATTTTTTTGTAATTAAAGGACCTCTGGATTCATGTAATACATACAGTAAACACGTAAATACAGTTATAATTAAAATCTTTTTACCACACAAGTTCCATTTTGAAAATTACTCATATTGAAATGTGTAAATTACAATTACACAAACCAATAGTTCACAATTTTTAATAAACTTGTGCATTTCATCTTGAAAAAGTATCTTCCATCAACTAATCAATCGTTCAAACTCCCACATAAGGCACTATGAAAGACTGCTCCCATGATGTCTCAGCTTACCTCACCGGCGAACCTCCTCATGAATGGTCAGTTCGATGCACGACCACTCATGGGGTTGTTCGCTAGAGAACGCAAGATTTTTTCCATTGTAAGTTAGGGCTGAAAGTGGAAATTCACATGTAAAAAATGTCAATTACTAAACAAACTTTACAAAAATCTAAAATTCTTGATTCAACCAAACTAAAAAGCACCATTTGAAAATAGTTTCCCTTGACAAACTCAATATATTTTAACAATATATACAAGAACCGCAGCCTTCTTTTAATGATGCCAATGAAGGAAAAGTAATAATTAGTGCCTACCATGGACGTAGCTCATGCATATTTCTTACACGAAGGGAAGTAGTCAATAGTACTTTGGCTTCCGCCGCACAATTGTAAGATTCAACCTTGTGATTCAATTTACTAAAACTCATCAAAAGTGCACGTACATGACTCCTATAGTTAAAAGTCATAAAAGTGTTACAATAAAAAAAGGCATTCTGGCAAACTTCTGGGCTATGATCATAACTCATTTTAGCCACTTTTAGGATCTGTAGGATTCAAGCATTAGGCTAAGATATGACTGAAATGGATAAGTGAATTGAAATAATGTGAAAAAGTGAGGAACAAGATGGATCCCCAAGAATCTGGACCCTTCTGATAAAATTCTGCGGTTAGGCAGAAGGTGGTTAGCCGGAAGAGCAGGCGTTACGACCTGAGCTGACCAGAAATAAAGTTAACCAATATAAAGTTAATTATAAAAGTAAATTTGGAAATTTAAAAAAAATGTATTTAGAATTAAAGAAATAAAATTGTGTTTTAGTCTTCTTGACAATAAATTATTAATTGGAGTTTGATGTCATCCCATCATTTTTAAAGGGTTAACCCTAGTAATAATAACAATGATTAACACCATTGTAACAGTCCCGAGTACTTCACAAATGTTCGCTCAATCCTCAATTACATAATAATAAAAATAATCTGGTGCCAAGTACCAGAGTCAAAGCAAACCATTGAAACACAAAAGAGAATCATCGGGACAATAACACAAATACAATAGATTCCAACATAAAAAGAAAAGAACTCTAACATACTTCTACTGTTTTGGATATTCAGAAATGAAATCCTGATGTTTGCTAACAACAACCTACCTACCAATAACACACTTCAAAAATTTAACTCACGCATACACTTATAACACAAGGCTACACAAAACCTTCAACAACCATTTTCACAAGCTGCATAGGACTATGTGTAAAAGTAGAAAATGTGACCATATTCCTTCTCTTGGGACTGATTGAGTTTGCATTCTTGACAGTTGCACACCAACCAAGAGGGTCAGTGAAGGACCCTGGTGTAGGTTTTTGACTACCTTTATTAAGGGCCGGATTTACCTACAAGCAAAACAAGCAGTTGCTTGGGGGCCCCCATTCACCAGGGGCCCCGCGTTTCGGAAAAATACCATACCATATTTTTTTTGTCTGTGAAATAATTGTTAATCAAGTAGTCACGGAGCATGATAAGCTGAGAAATCTTAGTTTTGAAGACATCATCGACCAATTTTCTGCAGTAAAGAGCAGAGAAAAAAAATATGTAAAATGTATTTAATGCAAAAAAATGTAACACAAGTAAAAATTTCTATAAAAAATTATCAGTTTTCATTTGTATCTGTACAGAAAGTACTTGTACTATAATACATTTTTTATTTAATAAAGATGGAGCTATTTTTTCGGGGGGGGGGGGACACAATTTTGTGCTTGGGGCCCCGCACTACTTAAATCCGGCCCTGCCATTATTTACACAAGATTTACAGTTTCATCGTTTAATACTTTAATTATCAGAATCTTTCTTAAACTTAAGTGACCCTAACCTCCTTATTTTTTATTTTCATTTTTACAAAACACTTGTTACCATTAATCACTTTCCAGAAAATCCGCTATCCTCTTACAGTCACGTCTGCCCATAAACACACTGCAACCTTATTTTAGTATCTGTGTAGTATCAAATTCTTAACATTTTAATACAGGATTATAGAAATCCTATAATATATTGTGAAATAAATGAACCATTTGTTCTTAAATACACACATTTTTCCTTCAATTATTTTAAAATTTATTCTGGGGTCCACTGTTGACTCTTAAGGATTATTCAGTTACTGCAATGGCATTAGTACATTACTATTAAGTTGAATTTAATCAAGATGCACTAGACCTTATCAAAATTATTATTCTTAATTTTATTTACTTTACTATTTGTTACGTTAGTATGCAATATATAATAATCACTCTAGTCAAACATGATTGAAATTGTATATATAACAAAATAAATATTAAACTAACCTCAAATGGAAGTGTACCAAAAAAGCAAGAATCCTGAAGCTCAAGTAAATGCACATATGGTATTTCACTAAACTTCATAAATGCATTAATATCCCTAACTCCAATAATGCCTGGAACATTCACTCTCCACTGATGCATCTAAATACATCTCTTACTTGCCTTCAACATCTGCATGTTACTTGTCTTCAATGCAGACTGTTTTAACATTAACCTTCCGATGGGCAGGCCTTAGATACTTACAAAAGCGCTGAAGATAAAATAGGAGCACTGCATGCTGACTCAAGGAAACAGTCTTTTGCACTCTCAAAACTTCTGCTACTTAATTGCAGAAGAATAGTTGCGAGTTTTTATTCTTCCATCATTACATTTGTAATGTTAATACATTTTACAAATCACAGAAATTTGGCTAGTTTTATGTATAGAATAATAAATAACATTGTTCCAGAAAACCTTACAAAACAAAATATAACAAAAAATTATAAAATTAACAAATTTTTTTAATAGACAAGTTTATTAAATAAAGAACTCTACTGCACGTAAGTTTCCTAAAAGCTTCAATTGGTTTTCATTAAGCCGTTTCCAGTAACTCACGAAGATGACTGATTTCTCCTGTTACACAAGTTTCAGACCTTACAAAAATAAGACAGTACAAAAAAACCAACAAAAAGCAACTTCGAACATCTTCGATTTTGCTTACAGTGATCGAAAATACATGTAAAAGAATTATCTGAACAAGTAAAATGTTAGTTTGGAATACCTGTGAAATACCAAATATATTTACTTGTGTAGACGCCATAGAGCACGACAGGAGCACGGGGAACTGTGTTCTGGCTGTTGTGAATGTAAGGTATCAGCACGGAATGCTGGTCAGAACCACAGAACAATTAAGGGACCCAGTCAGAAACAGTACTTTTTGAAACAGTCCGAACTCGTCTTCAAATCTTCTTTTCGACTGATAGGGAGAAGGCAAAGCACCAGAGATTCCCGCGTTTCGTTTCAAATGTTGCCAGGTGAGAACACTGAAGCCCCCTGATATGTCGACGTTTGGCATACGAAATAAAGGCACAAGAAAACGTGTGCGGGAAGAAGCTGCTGAAAGACTAGTGCACAGAACAGTGACTAGTGTATATACTCTACTTTAAATTACATACTTTACTTATACTCTCTTTAACGTCACGAGCTGGAAGGAGAGGGGAACACCGTCATCTAATCGGAAGCTTTGTTACGACTTTTTGATTTTTGGTATTGAAGCTCTCGGTTGGACGACAATGTCTTCACGTCAACAATGTCTCCCGACAGGTAGTTTTTACTTTCCCGTACACATACGTATATACGGAGTAATATACGTAGTATAGGAAAACTTATGTAATGCTGGGCGAAAAAACGGCGGTTTTTCGGCAGAAAAAAATTAATTGCCGGGCCTGATAACGAAAATATGGATAAATCCAGTTGCTAAATTAAGGGGTAAAAAATACTCTAATACGTGGTGCTGTCTAAATCCCTGTTTTGTGGGTCCTTGATACCGAAAAACCAAATGA
Source organism: Gryllus longicercus (assembly GCA_038098605.1). Taxonomy (NCBI): domain Eukaryota; kingdom Metazoa; phylum Arthropoda; class Insecta; order Orthoptera; family Gryllidae; genus Gryllus; species Gryllus longicercus. The sequence continues at coordinate 1,409,580 of JAZDUA010000400.1, forward strand.
CGGCATAACGCCCGTCCGTCTGTGAACATTACTAGCGCCTAAACTATATGTACGATGTTTTCCAAAATGAATATTCCCGTATCGTTCTGATTCCACTCAAGGCGCTGCAATTTTGAAAAACTTCCTTCAAAATCTGTGCTTTATATCATTTATTGCCAACACGGCTTGTGATTTTTTCCGAAATGTGTTTTGTGAAGGACTTGCCCGTTGCCTGCATTGTAATTCCTATAACTTCCGGTAGTGAGCCACTCTTCTATTGTTATTTCTTCTTTTTGCGATATGTTTCCACCTTTTCTGAAGACCAGCATTTTCGTTTTCTACTTGTTAATTTGGAAGTTGTGGTTTTTGCACCATCTTGAGATATTATATACGGCTACCTAGAGGTTCTCTATATGGCCTGTCCATATTACTTTGTCGTCAGCGAATGCGCAGGATTTTACTTCTTTTCTTCGCGCAAATACTACAGAGACAATACAGGACACTTCGCGATATATCGAGAAACACTGATGCCAGCTCCATCTAGTGGCAGAACCTGGTGCCTAAGCTCAGTGCTCTGTCGGTGTTCGTTTTCTGCTGGATTTCGTTTAATTTTATTGTCTTTCTGGTCAATTTCTGGAAAACTTATTTTCCAATACTGTTCTTGACATCCTTCCTAATGGCAGGAAAAATGTGTGAAGTTTTTGGCTGTTTGAATTATGAAATTCAAAAGAACTCGCGTTCGTTCTTCACGTAAAAATAGTTCATCCAATGTAGATGAAAAGCGTAAACTAAGAAACTCGCATTTTCTGATTAAGCAGTACGTGAATGCCACTCTTTCCTACCCAAATGAATTAGATATTAGTATGTTTTCTAAGACTAAGTATGTTTTCGATAGAGACTTTTTAAATTGTTTACATCACAGTAAACTTGACGTCAAAAACAATTAATGCAAATCATTAATATTCAATTGGAAAATATTCTATGTGAGGAGTATACTAATTGCATGATACAGTGCTTTTTAAATAAAGCAAATGAAAAAAATACTAAATGTATCACTAGAACCGTTAAGGCAAGGAAAATCTTGCATTTGTAACAATTTTATTCTTGGAATATATAAAACATCTCTTTTGTACATTATTATTTTCCGTTATTTGAGCCATGCAATAGAATTAAGTCAAAGAAAAAGTACGTAAAAATTAGTCTTATTTCTTTAGGTAAATTCTTCCGTAAGAATCATATTAATGTCTTTATTTGGCGCTGAAGAACCAGGTTCTGACACTAGGAGCGCTAGTGGGAACTTGTTTCCATCGGTTGCGTGGAAGAACTGGGAAGTGTCCTGTATTGTCTCCATGGTATTTGCTTTGGGCTATTTCTATTATTTCTGAAGATGTGAATGTGAATAGCAGGGCGCTTAGCGGGTCTCCTTGCAGAACTATGTTGGTTTGTATTATTGGTTCCGATTACGAGAGATTATCGTCTATTTTGATGATGTTGAATTTTAAAATGACACTTATTAGTAGTGTTCATACATTTCTTTCTCGTGAAGAAATATATATGTTATATATACGAATACATGAATGTTTACAATATTTGAAAATATATTTTCATCAATGGTGTATTGATTGAATCTCATATTACGAAGGAAATATTCAAAACACATTTATAGAATCTTCCAGAATTCAATTAAATTGATGCAGTAAATTCTCGCCCATGCGTCATCCATGTTGAACTAGTTTGGAAATTTTCACGCCAATGCTTCCTTCCTTCCTTCTTTCTGTGATGAACCTACTACTCCTATTGATATTACTATTAATAAATCTTCATACTATTTACTAACAATTTTATGGATATTACGAAAGGGTTACTTCCTCTGCTATTATCGATATTATTTCTTTCGTTGCCCAGCTGTGCTCATAAATTCTTTCAATGTTAAAATATTATTACATTAATTTCACTTTTAAATTTAATAATGGGTTTCGACACACAATATTTCTCTCCCTGACTGCTGCATTTGGACGTGCAATTCTATACAGAATTACTGGAAGTTCTGTGGATTGACACTAATTATTGAACTGATGCTAATTACTATAAACTATCAGAAAGTTATGTTCTTCAAGATAAAATAGCTTCTGTTTCGCACCAGTGAAGATGTGTTCGGAATGTTGTCATCAGTGCTCGCTGCCAGATTTTACCTTCAACTGTTTATTGGGAAGCAAGGTCATCGGTCAAGAAAAGTAGCGCGAGTAATAGTTGTTGTGGCGGTAGAACACGCCCAGCTGGTGGTGTTGTTGACCGACGGGCAGGGGCGGGTCGCCCCGGACAGCTGCAGCCAAGACCACGGCCGCGCTCTTCCCTTTTGCTCCTCAGGCCGGACCCAGGAATGGAAGCCCCGACCGTCAGGCACCCACGCGACTCGCGTCGGCGATGACTAATTGAAAATCATCCAACTCCCGAGTTAAGCGATCACGGACGGTCCACTATCGTAGGACGGGCTGACCCAGCCAATGGCACGTGACAGAGTGCTACTGTGCACCGATGACTGGCAATGACGTGCTTGTGTAGCTCACGGCCAGAGAGAATAATTCCCATTGCCGGAAACTGTCTCTTTCGCGAAATCTCGTAAGTTAATTGTTCGAGTTGAACCTTCCTTCTCGTAAGTGAATTCTGGAGCTCAACCTCCCTTCGCGAAATTTCTAAAATGAATGTTGGAGCTCAACCTCCCTTCGCGGAATTCTACGGAATGCTGCGGAAGTCGTGAGCTTGTTAGGCACGCCTCTACCGTGGCCAAAGACGGCGAAGTATCTTGGTGTAAAGCTTGACAGCGGCCTCCGCTGGCACGCCCACGCCAAGTACGTTAGCCAAAAAATAACTGCCCGAACCACCCTCCTACGCCCACTCCTTCGAGTCCCCGAACTTCATCCTGCCCTCAAACGCCGCCTATTCACCGCCTGCGTGCGGTCCATTTGGACGTATGCCTGCGAGGTATTCGCGGCGGCACCTCCCTCCACCCTCCGCCCGATTCGCACGGCGGAAAACCGCGCTGCGCGTCTCGCGGCGTACCCCCACCTCCCTCCTCCCCTTCTCAATAGATACCCTAGAAACACCGACGTGTTCGGAGTTCTGGGTGTAAAAAAACAATTCTTGCCGGAGCTCCAAAGGCGGTCAGTGACGGCGCTTACAAGGGCTCTGGGTCCGAAGGCGCCGCGCATCCTGCACGACACCGGCCGTGAGGCAAACAGTGGCGCGCATCGGTCCCACCTCCGGAAAGGTCCGAAGCGCGTCGCCTTCTCCTTCCGCGCGCTGCCTTGTGCGAGCGAGCGGTGGCAGCCGAGCTCGAGGGGGAAGACTTGCCATCGGCCGAGGGACGCGCGGGGAACGCGACGCCGCGCCCCACCTGCCACGCCTCCCAATGGGCCCGAGCGCCAAGGACACTTTGAGTCAAGTCAGTGCCGTGGCGAACAGTGCAGTGAAGTGGGAAGTGAAGAAGCGTGAAGGGCGAATGAATGGGAAGAATGAATGGTTATGTATATAATGAAACTAGTATGAATGAAGTGTGAATGTAGAAAAATAATAATAATAACAATTTACCAACAATACAAAATACAATTTACATAGAATATATAAAATAGAATTACAAAAATGATTTTAGTGTAAGTTAGTAATGCCAAAGTGCAATTAAGATAACTTTAGGTCTAGATTGTAAATTAGTTGTCAAAAAAGCCCCGCCTGTAGCTGCTTAAGCCGCAAGGCAGCAGCATAATATAAAAACATTCATAGATAATAAATTCCCCTTCTTCACAGGGTTACTGTGGAGGGGACAAAAGAAAGAATTCTACGGTGATTGCTTTGGGAGCTTCAACGCGAAATTTCTAAGTTGAATCGGAGCCGAACCTCCCTCCGCGAGATTTCTATAATGAATCAATTGGGAGCTTCTCTCCCGTCATCATGTAAGCTCGTGTACTCCCCTTTCTCCAGTGAGACTCCTCCTGATTGAATGAAATTGAATTTAGCGGAGCGTGGCACGACGGAGCTTCGACCAATGACTCGCGATCCCTCGTAAAAGCCGAACATTTTCCGTCGTTTAGCGCCGCAGGCTAGTCCCTCCGCGTCGGCGAAAAAAGTCGTGACCTAGATCGACGGGGGCTAAGGGCGCCTTCCCACGGCGCGACCGCGGCGCGCTTCCTTCAAGCAGCAGAGCCCTTCCGACGCAGCCACCGCCGGAGCCACGGCCGCACCGCCGCCCGCCGTGGAAGGGGGTGGGGTCTGGAGGGGTAGGTTTCGCCGACTCTCCGGCGACGACGAGGGGACCGGAGCAGGTAGAACGCTGCGGCCGCGGCGCAGTGGGAAGGCTCCCATTTAAAGCTGTGTTCTGCTAGCGGTGGCGCGTGGCCCCTCCTCCGCTTCGCGTAGCTGGAGTTCGGCGTCGGCTGCCGCAGCAGCCGCCACCCGCTGCACGTGGGATGGCCTCCATTCAAACCAATGCTCTGCTACGCGCCGCGCTGCTGCGAAGCGCGCCGCGGTCGCGCCGTGGGAAGGGGCCCTAAACGTGCGCCCCAAAGTTCACTGGGTCGTAAATCTGTCTTTCAAGTGGGTGTGATTGCTGTCGGTCCTCTGGACGTGCGTTTGCGTGGAGGGATGAGTCACCCGTCCTGAGTGCTCGGCGGGGGCGCGGTTGCCGACTAAGCGACAGCGGCGCGTCGTGCCGACAGCGGTAGGCCATAAACGAACCTCGTCTCAATATAGTAGGGATGAAAGGCGCAGGCTCAGGTACCGCCCTTCCAAAAGCCGCTGGCCGCGCTGGATGTCCGCGAATTTATAGATAAACACACGATGTTGAATTCCCGGCAGATCGTTAATTGTCTGTATATATATATATATATATATATATATATATATATATATATATATATATATTCTAACTAACCCACCTACACCCAAAACTTACCACCTTCACAGTAGCACGCATGAACCGTAAGCGGGTTATCAAGATTTTGCTCGTGAAGCGAGCTTAAAAATCTAGGGAGCAGGATCTTCAGGGTGCGAGAAAGGTTTGAACCCTTGACACAATAAAATCACACAGATTGCACACAAACGAGCGTATAATTTACCCATAAACTTTTAGTGGCATAAGTTCATGACAAAAACCAAGAATATAGAATCACACTTTTACAAAGAATGATCAAAACACAAATAGAAACCTTTACAACTCACACTCATATGAATGAACACATATAATTTACACCAAAATTGATACTCTGAAATAATTACCCTAATCTACACTGGGAATTCCCTTGGAAAATTAATTATATCTAAATTTATGCTATTCTAATTACATTGCACATGAAACCAAAATTTCAATTTACTGTCTCCTGCTTCAAAATATTACATGCAAAGAACAAAATGTGTGCAAGTGCACTACTCTCACTTACAATTTAACTGTGTCTGAAAATAGCAGAATAATAAATGTCCTAAGTAGAATGTTTTATGCAGGCAATAGCGCATCAAAATGTCTCCTACTATAACACTGCAATTTGTTGCCACCCGTGTCCTCAATTTCTTAACACTTTCCTATACTAGTTTTTCCCTGCCGACGTGAAATTGACCTATTTTCCGCGCCCTAACCGTTACCTCGTTGACTTCCCACTTTTGGCCTTGATGGTCGTGCGCTGGTCTCTGCGTCGACGTCGCTCGGTCCCAGCTTCTGCGTCGTAAAGAGACGGGAATCGCCTCTGCCGTCTACGTTGTCTTCTCGCGTCCTTTTCCGTTCTTCCTCCCAGCCGTTCCGTCTTCTTCCTCGTGCGCCTGGGTCCGTCCGTTATCTTCCACCTCGTCTGCTACCGGCGCCTCTGACTACGCCCACGTTGCGAAAATGTCCCTTGCACTTCGCTGAATACTCGTGCAAGTTCCTCGCTCGTTGCTACTTCTACTTTGCTAAACCAGAACTTTTAATGCTTCTCTCACAACGGGTAACTTACTTCCCGTGTCGTTAATTGAAGAAACACTTTACTGAATCTGCACTATCTCGCGGGCGACTGACTGGAACGTCTGTTCGACGCCGAATACTCCTACCTAGTAGTCGTTGCAGCGGCAAACAATATCTAAACTAATGTTTAACGAAAGTGTTGACTTGGCGAGCGGTGATCAAAATGCAGCTTACTCGACGAGTGGTGGCAAGAAAAATAGAGCTCCCGCTTGCGGGTTCTCGTATTTATCGTCCGACGCCTGGGGAAATTCTCAGTGGTGGGGCTGCTTCCCCTCTCTCAACCCTTCACAAGGAAAACGTTGTTCGCTAGTTCGCCTTCGTTTAGTACGGGCAACGGATACCAGGCCGCGCGTTTAAGAACCTCTGCTTTCCGCGCCTGCTATCCTCGCTGCCTGTGGGTGTTCATACATACGAGACGGTGGTGTTATGGGGTTGCACAATCCCATAACGCCACAATATATATCTATGTATATATATATATACACACACATACACATATGTCTTTATTCGCACCGTACCGATTACTTTCGTGTGTTCATCTCGGTAGCTCCACAGAATCACGGCTTTCAATGCCATCTCCATACATCTCGCAAGTAATGTCTCCTGGGTCGTGTCTCCCCATATGAACAGTTCTATGATACCAAACTTGGCTTACTACTGTTTATTGGTTATCTTAGCAGTATATCTTCTTTGGTTCCCAAGCCTGCATAAGCAATTGCATCGTATTACACCCCCTTGATGCTCTATTTCCCATTCAAATTAAACCTGGGGTTTCTGACTTATCACACTTCACATAAAAAATGTCCCCAATCCTATTGTTAGGTGTAGTCAGCATCGTCAATTAATTCTCACTTTATCATTAATTTTAATATATAACACATTAGAATTAATACAAATTGTTTCCATTGTCAATTAATTTCTTTTTACTTTTTACTGCCTCGCTACCGCTACCGCAGTAGAGAGAATATTATGAAATGCTGTACGAAAAACGGCGAATTTGCGATAGAAACAAATTATTACAGCGCCCTGACAACGAAGAGGTGGACAAATTCAGATAGTAAATTTTGAAAAAAATTCTATAACACGTGGTGTAGCCAGAAACTATGGTTTGTGGGTCATTGATACAGAAAAATAGATTAACGGCAAAACGTCCGTCCGTTTATGAACGCTAGCGGCTAAACTTCTCAACCGATTATCTTCAAAATTGATACTCCCCAATCAATCAGGCTGATGACGCGTCTCCTTGAATTTGAAACGAATATTTCAATTTGGGGGGTATATTACATGAAGCTTCTCTCCTTTAGCTTGTAATGGTTAGAGTAGAGGTAAGGGCGAGTTGCTATTTTGTTAGCAATGCAGAAAAATCATACTGGCAATTCATGTACCGATGCAAATAAGTTTTCTATAACTCAGAAACGAAAATGACTTTTCAATATTGCTAATTTTGGGATTTTAAAAATTTATTTTTATGTATTTTTGTTAAACTTTTTTCTCATCTTTCAACTATTTATAGTTAAAATGACGGGAAGGGATTCTGGAACTAAAGAAATCGTGCGCAGATAATCTTTTCCCCTCTACGTCACATACAGTTTCAACTATTTTTTTGACTGAATAAATCTAAATCACCTCACAATCATTAGTTCTACCATCAAGTACTCTATTAGGAACACTTTCTGCATTGCATTTACATAAGTTTTTTTATTTATCAAAACTAGGGCTTTTTTGGAATATTCTTTTATTTCTCGTTATTTGGAAGAGCATGGATTAATTTACAAAAAATTTGCTTTAATTACAAACAAAGAATAAGAGCATGATTTTTACAGTTGTGTAAAATTGTAATCACATGGGCAGTTTTGAATCTAGAGCAGAATAAATAAAGTTTAGTCCCGATTTTATAATAAAAGAGGTTGCAATTAAAGTCAACTTCAGACTTGCTATTAACACTTCAAAATATGGAGAAAATAAAAAGCTGATTAATGTAACATTCTATACCACAATTTTGAAATTGTCCCTCCTCAATGCTTTTACCCACTTCAAGCACAAATCTTTATTAGAAATGGGAAATCTGTATGTTTAGGAGAACGTCATATAATGCAAATAAATCGTTTATGACGATCACAACCATTTACTAATCACTTGAACAAACCTGTGAAACGTAATTTTACTCCCATTTACATCTATTTTATCAGCTCTATTTGTGCAATTATACGCACAACAGGAAAGTACCATTATAACTGTAATATAATATATACCAATTTAAATCAATAAAATAGTATGATAAGGCTCACAGGATTTTTGTGGCGTTACTCACTGGCAGTTAAGTTTAACGACTTTATTTATCCATAAAAACATGGTCGTGCAGTAACTTATCAATGTGCAACAGAATTTACCTTTTCAAAATTCCTCAGAATGAATTAAAATTAACATCACGCCGCATACGTATCCTTAAAAAGCTTGAAAAAACCACACTCATGCTCATTCGCAGTTAACAGCTGATCGCTTTTGCCATCCTAATGGCGGCGACGGACCTCTTCAATTTGGGAGTGGAACACTGGCGCTCGTGGTACATCTAGAGTCTTTCAGATCTGAAATTATGGTTGATATCATGAATGTAGGGGCACTTGATGCAAGCAGTTGAGAGACAATTAAAAAAATAACGATTTGTAATTGTTGAAAAAACAAAAGAATAGCCCAATATGACGTTGATGTCATACAAGTATTATATACAGAAGATTTTGCATTTAACTGTCCTTACCAAAAGTTAAAAGAAAAAAATTAGAGCCGTTTTTGAGAAAATTTTGTTTTTGTAATTTTTTAAATTGCACATATTACTCGCAATATTGTGCGAAAACAACTAAAATTTACAAAAAAATGTACCTGACCTTAATGAAAGAACTCACTACGGAGAACAAATTTTATTTGAAGGAAAACTATCTTTAATTTTGTAGTTGTAGGAAGACACTGAAAAAAACCGTACTTTTGAAATTTTCGAATATTTAGAATTAACCGTAAAAATCAAACCTATGCCACTTTAACTGTAAATTGCCAACTTTATTTTTTTAAATATCTCTCACGCCATTAATATGCATATTTCCAGTAATTTGTAAACACTATTGCATTTGTGAGTTAATATACTTCAAACGACTAAAAATGAAATTTTTCGAAAACCCAAACAATTTCTGCGAAAAAGAGCTTCAAATTTCGCATTTACGCTTAAGCGCCATTTTCTTAAAACCGTCTCCAAATTTTTCAAAGAAAATTGCAATTTGAGACAAGGTTTTACTGCTCTTTAATAATCTTAAAATAATATTTTGATCAAGTTTTGCAGAACGCTGAAGAGAATGGTGCAGGTCTCATGTTCCTTGAAGTACCTGATTTTTCGAAAATTACAATTCTTTTTCGTCTTCTTGCAATTAATATTGAAGATAGAGATTTTTTCCTTTTCAAGAAAAGACATTCTCGTTCTTGAAAGACATTTTGAAATACGGTCATGTACAATTTTTCGAAAAGATGAATTGTTTTCGTGTAATTTCGCACGAAATGTATGCAATTTTAATTTAAACAATCCCCCTCCTAAAACTGCACCAATTTTTTAAAGGTCGTCAAGGACACTTAAGAGAACGGCGCAGGTTTATTTTTTGTTGAAATCTCTAATCTTTTCATGAATTGCAAAAATTCCATTTTTTCAGCCTTTACAAGCAATTGTTTTCTTAATGAAATGCGTTCATCCAAAACCGATCTTCAAATAAGGCTATGTTCAATTTTTCGTAAGTATGAGTATTTTTTGCATGGAACATCTGCAATTTTTGAAATGTAAACAATTACTTTCCCAGAAACGGTCTACATTTTTTCACGCATGTAGCAAAGAACGATAAAGAAAGTGGAGCTGGTTCAATTTTCGGCGCACACTACATTTTCGAAAATCGGTAATTCAAAACGGGAATTCGAATTTCCCGCGCGTTGTTTGAGGCGGTGTCAGTCTGTGAATGTAATTTGAGAAAAACGCTGAGGTTGTCATTCGAATTTTGAAAGAGAGATTACGGTTAATATTATTTGAACATTACATCTATTTTAAGTTGTGATTTTTAATCGAGTTAAATGTGATGTGATCATTCCGCTTTGTCACGACCATCCTTTACTTGATACAGGATGGCTGTGGCTTTGCATGATAAGTTGCAGGAATGACTAGTAATTTTGATGAATATAACAATATTATATTTAATATTTTTTCATCCTTTTGAATTTTTTTTCATGCTCGCAGTGTCAAGAACGCTAATTTGCAAAATGTGTATGCCATACAATTCCCGCGGCCATTGTTGCTTTGACGTCTCACTGATAACAGAAGGCAATATTTACTTTCCTTTGCTGGTCCGCGTTATTATAAACTAATAATTTTATTTACGGCTAAAATACGCATCGGGCATCTTTGGCACATTTAAGTGGAACGTCAATAATTTAATTCAGTGTCAGAAAGCTGTTTTCGTAAACTTTTGAAATAAATATGGAATGTGTAATTTCATACTTCATTTGCTTAGAATTTTTCAAATGGTAGTGGAAGTGTAAAACAAATCGTCATATAATATTACATAATCATCGACAGCATTGTGTGAAAGTATGTGCTGTTATAGCTTGTCATTAACTTCTAGTAAAATGTTTTTTGGATCAATTTAAAAAAAAAAAAAAAAAAAAAAAAAAAAAAAAAAAAAAGGTTAAAAATATTGTTTTGCCAGAAACAAACATTGTACTAAAATAATGTACAACATAATTGACCTGTTTTTTGATAAACTATGTAGCAATATCATAATGTTGATTCTATTTTTAAATTTGCTTAATTTTATATTTCTTATAAGAGATGAATAAAATGTAGTTATTTTGAATACATCATCTTTTCCTATAATTTGCACACAAAATAATTTGCTATCATTTAATGATTATTCATTTACTGATAGCAAATGAATCAATAATGAGTATCTGCATTAATATTATTGAGGGAGACATGCAGCATGAGAAAGCCAATTACACTAATCACTGTTACAAGAATTTTATTTAAATTCTCTGCAATTATACAAAAACTGATAAATACATACAAATACTTATCATTTAGGAAGCAAATTTTATGACTTAATATCTGTTTTTGCTTGTTTGATTTTTTTCTTCAAGAAAATGATACAATAAAAAATCTATTTCAAACTGAAGTGCGCCAAGGACCTGCCTTAGATGCAAAAATTCACAGCAACTGGGGAGAAATAATACCAGTACTACAAATACACTATTAGAAACAATAATGTATATGTCAGTGTCTGATGTGAATCAGCAGAGGTGTTGCAGCACAAAAAAAAACAACACAAAAGCACATTAAAATATTCTGTTATTTTTATTTTTAACTCCAAGAAAATCAGTTCTTTTCAGTGGCTGAAGTTATTACAGTACGCTATAAATCAAAAGTATATGAATGTGTATATACAATGAATTAATTATTCAGGCAAAATTATAAAGGGGATATTCAATTAACTTTATTTGAACTAAGTTTTTTATATTCTACGAATACTTGGCTTTATTTTTGAACAAAAGTTAATGATCATTATGTAGTTAACTACAAAATATTTTGAAGACAATGCTGGTAATGTAAATTACAAACAAAAAGTGGTCCAAGATTAATGGACTCTACTGAATTCCCATAAGATGAAAATATTTAAGCTTTTATTTCTACATTTTTCTTTGGAAGTAAACAATGCTGCCACAAGTTAAACAAGAATTTTAGAATTTTTTTTTCTCTTTTTGTCACAGAAAGAAAGGTCTACCATTTTCAAATTTAAGCAAAATAATTTGGAAACACCAACATTCCAGAAGGGAATTAAAACCTGATATTTATAATCACTAAACGAAGAAAAAAAAGAAACTTATATGTGCATCTAATTATTTATGGTAGGTTCAACGTGCCACTACACCTCTGCATTTACCACTAGCAGAAATTCAGATTAGGAAAATCATATCACCATAAGAAATCAAACTTACAAACATTTGTAGGATTCAATTCAACACTACAAAATAATTTGTAATTCACATACACTACCCAACAGTTAATACAGAGAAACTCCATATACAATTGAAAACTATACGTACACTGGCAGATGAGTAATGTTTTATTAACCCAAATTGAATGTACTGATACTGGTAATATTAATAACGTAACAAAAATGCAGCATATTTGTCCCATGATCCATTCTTGATCTTTCAGTCTGCCATTTCATTGTTCTGAAAGTGAAAGTTGAAGAAAGCTGTCTTATCAAAACACTACTTCACATATTTCAGTATTTGAAATTTCCAGATATAAACCATTGGGTTTAAAAATATGCAATGAGGTCCACAAGTTTTGAAAAATCATGTTCTAGTTATAAACAGAACTTTTCAAATTAAACAAATTGTAATAGTTTGTTTTTATTAAAAATTAAACAAATGTGCAGTCCAAAATGCCATTGCCATTTTAGTTTAAGAAAGATGATAAAAATGATCTTTCATTTTGATATGTGAGAATCAGAATACTTTACTTTGTATTTAGAATGTTTAAGGGAAACCTACACAATCACCTTTTTGATAACAAGGCAACAAAATCACAAAATAGATCAAGAAAACCGACCAGCAAATTGTGTGCTCTAAGCATGGCAAGGAATTTACATCCGAACATTTGATTCAAAAAAAACTATTTTGACTATTCCTTCCAATCAACTTGTTTAAACAAAAAAACTGCGGTGTCATTCCTCACATTTAAATTATATTTCATATGAATCAATTTCTTGTACACACTTTTAACAGCAATTGTTGAAAACTCCCAGCCATGCTTTTTCCCCACTAAGAGGCCCCTAGTTAGTTGACTCAGTGATAGGATCGACCCAGTCTTTTAGAAGTTTTCATGAGATTCATAAAAATATACAATGATGAACCTGAGCACCAATTCAATTTGTAGGAAGCACAGATAAAATTAAGAATCGTCTAGCTTCAGAAGTTACCCTTTTCCAAAACAAGAGCCTTTTTTAAAATTCTTCATATAGTGTGCTCCTTCTTTGTATGGATTTGAAAGTGCAAATAAATACAACAAAATTCTGATGTTTCGAATTCTATGTACCACCATGGTGTCGATCGTTACTCTAGTTCAATGTTATGAGCAGTGCCATGAAAGGAGGAAATTTTATTCAATCTGAAATAAGTTCATGTGATAAATATAATTTTAAAGGCAAGAGCTGCAGAAAGGTTTAAAAATTTCTAATATAATTAGAGTGATTGAACATTTGAACTGTTTTATATTGCTCAAGGTCTCATTTAATACAAGTTTGCTTTTACATGCAAGGTCTGAAAATATTTGTTTTAAGATAAGGTGCATTTGAAAATGTTATGTAAGTAACCCTTTCTTAAACACTTTTTGTAAACAATTAAAAAAGATATTGAAAAATATTTTCACAATATTACACTTGCTTCACAAATTAATTTACTTATCTTAAATTTGTGTCTCAGTGGAATATTCAAAATTCTTTAAAATTAATTCTCTTGTATATGTGTATACATGCTGTTTTAAAAACAAAACTTGCAGCTCTTTTAACAGTTTTCTGACACAGTTCAAACATAAAATCACCTCTGCTTAACTACCTGATCAAAATTTATTAATTTCATCACAAAGATGTTTACTTTTTACATGTACCTGGATTGTTGATTCAATTATTGAGCAGTAATTAAATTAACATTTCATAAATGAGAAACAGCAACAAAATTCACAATCATTTCCTTAATTATACGACATTAATAGAGCTCTTTACAAAAATATCACAAGATGGTATAAAACTTTAGGATTACACAACTCAGATTATGTGTTATGGAGGTCTATTTTAAAGGCAGCGTGTGAAGTTTCCAACCATTAATGATGGAAATTTAAGGGATATTTGTAAAAAGTGTAACCAGAGTGCAATGTCACAAGTTAACTTTACTAGTTCTGGGGGGATGGTAGTAATTACATAATGCAATTATTAAAACCTTATGAAAATAGTTCCACATTTGTTTATTACCTAAATTTTTGAATACCAGCACTGAACCTCAAACAAAATTTTATACAGAACATAATCAACACTAAAGCAAGAACTCAGGTGCTGAAAGGCAAAAAGACATAATTGAAAATTTGCAAAACTTGGGACCAGATGCACAAATACAAATATGAAAGCTTAATTTCTCTAACATATTAAAAAAAAATAATTTACTGTTTCTGATATTTCTGCTCCTGATTGTCCTTAGAATCTTAAAACAGACACCTTCCAAACTGAACCATAACATCTCTTCACATAAATGATGATGAGACAAATAGTAGAACTAAAATAAAAGCAGCCTCCTTTACAACATACAAGTACATGAATATGTATAGACTATATGAAAACTGATAGACAAGTATTTGATTTATATATATAAATTTAATAAAACATCAAGTAAATGCTACATACTTCTTTTTTACTTGAGCATAAAAACATTTTTTTAACATTAGCAAATAAACTAAAACCAATATGGCCATAATGTTTCTTTTAATGATAAAAGTATAATGATCTAGCAAAAGATTTGACTTTAAGACACCTAGGCAACAAGATATCTAAAAGATGTCAATGGAAAATGTTCTTTTATTTTACAATATGTCTGAGAAACTTCTGAAGTATTTATGAACACTTGAAAATGTTGCAATTGCAACCTAGTGTCTTATGACCATAAAAATATAAATGTTTTACTGAGTAGTCAACCATATGTAGCATTTTTATCACACTGAAATGACACTGAAAAATATTTTTATTCCTTTAAATTACAGGCAGTTTGAGTTTCCCTTGTACATCAGACAAGAACCACAGAAATAAACATATGACACTCCATCATAATACATCATTACAACTTGTGGAATACCTTTCATAAGCAAGCCAGTACACTTTTATCATTAAATATGAATACACAGGACACACGTAACAAAAAGTTCAAAATATCAAAACCAAACGTGTTTTTGGCTAGACCATCCTGTCTGACCCATATGATAGTAAAAAAAAAATCCACAGAATACGTAAACAAAACTGCTTGCTAGAAAATTCGGTGATTTCATGTGTAAGATGAAATAAAAGTTTCAATTTCATACACTCACACCTTCAGAAAGAGGTAAGTAGCTTTAACAACTGCTAAACTTTACATGAAATAGTAATAATAATAGTAATAATAGTAATAATAATAATAATAATAATAATAATAATAATAATAATAATAATAAAACAAAAATAAAAATAAATGAAATGATCAGTATGAAAGTAAGGAATCAATTACTTATCATACAAATTAATAAAAAACAAATTCAAATTTTGGGAGTAGATATTTTCTTCACAGCCTTACTTACTAGATGTAAGTAAAACCAGATATCAAAGGTTTTTTCACTTTCAAATACTAACATATTATAAAGCATACTCATTCCATTGTCATTTATATAGCAATAATTAATTTGCTTTGACTAATTACAACATTCTGATTGTTTTTATACCATTTGGAGTTCAGTCTCAAAAATTATCTGTAGTAACACTCAAAATCCTAACACCAGTAGAGAGTTCAATAAATCACTATTAAAATATTAGATAGTAACATTTAATTTAATTGTATGAACCATAAATGTAAATTTAAATGTTTTCACAAGGTCTGCTTTTTATTAATAGGTGATTTCATGAGTTTCCCAATTTTCACTTTTCTTCTTTCAAAACATTAAACACACTTAATGATTCAAACAAACTTTGTAATGATAATGGCAAGATAGCACTACTTTAATTTTCAGTTTAATTTTTTTTTTGAAGTCCGCTTGTAATTTGTCAACAAAACAAATGAAATTTTTGTAACGTATCATTTGAGTGCATTTTATTTTACTTCACATAATTAATAATTATCAGAATTTCAAGCCAATTTAAAACTGTTCCAACAGCAACATGAAAAAATCCAGAAAATTTCAGAACAGACAAATAAATATTGTTCGATTAATTAGCTGAATGACTACGCAAAATGTGTAACAATACATGAAATGCTTTTTTACTACTGTAGATACTCATTTCAGAAAATGGAAATTCCTATGCCTTCTTGAAGATCATTTGTGCATTTGTTTGTAAGCATTACCAAGAGCTTGGAAGTAAAGAAAATTATTTTGTTTTTGATCACCAGTAGTCTCCAAATGGTAACGATTGAAGTGAAGCATTAAGCCATAAACCTACATCATTAGACCATATTTCTAGAGTAGTTATTTTAATTTACAGAAATTGGATTTTTATGAGAGAGGAAATTTACAAGAATTCTAGTGAAGATGTATTGCAATGAAAACAACTGAATTTTTGTGCACTTATCGAAATATTTTGTATATAATGTCACTTTCAATCGTGTCACTTTAAAGAACAATTATATTAATTAACCTCCCAAAATCTGCATAGCACAGAAGTCAAACTTCTTACATTTACAATAAATATACCACAACTTTCCACCATCCTTTTATGATGGTACTGCTACAATCATTTTCAAACATACATTAAATATAAGAAAGAAATTTAATTCTTAACTTTTGATACAGCTGCCACATCTTGTTTAAATAACTAGTTTCCACTCTTATACTTTCAGTTCTGCCGACTTTAACGTCCTTTTCAAAATATACCACTATTACCCTCTAACTGCAGTGTGAAATGTAAATTACTGTTTGTACTTAAAAACAATAATGCAAATATAAAATTTATAACACAGTAGAATTTGACAAGTTTTAACTTTCAGTCAATATATATTTATCTTTACTATGCTTCTTTCCATTAATTTCCCCTTAAATGCTATTTATTAATATACAAAGAAATGAAAGAAGTAAAAAAAGAAGAAAAAAAAAAGAACTTTCAGTCTTTAGCCTTTTTTAAAGCGGTATCACACAAAAAACACCATATATCACAAAATTTACCAAACACCTGTTCCATGCTAACCATGGAATTTCATTATTCACTCACACATTATTAAGTGAAACAAACTTCACCACTGTAATTTTCCCTAAAAAGCAACAGGAAACTTCAATTAATCTTTGCAAATAACCTCAACATGGATTTATGGATTTGGATAGACCTAAATTTATCATTTTGTGATGTAATATCATATTTTAAAAGCATTTTTGCCAGCCAAAATTAATTAGCAATTTATTGGCAACTAGTTAACTTTAAAATAAATTCTTGAAGACTAGAATTATATACCAGATCCTGTTTTAAAGATCTGTGAGCATCTCTCACAAAGCTATCATCTTTCAAACAAATCTACAATAAAAAAGTGAAAAAGACGAGACCCAAACAACACTGTTTTCCAGAAATTCCATGGATAACATTCATCTACTACTACTGTCAATACAAAGTCCACCCTGCCTCTGAATAACATTTCAAGTGACAGGTTGAACTACACCAAGAACAATTTTCTAATTATTAAGATACTGTCATTACATACAAAATTACTCATATTTCAAAGAAACCTGTTCCTTGTAGCACTCTATAATTTACTACCATGAACGTTCTGCTTTTATTAATATAAGCAAGAAGTTCGAAACATTATCAACTCAGCTTACATAGCAGCCAGCTGCAAAGTTGATGTTTCCCAGTCTTCGTATTGACTTTGTAACTACGTAATAGTTTTAGTTTATTGATAATTAGAAAATAATATAAAAGGAGAAAAAAACCCAAACAAAAACGATTTCCTCAACTGCACACAAAGAGATCTCGGGTAATACTTCATGGAGAAGCAAACAATTTTTGTGCAGCTAAACATTTAAGTGGAGGAACATTATAATAATATTAATAATAATAATAATAATTATTATTATAAAAACAAAAAAAGGAAAAACCAATTCCTTCAGCCTATCCTTCACACTGGGATTAAACGACAAGGTCTTACAGAATATTTTAGGCCTGTTTGAAGAATAAAACGTGTGTCTACATAGCTAAGATTAAAATGCACTGGAAGATGTATGGCAAAAACTTAACAATCATTTTTTGATCCATTCAGAGGTATATAGAATGCACTTCAATCCGAGAGGGGAGAGTAGAGAGAAAATGAGACGTAGCAAAAAGGTGCATTTCTAAACAACCTATTGCTTTTCTCTAGCCTTCTAGTGAGGAAGATTGAATAAGAAGTAAAAAAGACTGACAAAAGAATGCCAACAGATACAGGCACTATAGATATGTGAGCAAAAGACTACAATCCATCCACTTCTACACATAAATACAAACAGTGCACACCAGAACAACTTTACCGTTAATTTAGTTCGCAATTATTGTACAGGAAGGCTTTCTTATCAAATGTGTCATATAAAAAGAAAAAATATATTTAAAAAAAGAAAGAAAGAAAGAAAAATAAAGATGAAAAGAAATAAAGAAAAAGAAGGAGAAAAGTGCGAGTGCATATGTGTGTTTGGAGGTGGGGTGGGGTAGCGGTGGAGGCATCCAGGGCAGAGAAGTGCTTTCGACAAGCGGAACATTGAATTTTGTTTCTTCAGCAAATTTTTAAAACAACTTTCTTAGTTACTCACAATTGTGTGCCCCTGACACAATCATAAAATAGCCCTTCTGTATAAATGCGTCTATAGCATCGGCATCTAACTGTGCTGTGGATGAGATATTAAAGACGGAACACAAACTGCTCCATCACCACTTATCATATACTTCCCAAACATTAAAAATAAAAATAAACATTTGATCTGATTTATTATAGTCTTTTGGAGAGGGTGAAGACATGAAACATATGAATGTATAACAAGTTGTTTGTCTTGTATATTCAATGAGAAACAACGAATGGTAACTTTTTTAACATAATGAATCATATGCATATTCTTGAATCTCTGATGTACCAGCATCAAAAAATTAATTAATAGAATTGCTTTCTGAAAAACAAATATTTTCTCTTACAAATAACAAAGGTTCTTCAGGATATGATCTACAACTTTCCTGTACCTCCTTTAAAACAGCCTCAAGCTAAACAATACTCTCTAATCCACAAATGTGGCAAGTTTGTTAAATGATTATTCTCAGCTGACCAGGAAACACACTGTTTGTAGGCAGGTTTGCCAATTTTGGACATCTCATTTGTGGCCAGCTTCAGGGTAGAATTATGTCTGTAGGAAATGTTATTTCAGCTCTTAAGAAGGCCATTAGATGGCCAAAAAGTTAAGGAAACCAGACTATGATATAGCATTGCCTGCACACCCAAGAACAATCATATGACTCATCATAGAAGACTTCTACTTCAAGTCTGTAAATTGCAAATAAAATAAATCGAGATTCTAGCCCTCCGATTCCCAGAAAGAAAGGGGGGGGGGGGACTTTGTACTGGTACGGAGCAGAGTATGCACAAAATAGCTCATCCTATAACTGGCCTGCCAGTTATTCAACAGTCTGTCTCCAGAAAGTGGCAGTCTTATGTAGATAAAGAGTGTCAAACAGAACAATCTTCGTTATCTGTTGTTACAAGTTAGCACCTACTCATAGAGGGCCATAGTCATAAAAATTTAGAATTACTCAAATAAATCATAATAGTACTTTTTAAGTACTCTAAAAAGTTGAAAATGCAACAAACAAGAAAAAGGGGTAGAGAATTAGCTCTGTCTCACTCAATCAAAGCATAAATACACTTAATTCACATAATGTGTTCTGATTAAATGGCACCCAAAACTTCTTGTCCTGAAATTAGTGCAAATCATCAAGTCCTGGAATACCGTTGCAAATGCATAGAACATAAGACTTGAATCTCACCAGAAATTTTCTCAAATAAAAATAGAAAGAAAGAAAAGAAACAACAACAAAACAAAGCCAGAAAAATATGTAACTCATTCTTGAGTTATCTACGAGTTCAATATATACTAAGGAAGAAAAACCTCAACAAAACATGTTGCCTCTTTCCACTAACTCGAGGTAAAATCTTGCACATGAACTAGAATACGTTTAAAAAATAATTGTTTTAAAAGCATAGGAAAAGGTTCAGCCATAAGGCAATGAACGTAAGTGGATCTAGTCTTTTACAGACGCCCTAATTCATGCTGATCCATGATGGAGCGTCTTAAAATCGTCAATAAAACCTGTATTTTTCAGCCTCCACATGTTGGTTGAAATCATGAAGGGACTGAGAAAATTCATGAAGACAAGACTTGAGCGGAGAGGCAGAACAGCAAGGTAGCTCATACCTCATTGAATCCGCCCAATGCATGTTCAGTCATACTTAAACAGAGCGATTCCAAGCGAGAGTTGATCTCTGGATCATTCGCTCCGCTTGCGTCTGTGGAGGGGGTCCGTGAACTTGTGGACGTTGAGGTGCTGGGACTTGGGGATGAGCTGAACCCCAAGCCACAGAAATGGCTGGGTTTCAGAGGTGCTGAACGTGTTCGCTGAAGAGTTGAATGGCTGTCCATCGGCTGCAACATCATCAAAATGCTTTTGATGATTAGGATATTCAGCGAATCTCCAAATAACCAAATCATATTGGAAAGGGAACATATGGCGTTGTCTACGCAAGGTCTACCTATTTTTGCATAAATTGATAACACATGAAATTATTTGTATAGATAAGAATTTTTAAAACTGTTTTGGTTGGAGATCTTTCTGTAAACATGATTACAACCATCGACGCCTCACAGAAATTAAGTTTGCCTACTCAAACTAATAAACTTTGGCAATAAACAACTGAAATCGAAAGTAGTATGGAAAATGGCAGATTATGAAATGCAATAAAATACAAATCGAAAATATGTAATAAAAATACAAATTGAAATTGGTACAGAAGTTACAATTACTTCATTGAAAAGAAAAACAAAATGAAAAAAGATCACAATAAAACAAATTGAAACTAAATTAAAAAATTTGGAAGCTTACAAATATGTTTGTTTTTCTAATTACAATTGCAGAAATAAGAACAATAATTTTTTTGTGGATTGAAGAGGGGCTACTTTTCCCCATTTCTGATCCCAACATGATTGCAGTGAAACTATCCAGTCCTTAAAAATTTCAAATTGGGTCCAGGGGTTGATATTAACCACTTTGGGATTGGTTGCTATTGTTTTGGAAATACTGTGAAAACTTTCATTATGTACAACAAGAATAACTGAGGAATATTGTTTATAATTCCATCTGCTAATCAAATTTACAATTATACAATTGCAAATAATTGTTAACTGGACCTGTATGGATGATGATGATGTTGACTGGATGTGAACTCTTACTAGGTTTAGTGAAGGAAAACATTTTTATGAAAGTTTATAGCTATTGGCTTTGGAAAAACATTGATACACGTTTTTTATATTGTATATAGAACAACAGTGACGTTTGATGGTTAACTGGTGTAAAATACAAGAAAATAAAAAGTGTCATGAAGATTAAGTCTTCTGAGCAATTCTGGAAGACTTAATAGGAAGAGCATGTATGAACCCAAATAAATAAATGCATGCTTGTCTCACCTCTGGCAGAGGGTCCTGCAGTGATGGCCTCTTCGCCAAAAACTGACCTGTCTGACCAGCGCCAGCACCCAGTACAGTCAGGCTGTTTCTGTGCTGAGAGCCGATTGGTGGTTGGGAGCCCGAAGGCCCACCAGTGGGTGACGGAGGAAAAAGGCCCCCGCCAGAGAAGGCGGGCAGCGGGGATGCAGTCTTGTTGAGAAGGGCACGAGATGCGCATGACGACGACCCAGGCATGGGAGGTGGTGGAGGTGGGAAACGATTCATCGCCGAGGGGGATTGCTGAGAAGGTTGTGGTTGCTGTGGTCGGTGGAGAGGGAGATGGTGAGGGAAACCATTGTGGTGATGGTGATGTGGGTGATGAGGCAGCGATGGGCTTCCAAACTGGCTGTGACTATGCCACCTAGAAAAATACAGTACTTTGTTTTCATCTTTAAATAGACTCTGGAAACAAGTCAATGCAGTTCAGAGAGAGGGAGTGAAATTATAAAAGTGAGTTTTTAGAAAAGCAGAAATAAAAGTTTGTGATGTTATAAAGCACAGAATTAAAACATTAATTTTACTACATTTTAATACTATATTTGTTGTATAGATTGTATGTTGTTGTGTAACTCCCAAAACATCATAAAAAAGAAGAATAAAGAGAATTAAGTCACCACAGAAACGACTTAATTCTCTTTACCCATACACTATCAAAATGCTCCATTCTATATTGTATTCCATGATCTCTCCACATTACGACCATGGCAATTTTAAAGCAAATATAATTAACTACATAACATTTTTGTGAATTAATATAAAAGCTTAATTTTCAGGCAATACGTGCAATAACCTTCCTACAAGGCAGTAGGCCTACATCCTTTGAGATGGAATCTAAATTCTTGTGGTACTTGGCCATTGTGATAGAGGAACACATACTATGACTGACAAATTTACTAACTTGAAAGTCCATTACCATAACATGGTATAAAGCTAACCTACAACTCAATTCATTAGGGTTTAGGGTTGATTTAGAGAGTACGCAACCACTGGAGAGCAACACTGTTGCAATCCAGTGAGTACAGCAAAATTCAAAATGTCTATTTGCTACTACTGTAAAAAAATCAGTTATAAATATTTTTGATTGCATGGTCTGTCACAAAACATATCATGAGAATTGTAGTAAACGAACGAATAAATTTTCTTAAAAATTAAAAGCAACTCAAGGAACGGAATTCTGACATCTGATGTTACCCCCTGCCATGCATGCAATTTATCACGCCCCTTCTTGAAAAAGATTTGCACAACATGTTTGAGTTCAGCACAACTTCACATGTGCCACTTCCCAGACAATGTCCTACCTGTGCCTACTATGTCGCTGATCTCCCCCGCGATGGCCCATCCCCGGTCCAGTGCACGATGGTCCTAAACTCGCAGCCATCACTGCTGTCAGAGGGCTCCACACATCTTGCACTTGCAACTTCCATGTGGTGAGGCGGCGCTTCTGCTGTGCCGTAAAGGCCTCGTGCTGCAGTGCTCGTTCCAGCAAGCGCATGAAGAGGCGTGCAGCCTCTTCCTCAGCACGATTCGACACCAATAATTGTGTACACACTGCAAAACAAATATTAACAAAATCAACATTTTGTTTGGTTTCAAATAAAGGAAGTTTGAACATGCAAATACTAAAACGAGTTTGAGATGAGAAACTGAATTATTTTTCTTTTTTCATGCAAATTCTTAATTTTGTTGTTGTTCCAAATGCTACTCTTGCTTCATTATTTACTGATAGTATGTATTTATTTATTTATTTATGTTAATTAACATGTATTCTTCTATTAATACACTGTAAAAGGATGGGTGGGTGAGAACGAGTGAGCGAGATACAGAGCGGATGGATGAGAGCGAGCAAGTGAGTGATTGGGTGAGCGAGTGACAGAATCGGCAAACCAGCAAGCCAAGAACTGAATAGGCGAACGAGGGAGTCAGTGACCAAGAGAGTTAATGAGTTAACCGAGCAATTCAGCGAGGAAGTGAGAATGAGTATTTTGTAATTTAGGTATGTCAACCAAGGCAGTGATGAGTCACGTAAGTGTACAGCATGGTACAACCTAGAAGCTGTGTTTCTCCTCTGTTACAATGTGATATTTGGCACTGTCCCCGTATTTCTCCCTCTATGGTTCCAAAATGAGACAAGATCTAAGCTCACAATTGATCGCCTGAAGTGTGGTACTGTGGTGCATGCATATAGGTATGTGTACGTAAAATGACGGGGCAAGGATGAGGAAGGTTCAGGTATTTGCATGGTTCAGGTATTTGCATGGTTCAGGTATTTGCATGGTTCAGGTATTTGCATGGTTCAGGTATTTGCATGGTTCAGGTATTTGCAAAATTTGGAAAACTTTTCATTGGAGCTGCCAGCTCTTAGAATACTATTCCAGGGACTGGCCGAGTTCGACCTAGTTTTATTGCTAGTTTTAAATCTTGAACTTTGGGGATTCGAAAATCCATCTCAAGAGATAGTTTTTTCATAATTATTTCTAACCATTATTCTTTTCTTCACAACTCACCTTTCCCCATGACCCTCGTGAACTGGGCAGGAATGTCTCCATCCTCTGTCGAGCCTTCCATGGTCTCTGCTGCCTCGCCCTCTCGTCTGGGAGATTCCCCTTCCCTTTCTAGCTGCTGCATCTCACATTGCTCTTGCATCACCTGGTTCAAATACACACAAACAAAAGCAATAAAGTAGATATCTTTGGTGTCTCTTGTGAGAAAGGCGGAAAGATGCGTCTAATGGTTTTTTTTGTTTTGTTTTTTTTAACTTTGTACCCAACATTGATATTATAAACACTTGAAAGTACACTTGAGTATTTTTGTTTCCAGACGACTGCTAGGAAATTAATTCGATAAGTGAAGTGCATGTTACATTACTGAGAAGGCTAGAATGTCAGGTCCTAACCTACATGTGAAGATGGAATCTGCTGAGTTGGTTTATACTACTGAAAATTGTATGTGACCAAGAGACCTGACCTAGGATTGCATCATATTCTACAGAAGAATCCGATGCATTTGCAGTAGAACTGGCACAGAAAGAGAAAACGTAATGATCATGTAGTTACAAACAATTGAAGTTCGCTCAAAACAACTTTTCAGTGCTGAGGAACATTTCATATTTGAAGTTGTCGGCAAAAAAATATTAAAGAAGAATGAAATAGGAAAATAACTTGCTTCTTTGTAAATTGTGCAAATCTGTGTTTCAATTCTTGATTAGCTGCCTCAGAGAAGAGTAGAATTGCTACACCATGCTCATTAATGACCAGACATTAAATGTTTAGGTAAATGACTATTTTATTGTAATGAAAATGTTTAAAGGAAATTATGTTATATGAATTATAGAAAACTGAACATTCTGATGCCTTTTCCGGTGCCTATTTAAAAAGTTTCATATATTTTTAGGCACGTTTTTAGTGCCTTAACATCCAATGTCTACCAATGTCCAAATAAGAACACGGAAATGGACTTTACATGAAGATGCTCACATTTAACAGTTTTATAAAGTCTAAAATGAAGATGTATGGAAACAAATGAAGGTAATCTGTTCAATTATTAAACAATTAGAAAACAAAGCATTCTAGTGGTATAGAATGAGGCTGATCCAGAGGCTGTCTAAAGAAAGATGGCCAAAATATATATTAGAACGGTAAGCATTAAGAAGGAAGAGAAACGCCAAATATGGAATTGATAAAATATGTCAAAGAAGCCATGGATGACAGAAGTTCAAGACGTTGAGATTACAAAAACAGATTGAGGAGGTCAAAAAAAGACCATTTAAGAGCCCAAGTGCCCCAGAAGACACTACAACTATTTCAATAATATATCTCTTGAACGTAAATATAAATATTTACGTTCAAGAGATATTTTGATGCTTTATGGACAATTATATATGGTGCTAGAAAAATTATTCATATCTTGAGAAAACAAGATCTAAAATATTTGGAAATGAATTCATACATTGTATGTGATTATTATACCTATATGAGCACAATATGTTTTCTCTGCAATGCAGATATTTTTATTAGTTTTTATATGCTTTCTTAGCACTTATCTATTTTTACTCTAAAATTATACAATGGCATAAAGACTAGTGTTAAAAAATAATTCAGGCAGATAAGTGTTAATAAAGAAATAAATAAAAGGAAGAAGGATTATCACAAGTACAATTTTAATTTATATGAACAGAGTGAATACATGCAGTTTTATGCTTGATTCAAGCCAGTGGATATTTATTTTGACAGTTCTAAAACAGTTGAGTGTTGCTAAAGTCTACATTGCTCTGTGAAATGCTATCTTCTCCCATCTAGATGAGCCAAGTATCAGCTTGGAGATGTCAATTCAGCAAGTGGAGTTGAAGGTTAGAGAGTTTTCATGAGCTATTTAGTTTAGTGTATTCTGGACACTTAATAATATATTGTAAGAAGTTTTTAAAATTCTGTTATTTGTGTAACAATGATCAATGCCTTTTTGACATCGAACACAGGGTCTCCTTGAACTAGTTATATGTCATAACTTAGTCATAAGTCAAGGCAAGTTGTCAAGTTGTAAGTCATTGACTTTCTGCCTATAATGCTACGAGCTCAAATACAAGGGAATTGGTATAAATCGTATCAAAATGCACTTGTGTGAAGTGAACACAAATCATTCCTATATGCCACTAACCAACCACACCTCCAATACAATTTGGCAAAAAGGTGTGTCAAAATGTTTGGCCACTTGACTTAACACAGTATAATATAGTGATTACATTATTTTTTGGAGAAGTGTAGTTCCTTCAAATCTTGAAAAAACATCTTGCATGTTGTTCTCATGTTATGGCAACTCATATTGTGACATCCTCTTTGGTTGCATCTCATTGAATTCAAATTTGGAGTCCCTATTCTTCGCTTGTAATTATGTAATTCCTTTTTTCTATCTAGAAGTACAAACCACCTCCCTTGCGTACATGAAGAAACGAATATAGCACTTGTATCTGAAGTATTTGAAATGCAACATCAGCAATATCAAAATACCTTTCAATCAGCTTGAAATATTTACCGACATAACATCTTTATCAGAATATAAGATGACCCTCCATAATTTTAAATTCATTTCATTCATTTATTTTCGAGAATATCCCTTTCAAATGCTTTAGTTACACACATTAGGGTCAATGACAAATTGTATCATGCGATATACTTTCATGATCAAAAATATAAAAGAAATCAATAAATATCGAATAGATAAAGTGCAAATAAACTATCAAAAAAAAAATCTTGGTTCAAACAATACTACAAAATGACTGAACACCACTGTCGTGAAATGTAAGAGAACATTTTTCAAGGAGGAAACAAAGAATAGTTCAGTTCTCTGTTTAAGGCAATTTTTAACGAGTTTTTGTAGGGTCACTGATGAAAAAATCAACTTTTTCACAGATTTCATTGGCTACACATTGTAGCCAGTTGAAAATGTTGAAGTACAACTAATTTGTTCAGTTGCTTATCATATAGAATGACATGTGAAACTTTTGCTGCATTGAGGAATGCTGAATTCTAGTTGAGGAAGAATATCAAGACGTTTAATATTATTTCGACAATGGAATGCAGAAAAATGAAGTCATAAAACAATCTTCTCGTAGTTAGCGTGGGTATACCTGGTCGCATATGTATGTCTGTTATTTTAACATTCCTTTCTATGTTTGGATGCAGCATCTATACTCCTACTTACAGGCATTTTTTCAGTCAATCTCTTACAAAATGCAGTTTCACATTTGCCAGGTGACTAACAAAGAGGCCATATCGATGTGCACATCATCTAACAAAATCTCAGCTATGATTTATTTATATATCACATCACATTGCATTTCACTTGATGCAATGTCATTTGTTTTAGATTCTTTCATTTCTGGCCCCATTCAAAAACTCCAATATCAATTGCCTGGCAAATATGCGATGTATGCCAAGAATACATCAGCGAATGTAATTCCATATTATATATACTCATAATATTTTTATCGTTTTTGCAGCTTATTGTT
Organism: Gryllus longicercus; assembly: GCA_038098605.1. Taxonomy (NCBI): domain Eukaryota; kingdom Metazoa; phylum Arthropoda; class Insecta; order Orthoptera; family Gryllidae; genus Gryllus; species Gryllus longicercus. The sequence goes on from JAZDUA010000400.1 coordinate 1,437,072, forward strand.
CATCAATATTTATGAATTCTGAACACAAAATGACACTATAAAAAACATATCCTAATTGATTACGCTTAATCTGCGAATATCCTATATTTTTTAATCAGATGTTTAGGAAAAAACTGTCTTGTATTCGGGTAAATAGGTATGTGAATCTTAATAAGTTCAAATATTGTAAAAGAAAGAAGTCCTTTTTTTCTGTAACAGTGAACTATTTTTAAAATTTACAAACATGAGATACAAATATTAAATCTACAAATGCCAAGCGAATTCTTTTGCTTTCTATTTATTGTCTAACTAATGACTATACCATGGAATAAGGTTCTATTATTATGCAACTAGTTAATAAAAAATAAAATCTACCCTGTAATTGGCTTAACCCTTTGGATATAATACAAATGAAATTTTAAAAAAAACTAGCAAAAGGTCCTTGCTTACCTGTAAAGCCTTGTCAGTCTCGTCTCTCTCCTGGCATGCAGTGGTAGCATCTACAGCTGCTGCCACTGCCTCCTCTTGTGACATTTCACACGGACTAGTGGCAGCAGTCACAGTCAGCGTAACAGTCGGAGTGACAGTGGCACCGGCAGCAGCAGGGGACGGGGAAGTGGATGTCCCTCCGGCAGGCAGAGGGGATGGGGAAGTTGACACAGGGGACAGGGGTAGAGCCGGCGATAAGGTCGGCACAAGCAATGCCTGTGCCGGTCCGGCATCTCTCGCTTTGATGGGGGAGAGCAAAATGTTTTTGAGCTCTTCCAGTGCTGCGCACAGATTGGTACCCTCCGATACGTCCTGGAAAATAAGAATTTACTAAAATAATATTTAAATGATTTTTAGCTGAATATTTAAATGATTGAGGAAAGACAATCTCATCCATTTTCTGAAAGTGGTCTTTTAAAAGATGTAAATTAAGATACTTGCTATGAATGAACAACGTCAGCGGCAAAGGAGAGGAGAGGTCTATAAATAGGGATAGAATTTACATACACTGTAAGGGTATCCGAGTTCTTTCAAAGAAAAATACGAAATTGATGGTCGTTCAAAGAGGTTTCACTGCACATTGCTTGTAACTCTGAACTGATAATCATTTATTTTATGAAGTCAGTTTCAAAATAACTTCTTTGCTTAAGTTATTGTAAGAATTGTGCGTGTGTGATACAAGAAAGAAATTGTCAGATTGGGTATTGGAAAATGTCGAATTGTTATATCCAGTATTAATTTCAGTATTTGAGAGGATGAGGTCAAGAAAGGAGTCCGCTACGCAAGAGAAAAATGCTCACCTTCTCCAACTGACACAAAGTGTGATAACGCTCCTTCAACTTTCGAATGCTTAAGATTATTTTGTGGCGAGCACCCTTTGTCACACCTTGAGCTGCAAGCTTCTCATCAGTCAATGTCAGCATCTCATCATATGATAGCTGCGCGAAAAGTGATACATATTTGTGGAGCCTCAAGGATTTTAACCACGACGGCACATCTACAAAACAATATAAATTACTATACTGTATTATTTATTCTCCATAGCTGCAAAACTAAAATTATTTTTCAATTTATTAAATTGATAAGGAAAAGAAATAATCACAAAACGTGTTCCATGTTCATTTTCACTGTATAATATAGATAAAAATGCAAACATTTTCAAATTTAAGTTTTTCTTTAAACTATATTATTTATTTATACCATTTATTACATGAGAAGACATTGTAAACTTATGTCCAACATTGGAATTTACAAGTTTACAGTGCACCCACATGTGTACCCATGCAGCCACTCACCCACCCATAGTAATTGAATTTGACTGTATTACATGAATAGCTACAAAGATAAATTTAAAAGGAAGACCACTCTTTCTCTGACTAATGCTTGTTGCATTTCACCCATGTCCATTTCCTCCTATGTAGGTATAGCCTCTGATGATTGTTTTATCAAGATAAATACATTTTTGTTTTACATGTCCATATTTTTCTCAGTTCTCCCTGCATATTTCTAGCCCCTTTAATTTCCCTACCATTTTCTAAGTTTTGCCTGTTTTTATCTCTTTTTGGAAATCCATTGCCCTGACTGGGATCACTCACCCTTCATGCCAGTGGCGTCGCCCACAAACCCCTGCCTCAGCTCATCCAAATGAGACTCTGAGCCGCTGCCGGACGAGGCCAAGGAGCTCTGGGGAGACAGAGGAGGAGCATGCTCTGATGAGAGCGAAAAGCTGCGTGGTTTCTGCCGTCCCGAAAGATCATCCTGGAAAGAAAAAAACAATATTTAAGTCACTTTTGCATATGAAATACAAGCATGTACTGAGGGGTGGCCTGTGGCGTAGCAGTCAGACAGCATGCGCATCACCACTGGGGCCAAGATTCAATCCCAAGCAGTTCCAAGTGGAACTTCTTGTGGACAAAGTGTGTTCAAGGCGAGTTTTTTCCCTTGCTAATACACATTCCATCGAATTGCTTCATCAACCATTCCCTACTCTTATCCTATCATTCTGCTAAGGACATACAGATTACAGAGGTGACTAGATGATAACCGAGGAACTACCTGAAAAGGCTATCTCAGCAATAAGAATTTTCAATTTACTAGAATTGGTATTTCTCTATTAATCTGGTTGATATCTGTCACCATAATTTAAAATGGATATTTTCAAAACTTTCTCTAAAAAAACTTATAAAAATGGGGTAAGTCTAATTTTCGTTGTATTTATGGAATTTTCAAAAATTGCAATAGTTCAAGATTTTTTTCGATGTCTTTCTACAACCACAAGATTAAAAATAACGGACTATTTTCTTAATGAAAAATGTTACAAAAAGTTGAATTGTTGAATAAAGTTATTTACAATTTTTAGTAATTCTACAACAGGCAATTTTTGAAAAAAAAACTTTTCTTTACACTTTGCTCCAAGTTATTTCTGTCCTTTTTTTTTTTGCAATAGAAGAAACTGCCGCTATAAAAATGGTGTATTTCAAAAATTGAAAAGTACAATATTGATAAGAGATTTTTTTACTTAATGAAAGGTTTTCGTCAAAATTACACCTTTCAATAAAGACATGTGCACTGTTTGAAAATGTGAGCATTTTGCACAATTTATTCAAATTTTCGAAACTGCAATTGGAATTTCCTACACTTATTTTGCTAGAATCTTTTAAGAGTTAGCAGGTTGCAAAACGACAATGGAAATGCTACATCATGGCAGTTTGAAATCCTGTTATTGGGTAGTTTTGCTGGGTGAATGAAATGCAGGTTTGGATTGTCGAATTTGTGTTGGCGTATTAGCTTTAAATGAATTAAGCTTTTGCGCCTTCGCACTGTGATTGGTAAGAAGGTTTACAAGTGATAGCTTTGAAGCGTTAATATGGACAGAAATTGTAGTATTATCATTTTAAGCAACTTATGAATATCACAAGTTTATGTAGCCAAAGACCAATACTAAGACAGATGCTCACAAATGTATCAAAATTTATGATTTGCATGTTTCTGGGTAGATTTCATTGCCTTAGATTATTTTTTATTTGCTCAGATACATGGATTAATAAACAAAACTTTCTACTGACAAACAGGAGTAGTATTTGTCCTTCTCCAATTAGCAGGCTGTAAGCTCCTCCACATTTACATTTACTTTGGTTTTCAAACTGAAATTGTCTTACCTGTGAACTCCACAAATCCGATGACTGATTAATGCTTACTGGTGGAGTCAGACTATTACTACGTCGCACACGTGGATGAGATCCATTGGTGTAATTTCCACATGAGCCTGCAAGAAAGGTTTCAGTAATTAATGTTTCTATTGGAGTTGCAAATAAGTTAACACAAAGATTTTCCTACAATCATTACAGAGAAGCTAATTAAACCTGTAGTAGTAGCATGTGAACTTGCAGTTTACATACATTTATTTTTCTCAATTCTTTCAATAATTTTGACAAAAAAGTCATTTATTTATTTATTTATTTATTTATTTATTAATAGATAATTTGTACAATAGTAAATGCAAGAAAATTATACAGTATCTCTAAGCAACTCAATATCACAGTTCAGTACATCATACATGAAGAAAATTTTTTAAATAAAAGGAACTATAAAATTATAAAAATACAATAAATAAGGCATATCACATTAATTATTCAAATTTCAGTTTTTTTCTCCACAATTTGCATTCTCAATCAAACGATCAATATTAAATTTACCATAACACAATAAATTCTATTGATGGAATTATAAGTAAAAGAATACCTAAAAACCCATGACAAAATTCTTTTGTGGTTTCCTGGTGTGAACTCAGGACCTCGGTGAAAACCTTAAAATTAACCAGATTCAGCAAAAGTGCAATAAAAAAAAGCATCAATGCTTCATTTCAATAATTTCCACTAAAGCAAGACATCCACATAGTCCCTATACGATCTAACTGTAGGCAAGTTCTGGCGCAAAGAGATATCTCCATATTCATGAGTTATGAAAGGGTTCCCATCATATGATTTTATTACCTTTCTGAAAACAATTATTTTAAACATAAGAAAAAATTAGTGGCTCATAACAGCACCAAATGCTCACCAAATGCTCACCAAAACCACCCAAAACGGTTCTCTTAAAAGTAATAAACACACTACTCAAGAACAACAAATAACATGCTTTTGCCTAACAAAATGAATTAAATATTTTAACAAAAACAATCCATACTGCAATGACTTTTATAGTAAATGCAGATACACGACACATCAGTTCCTTGCACGTTAAGAATATTTTTAAGGGCGAAAAAATAATCTGTACGCCTTCCTTCGGAGGGGAAGTAAAGCCAGCTGTCCCATGTTAGTAGATTTACTTGCATGTAAAAGATCCTCCAGCCTAAATGACGCCTCTGAGCTAAATTCAAATCGCCTGTTTCTCGCCCAAGAAGTACCTCCTTTCTCTGCTAGTTGATGAAAGGAGCGTAGCGAAATTTGCGTGGTCAGACAGAAGAGCGGGCCTGATGGCCCGAGTTTCGCCACGTAAAATAAGGCAAATTCAATTCAATTCAAAAGAATATAAAAAAGTTGCGTTTTGGAAAAGCAACACATAAGTAGAAAATATTCAATGGCGAGTGGCTCTTCCTTGGAGACTTTCTGCCACATGACCTCAACTGATTCGTACACAGAGACATATCGATAATGTTAAATCACTTGGTGCATGCAGTGTGAAAACGGGCTGGGGCAACCAGAGCATTATATGACAATGACTGGCATCCGTCCCATTTTAAAGGCATTTATCCACTACAACAACCTTTTCACCAAAGCTATCATCATCCCTTTCCATAAACCATTTCAGAATTTCTCATGTTTTTATGCCCTCCTACTAACAAATTGTATTACTGTACATTACTCTTCTACGGAGCTCATTGCTTAAAGACTTTACCATTCTGCTTGAAATGCCCTTCACATTGCCTGTTGGGGTATGTCACCTATTCTCAAAGCCTGTTTCTTTCATGAAAGTTTCAAATGCTTGGAGTGTTCAGTTTGTGTAATATTTTTGAATTTGCTGTTACTTTTTGGATCATCTACATAAATAAGAAAATAAGACTTACGCTAGTTGCACTGTATTTTCCATGTTTTCCTAAAGAATTTTCAATATGCTCTGTTTCAAAGAATCAGTCAAAATTTATCTCTTTGCCCGGTTCCATTGGTCTCTTCCTCGATTTCGTAAATAATGAAGAATGGAATATCAAGCAATTTAAGAAACCCTTCATAGACAAGCTTGAAAGCTCTAAATTAAAATGCACCCTACCTTGTGAACTTATCAATGGTGCCGAGCTGCAATTTTGTACCAGGAAGTGGCCATTGAGTTGCCCGGCAGAGCAGTCACTGGCACCAGCATGGTGTGGACCATGACATGCCAGCTGTGGTCCAAAATGCAGAGCCGACACGGAGCCCCAGCTACTAGTGCTGCTGCTCCCGCCACAGCCGCTGCTACTACTGCAACCGCTTTGGCCACCAGGGCCGTTCGGCAGACTGCCGCCACAACCTCCACCACTGTGTTGAGAGAGTTGTTGTTGTTGCTGCTGCTGCTGTTGCGTTGAATCTGAGCAGGGAAAGTGTAGCAACCGGCTGCCCGCAGCCATCCTGTCTTCGAGATGACGCAGCCACTGAGTCAAAGATCTGAAAAAGAAAAAAAGAAAAAAGAAAGAAAAAAGTGAACTCACAATGTTACTTTAATTGTCTTGTGAGAAGATGCACTGGCCCAAATATTATAGGTATGGTTCGTGTAATGATGATGATGATATGGTATGTATTAAGGTCCAGTGGTGATGGAAGCAAGGTAGCATTACAATGCTTTGTAAGAAAGATGGTTCCAGTAACATAAAACGCAAACTTGCTATTGAAAAAATTGACTTGCTTTTGTTTCAATGCATACATTTATCAACGAAATATGTAGCAATAAGTAAAAGATTTTAAAAATATGTAATTCAACCAAAATATGTACATTAAACATTTCTCTAATTTGTTGAGGAGGTTTTGTAAACTCTAAAAGATATTATTGAATGCAGGTACCTTGTTTGTAAAAAAAAATGTGTATTTACAAGAAAATCCATTTCCTAGTAATGACCATTTCCGTCTGTCCCGTTTGCTTTACCTGCGATCATCATTGCTGATGGCGGGGTGGATGAGACTGTAGGACAGCAGCTGCCGAGCCTCTTCTATGTGAGCACCAGTCTCCACAGAGTGACTCAGCACCTGAACCAGTGACAGACAGGCACAGATTAAACACCTTTACATTCAGCACCAAGGGGGGGGGGGGGGGGACCCCAATACAAAATCGGTGATAAATAAATTGTGAGTACTTCATGATCTTTCATAATTTATTTAAATTTAAATATGCAATAGAGACCTTTAAATTTTTGCAAGAGAAATTCCCTTTTATGTTATTTCAAGCAATTCATCCTTGTGCTCGTAAATTAAACTAAATAAAAAAATAAGTTTGGACGATTTTAGACATGATAATCATTATGAGTTATCCATTATAGGATGCTTTGTCTGTGTATAATTTGAATAATTTAATAATTTCATGGATAATTAATAAAGTGTTTATAGGATTAGAATACAAATAGGTCAATAATGTCTTTACCAACTGTTTCTGTTTGAAATATTGGTAAAGACCTCATTAAGAACTACATGTCAGACCAACCCACTCGTGAAATTTCAGCAAATAATATGCAACAAATAAGACCACACAAACAAATCAGAGATGAATTCTGTAAACTAATCATTTCTTCATAACCACTTCCTTGAAAGCGGCAATTATTGTTGCTCTTTGTTTACAGAGAGAAGCACAATTTGCTCATAACTACACATGGCATATTAAAATACCTATCATATAATCTTACTATTTGCCAATTTACTACTATTTGCTATTTTCTTTCCTCCCACCAGGGGTCGAACGTTGGTCAAATGTAATTTTTTTTTGTGACTAGCTGTTTGATAAAGTACCTTGTGCACTACATCCAGGTAGCGCGACTTTGCCTCGTAGTTGCCAGGCCTCAACAATGGCAGATGAAGCAGCAGCTGTTCCAGAGCAGTTTCCTTTGTCTCGGCCAAAAGACTCCCCACAAATCCTGAACAAATTAAATGCAGTCTTTTAAAGAATGAGAACAATACAAACAGAAAAAAATACACATATTCATCAATAACAATTATTCTTAGCATGCAGTGTAAATGTTCTGCGATTTTTAAGTCGCAATCCTTTTAAAAATGAAAACAGGAATAGTCATACTGGAACCCCTCTTCGAACTTTTGTAACAAACCATGCTGTGGAATGGGGAACCTTCTTTGGAAAGCTAAAAGAATGTTCAAAAAGGTATTCTATTGTAGACTGCAGCATAATAAACATAACAGATCTCAAAATAATAAAATTAAAAACCCATACAAGTACAATTGGTCCTAAGGGGTTACGGTTCACTGAATCCATATGGTACAATGGTAATGTATGTTGCTGCAGGTTGAACAAGCACCTATTATTGACCTTGTGTCCTATTCTGCAAACTTTAATTAATGGAATAATTATTCCAAGAAATGGGGTACATTGTGTTATTAATTATCATAGCATTAAACAATTAATAATTATAGCATTAAATAATTCTGGGCGTGTTCGCGAGCGTGTGCGAATGTGGTTCGCGACAGGGTGGTCACTTCTTTTCTGAAACAAATTTCCCTGACTTCCCCCCCCCCATAGCATATAAAAATATCCAATGACAACATTTGTAGAATATTTCACACTACTCCACCAAAATATTAACGCATGCCTTAAACTACTTTTTACGCACTCTGATTTCACCCTGATAAAGAACAAACTAAATTTTAAAAAAAACCTCAACAAAGATAGGAATTGAACAAAAAATAATGCTGTGCTATTTTAAAAAAAATAATATCTAGTTTTATTTCTATCTCAAAATCTTCCCCATGCTTTAACCATTCTTTCACAAATCCCCTTATTTTTCCGCAGCAAATAAAATTTCCCCAATTCCTCTGGTAGCCCGCGCGTGCGTGCTCGTGCTCGTGCTCACCCGGGTTGTTGGCCTGGTGCTCGTGCAGCTGCAGCTCCGAGCAGTCGGCCAGGCTCTGGTCGAGGGCGACGGCGAGGAAGCGCGCCTTCGCCGGGGCCAGCCGCTTCAGCAGCGAGTACAGCGCCACCGTCTGCTCGCACTCGTTCCACTGCTCGAACCACGCGGCGATCGTGTTCACCTGCGCCCACACGAAGCCATGTGCCGGGGGACAAGGGCCGTTCGCCACGTCGCACCCGCCTCGCGCTTGCGGAACTGTTTTGTTTGTAAAGGTTACACACACTTGGCTTTTTTTAAAAAAGGTTATCCCACTTTGTCACGAAAAAGTAGTTGTAACACTTCAAAGTCACCTTTACGAAACTGAAAATAACGCCGTAATAGTTATTATCAGGGCTCGGATTTTGATGACCTAAAAATGATCTATAAAGTGACTAGAAAATAAGAGAAAAATGGCTCCTTCACTTTACACGTGTACATCGTTTCGTTCAGAAGTTTCTCATTACTGCCTCCGTTTTGATAGTCACACAAAGGCGATATTAAAATAACACACTATCTCTGACAATGGATCATGAGAAAATGCGAGCTTATTGTACAGTGGGAAACAAATTTAGCTCCCAATCTTCGGAAAGCGACATCAGGGGCCTATATCACACTATTTGGTATGTATGAGAAAAAAAGGGCCAATGATGATGCGTTGATCGAGCCAGACATTTTGAGAAATGTCTGAATTCATTATACTGAATTGATTCCCGATTATAATATTTTGTAAAAAAATCGCTAGTATCTTTTATATAAAAAAACTGCTGACTTCGCGTTTGTTTATCGTACTTACCCTGATAAAGAACAAACTAAATTTTAAAAAACCCTCAACAAAGATAGGAATTGAGCAAAAAATAATGATGTGCTATTTTTAACCCTTAAACAACCCAAGTAACCCTTAAACAAGACAATTAATTTTATTCACAGAATACCCCCGTCGTATCCTGACACGCATTGGCCTGCCCCATCATTCCCGATACCTCCCATCGCCATTCCACCCGCCCAGGTCCACCTCGCCTTTCCTCACCCTGAACTGTAAGAACCAATCATGCCCTTCCATCACGACAAGGAAAAGAGAAAAAAATGGCGACGGGGAGGGTAAAGATGGCGACGGGGAGGGTAAAGATGGCGACGGGGAGGGTAAAGATGGCGACGGGGAGGGTAAAGATGGCGACGGGGAGGGTAAAGATGGCGACGGGGAGGGTAAAGATGGCGACGGGGAGGGTAAAGATGGCGACGGGGAGGGTAAAGATGGCGACGGGGAGGGTAAAGATGGCGACGGGGAGGGTAAAGATGGCGACGAGGTCGAATTGGGAGGGTGAAGGGGTGAAAGGGGTAGGGTGAGGGGAAGTAGGAGGGAGAAGGAGAGGAAGAGGACAAAGTAGTAGATGGGTGGGGGTGGGTGAAAGTTCACCTGTTCCCTGAACATGGCTGCGGCTGCGGGCGAAGCGCGCGCGGCGTCGTCGTCGTCCTCCTCCTCCTCGTCGTCGTGGCGGCCGGCGGCGGCGGCGGCGCCGTCGCCGCGGAGGCAGTGTTGAAGGGGGTGGTGGTGGTGGTGGCGGCAGTGGCGGTGGTTGTGAAGGGGGGGCGAGGGGTCGGGAGCGGCGACGGCGCGACGAAGCTCTCGCCTCTGGGCGGCCGTGCAGCGGAGGCGTCGCGCGCTCGGCGGCCGGCGCCACTGCATCCAACGCTGCAACACAGACACACGCGATCCTCACACCGGCCCCGTGCAGCGACAACGAGCGCTCGCCGACGCCAACGCGCACGGGGAAACCAGCGCTCGCCTTGTTACCTTGGCGCTTGGCTTCTCACGGAGTCGCTACGCAGCGCCAACGATTGTTTCATTTGTTAATGTTCCCGGGTGCGTCAAGAGCCAAAGCCATTGGTCCCGTAAGTGTAATGCATGTTTTACAGCGGGGAGTGGCGACATCCGCCGCCAACCTTCACTTCGGCTCGCGGGGTCTTCCCCAATCAGTGGCGAACTATCCCAGACGGGTCAAGCTCTAAGATCCTAACTGGTCTCTCGACACACGTGTCAGTTTAGTGCCCGTAAATGTGTGTAAGAAAGGGCGAGGATAGGACAACGAAGAGAAAGGAAAGATCTTGCGCGGTGCAAAGCCCATTTGTTCTGCGGCATTAGCTTGGTATAGAGAGAAGGCGCTTCTTGCCGGCAAGTTACGTCCATGCACTCATTTTGCCAACGCGTTCGTTTATAGTAGGTTCATTTGTAAATGGCTTCATCACTATCTCTTGCAATGTCATCGCCCTGCATGACGTTCGTTTGTTTCCCGACCTGCCAAAGGTTTGCCTGCTCAAGAGTAATTTCTCTATATGGATCGCAGAAACCATTGAAAACTATCTATCAGGGCCGCCTTGCGCTAGAATGTTCCTCGCACCTGAGTTATTGCACCTAGCTCTCAAGCGTCTAAAATCAGAGCGCCATCGAAAAGCGCTGGACCCCTTCATACACATCCACCGACCAGCGCCACTCATCGTAGGAAAGGAAAGAGTCTTGAATCACCACTGTGGGTATTGGCGTCCGCAGAGTACTCAATATTATTAGTTGGTGGCGCTTCCGAGCGGTGAAGTTTATGGTCTGCAGGGTCACTAAAAATCAGATTTAATTTTAAAAAAGTCATGATCTAAATTGAAATATTCAAATTCGAATTTTTTTCATACTCGCAAAAAGAGTCCAAAAATGTAATGCTCTGTAGAACAAGGGGGCTATCCCTTGTTTTTTTCAAGGGGCTATCACCAACATTGTTTCTTTTTTCACATTTGGACTTATCCAATCAAAAATTAGAAATCGCCTTGGAATAGAAAAAGCAGCAAAACTGGTGTTCCTTCACAAACAAATAATTCGTAGAAGGTATTATAGTACATTGTTTATTAATAAATAAATACCTAAAATGCTATAATCTATAATTCTTTATTGCCATAAACATTTTAATCATTGTAAAATTTACAACAAATTATATTTTATTTAAATCAACTACTTTTTGGGCGAATAATTTGATTTACATCGCGATTTAAATCAGAGATTAAAACCACTTGATTTGTGACATCCAAAGTCTGATAGGCTGCCATTCAGAACTGTGTTCTTCTGGCAGGGCCCGCGAGGGCGCGTCAGCACTGCTAGTGGCGGGATCTGCCACCAGCGCTCGTAGCAGTGCCATTCGTGTGAAAACCTCCAGTTAAACCATCGCCACTTGGAAACGATGTTGAGTGGCTCCGTGTGAAGGGGTTCGCAAATTGAGCGCGGGGACCGGGGTATCAACGTCGCTTTAGCTTTCACACGCAAAGGAACGACTTTATCCTCGGTTAGCATAAAAGAGCTTACGAAGCCTATCGAACGGTTTTCTAAACCAACCACGTTACCTCCGTACAGTGAAACTCAAAAGAAAATTACACAGACGAAATTAAATAGGATATTTTAAAAAAAGATAACATTTTTGAAGAAAAAACTTATCACTCCTCACCATGACCAGTATGATTAGGCAACTGCAATAACTCTGTGTTCTCATACTATGACGCATGATTTAACGTCTTCTATAAACTTAGTTAAGGCTCCTCTGTGAAATCAATTTCTTGTGGCTTCGGTTCATTCTCAACGCTTCATACGTATACTTAAATTATTAGTTACTTCCAAGTAGGTTCAACGAATCTCTTGCGTAACTCTACTATGGTAATATTAAAAAATGCAGGAATTTCCTCAATAGGCATTTTGGACAAATTCAACGGGACGTTGCGAGTTCTTATTCCCCAAGAGTTCTCACGCATGACACCGACGTGTTGTGGGTTGCCTAACTAAAGGGACTAGTACGAAAATTCAGTGACATGCTGATTTTTCTACACGAAGAATAAATGACACTGGGAAACTGCCTTCGCACGTCCAAAGAGATAACACGCATCTCACATCAAATTTGTTTGCCATCGATACATGGACCTGTTGATGGAAGAGACTAGTTTCCTCTGCATACCGCGCTTACAAGTCTCTAAACGTCACCGCATGCAATATTTCTATATAATTTTGTTTTATTTATGTCTAATTTATAATTATTTCGTTAATCCAAATATTTTATGTCAATTGTATAAGTTTTGACAAACACTAAAAATATGCGTTCTCGTATTACGAATTAATTATTCAGGTTTTGTTTTTTTGGGAACAAAGAGAAACCATCATTCAGAAATGGTTTCCATAATATTATTTATCGGTTACAAAAACTTTGTTCACATTTTTCAATGTTTTTTTTTCACCCAGAACGTTTCGATGTTACTTTTCATCGCGAGAGGTGGTTGTCTCCCCCCCCCCGCCGGACAGTGAGATAACGCACCGATTTACCTTCGTCTAGCGGGTTTTCTCCATCCAGGTATCTCCCATCAGTGAGGCACCGCCCAAGCCGGGGAAGGCTCTAAGCTCTCGACCGTTCTCACGGCATGTGTGGTAGTGTAGTGCATGTAAGTGCGTGTAAGGGGTGAGGAGAGAACAAGAAATGGGAAGGAAAGATCGCGCGCGGTCCGTGGCTCGTCTAGTAGGGTACTGCTCCGGCATTCACCTGATGATGGGGGAGTTTGTGCCACCTCGAATGTTAAAGCACTATCGATCTTCTGCTCATGCGCAGTTCAAGTTTCGCACCATTTTGGTGCACCTGCGCATGCGCATAAGATCGATATTGCTAACGGTTAGGCCGGAACAAACTCCCTGTTAATTTAAGAAAGCACGGAAAACTACCGATCAGAGCAACCGGCCGCGAGAATTCTCCTCCAGAAAGCGCAGAATTCGACCCAGCTCTCTAGCTAGTATAAAAAATCCTGTCATCATCGGGACTAGAAGTTAATACCTGCCCGTCACTGCAGTGACATCAGTTGATGGCTTGAGTCACATCTCCCGGTGACCAATACGAGTAGCATGTGTATTACAGGGTACCTCCTAAACCATTTCACACACTCGTTACGTGGAATTTCTTATCTTTCTTTTAGCTGCGATAATTTCGTCATCATTTGTAGATGTGCCGGGTTGTTCAGAGTAAAATTAAAAAGAAGAAAAAAATGACAGACTATGTACACTTTACTCATTTTGCTACTCAGGGTTTACACTTTTTTAATTCTCTCTGGTCTGACAGGCGACTATCCGACACTTATCAAACTGCTGTTCAACGGTTGCAGGAACCTTTCCGTGTCTATGTAATCATCATTGCCTTTAACACCACATTCTGCGTGGTTTTATTTTTAACATCTTTCATTTACCTTTTACTACTCCTGGATTTTCTCTCTGCACTTACCATATCATTCAAGGGAAAACATTTTTCAATGTTCTGTAATCCAAATCTTCAAAACAATTGTCACATGCTTCGTAATTAAACGTCAATTCCATCTTAGCCGCACACATGCCCCGTCTACGCTGCACGAACGGAAGAAAATCGACTCGAAACTCATTTGAAAATCTTAGGTTTCACTTGTTTATTTACACGAAGAAAAGCTCCTTCCCAGAAAGGTGAAGGTGCTAACTTGAAAGGGGCACTCAAGTTCTGAAATGGGCAAACCCAACGCTAGAAACCGCGCACTCTGTGCTTTTAGTCGTCAGCTCTTATACGTTATAACCACTAGCGTGGTGCAATAAATGTAATAATTTGCTGTGTGTGTGTGTGTGTATGTGTATGTGTGAGGGGGTTAACAATGACGAGAAGAAGAGTACGCAGGGAATTGGAATCACGGTTGGAATCACGGTTGGAATCACGGTTGGAATCACGGTTGGAATCACGGTTGGAATCACGGTTGGAATCACGGTTGGAATCACGGTTGGAATCACGGTTGGAATCACGGTTGGAATCACGGTTGGAATCGCGGTTGGAATCACGGTGTTCTGAGCGCATCGATCTACAATAGACAAACCAAGGAAAATATTTTTTTAAATCAGATATTTAAAGTTTATACTAAAATTTGCGATATAGTAAAATTCAAAGCTTTTAAAACAAAATGTGTTTTACACCACGAGTTATTCAATGACCTTTTCAACGAGCCTTAAACGAATGTTGTACGACAATTAGAAAAAGTTTGTGCAATTGCAGTAACTGTACATGCGCGAAATTGTTTTGGAGTTTACAATTTTAGAAAGGCTGAACTGTAATGCACATAAAAAACTCTAAGAAATAACGTACTATTTCTATTCTTCGATCAAATTACGCATTGGACGAGTTTGGTTGAAATTCCTGGCAGTAAGGATTAAAATCTATTTTTAAATGAGTTGATTTGAACAAGAATGGCCCGAAAATTTGCCTGTATTAGTATTGCCCTCCAGTACCCGTATCCGGAAATTCGTTCGCAGTATAACAAAACCCTCCACACTTTGTATCATTAAGTTCTGCCCACCGAATTTAGCATTTGCATCATAAATATTCGTATCACATATAATATACTAATATTTGTGAAGCGCCCTGCGAAAGAGGTGGGGGTAACCGGGAATCAGCAGAAGAGGTAAGTATTCTTACTCGATCGATACTATTGCACACCATTTATGGGCAGTAATAGCCCCTGATATTATTCCAGGATTGAGATTACGTTATTTTACAGTGAACAGCAAGAACCTTTATTTCAAAATAATACACAGAGACCAAGAAAAGGAAGTGTCGCTGGTGATACTGGAACAATATTTATGGTACTCTCCGACGAAATAAATTATTTCCCAAATATTCAATATTTTATTTTTTAACCTTCCAGTGGGCAAGTAAATATCCAATTCTTCTCGCAAACTTGCGTTCAATGAATCTGTTTTAAGTACCGCATCGAAACGTTCGTAGTTTTTTTGTTTGTTTGTTTGTTTTTTCAAACTCAATTGCTCGGACTGCTTCTAAAAATAACGACCAACTATTCACTTACAGGAACATTAAGTCAAATGTGTTCTATTTTTTAGATTTCTTACGTTTCAAGAACCCAAAAGTAGAGTATGAACTTCTGCGCACACTTTTCAGTTTTTATTTTGCTACATGCAACAAGTGGGCGTGCGTGTGTTTTCTAGTGACTTTGGCCAAACAAATCTAATTTAATCTGTTGCTCGCTTGTCGATTTTATTCATTTGAGGTTGAGGGTTTTCAAATAAGATCGAGACCTATGAATGAAGAGGAGTCGATGATAGCGATAAATGAGGTTAATGACGAAAGAGCAATGGTGAAATGTGAGGTAGAGGAAATTGGAAAATGCGTGAATTCGCCGAAATATCGCTTTATCCACGATTCCACTGGCCGGGGATAAAACCTGGTCCCCTGCGGTGGAAGGAGTCTGCACTAATCATTATGCCACGAGCCCCCCCCCCCCCCGCCTCCATGTTCGTTCTTGACGATGCAAAAAGTGTTACAAGACAATAATATTATTAAATTACGCCAACAACACACGTCGTTACTTTATCCAGAATTTAGTTATGCTTCGTAAGATTCCGGGGATCCAGAAAATGATGTTACTGATCGATACTCAAGAAAAGAGTGAAAATGTACAATGGTTTCCACATTATACGATTGCAATATTTTGACGATTACACAGCACATTCAATAA
Source organism: Gryllus longicercus (assembly GCA_038098605.1). NCBI lineage: Eukaryota > Metazoa > Arthropoda > Insecta > Orthoptera > Gryllidae > Gryllus > Gryllus longicercus. The sequence goes on from JAZDUA010000400.1 coordinate 1,453,159, forward strand.
GTTTTTATTCGTGTTAGAGACTGTATTGCCTGAACCCTAGAAACTAGTCAAGAGAACTTTAGTTTCCCATCATTATGAACGAGGCATGGTATAAATTGGTTAATTTTGATCACCCGTCTCCTAAGAATCGATCACGCCCTTTAACAAAACCATCATAACACATGCGCATAAATTAAGTAGTTTCTGAACTACTTCCCTGCAGTTATGGGCTCATCATAACTCTCCATAGAGAGCAATGAACGAGATTCCGTGGGCGGCAGGAGCGAAGACGCGACTTTCCGGATAGAGGAGGGATAGGGATGAAACCTATTGCATACTGGCTGCTCATCGTAAGTCTCCTTTTGGCAAAAAATAGCTTCACAAAATAAGAATCTCTGAAGATCGGTTGAGCAGAGGGCGACTCCTTAAATGCCGACATTGATACAAGTACGAATACATGAGAGCACACATGCTTAGAGAAATTGAGTGATCTGTGCATATCGAACAAAACGTAATGGACAACCTCAGAAGATATGACATCCAACATTAACTTCTAGCACTACAGAATGGCACAGAATTTCTCGTATTAGTTTTCTATTTTCTTTGGTCTGGGCTAGCTATTCGGACTTCCCACATACTCTTGCCAGCTGCCATCTAACGCCGATCAAAATATTTTTTTTCTCACATTTTCTAATTTTTTTGTTTCCTAATAGTAATACCGAAATATTACATTAAGAGTATTAAAGACGAGTAAAACCTCTTTCAACACCAATTCAACAAAAATTTGGAGCTACTTTTTAAGAAAATGACGTCTAGACCTTACTGTAAATGTGAAATCCAAAGCTCTTTTTTTTCACAGAACATTTTTTAATTTCCGAGAAACTTCATTACAAGTCGTTTGAAGCAAATTAACTCACAAATTTAATAGTCTTCACGAATTGCTGAGATTGTGCAAATTGACGGCGTAAAAGTTGCTTGACAAAAAAATTACATTTGTGTAATTTCTGAAGAAAAAACGACATTCCATATAGCACTCCAGCTTCCAGCGGCCGCCTACCGCGAGACGAGAAACAGATCCACGCTCAAGGGAGCGAAAACGTGACACGTCGTGCTTTAAAATAATATAATAAAATAATAAATAAAAAAACGAGGCCCATGATGCAAGGACATGGGTGTGCTGTTGCGCAGCCTCTCCGGCTTCAGCCAATGAGATTCATGCACCTGTCCGCGTCACAATATTTGCGGGATTTTTAAATGCAGCCAAATACAAAAAAATATTAAATTTTTAGAAGTCATTGAAACAAACAATTGAACCACTTTAAAGAAAATTGAATCTTTTATTTCAAATACACTTTCATAGTGTTAATTGTGGCTGTTCACCGTTGCAAATTGTCACTTTATGCCACTTTCAAAATCTTTCTCACTGGTAATGCTTGTTTGAAACGCATGGCGGCCAGCGAGGGCTGGCATGGCATTTCAAACGAAGTGCCAGTGGTGCGGTCAAGAGGTTCAGGACGGGCTGCATGAACTAGCAACAAATCGATGCAGCAGAACAGCACGTTCTGCCCTTGCGTCGTGGATCACGACGCAGAAGTTTGATCGATCAATCTTCCCACTGTGCCAGCAACCGCCCGCCCCGAGGTGCGCTTAGTGGCTGCGTAACACGCACGTTCTGTCAACTCGCGGAAAGCGAAACCAGGGCACACGCACACAACGACTGGAAGTCGAGCAAGGCAACGGGACAGCAGTAAACCACTCCATCTCTCTTGACATCGCAGCGCGCTTATAAACCGGCAAGGTGAATCCCGAAAAACTCTAGAAACTCACCAATCTTTCGATTTATTATCTCCGTCTACATAAAGGCGCTAAACGTAACTTACGCGAATGTATATATTTATCAAGTTTGGTTAGGTAAAGTCAAATATTATGCCATTAATATACGTTTCGTAATGAAGTACTTTACCACCCTAGTGTGGTAATTTACTTCATTACGACTCTAAAGTGGTCAAGTTCTTTCCACTCTTCTTTTGAAATTATCTTGGACTTGTCTTACACTGCTCATGTTTCCTATTTAAAACGCTAATAACCGAGTAAACTCACTGATTATATGACATATTATATATTGACATAACTGTCAATATTTTCACCAAATGATACTCTAACATTGAGTAGTGGGTTCCAAGACTTCTTGGTTTCTCCTTCTCTGACTTGCCAGAAAAATAAGCAATCAAAACTTTTTCTAGTATGTAATTAACGTTATTTTTCACTCCAATCATTAAAACTTAAATACTCCTGCTCATATATCTCTTGATTTCTTACGTAACAAAGTTTCTATTTCCGAATCAGAACTATATTCACTCATGTGAAACGTTTACAAGTGTGTTTCAATTCTTCTCCTGGTTGAGAACAGTGTCGCCTCTTAAAGGACAAAAAATTTGAATACTAAATGAAGGCGTAAGACGAATTATCACATTCACTGTAACAAAATTTTACAATGTGGATAAAACGTTGTACGATGTTCGTGTCGTAACATCTGATTACAACACTCAATTGGTTACCAAACTCTGCGTAACGGCCTCTTGTGACAATTTTCTAATCTCATATACTTTACGACACTTATATCGTAAATATCTATTAATGACAACTCCAGAAATATGCTTCTGCTGAATGGGGAATTACCACCCTCACAGGCGGTTATCAGATTGATTTAAGACTAACAAACTAGAAATTGTCAAATTGTGATGTAAGAAAAGCTGCAGACACACAAGTATTCCACAACGCGCGTAACGCAGCAACATTCGTAATCATTTGAAGGAACTTGGATGCATTGTTTCAAACAATTTTCGGGAACGTTACGATCTTCAGGTAGTATCCAATAAAAAGAGACATTTTCATCGTTTAACATTTTTGGAGGTTTAGACCTCCTGAAAGCCCTCCACCCGAAGCACGAGTACAATTAAAAGTACAATTAAATAGACGAGGTAATATTACCTGCAATTATATCACATTGTGCGTTTTAGGTCTTTCTATTTGTTCATATACATGCTTAGCAATATTGTAATGTTAACCCAGGCACAGTAGCGGCTGTAACGCATTTGACGGACTGGCTGCTCTAATTTACGTTACAATGCGACACATTCAATTTTTAAACAACGATTTACACAAAGTGCGGAATGGTTGCATGGGTCCGACCACTTTATTCCAACATAACACATGTTGTGCCCCTAGGGAATCGCCGCTGGTTGTTGCAACTCTGCTTCAGGCAGATTGTCAATTTTCTCGAACCCCGCAGAATGAGTCATACGAGCACGAAATATTAGCCTATCGATTTGCTGAGTTCTAAGAGGAAAAATTGAGAGTGCCTGAAGAAGGCAAGGAAAAAACAACAACAACAGAGGCAAGAAAATAAAATAAGGGCAAGATACTATGGCAAGAAAGATCGCGTGCGATCTGGGACCATTATTTAGAATACCATTCCAGTATCCTTCTGTAACTCTAAGAAAAAGCGACGAACACAACCGATCAACGAAGCCAGTAGAAATTTCGTCTTCGACCCACTTGTTTAGTTGGTGTCAAAAATCTCAAGTAAGGCACGGACGCTTTCACCACACGGTTGTGGCGTGATTTCGGTGCATATCCCAGCACATCTAAACCATCCATCCATCCATCCATCTATTACCATTCACCCATTTTCCTTCTAGTGGAGGGCGAAGGGAACCACTGTGGTGCCGCGGAGGGACGGGGGGGGGGACGTGGCATGGCGAGCTTCGCCGCCATGAGGAGAGCGGCGGGGCGGAGGTCGCTGCGAAGGCCAGGGGAAGGGGGGTGGCGCGGCGTGACGAGCAAGAAGACACACAAGCGGCCAGCGATACGCGCCGCCTCCGCCTCAGAGGCTCCCTCCCACCTGTTTGCCCGGCGCTACGTGTTATCTCAGCGCAAGCATCCGTCAGGGAGGGGCAATCACGCGCGCCTACAACCATCATCTCCGCCCACACCCTCCCTCCCTCCCTCCCTATCTCCGCCCACACCCTCCCTCCCTCCCTCCCTCCCTCCTCATCTCCGCCCACACCCTCCCTCCCTCCCTCCCTCCCTCCTCATCTCCGCCCACACCCTCCCTCCCTCCCTCCCTCCTCATCTCCGCCCACACCCTCCCTCCCTCCCTCCCTCCCTCCTCATCTCCGCCCACACCCTCCCTCCCTCCCTCCCTCCCTCCTCATCTCCGCCCACACCCTCCCTCCCTCCCTCCCTCCCTCCTCATCTCCGCCCACACCCTCCCTCCCTCCCTCCCTCCTCATCTCCGCCCACACCCTCCCTCCCTCCCTCCCTCCTCATCTCCGCCCACACCCACCCTCCCTCCCTCCTCATCTCCGCCCACACCCTCCCTCCCTCCCTCCTCATCTCCGCCCACACCCTCCCTCCCTCCCTCCCTCCTCATCTCCGCCCACACCCACCCTCCCTCCCTCCTCATCTCCGCCCACACCCTCCCTCCCTCCCTCCCTCCTCATCTCCGCCCACACCCTCCCTCCCTCCTCATCTCCGCCCACACCCTCCCTCCCTCCCTCCCTCCTCATCTCCGCCCACACCCCTCCCTCCCTCCTCATCTCCGCCCACACCCTCCCTCCCTCCCTCCCTCCTCATCTCCGCCCACACCCTCCCTCCCTCCCTCCTCATCTCCGCCCACACCCTCCCTCCCTCCCTCCCTCCCTCCTCATCTCCGCCCACACCCTCCCTCCCTCCTCATCTCCGCCCACACCCTCCCTCCCTCCTCATCTCCGCCCACACCCTCCCTCCCTCCCTCCTCATCTCCGCCCACACCCTCCCTCCCTCCCTCCTCATCTCCGCCCACACCCTCCCTCCCTCCCTCCCTCCTCATCTCCGCCCACACCCTCCCTCCCTCCCTCCCTCCTCATCTCCGCCCACACCCTCCCTCCCTCCCTCCCTCCTCATCTCCGCCCACACCCTCCCTCCCTCCCTCCCTCCTCATCTCCGCCCACACCCTCCCTCCCTCCCTCCCTCCTCATCTCCGCCCACACCCTCCCTCCCTCCCTCCCTCCTCATCTCCGCCCACACCCTCCCTCCCTCCCTCCCTCCTCATCTCCGCCCACACCCTCCCTCCCTCCTCATCTCCGCCCACACCCTCCCTCCCTCCCTCCCTCCTCATCTCCGCCCACACCCTCCCTCCCTCCCTCCCTCCCTCCTCATCTCCGCCCACACCCTCCCTCCCTCCCTCCCTCCCTCCTCATCTCCGCCCACACCCTCCCTCCCTCCCTCCCTCCCTCCTCATCTCCGCCCACACCCTCCCTCCCTCCCTCCCTCCCTCCTCATCTCCGCCCACACCCTCCCTCCCTCCCTCCCTCCCTCCTCATCTCCGCCCACACCCTCCCTCCCTCCCTCCCTCCCTCCTCATCTCCGCCCACACCCTCCCTCCCTCCCTCCCTCCCTCCTCATCTCCGCCCACACCCTCCCTCCCTCCCTCCCTCCCTCCTCATCTCCGCCCACACCCTCCCTCCCTCCCTCCCTCCCCATCTCCGCCCACACCCTCCCTCCCTCCCTCCCTCCTCATCTCCGCCCACACCCTCCCTCCCTCCCTCCCTCCCCATCTCCGCCCACACCCTCCCTCCCTCCCTCCTCATCTCCGCCCACACCCTCCCTCCCTCCCTCCCTCCTCATCTCCGCCCACACCCTCCCTCCCTCCCTCCCTCCTCATCTCCGCCCACACCCTCCCTCCCTCCTCATCTCCGCCCACACCCTCCCTCCCTCCTCATCTCCGCCCACACCCTCCCTCCCTCCTCATCTCCGCCCACACCCTCCCTCCCTCCTCATCTCCGCCCACACCCTCCCTCCCTCCCTCCCTATCTCCGCCCACACCCTCCCTCCCTCCCTCCCTCCTCATCTCCGCCCACACCCTCCCTCCCTCCCTCCTCATCTCCGCCCACACCCTCCCTCCCTCCCTCCTCATCTCCGCCCACACCCTCCCTCCCTCCCTCCTCATCTCCGCCCACACCCTCCCTCCCTCCCTCCTCATCTCCGCCCACACCCTCCCTCCCTCCCTCCTCATCTCCGCCCACACCCTCCCTCCCTCCCTCCTCATCTCCGCCCACACCCTCCCTCCCTCCCTCCTCATCTCCGCCCACACCCTCCCTCCCTCCCTCCTCATCTCCGCCCACACCCTCCCTCCCTCCCTCCTCATCTCCGCCCACACCCTCCCTCCCTCCTCATCTCCGCCCACACCCTCCCTCCCTCCCTCCTCATCTCCGCCCACACCCTCCCTCCCTCCCTCCTCATCTCCGCCCACACCCTCCCTCCCTCCTCATCTCCGCCCACACCCTCCCTCCCTCCTCATCTCCGCCCACACCCTCCCTCCCTCCTCATCTCCGCCCACACCCTCCCTCCCTCCATCCTCATCTCCGCCCACACCCTCCCTCCCTCCATCCTCATCTCCGCCCACACCCTCCCTCCCTCCATCCTCATCTCCGCCCACACCCTCCCTCCCTCCATCCTCATCTCCGCCCACACCCTCCCTCCCTCCATCCTCATCTCCGCCCACACCCTCCCTCCCTCCATCCTCATCTCCGCCCACACCCTCCCTCCCTCCATCCTCATCTCCGCCCACACCCTCCCTCCCTCCATCCTCATCTCCGCCCACACCCTCCCTCCCTCCATCCTCATCTCCGCCCACACCCTCCCTCCCTCCATCCTCATCTCCGCCCACACCCTCCCTCCCTCCATCCTCATCTCCGCCCACACCCTCTCCATCCTCCCCCTTTCCAACCCTCAATCCATCCTTCTCTTATATTTTTCTTCATCTGTCAACGATTCTTCAACGCAATTTCTAGTTCGGGCTTGATATCCGCGGAGGTAGCACCGGTAATTCCAGCAAGGATGTTGAGCGCAAGTTGCGAACGAGCTCTAAATCGCAAGTGTGCACTTCGCATTCGCATCGGTCGAAGTCCAGAGGGGCTGTGGTACATAACCAAGGCTCCACCGTCGCAAAGCACCGACAACTTGCGAATTACCGACGAAGCACGCTGACTATTTTCGAACGAAGCACGCTGACGCATTTCTACCGGTGACACAACACAAACCCAAACGTAGCTTCCCTTGTGTTTGAGATAGGACGAGAAGAAGCATTTCTTTCTTTTTTTAAAAAAAAGGCTTTACTAATTAATAGGAATCAACACGCTCTGCTCTCATTGGATGGAATCATTTGGCACGCACAACATTACCCTGAAAACATACTTTGAATACTACTGTACCCCTCGTCATCATTTTGGGCTATTTTTTGTGAATAGGAAGGTAGTCCGTCCACGTAAGTTTCATTTTTTACACGTTTCCAAAGTAAATTCGACAAATACTGCGAAAAAAATGTTATTGAAAGCGGTCGGGTGTTCTGATGGAGTTGAGGTGCACCAACACACACGGTTGGTGCTATTTTGAGGGGAGGGGGGAATACAACTCTTCTGTATAAAGGAATCGTAAAGCATGGATTTTGACGTATGCGTACACGAAATATACTACGTAGGGGAGAACTAAGTCGATTTTACGGCGTCAGATGCCCACAAGAGGTTTCTCCGTAAACAATATTGCCACTTTCTCCCGTAGAATTACAATACTTTCTGTATACCATGTGTATGGAAAGTAATACATCCTGGATGTAAGCATAGACGCCTAATGAACTCTCTTAATGACCCTTTGTGATCGAACGAATCATGTTTACTCCTACTTATTAACGCCAGTGATAAAAACAAACGCATGTATATTATCAAATTATTTGTAACTTTTGCACTTTTCGCATATTCACAGAGTTCAGAAATGATGCAGGTCATATTTTCAGAGCACTATTAAAAACTGTAGAGACAAAATTAACATTGAAAAACTACAATACTGATGATAGTTTTTTTTTTTTTACTTAACGAAATCTGCTCTTTACAACTAGATATTGAAGTAATGCAAATTTTTTGAATTTTTAAAAATTGCAAATGCAAATGTTCCAAGTTTTTTCAGCGTCGGGAAGGTTGAGTTTAGCTGTGTGGGTGATGGTGTGTGGGGTAATGTGGGGGGCGTCTTAATACTAAGGATCCGAGTTCGAATTCCAGCGGAAAGAGGAAATATTTTTCCAGAGGAAAAAAAAATTGATTGGAAACACTTGAATCAATATTTTATATAATTTCCGGTAGGTTTGTCCAATTAGCGGCTTAGGTTATTATTCAAAAGTGAAAGTCCCTAGCATCCACGTGGGGTGAGAACATTGTGCGCACAGTACACGCGCCCTGCCTGGACCAAATTTAAAAATACTCGTACGTTATGATTAAATTTAATGATTTTTCCTAGTACATTCAGAAATATAAAAACACCCCAAATTGTTTCACTGCGTATGGCCTTATATCACGCATAGTTCCATTGCTCCCCCCTCTAGTTTTAGAGCAGCCGGGCAAAGTACCGATATAAACACGGGGAAGTCAAGTTTGGATCTCCTGAGCAATGAAAATATCTACTGCAACCATACTAAAGGATTCAGTTGTGACCCTTGAGGCCTAGCACAAGTCGGAGACCCCCGTTACACATTATAAAATATTGCGTACAGCCCCCCCCCCCCCCCCCCCCCCTCCTCAAACGCCGCGAAAAGGCGTGTGCAGTAGTTGGACCGGTCGGGGACCCCGGTCTCAGACGGCGTGCCGCTGTGCTCTGGGCCGCTCCGCGCCGCACATCCGCAGGCGATAACCTCTCCGCTTTATCTCGGGGGCGCCACTCGATAAGGGACGCCGTTGCGCCGCCGGGTGGGGTGGGGGGGTGGGGGTCGGACGGCGGCGTATTTATAGGCCGCAGGCAGCGCGTTATGCAAGTGCGTCTTCGGGGGAAGGTCCTTTGCAAACATGGGCTTCACTTTGAGACCGACACGAGCAGCAAGGTCAAAACTCATTCAACGCGATAAATGTGAATTTACAATTTGTATCATTTCTAAAAACATAGCATTATTCTCATTATGCTTGTATTATCGTCATACATTATATTATTATTATTATTATTATTATTATTATTATTATTATTATTATTATTATTATATGCCAGATAGTCATAGTTATGCCAGAGAAATTAAAGTGTGCCATTACGAGGAAAAGTTTTTCGGCTGTATCTCTTGGCAAAGGAAAGTTGTTACGCCTTGAAATGTGAAACATATGGTGATGAAATGATAATCATGATAATGATGGGTGAAGGGACAATCACAAATACGATCGTGTCTACGCAAGACTCGAAGCTGCAGCCTCCTCGGCACAGACGACGGCTGCCGCAACCGTCTGTGCCACGAGACCGGCATTTATTATTATTATTATTATTATTATTATTATTATTATTATTATTATTATTATTATTATTATTATTATTTCCTCTACATCACGACTAAGATGTTATGAGTCGGCTGAATATAAAATCTACTCCAGGTTGCAACC